>CM047875.1:11620223-12247925 GCA_026212405.1 Petrea volubilis
TAGCGAATTAAGTCATTAGGGTCAAACATATGAATATGAGTGTCTCCATCGGTCATAATATTTTTAAATAATTAAGAAATTGTATGTTCTCAATAAATTTGAATATTCAATATATGAATAATGAGGGTTAAATTTGAGTTCTGCTATGTTCCCTTGGTACATCCCTCAGTAGAAGTTACGAGTTTAGTCTAAGTAGCCTTAAATATGGGCTACAATATAACTTTTGCAGAACACACACCAATTTATTATAATGGATCACACGCTTGTAGATAGAAGATGAAATTCCATTGAACGGCAAGGATTATCTACGTATTGTGCATATATTATATATATGGCACTTAGTTGTTATTTGTCAAATGTTTGTCTTTTGTTACTATCTTTCAATTTCAAGATTTCTATGGACACCTGAATGATATGAATTCAAAAATTAAGTTTGTTCGTGTACATTTATGAATTCATCTTTTGACATACAAAAATGACCGAAATCTTAAAATATTATGTATGATCCGCAAAATTGATCCATGTAATTCCTGAGCAAAATCAAAATCCACAACAAGGATCCATAATCTAGTGCCACACCAAACACGAAATTATATAAAATCGGGCTTCACTATAAATACAACATTACATGATATAATGGGAATGTGACAAATTTGCATAAATACTAAACACACAAAATAACACGATATCTTGTATGGAGCTCCAAAGTGACACTAAAAAATGCACTCATCAAAAGAAAAGAGTTGACACTAAATGCGATGTAAGGGCGGCTCCACCATTCATGAAGGAAACAATTCGTTTCATCAGCGACTTAGCATTGTCGCAATTGGGGTTGAACAAATGAAAGACGTTGTTCTTCCCCTGGTGTCTCAAAAAACTCAATCGCACCCTTCCAATCACTCTTCTGTAATCCCTATATAATTCCACCCACTTTCCCTCAAGGAATCATTCTCCGCCACGCAAATCAGCACTCCATCGCAGCCCAGCTTCGATAACAAACCGCAATCCGCCGCCGGGTTTCAGCCTGAAGTGATTGGACCCGTGTATCAGGTAGATGAAATCCCACAGCTTGTTGGCTTGCCGCTTCCAAAAAACGGGTGAACCAGAATGAGGCCAGCAAATTTGAAGCTGAGCCCGTCATCTGCTATGGATTCTGTAATCCTGTTGACTCTGATTACAATATCGTGCGCGATATTGGCGCCGGCACTGTCTCCCCCCACATATACCCGTTTAAAATCAGCATACTCGTGTAGGCACGGGTCGGGTCCTTGTCCGACCCGGAATGTGAGTCTACCCATTTTACGGCGGCGTAGGAATCGTCGTAACACGCCGGCAGAAGGTGCTCAGGGGCTAATCTGTATTCAATCGAAACTACGACGGATCCGGATTCTGATGCCAAGGAATTGAGGTAGTAGTGATAGACTGACGAGAAGGCTGATCCAATCGAGAAAGCGCCTCCATGGATGTAGATGAGAGGGGGAGTTTCTGGCCATTTTTGGCGAGTTTGGGGAGGTATATCCTGGCGGAGACATTGTTTTCGGGCGAGATAACGACGTCTCTGGAGACGACGCCGGTTTTGGATCGGTTGATGGGCACAAAATCGTGATCCATGTACCTCTCGACATGGCCATTTTTGTGGATCCGGAAAAGAGGTGCGAAATCGTGGATTATTTGGGCGGGTTGGGAATCCATCTCCGGCGAGGTAGATTGGTGATTGCCAAAACTAGTGAGAGAGTGAATGGGGGACTCTGGGGCGTTTCACCCTTTTAATTAATAGACTGGTAACAGGAGATCTTTTTTGACATATTGAAACACGAGATTTGACAATTTTGTATCGTTCAACAACTTTGTTACTTTTTCTAACAAGTTACATATTGCATGTTTTGTTCTTATGTAACAAGATTTGACAATTTCGTCTCAAATCCTTTTCACGTTATATATATATATATATATGTACATTAATAAAATAATTATATAAATATGAAGATTGATAAAAAAATGCAGTTTTGCATTGTAATAACCATTATGAAAGCCAATAAAGCTTACATATTTATTGGGCGACTTCTTAATGGGCTACACAGCTACTAAAGTTGTGAAGACTAGGGACTAACTTGTAATCAAAGTAATCTAAATATCTAATAAACGACAAAACACACTTAGTCCCTCTTTTAACCTTATGCGAACTGTCAAAGATGCCAACCAAAAACCCGATGGAATAAAAAGCGTGCTTCTGGAAATCTAAGCACTATTGAGAAAGGCGACTAATCGGTCTGTAATGGCCAGACCTTTCTCACTCGTCGTGTTTAACAAATAGAAGCAATGCCCCTCCCCTTCGGTCTCCATAATATCTGTTTCTCCTTTCCACGCGCTCTTCTTCAATCCCTCGTAGTAATTCCTTGCCCTATCCCTCAAAAAGTCCTTCTCCGCCACAAAGAACATAACGCGCCGCGCCGCCATCTGCCCGATCCGCGGATCCACAGCCGGGTTCAGCCGCGGATCGTCGTCGCGGGCGGAGCTCGACGGGCACAGAACTTGTACAGTTTGTCCTCTTCCTTCCCGCCGAAGAACGGATGTACCAAGAAGAGCCCCACGAGTCGATTCCTTGGAATTTCTGAACTCCGGCCCTGATCGCCACGTCGTTGGCGATATTAGCCCCGGCGCTCTCCCCGCCCAGAAAACACGCGCCTGAAATCGGCGTACTCGTTCAGCCAGGGCTCGGGGCCTTTGCCCTCGGCGTGAGAGGCGACCCACTGGACCCCTCCCAGGAATCGTCGAACGGGATGGGCAGAGCGTTTTCGGGAGCCAATCTGTAATCGACGGAAACTGCGATGACGTTGGCTTTTTTCCACTAAATTAGCGATGAAATTGTGGAAGACGGGGTTGAAAGCAGATCCGACGCAGAACGCGCCGCCGTGTGATGTACAAGACGAGCGGGTATTCCGCGGCGGGTCTGCTGGCGCGGGGCGAAATGCGGACGGAGGATTCCGGTTTTGGAATCGACGACAACGTCCTTGGAGCGGACGGCGGCGTTGGGATCATCGGAGGCCGGCTGGAACTGCGGCGGGCGGAACCTGTCGATGCTGCCGTCTTTTAGTATGCGGAAGAAGGGGGAGAGGGTCGATGGCGACTTCTTTGGAATCTGTGGCTGCCATTGGAAGATGGTGATGAAGTTGATGAGTTGAATGGGTAAATGGGTTGGTTTGGCTGGGAAATTTATTAGACGTGGAGGAGAAAAATGGGTAGTTGATTGGAATTATTGCAGGAAGTTTTGTATTTCGGATCTTGACCAAATGTTAGGCGAGCTAAACAGAAAATTTTGTACCACTCTAAAAAGTCTCCCTAATGCTGGGAAAAAGTTTACCAATTGAAAATAATTCGCGGTTAACGGAAAAAATCTTAAATTTTATATAATGAAATTCTTGTCCGGAGTCATAGTCATGCATAGTTGGACTAATCATGTGCTGTGATAATAAAATTTAGGAAGAATGTTTAATTGATTGAATTTGCACCAAATGTTTTCATAAAACATTGTGCACTCATGCATTTAAAAAATAGAATAAAAAGAATAATGTCTAATTACGGCATCGGTCACATTTAAAAATAAAAAATAAAAAAAATAATATGATAAGCTAATAAACTCATTATACTATTAAATAAAGGAACATCACCATTCAGGAATTATTTTTGATCTATTTATTTTGTGGTGTATCAGTTTTTCTTTTTTTTTTTTAGGTCCCCCCCCCGTCCGTCCTCTCTAACCTCTTTCATCCCTCATACTTTCAATATCATCTTTTAAATTTCTTTGTAATTGTTTTCTTAGTTTTTACATTAAATTATTTATGTTACTAATTACTAATTTTATAAATTTAGTTCAAAATAATTAAAAATATTTTAATAGTATAGATAATATAAAAAAAATTAATATATTATTAAATTAATTATTTTTTTTATTTTACAAATGCATCGAATGTATCAATATTATATAGAATAAAATGAATACCCGTTCTAATGATGTCAATATGGATATAAACTATTGCTCCTAACCAACTCAATATTTTGAGTTGGTTGGGTCTTAAACATTCCCAAATAAGCTCTATTGGATCTGCTCTTATTGGGGTTAAGCTTTGTCACTAACTCAGGATGGGTTGAATGAATATTGTATGGGCATTCTAGACGGGCCTAAATGGGTCTAGCATGGAATTCAGGTATACATTCTTTTGTCGGCACTGTCGCAGTAATGCGCTTTACAATACGACCAATATATAATAACATAAACCTGGAGATAGTCTATTTCTTGGTGAAAGAACCAGGCCTCTGTTAGGACTCGCTGCTGACCCATTTACCCACAATTGTTGAACCCATTTTCAGCCCAGCCTGATTTTGATTCAGCTGATCGAATAAAACATGAATCAGTCAATGGCCCCCAGTAATCCACACTACAGGCGACACTCGAAAGTCCATTAAAAAAGGAAGTCAAAATGGGCCTTATAAAAGGCCCAGCGGTTTTCACCGAGCCAGAGCCCAAAGGCCCTGGTGACCCATAACCTAAAGACTCCTAACCCATTTGATGTCATTGATTAAGATTCAGACGCATTAATAGCAGTGCCAGATAAGATATCATCAATAATCCGAAATTAAGGTTCTGTTAATCTAATATTGATCTATAATCTATTTTTACCGAAAAAAAACACAAGGAAAATCTAATATATAATATTTTAGCATCAGGTTAAGTAGCTAGTCAACGCTCAGTAATGGGCTAGCCAGAACCAATACAGCAACGGTCAAAACACGAGCGGGTGACTCCGGCCCGGCGTAAGCCCCGATGCATATCAATCAAAACCCCAATTTAAAATAAAAATAATGTATATTTTAAAATTCAGAGAGACAGTGGAGCAGCAGCTGCGCACTGACCACTTTTGCCCTTTTCCAATTATAGCGCAAGTGTCGTGGGCCTAAATGCCCTGTTTCAGTGCTCTACTTTTTCAATAATTTTCAAATCCTTCAGAAAGATAGAACCTTTTGTTAACTCAGATTGAACCTTATTTCGTCCATAAAGTTAGGTTTAAATGAGAAAAATCAGAAAATTAGTTATAAGTCTTTAGATTTGTTCGGGTCGGTTAAGGATTAGTTTCTCAGGATTTATTAATAGGCTTTCTCTTTGTAAATGGGGTTGTTGGCTAATCCTAATTGCAAGAGGTGTTGGGAAGTTTATTATCAATATCTTGGTCATAATTTAAGTTAGATCAAGTAACTATAATATAATGATTAAAACTCCAACATATCATTGACAAATTCAACGCGAATGACAAGTTGTCGTTTCAAGTGTTGTCCCCTGCTGTTCTATTCCCCCCGCACCAGAGCCCACGAAACAGAAAAAGTCTAGAGAGAGAGAGAGAGAGAGAGAGAGAGAGGGATTAATAGTGAGAGGAGTGACATTGACGGAAAATCTTCGAAAGTGATATATAAAAAGAGGCGTGACAACGGCTTTTCATCATACCGTTCTTCACCAGCAAAAAAAGATCAAACCTTTGTGGGTCTTTTTTTTTTTTTTTTTTACTACACGTATTGCTGCATGCAAATTTTACAGGTGAAATAGGAAAAAGAACAACGGGGGCTAGGATGAATAAAGCGAAAAAGAAAAGGGGAAAGTAGACTTGAATCTGAGCTCCCCGTTTTCGGATATGGCGGACGATCTCTGTTTCTTGGCCAAGGTAACATTTTCGTTTTTCTTGTTAGCTTTGCAAATAAATTTTGGCTCTTGATAGATAGCTACAGGGTTATGCCCATGCCCTTATAATATGTAGATTTTGTGTAGTCAAAGTTCCTATTTTTCAGTTCTTTGTTTACCAAACGATGTTTCTTGATCTGGGGTGCCCGGATAATGTAATGTTAGTGTGATTTTACCGCATATGTGGTTCCTCTGATATTAATTGAAGCAATCTTTGTTTTGATTTTATTTGGTTTTGATTGATTCTCGTGTCATTTTTGCCTGACCTTTAAGGGCTTTTCAAATGTTTATTTTTAATTCTACTTTTGATAACTTTATCTTACAGCTTTACGAAACAAATCTCACTCTTTTATTTTTCACTGAGATTTTATTGCCCTGGTTTCTCGTCAAGCTTAGTGGAGCTACTATATTGTTTTCTAGGAGCTATGCAGTTTGTGATCATATATGGGATTTTTGTCTTCCATCAGGTGCTGTGCTTTTTCTTAACCTTGTGATATCTGCTTGAGTTTCAGGATAGCTTGAATATAAAACCTCCAAAGAAAAATCATCTGGCATTGAGGATGGTGGTTTTGATATTCGTGATGGTGTGTGGAGTTTATATTTGTTCAGTCTGCCTTAGACAAATGGGCGGGCAGTCAACTAGTCGATTATTGAGTATTAAAGTGGTAGATAGACCTTGTGATGATACTAACATTGAACCTTCAGAAAAGCCTTATGTACATTTCCCAAAGCCCAAGACCTTTAGCAGGTAAGACAAAGATATTGTTTCTGAATAATATTTGAATTATTAATGAATTTTCTGATAAGCTCTTTTGTGGTTAATTAGGGAGGAGTGCGTGTGCAATCCCGTAAGGTACTTTGCGATTTTGTCCACGCAGAGGTCTGGGAGTGGATGGTTTGAAACATTATTGAACAATCACACGAACATAAGCTCCAATGGGGAGATATTCTCAGTCAAGGTCCGGCGACGTAACATATCCACAATTGTAGAGACTTTGGATAAACTTTATAATTTAGACTTTCTTACAAGTGCCTCGAAGAATGATTGCACGGCTGCAGTTGGATTGAAATGGATGCTTAACCAGGTGAGCAGCAAATTTTGTGAAATAAATTGTTGATGCGTGTGACAATTTGTATGTGAATAGAAATGAAACTAGCATGTTAAGTTGTTTTTGTTATGGTCAGAGGGAACTGTTTTTACTCGTTGTTTTGTCACAAGCAAGATCATTTTCAGGTCATTGGTTTATTGTGTTTTTTAGCATGTCAAGTATTCATTGGTTTTTCTTTAGAGGGAAGTCCTGTAACTCCTCTCATCTCTAGTGAGCAGCAACTTGAGACTTATAATTCAAGTCTAAAATCTGATTAGGACTTGCCTGACTTAGAGAAAATAGACAGAATTACAATAGACACAAACCTAAATGAAGCTGCTCCCCGGTCCCTATAACCTCAGTGCCACGGAATGAAACAATATTGTCAATATTATTTGTATTTCTCTGTTCTTGATGTTGCTATTATTATAAGCTTGATTAAATTGTATTCGTGTTCAATGATCACAATTGAGGTTGTATATAATGTTGTCTCCAGGTATGTGGTTTGGATGGAAACTTGTTTGGATGGAAACTTACTTATGGTTCCCATATAAAAGCATTCTGCTATGACTGTTTAAGTAACAAATGTTTATGGTAATTCATTTCCATTAATGTTCAAACACAAAGTTGAATCCCAAAATCCTTTTGTAAGAATTAATCGTGTTTGGTTGTGTTGACTTCTCTTTTAAATATAGTTTTGCTGCCTGGTTTCATCTTCTTAGTCTCATTGGCTAAAAATATTTCAGTTTGCATTAGAATAATGTCAAGCTAGTTCCATTTTTGGCACAAGTATGTTGTCTATCCCGAATAATTGTTTCTTTGAAGCACTACCTCTATGCCTTGGTAGGCACATGATGTACTTCACGCTTATTTCTGATTGTTTTGCTTCATACTGAAGAACAAAGTAGCCACAGTAGTTCTTATGTCGTCCAAACTTTTTCAGGGCTTAATGCAACATCATGAGGAAATAGTGGAATACTTCAAGTCTAAAGGAGTTTCAACAATTTTTCTTTTCAGAAGGAATCTGTTGCGCCGCATGATTTCAATATTAGCAAACTCTTATGACCAGTATGCCAAGCTACTCAATGGGACCCACAAATCTCATGTGCACTCACCTCATGAGGTCCTCTCTCTCTCTCTCTCTTGCTCCCACACCCCCATCTCTCTTTCTCACATGCGCACACACACACCCCACTGAATGCTGGTTTGCTTCCCTGTATGCATGTGCGATGGTGTAGTTTTACAAAAATTGCAGTGCCTTCCCCTAAGAATATATACTTTTACACAAATATCCCATACTGGTTTCAAAAATTACGCATTCTTCCCTTTTAATTGCCTCTCACCTTACAATTACAATGATCAAAATGGGGTATTTGTAATTTGAAACTACGAGGAGAAGTTTGCATAATTAGACATAATTACAGAAGAGGTCAGCACATCATGGTTCTAAAGTTACTTAAGTGATACAGGCTGCAATACTTGCTAGTTACAAGCCAACTATCAATACAACGTTGCTTATACCCAATCTGAGCCAAGTCGAAGATCTGGTTAACAAATCCTTGGAATATTTCAAGAGCACTCGACACATTATCCTCTACTATGAAGACGTAATAAAGAATCGAACTGTAAGACATTTCACATTTCGACACCTTTATTACCAAGAAACTTCACATTGCATTTTTGACCTTGATGCTCAAGTTCTGAATTCTTCTATTTTTCTGTCAGAAATTGGTAGATGTTCAAGATTTTCTGAGGGTTCCACGGCAGGAGCTGCGTAGTCGTCAGGTGAAGATACACAAAGGATCCTTGTCTTCTCAGGTCGAAAACTGGGGAGAAATTAAGAAGACTCTCAAGGGAACACATTATCAAAGTTTTTTAAATGAAGATTATCAGTTGTAACTGTGTGCACCCTGTATATATAGATATAGCTTTCTTTAGCTTAGCTTATCTATTCATTGATTCTTTGACAGGAGAAGCTAACAGGTCAGATCTCCGTTGAAATTTTGAAGGGCTACTTAGAAACTTGGGAATGCCTAACAAGAATGGTTTTTTTAAATTTGACTTGTCAGATTTGATGAAGATTATTAATACACAAATTTAATATCTTTACTAATTAGCAATTACTTGATGGAATGATGGTTGTTGCGGCGCAGAAGCTAGATGAAATCCCAAATCTCGGTTATCTAATTATGAAGAATTTAATTAGTTTAGGAGTTGCTATAAGTTAAATCAGTGCTTTGCGTAAAATATTCGTAGTTTTATTTAGTAAAATAATTTCCATGAGGATTGAAATGATTCTAAAATACTGTGAAAAATGAAAATTCAAAAGAAAGCATTCCTATGAAGTTGGAGAAATTTGATATTGATGATGCTTTTGTGATGGTTTTCTGACATTGATTTGGAAAGTTCTACTATTATTTGTAAATTCCTAGCTATTTCTTAACAACTCGAATCAATTGTGTAAATAAATATATAAAATAAAGACCATAAAGACCACTATTTGTTGCAGATAAACACTCACATTAAATAAATAAAATTTGGAATATTTGAAGGTTTGATGCACCTAACTCCAATTCAATTATGCTAACCACCCATTTTGGTTGACCAAAAATTCAACCCCCATGATGAGGTCGTTTTTTGGTCAAGGCCACATTTTTGAGGAGAAGGTGGTCCACTTGGTGACCAAGAAGGTGACTCGGCCTAGTGAGATTAATGGTTTGGGTCTTCAACCTATCAAGAGATGAACACACGTGAGCCTAGCCGGATGTGTCTCCGGCGAAGACCCTCCGACGCTCAAGTCAGCGTATAATTCGAGGAGAGAGTATACTCGAGGAGAGTAGCAGTAAAGCATGTGAATCATCCCCTTGATATGACTATCAAGAGGGGTATTTATAGTTGGGAGTTGGTGTGAGTACCTAAGGATTAGGGCTGACGTGGAGGGATGTGCTGACAGCTGGAGGGGAGCCCGTCATTGAGTACACGTGTCAGGTACCGAGGAGAGCAAGATCCTATGCGAGGAGACAATATCGATGAGGGACATAACCTCGAGGAGGCCACCATAAGGAGAGCACGACCGAAGAGGGGCAACCTCGAGAAGGCTATTAAGCCATCATGAGGAGACAATATCGAGGAGGGACATAGCCTCGAGGAGGCCACCATGAGGAGAGCACGACCAAGGAGGGACATAGCCTCGAGGAGGATATTAAGCCCTCATGCGGAGACAGTATTGAGGAGAGCACGACCAAGGAGGGACATAGCCTCGAGGAGGATATTGAGCCATCATGCGGAGACAGTATTCAGGAGGGACATAGCCTCGAGGAGGCTATTAAGCTATCATGAGGAGATCATGGTTTGATAAGGGAGATATCACCCCCCCTCCCCGAAATCGGAGAATTGGTAGTGACAATCATCCTTTTCAAATTTATATCGAGGTAAATTATATATATATATATATATTTAAAATTTACCTTCTCTAGAATATAAGAATATTCTATAACTATTTGATTTTGTCTCCAAGAAATTTTTTTTGATTCCGTGCTCGGCCCCCACCCAAAACCTTGAACATTTGACCAGCCTTACATGCGAGATGGTGGCCACAAATATCTCCACAAATTGACCAAGACCGTGTCCACACTCTACTTTATTACAAGTTCTCTCTCCATGCAATAACGTACCCACTACGAAGCCGTGTGTTCAAACATGGTGGACAACTCAAAGGGAAGAAGAGATTCATAAATATGACATGTTTTCAATGTGTTGTTCATTGAACTAAATTGAATAATGTGAATGTGACAGCTATTAATGTCGCTCGCCAATTTACATCAATCATTTTTCATAGGTTAACAAATTGGTCACACAGTAATGGAATTGTAGCCTACGCCAATTCATTATTTTGGAATTCTTATAAAATGTTGTGGTGTGTTCATAAATATTGGTACTTATTCCCAAACTCTAGCTAATGGATTAAATCTATATGTTAAATAAAATAGACATAAGGAAACAAGAAACAAAAAAGAAACAAACTATCTTCTAGTATGGAAGCTTTTATCCATCGAGCAAAAAAGTAATTATGAGCCTATTTAGGTAAGTGTTTTCGTTTCTTTTTTAAAAACTATTTGTTAAGCCCTATTGATTATAATAGATCTTTTATTTTTTATTTATTGTTTTAAATTAAGTGATTTTACCTTTGAATGCAACGACTTAAAAATATTTTAAAAGCTACTTCAGATAGTTTTTTAAAATAAGTCGCTTTTGAATTTTTACTTTGACTTCTATTTCTTTTAAAAAAGTCCAAGCAAATTTTTTTCACTGAAGTGCTTTTCTTCTTCAAAAAACCTATTTAAATGGGTTTGAGTAGTAATTTTAATAGAAAAAAAGTTAATTATTGTTGTTGTTGTTATTTCCTAATTCTCCAGTTCAAATCCCCCACTTTATGTCAAATTAATTAGGAGAATGATTTTAGTGCAATTTTTCTCCCATTCCTCATTTTCCATGTCCAAGGATCAAGGTTTAGTAAAATACCATCTTACCTTGATTGAAGAGTAAGATGAACTTGCAAAGAGAAGAACCTATTCGATAACAGTCGATTTGCACCAACACAAGTTGTTTCAATATATATTGTGTTTAAAACATAGGAAATATTTTTATGGAAAAAGAAAAAGAATGTCAATTATTTCAATATGTATCAATGTTCAAAACACAGGAAACATTTATATGTAAAGAGAAAAATCTAAATTATTACAACATGTACCGTAGTTAAAACATAGTAAACATTTAGATGAAAAAAAGAAAAGATTCAATTATTGTATGCCGTGTTATTTTTTTGATGAATATTGTATGCCATGTTATACCTAATAAAATATAACGGGGGGACTGTACGCGACTGTTACCCTAACCAAACACACGCGACATACCCAAACAGCGACTTACAGCCGTCAATTCAAAACCAGTAGCTGTTCTCCACCCAAATCCAACCGTAAGATCTACTGTGACGTGGGGCCCATTTGAGTACCGCGTAACTTCTGGACCCACCGTTCTCTGTTATCTCCAAATCCACGGTCCATATTCAATATGTCTATCCATCTACGGTTCAGATTCAACTCGTCAAATACAATGCTACTCGTTTGAATCCACCCTAGATCCGTCATACTTACTCCTTTTTATTCTCTTGCCAGCCGACTTAACAAATCTCTCTCTCTCTCTCTCTCTCTCTCCGTCTGTCTAAAACCTGGTTTCTCCGACCAGGTTCCCCTACCTCTCGCGAAAGCTAGAACTTGCAGGGAAAGGGGTAATTTCGGGAGTGGGAAGAATGAACGGCGGAGATTTGAATCAGCAACAGCAGCAGCAACAACAGCAGCAGCATCAGATGCAGCACCAGCAATGGGTGGCGATGCAGCAGTACCAGCAGCAGTGGATGGCTATGCAGTATCCTGCTATGGCGATGCAGCAGCACATGATGTACAATCAGCATTACGTGCCGTACTACCACCCCCATCACCAGCAGCAGTATCAGCAGCAACCGCCGCAGCCGCCGAAGCAGAACAATCAGATTCAGAGCCCCGGTGAGGATAACAAGACGATCTGGATTGGAGATCTCCAGCAATGGATGGATGAAGGTTATCTCCAGTCATCCTTTTCTCAAACTGGAGAGGTAACACAAAGTCTCTTTCTTTATCCATTTGTTTTCTAAGTTTGTGTTGGGAGATTTTTATGCGTTCCTCGTATTAGAGATTATTTATTGATATATATTTTTCAGGATCTGCGGCATGTTTTAACCATAGAATTTGAATTATCTGGTTTTGTTGAATATTTGTATTGATCCGTCGTGTCTTTCTCTTTGCGTGAAGACTCCGTTTTGATCTGCAAGGAAGAACTAGTAGGAGAATTAGATTTTATTTGTGAGGGGGTGAATAAGGTTAATAATGGTGGGAAAGTTCAGGCTAGTTATTGAACAGAAGGATATTCAAATAGCAATTAATCCTCAAGCATCCGGATCTTGACTTCTTTATTTGAATCGAATTTTAGATGGATAACACTCGTAATAACTTCTATATGGTTTTTAAGCATTTTAGGCAACATTGATAACACATATACATTTTTTTATGACCGCAACTTAAACAAAAGTAAAAACTTAATGTACATGATCGGAAACTGGAATATTTCTGTATCGATTGGTTGTAGCTAAGCGGAATATGAATCATGATCTTTAGCTCTCTGTTATGTTTGGATAAGAAGTTGCTTTTTATTTTTATTTTTATAAATTCAAAAGTTACTTGAAGATTTGTTTGTTTCCCACAACTTGATAGAAGTAAGATGCCCTTCCTCAAATTTCTGGCCTTGTAGAAAATTTGACTATGCGCTTCCCTACACGCTAATAATATGATACGACTTATGAGGAGTGACCTTGTTGTGGGAATATATAACACTAATTTTCAAGTTTTTGCTTGTCGACTGACCTTGCAGACCATCATTGGTCAGGCATATATCGTAGTATTCAGAATATTTGTTATCAAGTATGATTATTGTATCTCACAACCATTAGTTGGTTTTAACATATTACCATGATCTTGGTAAGGAGCTGTTCAAACGGATCTAATCGAGTTGGGTTCAAGTTAATCTTGTTTGGATTTTGTGCTGAAACCAAATAATAAAATAAAGCATGGTAACCTTACAAAAATCAACCTTATGGCTTATATTCTTCTATTTTACAAAACCATATTATGTATCCTAACATTTTTAATCATATAACGATCATGTAGATTTAGTTTAGGTGGGTTTTATTAAATTGTGCCTTGAAATAGCTCTTATAAAGAAAAGGAAAACTAAGCCTTTTCTAAAATTGGATAATTAGAAAAAAGAATTTCTTCTCCTTATAGTAAACTCCAATAGATCTCCTACATCTCTAATTATGTCACATAAAAACGATTGGGTCAAGAGTCCAAAACTGATCCAATTGATCTTTTTTGGGTTCGCTAAAAAGAAATGATTCAGATCTAATAATCTGAGAAATTACTTTTAGAATAAACAACATTAGTTTCACTTGTTTGGCTTTGGATATTATTCTGATAGTTACTTCCTAATAATGCTAAAATTATCTCTTTCCTAGATTGAGCCAACGGCAGCTTCATAAGAAGATTTTAAATTTTTTCTCTTTTTATTGTTATGATATATATTGAAATCAATTAATTTATACTTTTTAATTTCATTTTGGTTGAAACTTAATGATAATGACTGTATAATTTGAAAATTATTTATTATTATTATTATTATTATTGTTATGTCATGATTTATTTATTTTTTATCCGACCTAAAATCGACTTGTTTCAACCAGCCTAGATCTGACCCTTTTTGACTGAGGTATTCGGAGAAGTTCTAGACCAGACTACCATTGACACCAGTAGTTATGCTAGTGTTCCACCGAAGCCATTTATCCTTGTGTCTTTCAAACCGAATATTCTATTTGAGTTAATTACATGATGATCTAGAGCAAGCACTGATGCTTGGCAATCATGTTTTGTGAATGCTGCATATGAGTACTGTAGTTTTGAAAGGATGTCCTATAACTAATTAGTTGGCAATATACTGACTTTTATTTTCTTGTATCCGCATGCAGAAATAAGGATATTATTCCTTTTTTTTAAAAAAAAAAATTATGTTCTCTGGAAATTTATTTTTTCTTCCTGACGAGCATTGCATTTAAGTGCAATTTGTAGGTGCTGATGTACCCTGTGATGTTATTATCTGATATCCACTAATATACCTTTGTCAATGTTCTTCTTTGCATGATTACAGATTGCACATATGTAGTCTGAATGCATCCTAACGTGCTCATATGTGTATTTCATTTGATACTAATTAGATGTGTTGAGAATTACTGCTTTATGCAGACTTTGTATTTTCTATTTAAATTTAATCTATTCTGGTATCCAAACAAGTAGGTTGTTTCGGTCAAGATAATCCGCAATAAGCAGACTGGTCAATCTGAGAGATACGGATTTATTGAGTTCAATTCTCATGCATCTGCGGAGAAAGTTCTGCAGAGCTACAATGGCATTATGATGCCAAATACAGAGATCCCTTTTCGCTTAAATTGGGCCGCCTTTAGCACTGGTGATAGGCGCCCAGAGGCCAGTTCTGATTTGTCTATATTTGTTGGAGATTTGGCTGCTGATGTTACTGATGCACTATTGCATGATACCTTTGCTAGTAGGTATCCATCTGTCAAAGGTGCAAAAGTGGTGGTTGATGCAAATAGTGGCCGCCCAAGAGGTTATGGCTTTGTTAGGTTTGGTGATGAAAATGAGAGGTCCCGAGCCATGACTGAAATGAATGGTGTGTATTGTTCTAGCAGACCTATGCGAATTGGTGTTGCAACCCCCAAGAAATCTTCACCACAACAACAATTTTCTTCACAAGGTTCGAGCAATATACAATTTTGTGTTAAATTCCAGAATTTTATGCTCAAACCAACATTGCTTTTATTATTGTAAAGAATGCCGAGCTGTGAAATTTTCATAATTTAGTTTCATCCATATTCTGATTTGTAATATTAAGTTGACCTTTTAGTTAGTTTTTTGTTTTATATGTTGTCAATTAAGGTTTGTATACGGTCCGATTTAACATTCTTTCCTGCAAAAATTATTGGTTTAGCTGTCATATTGGCTGGTGGGAATCCAAATGGCGGCGTGCCCCAAGGTCAGTCTGAGAACGACTCATCTAACACAACGGTAAGTTCTGCTCCTCTTTGAAAGTCAGTTGTCTAACGCTAAGACATCCATCCACTTACCCATATCACTGGTGTTTTTTGTAGATATTTGTGGGAGGACTTGACTCTGATGTCACTGATGAAGGGCTGAGACAGTCTTTTACTCCATTTGGTGAAGTCGTCTCTGTAAAAATTCCAGCTGGAAAAGGGTGTGGTTTTGTACAATTTGCTAACAGGTAAAGTCTATGATTTGGTTTATTATATCTACATTGTTTTTTTAGAAATATCATTATCAAGGACATTAAAACACAAAAGGAAAGATATATAAGAATACGTTTTCATACATTTAATCAAAGAAGGATTTGAGTGTTCACCAAATTAAATGTATAGATGCACATATGGGAACTTCTGAAATACAATTAGAGTGGGGTAAATTGATTTAGGAAAAATAATATAATGCGTTTCCTTAAGCTGATAAGAAAAGCCTCAACGATTAGTAAATAGTCTTCGTCTAAATGATCTTGAAATTTAGTATATACTTTTAATATTTGTTGTCGTTTGTAAGACATTGGTGGATGTAATTGTCATGCAGTATATAGTAGTGAATAATGAGATATTATTCATCTACAGAATATTGTGGCTATTTGACTAAAATCATGATTCATGGTAATCATGGTTACAGATTTGGTTACATGTTACATGGCATGACCCTTTCAATTTTGCATCCAACAGAAGCAATGCTGAGGACGCTATTCAGAGATTAAACGGGACAGTTATTGGCAAGCAGACAGTTCGTCTTTCTTGGGGTCGAAATATGGGAAACAAGCAGGTAAATTTTCAGCCGGAATGCCCCTGCTCTGTTAACATTATTCACGCCCACCTTTAAATCCTCACTTGGTTTTCTCCCTAGCTAATCTCGTCGCTTTGGCTTTTGTGTTGCAGTCAAGAGGGGATCATAATGGTCAGTGGAACGGGGCTTACTATGGAAGGCAAAGTTACAATGGATATGCATATGCCGCAGCCGCAACTGCAGCCTATGGGGCACCTTCAAATGGTCACGGGAACAACCACCAACAGCCAGTCAGCTAACACACTGTGCTATGTGTACTGAGCTTATTTATCAGAGATACTGTATCCAAACCCTGAAATGTGTGGAGAAAAAAAGAATTTTTGTAGCTGGATAATATATTATGTGAGACATCCTTTTTTCTTTTCTTTTTTTTTTTTTTTCTGGCCTCTTTTTCGACTTGAGTTTGAGATTTTGACATTTAAACAGTTTGTTATAATGGTGCTACTAGTGTTTTACTTGCTAATTATTCATTCTTTCCTAGCTTCACAATGTTAAATTGACGTTATTAACTTCACTGATTTTCAATAAACAGTTGTATCATTTTGCAATAGCAAAGAACAGGTCAATTATTTATGCAATTAGAATCCTTGTATTTGCAGCTAAATTATATATTGAATGCTCTGCTGTGTGGTACATCTATGTTTTATATTCGGGCTTCAAGAAAAACTTGAAAAATCCGAAATTCAGTTACGAGTAGTGGGGATTCAACTCGCTACATGATTAAACACGTTGAAGAAAATATTAAGCAAGGCCAAAGTTCCATTTTATTTCTTTGAGTTTATTTATTTATGGGTTCAATTTTTTTTTTTTTGGTTTTTGAAGTAAATTTATTTATTTATTTAAAGTTCGTTAATTACTTATTTGTTAATCAGGGCTCGGTTCCTATGATCCTTTCAAGGTCAGGGCAGCAATTATGTTCTAGAAGCATATTCTGTTAAATCTTGATGGAATTTCATGACGCTGTCTGGACCAGCTTTTTCGATGAAACAACTGTAGCCAAACAAAAATCAATCAATTAAATGAAAGCTTGGGGCCGGCCGATCTCTGTCTTCTTGTTGGACGACGACCAAAGATCAAAATCATTCATCACGCAATTCTTTTATTTTCATGACTTAGTAAAAATCAGTCTTTAAAAAAAAAAGTTCCGTTGACTCCGTAAACAGAAACTGCCTAAAAACATATGAATCTCAGCACTCCAGCAAGCCACATAAAACAAGCACAATGAGATACTTTGAATGATTTTGTTGGGACACACGCAAAAGATAAAAAAATTAAGAGATCATCTTTATATAAGAAGGTACATCGCAACACTGAATGAGAAAAGACTTCGAGAGCTGGGGTTGAACGGTAACGATGAAAGGTGCATTTGTTTTATTCCTTTCTCTTTCATGCCTCTTGGCCTTGACACACGCCAAGGGATTTGGATATCATGGAAAACTTGTGAGGGCACGCCTTGCAAAAAATTCAGTTAATTCTGATAATGAAGAATCCGAGAAGGCCTTGACTGAATATTCACCGGTCTACGTGGCGCCTCAAGACGGTTTAAAGGAAGCTGACAAGATTCTAATGTTGCCGGGGCAACCGAAAGTGAATTTTGACCAATATGCAGGTCATGTTACTGTTGATCCGGTCGCAGGCCACTCACTGTTCTATTATTTCACCGAGCCTGAAAATCCATCTAGCAAGCCTCTTGTTCTGTGGCTTAATGGAGGTGAGCAAGTGGATATGCCATATTCTTATTCTGTTTTTACAACATACATTCTTGTAAATCTCAGTATGATTTATTCATCTTGTTATGAATCCAGGGCCAGGCTGCTCCTCATTAGCAGGAGGTGCAATGACAGAACTTGGGCCATTTCGGGTGAATCCAGACGGGAAAACACTGTGGCATAACAAATATTCTTGGAACAACTGTACGTGCGTATTTCTTACATTTGCACCCGTGAAAGAAGTTATTGCTTAATATTTATAAGTTTAGGACTTAGTTGTTAATATCTGGCAATGGGAAATGCAGTGGCAAATGTCCTATACTTGGAATCTCCAGCTGGTGTTGGATTTTCTTACTCAAACACGTCGCAACAACATGGAGACAAACAAACTGCAGCAGATTCGTATACGTTCTTAATCAACTGGTTGGAAAGATTTCCAGAGTACAAAACCCGAGATTTCTACATAACTGGAGAGAGTTACGCCGGCCATTATGTGCCTCAGCTGGCTGATTTGATCATCAGAAACAACAAAATCACGAATCAAACTGTCATTAATCTAAAAGGAATTGCTGTAAGCTAGCTTTCGTTTTAGCTAATTACTCTTTCTTGATAAAGCATGCTTGAATATTCAGCTGATAGCCTGCGTGCTTTTCCAGATTGGAAATGCAGAAATAGATTTTGAGGACGAGCTGAGTGGCATTTATGATTATTTTTGGACACATTCTCTTATATCTGACGATCATCACAAGGCAATTTTATCAAATTGCAATTTTTCTTCTTCAGCTTCTGTAACAGCAGCTTGCAATTCAGTTCTTGATGAGGCAGATGAAGCTCTAGGCACAATCTACATTTACAATATTTATGCTCCCTTATGCTCAAATACTTCCTCGGTATAAACTTGCACATTTTTCACACACACACACACTTCATTTTCCTTTTTCTCTAACCTTGTCCCATTTTCACTGAGAAACAGGTATCTGGATTTGATCCATGCTTGGGTAATTATGTTTTCACCTACTTGAACACCCCTCAAGTGCAAAAGGCGCTTCACGCTAATGTTACTGGAATTCCTGGACCATGGCAACGTTGCAAGTACTAATTTTGTATCATTTTCTTTGTTTTATTTCAAGTGCATACGGTTACATGTAATTGTGCGTTAATGTAATAACTCAACACTTCGTCTCTCTACATAGTGGCTCCATATTTCTGAATTGGAAGGACTCTCCCGATACAATATTGCCTATCATTAAAGAGCTGATGGCTAGTGGAATCCGCGTTTGGATCTATAGGTAAGTATTACATTATGAAAGAACAACCAAAGCTCTCAATATGGATACTTGGTGAAAGAAAAGATTTATTAAAAACCTTAGATGACATAACTCACATATACGAGAGCAAAATAAGATGCATGCTAAAATTTGGACGATGACATCATTTAACTTTGTGTAATGATCGATAATAGGGGGCAGATGTAAAATGGGGATAAGTTATACATTAGAAGTATGTGTAATTTGAAACCAAGAGGGTAGATATGTAATTAGATATAGCTACAAGGGAGGGATCTGTAAATATTTCTAAATGAACTTGCAGTGGAGACACAGATGGAAGAGTGCCGGTGATCGACTAGATATTCAATGTTGAAACTTGGGGCACCTATCTTAACTCCCTGGTACCCCTGGTACTATCAAGGCGAGGTAAACAAAACCTGATTCTTCTCTGTTGATTTCTGAAAAACATAATCGTTCTAATGGTTTTCGTATGGCTTTGAAGGTTGGAGGTTATGCAGTTGAATACCAAAACGCGACATTTGTGACCGTTAGAGGAGCAGGGCATTTTGTTCCAAGTTACCAGCCTGAGCGTGCTTTTAGTATGTTTTCGTCCTTCTTAGAGGGAAAACTTCCTCCAAAGGGAAACTAAATAGTGGATTCAGAAAAATGGCTACGGAAATGTAAACGAAAGGAAACAGAAAATGAGTATTTTTTGGAACTACTCGCTAAGATAAGAAGTACAATTTCCGTTGTCTTGACGAAGCCTGAATGGGAAATTATGTTTCAGTAAATGCACCAAATCACCAATAGATACATCATGCTTGATGAACGAACTTTATCCTTAACATTTCCTGCCTCGTGAAAATGCCACTGTGACTCAGCACATGGATAGTAGTGTTATACTATCGGAAACGGTGATTTAACAGAGGCATCAAAATTTTAATTTTGGAGTGTAGCATTGGATCTATTGGTATCAATTTTAACTGTTCCATGTCTAAGAGAAGTTGTTCACTGTTGAAATTTTATGGCAGCCTCACATAAAGATGCCTCTTTGACAGCAATTCTGAGATCAACTCCGTCTGAATTAGTGCATTACTGGAAAATTAAGCTGCAGTGGCTTAGTTTACACAAGAGAAACAAGGAAAATGTTCATATAATAATAATAATAATAATAATAATAATAATAATAAATAAATTAATAAATAAGACAAACAAAACAAGAAAAAAGTGCACAAAAAGAATCCAGTCTCCTGAACCACTTGCACCTACAAGTTAGGGACCTTGGGTTATTCTCAATCACATATGGAGCTATATATTTGGGTTGTACATTGGTGGACAGTGACATAAGTTTTTTTTTGTTTTTCTTTCTTCTTGGTAATCCTTTGAGAGGCAAAATTCATTTGATCATTTGTATGACCAGGTAGATTGTGATTCATTTTAAAATAGGGTTAGTTACATCTAGACCCACTCAGGAGAATATGAAATTACCAACTGACCAACCTTAAAGTTACAAATTCACCCATCCCTGGTAGAGTTCCGGCAAAAAATTGATGACGTCTTCATGTGATCGGACAATTTTGATTTCTTAAAAATAACAATAACAGGGGCAAATCTGTCAAATATAAAAGTTTTCACTGAAACCCTACAAGAGAGGGGTGAATCTGTAATTTCATATTTGAACAATAGGTGCATGTGTAATTTTTCATGTAAGAGGGATACGGTAATTTCATATTTTCCCAGGGGGTGTAAATGTACCCTTTTAAAATATCAGCTGATAGTTTCCCAATGTGCCGATAATTTCTATCCAGCAAAATTTGTCAGCTGTTTGGGTGAAGTTTCACTGTAATTTGAACAATTATTCATTAAGCTAAAGTGTGATGAAGAATTTCAAGAAAACAATAAAAATTGAATAACAACTGAAGAGTTGGAAGTGGGCTTCATTTCCTGGAATATTTTTATGGAAAAGATTAATTTAATCACTATTTAATGATTGTTAATTTTGTGTGACCCAATCAATTCAGTTGTCTGCAGAGAGGGCTGGTCTAGATAAGCAACAACATGATAGATACAAACTAAAAACACTAACTTCAGTCACATCTTACATAGGCAATAAACTAAACCAAGCCGGCTCATCTGTTAGCCCATCATTTTCGCGCTGGTCTGCGTATTCTGACAGATAACATATATATATATATATACAGAGCTTAATCATCTGTTGATACTACTTATATGTCGTCACACTACAAGTCCAAACGCTATAAGCCATGCAAAAGCACATAGAAACGGCATTAAGAATTTACATAGTGACTATCGATGACGTGTAATTAACAAAAACAAGCTTAACAATGCTGCCACAAGAATTATTGTTGACTCAAAAGTTGCAAGCACCTATATAATGGGAGAAAGAATGACAGCAGTGGCATAGAAAGTGCCCTGTTTCAGTGCAAATATGAAAGGTTCATTTCTCTTTGTCTCTGTTTTGTGCCTCGCGGCCTGTGCAGAATGTTATGGTGGGAGAGGGTACGATCCTCTTGGTAGACTACTAAAGATGAGAAAATCAAGAAAAGCAGAAAATCATATGACCGAGGATGCCTCAATTGAATATTTACCAGTTTATGTAGCATCTCAGGATGGTCTGAAGGAAAATGACAAAATTCTAAGTTTGCCTAGCCAACCATCTGTGAATTTCGATCAATATTCAGGTTATGTGACGGTTGATACTAAGGCTGGACGAGCCCTCTTTTACTATTTTACTGAGGCTGAGGACCCTTCCGACAAGCCTCTAGTGCTGTGGCTAAATGGAGGTAAGAGACTGCTGAATTATCACCAATTTCGGATTTAATGTGTCCCAAAATTTTGAAAATTTGAGTATTTTTATATTTTTAATGGGTTTTTAGAGAAACATATAAAATTTATATAGCGTTAATTACACTGACACCTCCTCAAAATCACCTAAATTACCAACTCCTCCCTCAACAATTCATAATTACAGTGACCTCCCCTTTGGGCTATGATCTCGTATATTGATATCCATGGTATTGCAGGACCTGGCTGCTCTTCAATCGGGTCTGGAGCAATGACAGAACTTGGACCTTTTCGAGTCAACCTGGATGGGAAAACTCTATGGCAAAACAAATATGCATGGAACAATGGTGAGTGCCTGTGATCACTTCTATAGATTTTACTGATTATTAAAATTTTGCTCCTGGAAATTTATGCAGTGGCAAATGTCCTGTTCCTGGAATCCCCTGCTGGTGTTGGATATTCTTACTCAAATACATCGTCTGATTACATCACTGGTGACAAACGAACAGCAGCTGATTCATATACCTTTTTGGTTAACTGGTTGGAAAGATTTCCAGAATACAAAACCCGAGACTTCTTCATAACCGGAGAGAGTTATGCTGGTCATTATGTACCTCAACTCGCTCATTTAATCCTTACAAACAACGAAATCACTAATCAAACTGTCATTCATCTAAAAGGAATAGCTGTAAGTTCTTGCTGCACGTTTACCTTAATATATATATATATATATATGTATATATACATTTTATTTTGAAAACAAGAACTGCTTCATCATGAAAACGGGCATGATTTTCAGATTGGGAATGCATATATCGACTATACAGATAGGTGGAGAGGCACATTCGACCATTTCTGGACTAGTGCTCTCATATCTGATGAAACTCACCAGGGAATCGTAAAATATTGTAATTTTTCTTCAGAGGCCCCTGATTCTGAAGCCTGTGAGAAGTACCAGGATAAAGCCTTTACAGAGCAAGGCAATGTATATATATACGATATTTATGCACCATTATGTGGTTCCTCTTCAAGCGCACCCTCGGTATTACTCACTCGTTCATGCTTCGTAGATATATTTATCTATCAGTCCACCTAATATTCTCACTTTTGTGCTCGTTTTTTGGATGAAGCAGATATCAAATTATGATCCATGCTCAGATGATTATGTATATGCCTATTTAAACACCCCTGAAGTGCAAAAGGCTCTCCATGCTAACATCAGTGGAGTTCTTCCTGGACCATGGGAGGATTGCAAGTACTATCACAATCTGTGCAATTTTACAATGCATTTTGAAATTCTTTTATGACTTTTAGTTAGTAAATAAGTACAATATCTGTACAGCTACGCCATAAATGGAGATTGGCAGGACGAACCTGATACAGTATTACCCGTCATCAAGAAGCTGATGGCTAGTGGCATTAGTGTTTGGATATACAGGTGACTAGCCCCCAACCGCACCCCACACACACACACGACCACCACAACAACAACGACAAAATGTAGTTCAAGTGCTAATAGGGTGTACCTTTTGAGTACATTTTGCAGTGGGGATACAGATGGTATAATTCCAGTGACAACAACTAGATATTCTATGGCCAAACTCGGGGCACCAGTAAAGACTCCATGGTACCCATGGTACTCCCGAGGCGAGGTACAGATAAAATCATCCTATTTGGTCATTTGCATTTAGAATATAGCATTAACAATTTGTTCATTACATCTCACAGGTGGGAGGTTATGCGGTAGGATACGAAAATGTGACATTCGTGACAATAAGAGGAGCCGGACATTTTGTCCCGAGTTACCAGCCTGAACGCGCGCTTGCTTTCTTCTCGTCCTTCTTGGAGGGGAAGCTTCCTCCCAAGCAGAGCTAAAAGAAAACTGGCAACAACATCTTTGAATTGGTTAACTCTAAGATCATCACCAAGAATACTTAATTAGTATTTATTTCTCTTAGTAAAGAATAATGTTAAAATTGCCCCTGTAACGAAATGCATCAAATGCATAGTACTTCAATTCATTGAGCACTCTTAACCTCCACGCATGCAGAAAATATGAAATATATGAATTGCCATAAGGCTTTAGAATTCACTATGATAAGAAGAATTAATTTAAAAGAAAGGGAGCATTACCCACGCTTTCCCGAATTTAAGCAAAATTACAATTAACCGCCTCTTATCTTGAAAATTACAAATACCCCTACATATGTCAACTTTTGTGAAATACACACCGTTAGGATTTTAGACGTTTTCCATTAAAATTTTTAGTGAATTGTGGACCTATTCTACAAAGTAATCAAATTTTAATATACATTTCAATTGTGGTCCTATTCGACTATACTTATCACTAGGCTTTAATTATCTCCTCCTATTATTAGTTTCGATGTTTTTGAATCCAACTAATTGTCCACACTCAACACGAACATATCTCCACTTTTATGATATTTATTACCAGCCCAAATCACATTTATTAGATAAATCAAACTTAAAAGGTCCAATAACGTTATAACGAAATACCCTAACCCCACTATCTCAATAAGGTCTATTTCGAGTATTCTTCGATTTTTATCTCACTACATTAAGTGTCAACCCAGTTTTCGTAACTTGGTGTCGTAAAGGTCCCAATCTTCAAAACTCAAGTCTTCGATCTAATTTGGTCTCATCTTTGACGAGTTCAAAGATAAAATCCAAACCAATCTAATTAAGTTATAAATTGGCTCAAATAACCAAATCATCCTGTTTGTCTTTTGATTTCTTGCGCAACACATTTTCTAATTTAATTCTATTTAAGTCACAACTTATATAACGATTGCGGCCCTAATTATTCAACATACAAGTCTGTTTTTTCTTTCCTGATTCTAATACTCAATTTCCTTTGAATTTATATCAATTTGATGGTATCCAATTATGTAAAACACAACATTATTTCTACTTTTCTCAATTAATCAATAACCCAAACCGTTAAGTTGAATTGAATATTTTTAAGCTCAAAATGGTCCAACTTATCCAATTTTCTTCCAAACCTTTTAGACCCAAATATAAGTAATTAACAAAAGACTACACACCTCGCTGCGAGCCCTAAAGAAAATAAATTTCCGTAAGTCTGTTTGGCCCAAAATATGACCCAATCGGGTTAAGGAAGGAACCCAAATTTACGGCCCAACTTTGTGGCCTAGCTAGGCACTACCATATCCACCACCCACAGCTGCCGCTGCCGACCACCGCTGCGCCGCCGTCGGTAAATTCTTGGCATGCACTCCCGACCGGCCTTGACAGCATGACCCAATCGCCAAATTAGTTTCACAAAAACACAAGACGTTTGTATTTTTTTTTTTTTTTGGTTTCCCAGAGTATCCCTCCGGCTAACAGCCAGAGGACTAATCCCCCGTCCCTACTGTCAGCGCACTAAGCGGTAGGAGATTGGCCAAATGGTTTGCTCCATTCACATGGGTAGGGATCGAACCACCGACTTCATGCTTAAGGGACGAGGTGCTGAACTACCACGCCAATCATGTTGGTTACAAGACGTTTGTATTTGATTTGATATAAACAAATCCTAACTTGCCCGCACCCTTCTCTAAAGTCACACGCCGCCACCTCTTCTATCTGCAAATTAACTTCAGCTATACCTTTCTCATGAAAAACCCGTCGATTCACACCCCAGTTCCGCTCAAAACCATCGACGGGAACGACCTGAACCACCACCTCCGTTGGTTCACCATTGTATGCCGTCGTCTCATTACAACACCACCCATCAACGTGCCAGTGACCTCATGGGCTTCCCCAATCTCCGATCAATTCCGAAAATTAAAGTGATTTTAAGACTAATTTCTTGTGTCCTGTATAAAAGTATATGATCTGGAAATCAATTGTAGATATGATAAAATGATAAAAAGGTGAAGAAGAGAAGGAGCCCCAGATTTGGTTAGGTTTTTGGTATTTATATGTAGTATTTAGGGTTTTGTGTAGTGGGCTTGGGCTTTAAATATTGAGTTTGGGCTATATATATCTATACATATTTATAGACTTATATATATACATATATATTTTATACCCATATCATAAGTCCCCCAAATTCATTGAGTAGGAGTGAAGCCCAACATAATGAATTTTAAAATTAGACATGCATATAAGTCCCCCAATTCATCAAAGTGTTTGAAAATCAATGCATTGGGTGATATTGAGGTTTAGCATATCAATCGACAAAAATTATATGTATCAGTCTAGCTCGATGAGAAGGTTTTAATTGACAAAAACCCTACCAACCTCAAAATTCTAGTCATTGAAGGTCAAAGGTCTCAAGTCATGCGAACCTTAAGATATAAAGATTTTGGATCTTCTGATGGTTTAGGACCCTGGAGATTTAGGGTCTTGGGTTGCGCAAACCCTACGACTTATAAGTATTTTGGATCTTCAAGTGGTTTAGAACCGTGGAGATCAAGAGTCCTTGGTCGTGCGGACCTTAAAACTTATAAGTATTTTGGACCTTGAGAATCTAGGCCCCATCTCAATTCACTTGACCCTGCAAGCTCTTGCTGACCTCAGAGGGTTCTTAATTTGACTGACCTTATCGGGTCTTAATGGCTTTAGGGTCCATTGTTTGCGACCTCAGGGAATCTTATAAGAACTGGTCCCTCGTGGGGGTTATTTGGACCTCAGGGGGTCTTTAGATGACTGACCTCGCCGGGTCATTAGGACCTCAGGGGGTCTCTTGATGACTGACCCTGTCGGGTCATTAGAACCTCAGGAGGTCTTCTGATGATTGACCCTGCCGGGTCATTTGGACCTCAAGGGGTCTTCCGATGATTGACCCTGCCGGGTCATTTGGACCTCAAGGGGTCTTTCGATGACTGACCCTGCCGGGTCATTAGGACCTCAGGAGGTCTTCTGATGATTGACCCTGCCGGGTCATTTGGACCTCAGGGGGTCTTTTGATGACTGACCCTGTCGGGTCATTAGGACCTCAGGAGGTCTTCTGATGATTGACCCTGCCGGGTCATTTGGACCTCAAGGGGTCTTCCGATAATTGACCCTGCCGGGTCATTTGGACCTCAAGGGGTCTTTCGATGACTGACCCTGCCGGGTCATTAGGACCTCAGGGGGTGTTTCGATGATTGACCTTGTTGGGTCATTTGGACCTCAGGGGGTCTTTGGATGATTGACCCTGCCGGGTCATTTGGACCTCAGGGGGTCTTTCAATAATTGACCCTACTGGGTCATTTGGACCTCAGGGGGTCTTTGGATGACTGACCTTGCCGGGTCATTAGGACCTCAGGGGGTCTTTCGATGATTGACCCTGTCAAGTCATTAGGACCTCAAGGGGTATTTTGATAATTGACCCTGCCGTGCCGGGTCATTAGGACCTCAAGGGGTCTTTTGATGACTGACCCTGCCGGGTCATTAGGACCTCAGGGGGTCTTTCGATAATTGACCCTGCCAGGTCATTTGGACCTCAGGGGGTCTTTTGATGACTGACCCTTCCGGGTCATTTGGACCTCAGGGGGTCTTTCGATAATTGACCCTGCCGGGTCATTTGGACCTCAGGGGGTCTTTTGATGACTGACCCTTCCGGGTCATTTGGACCTCAGGGGGTCTTTCGATAATTGACCCTGCCGGGTCATTTGGACCTCAAGAGGTCTTCCGATGACTGACCCTGCCGGGTCATTAGGACCTCAGGGGGTCTTTTGATGACTGACCCTTCCGGGTCATTTGGACCTCAGAGGGTCTTTTGATGACTGACCCTTCCGGGTCATTTGGACCTCAGAGGGTCTTTTGATTACTAATCTTGTTGGGTCTTGCCGTTTGACCGTTTGTGACCATGATGTTTTATGCAATGTGAATACCCCATAGCCACTGCATATATATAGCATATGCTACTTGTGTTAAGAAAAGTGTGAGCACAAGCTTATGCAGTGCCTTTGTCTTAAAATGACTACAATAGACAGAATAGGCCTTGCAAACGCAACATATTGTCATAACACTCGTAAACATACCAATCAACGAACATTTAATCCATCCTTCATAAAATATTTGCACAACAGTTCTTACCTAGAACTAGATGTAATGGGATTTGCCTAAAAAATAATTAACTTTTAAATTTTGCCTCAAAGAACAATTAATTGAAAGTCTCAAATTTTCAAAAAATACAAGATCTAAAAGTGTGTGGTACACCATTTTTATCAGGAACCCATTATCATGAAAGGCATTAGAAAAGAATTGATTATGAGAATGCAACACTTCAAACATCACTTTAAAAAAAAACCATTATCCTTGAAGCCAAAATGTTCAACCAAGAGTCCATTTAACAGTTAAAGAAACAGTATGCGGAAACGGTTGTGAATTTCAAGGGGAGCACAGGAGATGTCATGAACCATGATCAAGAACAAAAATTATTGATCTATACCAATCACAGTTACAGCAAATGAAGCGTCCACAAACCCATATCCTGCATCTTATAATAATTTAAAATTAACCCTTCTCCAAAACTCTTTTACTTACTCAAAAGAGCTGTTAGATGAACAGGAACATAGAATGAGCACGAAATTATATTCCCTTAACATAATTAGAAGATCTAATCAGTAAATAATGGAGAAGCATCTTGAAAGAACTGCATGAACACAATCAGATTCATAATTGCAGAAATTGTTCTTTATGATGCTTGGTTAAAGAAACAACAAAAGCAGAATTGCTCATGCTAATAGAAGACTATCAAGTGTTCTTTCTTCAGTTATAATCACATGGTAAGCTTCAAGAAATCATTCTGCATATCATGTATGTTTTTTTTCTGAGATGCTACCCAAATACAAACAGACCCATTATAGCTTGCAGTTTCCTCCAATTTCCATTATTAATTTACATATTCTTAGACAAAAATAGCATGAATAAACAGACATACTAACCCAATATAGAGCAGATATACTTATTTTTCTTGAAACATATATAATCCAACCACCCTATTCAATGAGATGAATCCTCTTCAAGAACAGCATAGCAAGTCAGCAACCCATTGACAGCAGCTTTACAGCCCGACCTGCCGCTGCCTTGGCTCTTGCCGAAAATCACTAGGCCCTCAGTTTTTCTTCCTCAAGTTCTATTTCCAAAGGGGTTAGATCTGCTTTCTCCCTGCCCTAACTCGCCAGATCTAGTCGAGTCCGAATCGCTTTGACTGGGGTGGAGTCCCGAGCGAGTCGAGCCAATGTGAGGCTTAGGTAGCCCTTATGTGAGGCTCCACAGACCGACAAACGAGGATGCAGCTGGAAACTGAGGGTGGAATCGGGAGAATCGATGGGCTGACGGTAGTGTACTTGGAGCTTCGCGGGTAGCACGTTTTGGGAATTCTGTTGAACGAATCTTGAGTTTTCGAGCGTGTGGAGGAAACATCAAGAAAGGTGGTTTTTGAGATGCAAGGGGAGGCAGCCAAATAACTTCCCTTTCTTCACCCAAACACTAAAAATAGCTCAAAATAAGGAGCTGGGAACCTCTAACTCCGAGCGCTACAGCACTCAAAGTTAGAATTCCCCACAGACGGCGCCAAATGATCTGAAAATCAATTGTAGATCTGATAAAATGATAAAAAGGTGAAGAAGAGAAGGAGCCCCAGATTTGGTTAGGTTTTTGGTATTTATATGTAGTATTTAGGGTTTTGTGTAGTGGGTTTGGGCTTTAAATATTGAGTTTGGGCTATATATATCTATACATATTTATAGACTTATATATATACATATATATTTTATACCCATATCAGTATATATTATATAAATAGCCACATAAAATGAATAAATATAACAAATGATAATGATATATAAATTTTCAAAATATTCTTATATATAAAGAATAATCATATAAATTAATAATTAAATTATAATTTCAAAATATATGTAAATAAATGTTTGATAATGATATTTATTTTTTTAAAAATTAAAAGATATTTATAAAAATTTGTAAATAATTAATACTTTGACAATACTATTATTTTTTATGTTTAGAAACTTATAATAATATAATTTTTTTTTGACAAAAATAATTCTTAAATTATTTTTAAGATGTAAATCGAATCTATCAGGTCTAAAATTTCCTAGCAATATAACTTTTGGATTTGGCCAACGCCAAACCCACCCGTTGCCATCAAGTGACACTCACTGTGTGCATGTTTGTAAAAATGTGTGTGTGTGTGTGTGTGTGTGTGTGTGTGTGTCTTGTTTTGTGTTCTCACAACAAAAGGGAATGCATCCTCAATTTCTAAATTGCAATTTGGACCCCTTAATCTCCAACGCCTTTTGAGTTAGCTGTTAGCTCCAATCTTTCATTGAGTTTCCAAGCTAATCCCCAAGTAGCCAAATCTTCGTGAAGTCCCACAACTTCAATTTCTCATGAATCGGACTTAGAGTTTAGACATTTGAATCTTAACTTCTTAATGCGTCTCATTTAGATCCTTAAACTTTCAATAAGCAATAAAAGTATCATTATCAATTATTCTTCAATTACACATCAAGCCGACAAACTCTCGATGCTGGCCGGCCAACCATCTGTCGAATTTGATGAGTATTCAGGCTACGTGACAGTTGATCCGAAGGCTAGATGAGCACTTTTCTATTATTTTACAAAGGCTGAAGATCCTTCTAACAAGCTTCTACTGCTATGGCTCAATGGAGGTAAAGTATGATAAATTTTGTGGCTAATGGCAGCAAAATTCTTGATCACATTTGGAAATTGTCGGAATGTGAGGCCACGAAATGTAATGCTTGCTTTTTCTCTTGCAGGACCTGGTCGTTCTTCATTAGGAAAATGAGCGATGGCTAAACTTGGACCTTTCCATATGAATCCTGATGGAGAAACGTTATGGTATAACAAATATGCTTGGAAGTTGAAACAATAGTGAGCATCAGTAGAAATTTCCATTCCCCAAAAACGTATATTTCTTATTGTGAAGAACAATTGCTGATGAAATTCTGATTTCTTGAAATTAAATGTACCTAGTGGCAAATGTCCTGTTACTCAAATCCCCTACTGGTGTTGGATTGTTGTACTCAAATACAAAGTCCGACTACACCACTGGAGACAAACAAACAACTGTGGATTCTTATACCTTTTCGGTTAGCTGGCTGAAAAGGTTTTCAGAGTACAAAGTCAGAGATTTCTTATCACTGGAGAGCTACATGGCCCATTATGTCCCTCAGCTTGCTGAATTCATCATCAGAAGCAACAAAATCACATATCAAACCGTCATTAATCTAAAAGACATTATTGTAAGTTCTCTGTTGTGTTAATTAGCGTTACTGTTTCTTGATAAATTAAGCACGTTTCAATTAATTAGTGAAATACTTTGAAGCATCCAACTTATAAAACTATGTGATTAACAGGGCGAGAATGCGCATGTGGAAGTCGATGGGGACGAGTCAAAATTTGAGTATTACTAGGGACATGCTCTCTTTTATCTCTTTTATGTATGTTTTAACACTCTTTAGTCTAGATTAGAAAATGCACGTGCATTGCATGTGTAAAATTATTCTTTTTCATATTGATAATTTTCTTACTAATAGACAACTCCCTTACATAAGCTTGATGCTCAGGCACTCTTCAGGCATTGTGGAATATTTTAACTGTTCAAGAGGGTTTAGAGGAAGCCGACAAAATCTCGATGTTGCCAAGCTAACCATCTGTTGAATTTGATCAGTATTCGGACTTTGTGACAATCGGTCTGAAGGTCGGACGAGCACTTTTCCATTATTTTACAAAGGCCGAAGATCCTTCTAACAAGCCTCTACTGCTATGGCTCAATGGACGTAAAGTATGATAAATTTTGTAGTTAATGACAGCAATATTCTTGATCACATTTGAAAATTGTCTGAATATGAGGTCATGTAATGTAATGCTTGCTTTTTCTCTTGCAGGACCTGTTTGTTCTTCATTGGGAAAATGAGCGGTGGCTGAACTTGGACATTTCTGTGTGAATCTTGACGACGAAACATTATGGCATAACAAATATGCTTGTAAGTTGGAACAATGGTGAGCATGAGTCAAGTCAGTGGTAGGTGTGAGGGATGGCAATGTGCAACACTGTACTTCCTGCTCGATGTGCCAGTGTGAGCTACCGAACGAGCAGCAATCACAGAACACTCGAGGAGAGAGGCCTCTTTAAGGAGAATGTCCTTCTTAAGGAGCGCATGTCCTCCACGAGGACTACGCTTGAGGAGGACAATCATTTTGGACCAAAGTCTCGCTCCAAGTGGGATTGCCCGACAAGTGGCGGACACATGACCGTCTGGGAAGGCCCATTTGTACACATATAAGATATTTCGTATAACTTATATTTCACTGATATTGTCCTGTCATTAATGCTAATGCCCTGCAACCTATGATGCACGGATACGGACATGGGAACACGGACACGACACGAACACGACGACACGGAAAATCTCAAAATTTTAGAATACGACACGGCTCTGATACGGTTATTAAAAGATATTTTATATTATATTATATATTTATAATTTATTAAATTAAATTATGTGATAATTAAATAATAATATTCATCATTAAAACAAACACATCTTAATTGGGTTATAAATTTTAAAGATTAAAAAAATTATTTGTTATTTTCAATATTTCTACTAAATTTTTTAAAATTTTAAAAAAGACCTCATTTAAACTTTGTAATATATTAAAAAAACCCCAGCCGTGTCGGACACGTCCTCCAACCTTGTCCGACACCGTGTCGGATTTTTTTCCCTTTTTTTTTTGGGGACAAGTTTTTGCCGTGTTGGACACGTGTCGGGGCTATGTCCATGTCCATGTCCGACATGTGTCCGACACTGTACGGGATCATTTTTGAGCGTGTCCGTGCATCATAGCCTGCAACCAATGTAAACAAATAGACCCAAACGTTACAACTAATTATAGTAGTTGGTCACCCCAAACCCGAAACAACGAACAATTGAAAATCTGATTATTCATAACGAATGAATACGTTTTTGTCCAACGAGTGCAGAGGAAACTTAATCAAATGAAAAATCTCCCAGAAAAAAATAAATGCAAAAATATGCAAAAAAGAATAGAGGGTTTATACCGTATAACACTTCCTCGTTGAAACTGTTGCGGAGGCAGGCAATTGTCGCTCGGAGTATGGTTTTCTGCTTAAAATTTGGGAGGATTTTACCCAAGGGCATCATTTCAGGGAGGTCAATGTAATTTTGCCAGCCGCTAATTTCTAATCTCTCACGGCCTTTTTTCTCAATCTCGCCCCCCAGCTGAGATGGTAATCTTGCCATAAGAGCGCTACAGTAGCGGGACAGGACAGATTATGTGATAACCCATTTACACTTATCCAATAAAACCGAACACAAAACAAGACCCAATGAGAAGGCCTTATTTGGGGTAATCTTGCAAAGCAAACGAATCCTATATCAATTTGGATCCATTAAAAAATATTTAGACCAAAATTAATTGGATTTGACTGAACCCATATTGCCTTTGTGGCCAAGAATAAAAAAGTTAAAAGTTTATATTAGTGTTAATTAATTAGAGAAAGTTTTGCCGATCATTATGTGCCTCATCTTCCTAACTTAATCATATAGAATTCAACACCACCACTACTTTAAAAAAAAAATAATAAAGACTTTATATATAGCGTTTATATCTTAATCTTGTTAAAATTGGATGAATCTCATCCCAAAGATTCCTCGAAAACGCAAGAAATACAACTTGCAATTACATCATACTTTAAAGAAAAATGAATTTTGTTAATTTAATATTTACCTTACAGGAATATTTGTTATTTTTAAAACTATAAGGACTAATTTTTTATGACACTATAATTCAAGATGTGTAAACATAATTTGCCCAATTGCCAAAGCTAACAGATAAAATATCAATCGAGAATAATGTATCATGAAGTCTGGCTGTGGTTCTGCCACTCAATAAGTATCCAGATGGAAAATGACATAATTTGTGATGTTGATTGAATATTAATGATCGATAGAAGCCAACATAATTTTGATGGCCTGAAAGAGCCGGCTGAGCTGTTAAGTCCTTTTATACTATTCAATGATGTTGAAAAAAATGGGTAATATGTCTGTTTCATGTTGTATTTTCTGTAATATCTCAAACAAGATAATCACAGAGACTAAAATGTCACTTAGTTTCCACAATGTTAGCTATCGTTCCGGCTCCAATCCAATAACAATATGGTCAACACTATATTTCCAACATGTACTAAAACAACTATAAAAAGAAAAATATGATACTAAGGCATCCCATGTAGAAAATTCAAAGAATGAGAGGAGCAATTTTCTTGTGCCTCACACTCTCATGCCTCTTGGCTTTAGTACAGTGTTACAAAGAGAGAGAATATGAACATTTGGGAGAATTTATCAAGGGACGACGCCTGAAAAAATATGCCAAACATGTTACTGAGGATGTCGTAACAGAGTACTCACCTACTTATGTCGGAATCCAGGATGGAATGAAAGAATTGGACAAAATTTTGATGTTGCCCGGCCAACCATCTGTTAATTTTGATCAATATTCGGGCTATGTGACTGTTGATCCTAAGGCTGGACGAGCGCTCTTTTATTATTTTACCGAGGCTGAAGATCCTTCTAACAGACCTCTAGTGCTATGGCTCAATGGAGGTAAATTATGACATTTTTGCCGTTAATGTCAGAAATATTCGAATAAGAGGCCATGTAATTCTTCTTCTTTTTTTTTTTTTGGTTCTCTCGCATGTAGGACCTGGATGCTCTTCAATAGGGTATGGAGCAATGACAGAACTTGGACCTTTTCGCGTGAATCCTGACGGAGAAACATTATGGTATAATGAATATGCTTGGAACAACGGTGAGCATCAATGAAAAATTTCTCAGTCAAATGCGTCTATTTCTAACTGTAATACTGTAAAGAACAAATGCTTATAAGTTTCTACTTGCTTGAAATTAATGTAGTTGCAAATGTCCTGTTCCTTGAATCCCCTGCTGGTGTTGGATTTTCTTACTCAAACACATCGTCCGATTACATCACTGGAGACAAACGAACAGCAGCAGATTCTTATACCTTTTTGGTTAACTGGTTGGAAAGGTTTCCAGAGTACAAAACCCGAGACTTCTACATAACGGGAGAAAGTTATGCCGGCCACTATGTGCCTCAACTTGCTGATTTAATCCTCAAAAACAACAAAATCTCAAACCAAACTATCATACAATTAAAAGGGATTGCTGTAAGTCAATTTGAATTCCCGAATTATATGTTTGATTCTGCATACATATTATTAAGAAATAATTACAGCGCCCTCTCTTTAACTACATATAATATACAGAATTATTCTCTATTGATTTCAAAATTACACATATCCCCCTTATGGTTTGTTTTCATCTTACAATTACCCCCCTTTTGTCGATTACTACGTATGATTAGGGGAAATATGTGTAATTACACGTACTTACAGGTGAGGTTAGTTTAACTAAACTTATTATTACCAGGCCAAATCCCATCATTTTAAGAATTCTAACATCTCCATTTGGGCATGATAACTTCAGATTGGGAATGCATATACAGACTCTACAGATCAGATAAAAGGCATATACGATCATTTCTGGACGAGCGCCCTCATATCCGATGAAATTCATCAAGGAATTGTAAAAAACTGCAACTTTTCTTCAGGAATATCAGAAACCTGTAATGCGTACCTTCATCAAGCAGACAAAGCAGCAGGCGACATATTCATTTACGACATTTATGCCCCCTTGTGCTCCTCTGCCTCATCTTTCAAATCCTCTGGAATATTTGATCCATGCTCCAGCAGATATGTCTTGAACTACTTGAACATTCCACAAGTACAAAAGGCACTTCATGCCAATGTCACAGGGACTCTCGGACCATGGCAAAGTTGCAAGTAATTAATACACATTTTCTAAGTCAACTTAATTGTATGAAAAAAATATATAAAAATTTAATGTTTCTTATATTAGGACAACAAAATATTGCGACTAATTGTCTAATCTGTTTCGTCTATATGCAGCGATTTTGTGGGTCGTCACTGGCAAGACTCGCCCGATACAGTTTTACCTCTCATTAGGGATTTGATGGCTACTGGAATTCGCGTTTGGATCTATAGGTAACCATATTCAAAACTTGATTTCTAGAAAAAAACTTATATTAATATACTTTGGTGATAACTAAGCACAAAAATGAAACAGCCTTTTAGCTCATATCAATTTAAATGTCCTTCAGTGGAGATACAGATGGTATAGTACCAGTGACAACAACTAGGTATTCAATGGCCAAACTCACGTCGACAATAAAGACCCCATGGTACCCCTGGTACTCCCAAGAAAATGAAATGGAGATGATCTAACACAGATTTCAAAAATGTCTCTTTAAGTTGTTTCATTGTCTATTTTAGTTGATTGATTGTGAACTGAGAATCTGTCTAATAAAAATAAAATAATAATAGAAAAAGGTTCTCTTTCAAGCATGCATGCCAATAGTTTTGATCAATTAAAAAAGAATCTACGAACAACCGACTATATATATATATATATATATATATATATATATGTAATCGTGATTGAGGTATTGAACATGCAAAACATATATGGGCTTTGCCAAATGCCAAGTGAATATGTTTTATTTATACTCTCTCGTCGTTTGAGGTCAAATTCGGCGGATTGAACATGTAAAAATATTCAATAGAGTATTTATATCCCGAATAGGCAAATACAATACTATTTTCCTTAATTCCACAAAGTCAATCATCATCCATGGTAGTAGCACCTAATATTCTCTTTTTTTTTCAGAACTGTTTTCTACGAAAACAATAGAAGACACTTCAGAAATATTCAAGAATGTCAAACTTATTAAACTTATAATATTATCTATATTATTATAAAAAGAGAGTCATTTTTGTCTCATAAATGATGGTTATTTATGTGATTTTACAAAATTTGCCTTTCAATTTTATATGGAATAAATAGAGACATATAAAATTGTGGTTAAACTTGAAAATTCACATGAAATCGATTCCATTTAGATGCCAAATTTTGATGTGCCAATTTTACCCTTTTAATTAGTAAACACATACAATAAAATAAGTAAATAAAAAGGTCAATATAGTAATATTACATGCAATTTAAAAAACTCATGTTTTCAACCCACAAATCACTTTCTCTAATTACAATTACTTGATTTTTTCATGTAATTTTATTTCATATGACTATTTTATATTTAAATTATTATAATTTGATAAATTATTTTAAATAATTCTTAAAAAAAGTATTCTTACAAAAGAAATTTTATAATATATTTATATTTACTTCCTAAAAAAATTTAAATACTAAATTAGAATATATATTTTTTATATTTTGTACACATGCAGAGTGTGCGATATTGCTAGTATATATATATATATAGAGAGAGAGAGAGAGAGAGAGAGGGAGAGATTATAATACTATATGACAGCTTAAATAAAATCTTGACAGCATCAATATCAATTCTAAGTGCGTTAAGTTTTTGGGTAACTGTTGGACAATATCAGAAAAAGAGGCACTATGCACTGCACGTTGGAAAAACAGATACTTCCAATTAATTGATGTCCAAATTGCAGTTAATTAATTAATTGGTTGAAAATTAGGAATAGCAAGTTTCAGGATTGCTATGCTGCATAGATTTTACATCTGGAAGCTGTGATTGCCTATCGTCACACATGCCTCAATTTATATAGTTAATTAATCTTCTAGCTCGATTGTTTGGGCTCCAAAAGATGAAAATCGAAAACAAAAAATGCCAGGCTGCCACGCACTATAGGTGAAATTAATATTAACTAGCGCATTAGGCACATTCGATGCGTGTGCAAATAAAAATTTAGTATAATGTAATGAAATTGTTAAATTTTAACTATATAAAATTAAAATTTTGTTAAATTCTATGCAAATATTTCTTTCTTAATTATTTTATTATTTGTACTATCTTTTAATTATTTCTAATGTACTTATTAGATTTATGATAAATTAAAAATTAAAATAAAATAATTTTTAATTGAAAACATACATAAAAATATAAAATAGAATGAAATTTGAAAAAGAGGAAATGAGAGAGAGACGAGAATAAAAAAAAATGAAAACAATTACATTGCTAGAGGGGATAGAAATGCTAGAGGAGAGAGAATCATAGTTGAGGAGTATTTTAAAAATTCAACAATTAAATACACCAAATCAAAAAAGTTAAAGACCCTCTCACTTAATTAATAGTATAGATAATGAAATGTTAACAGGTAATATTATAATTTTCAAAAATAATATATATGCAGCAATGACAATTTTGTGTTATCACAATAATTTTCATCACAATTCGAATGACCCAAAATTCAAATCGAATCAATAATCATATTTACAATTATTGATACACACAAATATATATATATATATATATATATGCATGTGTGTTAGTGATAATTCAGTACGTAATTTTCATTAATGCTACATATATATATATATATATATATATATATATATATATATATTTACCAACACTACATATGTTATTGATTGTCACCAAACGGTTGCATGTATATATTTGTTATTAACCGCCAAAAGTGACAACTCATAACATATTATATGATATACATATTACATGACTAGCATGATGAAAAAAAAAAAAGACCATGCAATAATTTTTTCTGATTATATGATATAAGTACTAACTAGACGTGTAAATAAATTAAGTTGAATGAAATAAAATATCATCCATGTCTGATTTAAATTTATAATTGAATCTAAACATATATTTGCTCAAGTTAAATATAAGATGTGTTTGAATAATTTGATACTTCCACACGTATTTTACTAATAATAGAGTCTAGCATTAAGTCATGAAATTAGAAAATAATTCAAGCTTAATTTATTACGATTAACAAATAGAGATTTAACAAGTTCCCTAGTAAATAATTTTGAGTCGAAAATTAAATAATTTATAATTATTTTCAGCGGTGGACAAACCAATACCGAGAGTCGATTTGCACGCAATATTGGGCATCGTCTCCAACGTGGTACATTTGGGAAGTGACATATGCTTTAAATTATAATTATATTTATATATGTTACGAAAATGACTAGTTTTAGTTCTTTAATTTCGGCCACTTCTGCAGCTGACTGCAATTTAATATCAAAAACTGTTTTATCACACTTCGTCACGTTGCATTTTAAAATTCAAAGAAAAAAAAAATATCAGAACGGATAATTATATTTAATCTACTTCATTATTATATCTTGCGATCCTATTTACTGTTAATCGTCATGCTTATTATTGCTTTTTAAATTCAAAAAACCGCAAAAAAGGAACAAAACCAACGGTAAAATAAAAATTAATAGCATCAAAAGTCTAATCATATCCTACTACAAGATCATATATATATATATATATATATATATATATATAATATCCCAACTGAAAAGACTGGTATATATACCCGATTTAAGTCATACAAAATGTTAGGTGTTTTTTGTCTTTTTTTATTTATCTTTTTTACTAATGGCCGTCTGTTTCGATGCTACTAAAGAATTTGCTGAGAAGACGACTCGAGCAAATTTATAAGTTGCTTCCACTCAATTGTCTCCATGCCAATATCTTTATTCACTTTTAGAATTTATTCTGACCTGTTTTTCTCTCATTTTTCTTTTTTTAATCTTGTAATACTAGTTCAAATGCTAATGCTAAGTGAAATAGAAAAAATAAAATAACAAGAATTTATGAAACTCTGGACACACAAATTTATTTTTATGTATATGACATAGTTCAATAACTTAAAAGAAACCATCAACTCAAACACTCAATCTTAAATAGTTAAATTTTCTACTCCTTCATGTGTAGATATATATATATATATATATATTTATCTCTACATCATAATGTCCATTGTGTTCGATAATTGGATGAATAACCCATTCTCAATATAATCAATTTAGTTGAATAAATAAAAAATCAATTTTTACTTCAAAAACAAATAAAATAAATGATCAATTTAAATGTACAAATATTACTCATTCAACTATTTGACGTTATATTAGGTTCATTTTAAAAGTCCTCAATATCTCTAACTCTCAAAAATTGAGAAATTCTAGCTCCCATTGAGTTTGGCCACATCAAAATTAATTAATCATATGGCAAGCATTTTATGATTGCCATACGATTTAAAGCAGATTGACCAATAATATGACAAGTGTATTAAGTGTGATGACAAAATGGTTTTCAACCCTCTGGTTGAACCCGACTCATATGATTTTGGATTGGATTGGGTCCAACATATTTTAAAGTGAGTTGGGTTGGGTTGGGTTTAATGTGGTTGGTGTTGATATTGGGTTATAGTTGTGTTGATGATGGGTTGATAATGAGTTCATGTTGAGTCTAAATGGATTATCCATAAACAAAAATATATTTAATTTTTTATTTGATTATAATTTATTTTAGTATTCTAGGACCATCTAAAGAGTATATGAATTCGTAATTTTAATTTATCTTTTTATGGTTTTGATTAAACATACAAGAATGATGAATTGAATTCATTAGAAACTATTTAAAATCCATCTTCAATTCACAATCAACCCATTTACAACCCACATCCAACCTATTTTTAACCAAATCCATCTCTAACTCATTTTTTGAAACTCATCTCCAACCCAACACATTTTTAATCCAATCCAAACCCAAGACAATTCGCCCAATTGCCACCCCTAATAATGACACATTATTGGTTGTAATCAAATTGGATTTTGAAAAGATTTTTTCCTCATAAATTATATTATTATAATTAAATATAAATTTTGATTACAAATCAATCGTTATTATTAATATTTTTGTCTTATATATTTATGTGTTTTTTGAGTATATATATATATATATGTTGATTCACTAAAAGAAACTTTAAAAAGATATAAATGTAATAAAGTAAGGTATCCTAAGGAGGGTAAAAGTAACAAAAGAGTAGTTAGAGATTATTAGTCACGCGTGAGTCCCATGCAAATTCTAACCTGCGACGAATTCAATGATATTGAAATTAATTATATAAAATACTTATTATATGATTAATATATAATTTAATAATTTATAATTTGATATAATTATATAAAATATTTATTATGTAATTAATATATAATTTAATAATTTATAAAATAAATATAGTAATATGTATTATATAATTAATTGGGTACATTCTAATCAGATTTAAATAAGAAATTTCGTTATAAGGCAAAACAATCAACGTGTGATGTAAAAGGCGGCTCCCAGGCCATCCAAAGTCAAATCCACCCCCCCCCCCCCCCCCCCCCCCCCGCGGTCCTTCCTGCCACTTTCCTATGCCCACATTTACATAACCATCTCCATAGTCCATTCCAACTTCTCCTCTTTGCAGGCACTTCACACCATATTTCCATACTCCTCCTGCCTTCTTTTTCACACACAACACACACTAAAAATGGAGATGGAAGTGATGATCCCATCCCCTGCCACGGACTTCAACTTCGACAGCGCCTGCACTTCGCCATACATCAGCGCCCCCTCCAGCCCACAACGCTTCGGCGGCAGTTTCTTCTACAGCGCCCCCACCAGCCCCACCCGCATCTCCGCCTTCTACAACGACTTCCACGGCGGCGACACCACCCTCTCCGCCACCGCCTGTAAAGTCCCCTTCAACTGGGAAGAGAAGCCCGGAATTGCGAAAACAAAAGAAGGCCACATCAGTACCGCCACTTCTTCAAACTACGGTGATGCTGAAGAAGAATTGGAAGACATAGATTTCGCGTTTGATTTCAGCGGGCATTTGGAGAAAGCTTCGTTAACAGCTGATGAGCTTTTCGATGGCGGCAAAATAAAACCGCTAAAGCCACCCCCGAGATTCCAGTACGATCAGAACAAGTCCCCAGATTCTCCGAAATCACCTCGATCGCCCAAGAAAATGATCAGGGAAGCATTCTCGCCCCGCCACAGGAAGAAAGACAATTTCGATCCTTTCGCGGCGGCCCTGGAGCAAACACGCAGGGAAAGTGTTCAAGAAAATGCAAACGAGAAGAGAGGAAGAGAAAGAACCGCAAATTCATCCACTTCCTCAAGCTCCCGACACAAAAGCTCAAGATCCCTGTCTCCTTTCAGAGTCTCCGACCTGTTATTCGAACCCGACCCGACTCAAGAATCCGCGAAAAACTCCAACACCTCACTGTTCTCCTATTCCTCATTCGCCTCGTTTTGGTACAACAAGAAATGGAAGATCAAAGACCTGTTGTTATTCAGAAGCGCATCGGAAAGCCGAGCAACGGACCAAGAACAGCTAAAGAAATTTGCCGTGTTGAAAAAAACCCGTCAGGATGATGTGAAGAATTCAAGTTTCAGGTCCACAGACAGCGTTGGATCGGTATCGAGCCGGAGGAGATCGGGGACCCCGATTTCGGCTCACGAACTGCATTACACTGTAAACAGGGCAGTTTCAGAGGAGATGAAGAAGAGAACTTTTTTGCCGTACAAACAGGGATTATTGGGTTGCTTAGGATTTCATCCAACTGTGTCTGAAATCTCGAAAGGCCTTGCTCCTACTGGTTCTATGTCTCGGGGCTGATCAAAATCAGATTATATTCTCATAATCTGTACGTCTTTTGATCAATCTAGTGTCGTCCATGTATACGAGTTATTGTTTGGTTTTCAAACTTTTTCTTTTTTTCCACTTGTTTTGGCAAGTTTAGAAAATTCTACTATAGTATTGTATTTTAAGCATGATAGTGTTATATCATATGTATAAAAAAGAACAATTCAATTTGATTACGTAATACTAAATTTCTGCCTAACTTTTGAAGGCCATCTTTCAGTACTATATATGATTAGTTGCCAAGTTTATTTTATTTTATGGGTTCTTTTTTTGTATTAATAACATTGTCAGTGTTGTGAAACTTTACAGTAACAAAATAAACCTGTTAAGTTCACACTGATCACAAAGTTTTGTATATTAATTAGAATTACGTAATGTTTTCATGTAATTGTTTCGCTACTTCTAAATAAGATTGAGAATTCTATACTGTTAGCTATATTTTTATGTTCGAAAGGAGAAATCTTTTGATTGGCGAATGAGGTTTTAACAATTCAGATAATGTCCTAATATCATTGGTTTTTGCCACCTAATCTTATATCTCACTTTGGTCCTGCTTTATTTTTTTTTTCCTTTTAATTTAATTTTTTTAAATCATGAAGCGTGTCAATTTTGAATTTCATTTAGTATTTTGAGTAGAAAAATGAACACTCATCTCTGAATTTTAAAAGATTTGATTAGAAAATATGAACTGTATCGGCATCTTTTTTGGACTCTTTCTTTTGTTTTATATTTTTTTTTCTCCTGTATGGCGATCAATAAATAATTGTACTGATCACAAAATCGTCTCCAGAAACGGAAATTTTCATACTACTTAGTTGGCTACTACCACTTCATTGATATTTTTAGCCAATAAATTTAAATTGGAATAATTACACTCAATTTTTCTGAGTTTAGGCGAAATGGCGAATAATTTTTTTTGATTTAAAATATTACAAATACCCCCCCCCCCCAAGATATATATATGTTTTACAAAATTCACTCTTTTTTCAAGACGATATATAATTGCGAATTATTTTTCTTGTGTTTTTATGGTGTTTTGAGACAAAATTTACATGGTTTTAACAAATTCAAGATGTAAAAGCTATATATAAAGTTAATTGAAAAGAAAAAAGTTGTGAAGGTGTCGAATTATATGGTGATACTTGACAGTGAATGTTGTGGAATAAAGCGAAATTAATTTTTGAAAGTTGGAGGAATTACAAAATTAATTAAGGGGTTCTGTTAGGTTTGACAAATTACATCTCTTGATGGCTATGTTGACTACTATGACTGTGTTGCCATGCTGGAATTTTTTGTTAAACGGCAATAAACGACAAGGGAGTATTAATAATTTTTAAAACAAGAAGGGATTATTTGTAATTTCATCTAAACTTAGGGAAGATAGGTGTAATTGTCCCATTTAAATATATGATAATATCAAAAAATATTAAAAAATAAAATTATGATATAATTATACTTAATTCAATAGCTAAAAATACCAATTTAATATTATTCTAGTTAATAATATCTCATAAACTGTTCACAACTTTGTTGAATTTTATTTAAGGGTCCACATGTATATTTTTGTTGAGAAATCGCCTACGATGAGGGGATACGGACATGCCTGGTTTGCCATATTTAGTTTGGCCGCTGTAGGGTGTTTGGTTTGATGGACAAAATGTTCGACAAAACTACCGTATTGGCTATCTGGTTGAAATGATTGGATTGAGAGAGGTGAACAAGTGTGGCCCCCAATCAACGACTTTTGTAAAGATCCAATAAATATTACTTGTTTTCTGCATATGGTATGTTTCACCCTGTACTATATTTACCTCAAAATTGTGTAAATTTTGCTTGAGAGAGTTTCTAGTTTTTACTCAACTATCTTAACGAGCGAGCGAGAGCGAGAGCGAGAGCGAGAGATTTAAAATTCATTAAAATTGATTGGACATATCACAAAGTAAGACTGTAGATAAATAATCAAAAATTCGATTATTGTTCGTATTCGTATTGATTTATAGGATAAAATATCCGTATTCATTTAAAGTAGATATTATCCGTATCCGATTATAGATATCTAATTATAAATGGATACGGATATAGTAATTAGACATCCAATCAATTTAATATTCGCTCCGAATACATATCCGTTTATATATTTAATTATTTGTAGTTTAGTTGTATCCATTAATTATATCCAATAAATAATATTTGAAAAAAAATAATGTATATGTATACTAAAGTTTTTATGTGTTTTCAATAACATTTTATTTTTTAAAATTAATAGATTTATTTATTGATATATTTGTAAGATTCATTTCTTGGTTAATAATTTTTAAAAAATTATATTTTTAATAATTATATGCATTATATTTAATATATTATAAAATATACAGAAACAAAAAATAGTAGTTCATGTTATGTGAATTATAAATAATAAATTGTTGTTTCAAATAACTTACAAATGAATAAAAAGAATAAATAAGTAAATAAATAAATAGATATGAACTTTAGGTGTTATTAATGAAGTGTATGATATATATATATATATATATATATATAATATTTTGTAAATAAGTGCATAATATATTAAAAAAATATGACTAAATTTTATACATACAAATTCAAATATTCAATTAATTAGGATATGATATCAATTATTTACAATTGAAGAAGATACTTGAATATTAATAATTGGACACGAATATTCAAATATTCATAATTAAATTTAATTTTTAAAAAATTGCAATCGGATATGGATATATCCGATATCCGTCTGATATCCAATGGATACAAATACGGATATTGATTTTAGATATCCGTCAATATTCGTAGCTGTACCGATATTCGATAAAATTAAACGGATACGGATATGGAAAAGGCATATCCGACCCGTTTAATATCCGTTTACACCCCTACCACAAAAGTATGTTAAAAAACTACGTCATCCATGTCTCCCTTGATTACAACATGCTTTCAAAATGCTAATATATATAATAATATGATGAACCATGAGCCACCTCACTTCGCCACGTCAACAAAAACAATCCTAACCAACTCATGTGGAGCGCTGAAGCCCTCGGCTGGACAGGCTGCCCTCGAACGAGGTACTAAGCCCAGTTGTCCTCGACCTTAGGATAATACGCCAAAGTACTCACTGCCCGAGGACTGATACCCTCGAAGAGAGCCATGGTCCTCGAGGGTGTCCGTTCCAGGAAATGAGCCTTGGGGCTCTTCACATGAGAGGGAAATAACCCCCAGGCTCACCCTAAGGTGCTATGATCTGAAGGCCCCAAGACCTTTGTGGCTCCTCGAGACCTAATGAGCAAGGCAGGGGGTTTTGTGGTATAGGAGCCCCTCGATGGCCTATATATTGAGAGCATGAACCACATATTTGGACTCCGCCAAGTGCCCCAGCCAACAGGAGAATCCAGTTGGCGTGACTGACCAAGCCTACATTTGCCGCTACCTACCACATCCTTTCTGCACATGGGTCCATCCCATCAAACTCCAACGCATTAAATGTTCATCCATTAATGCAATCCTTGGGCATAAATGATCAAGATACACATTAAATGCCAATTAGATCCCCCATTAATGAGAAGTGAGAGCAGCTGCCATTGGGAGTTCAAAAGAGGACAAAAAGCACATGCATATACCTCTCATATCAGTAAAGCTAATTGACTCTTACCAACCATGTCACATCAGGATGCTTCACTCTCATATAGGTACCAAAAGGCTCTTCACCCAAGGGTAAGAAAAAAAGAAGATCCACTCATATTTCTGCGCATTCTTGATAAGCAAGAATACTTCTCACTACTATTCATCATCTTCCTCAAATACTATATAACTGACTTGAGCGTCGGAGAACCTACGTCGGGGCAAAACCGGCTAGTCTCACGTGTTCCTCCCTCTTTTACAGGTGGGCCACCAGCATTATTATTCGGAGCTCTTCAGATCCCGACACGTGGTTGATCCAGAAAACGACCGCATCAGAATAATTTGTAGATTATTGACATATAATTTCTTTTATAGAAGTGATAAATTGCCTTAGAAATTTAATTAATAATTAAATATATTTATCAATACTCACCTGCCAATAATCAACAACTTTAAGAAAATAACCAACAAAACTGACGCAAGTAAAAAATAAAAATATCCACACATCCAGCGAAACTCAAACCAAAACCTCCATACTTGTATAATTTCGGGATTCCAACCTTAACAATCGGGACAAGGCATATTTGATATCGAATCTTTTATTCTTGTGTTCCTAATAGGATTAAATAATCATGAACAAATAATTAATTAATTATGCTGCCGTTAAATTGTGGGGGTTTGAATTTCATACGATTGAAGTTTTAGAATCGAACCTTCTTCTTCTTCCCTCTTCCTCCTTAAGTGAGTGTATGTGTGTTTTTTCAATTATTATTTATTTATTTATTTATCTTTGGTCTAAACTACCCAATTCCGATTCATTGGCCAACTAATCAGGATTAAGTACTGCAGAAGCCTATTATGGGGTTGACTCTCCCAACCTAATTGCTTCATTCATAATATCGAGAATATAAAGTGTAGTGTAATAATCAACTATATCGTCACATTTGATGGAAGTTAAACTCAAGTATTTGTTTCAAATATTGAATTTAAACTAGGTACATGAAGTGAACCGAAATAGAGAAACATCATAATGAGGGGCAGGGATGAGCTCATGTTTTGATAAGGCAATAGTTATTGTAATAAAAAAGTGGAGCCATCCACCAACCTTGCGCAATTAGCTTTATTGGATCAAAAGCAAAATTATGTTCCATAATTCCACAAAAGAATTCAAACTAAACCCTCTAATTGTGCCATCTTTTTCTTTCCTTTTTGCTTACTTTTTTCCCTCCCATGAGGGCATATTCCCATTGAGGGGGAGACATGAATTTCATTAAGACTAAATGGTGCGTGTAATCATTTAATCACAGGTGTTGCCCATTTCTGTTTTTCTTGTTTACTTATTTGTAATTAGAAAAAGATTCATGAGTTATTCTTTTAATGATGACAGGTGATAGATCATAAAGTAAGTTTGATACTCTTAAGTCTAGTTTAAATTTAACAATTAATATTTTGTTCCCATCATCTTCATTTTCAACTAACAAGAAATAAATATTATTAGTTCATAATAGATAATTAAATAACGCTCAACATCCAACTAAAGTACGTATCCAAGGCTGTAATCAGAAATTTTTGTTCGAGAAAGAAGATCAAATTTATATAAAATATTAAAACAATTCTATGATTTGATAGGAGGTGGGGGGTAGATTTAGAATTTTCAAAAAATATAAATTTTAATTGGATATAAATTTAAGGGACAACTGCAACCTCCAACCGCCTCCCGTCATTGCTATAAGTACCCCACATATTTTACGCTTAAAGTCCAAAATTTAAAATCGAAAGATTTCGATCATTACAAGAATGCATTCTCTTTAATGATAAACCAATACATTATAAATTTAATTTTTGTAATAGATATCGTATATCATGGGCGGGGAGCCACTTTGTTAAAAGTGGGGTACAATGACCTCACTAAAAAAATAAAATATCCCACCATAGTTATATTTTAGATATTAAAACATATGTAAATTTTAAATTTTAATGTTATTGAACCCCATTAAAAAATATATAAAAATCTTTATATTGTGACGTCTAAATATCAAATCCATTATTATTGACAATATATATAGTACTACATATATCTATATATCTATCTATATATATAATTAAATAGTGACTCCACTATATAATTTTTCTGATTTTGCCCATATAACAATTTCATTAATAAATATATTATTACTAATTATTTATTTAATTTTATTGATATTAAACTGAATCATTAATTTATCACAAATATATAAATTTATGAAGTAATCCCTCCGTTATAAATTTTTTATTCACAAACGGACTGTTTTTAGGTAGTGAATTTTATTAGTAATGCTAGTAATATGTTGGGCGTCAGCAATTGATTTCGACATTGGATAAAAATTTTGACCAAATAGATTGAAAATAATAATCTGAAAAGCATCTTTCTTTTTTTTTTTTAATAATATTTATTTTGCTGTAACAAATTGGCCACCCCACCAATCCCAACTAGTCAACAAATGAGGACCGATTCTGACAAATATTTACATACAAGATTTGAAAAGTCTAAACTGTTGACGAATAAAAAGTGCACATACACTCTCATTCTCCAATATATATATATATATATATATTTATCATAAATGATATAATCAAATGTTAAAAAAGCACACACACACAGAGTGTAACACATGTAAGCCATGACTGATGACTGTTGAATTTAATTTCACGTGAGTTGCCAAGAAAACCATGGGTAGTCACTAGTCATATATCGTCAATATTACGTTTATATTTAAGAATTTTATAAATATCATCATATAAAGATGCGTGTTGAGAAAAAAAAAAAAAAAGGCAAAAATTACTAGAAAAGTAGAAACAAGGTTTTTAATTTCACTGCCTTTTAAACAGTAAAACTAATTTTTTTTGTTATCTGAAGTTTTGGCGAAATAGTTACCTCTCCTCGTGTATTGTAACAACGAAAACGACTTGTACCTAACCAAACTGGGTATTTTTTTTTTTTTTTTATGTATTTTGTGACAATATTGTAAACTTACCATTTTATTAAGAAATTACATCTATCTATTTCTGAATAGAAATTTGAGCACACTGCTGAGTGCAAACTCAATTGAAAGTCACTTTTACTAACTAAATGTAGACGTTACAACTAATGCTAATAAAGATATTGTTAAAATTGACTCAAGAAAGCACATACAATTATATCTTTGACTCAAGTCTAAGAACCAAAAAAATCCAAAAGGATCGCGACATTTGTGTTTGCCTTTTATCATTTTATTTCATTAAGAACTTAGAGTATAATTAAATTATACGATTATAATTCAAATTACAAAGCAGACTATTTTATCATAAAATAAATAAATAAACTACGGCCAAAAAGTAAAAATTCGGACATTTTTGTGGCAAACTATAACCAAAATCTCATAATTTTGGGACTTGATCAGTTTCATCATAGTTTGCGTTGCTTTTTCGCAAACAAATTAGTGCAACATGAAACAAAAATAAGTGGAGAAAAATCAATCCAATCATGACGCAATCAACGCGTACAATCATATGAAAATCCCATAAAAATTATCACAATCTTAATAATATCAAATTCGATTCTCAACTCAGTGGAATTCATAAAAGAAATACATACAACTGAAAAATTTTCAAGCCCAGCTAGAAAAATTGGAGAAATATAAGTCTCATAAATTGATTTACTATTAATTGAAGTGGGTGGCCGTGGACTAGACTCTGGTCCACGGTCTATAGTCTACCCAAGAATGAACAAACTGGGAATATGGGTGTAGCACTAGTAAAGCTTATTAATTCTTTGTCCGACTAAAATGACTTGAAATAAATGCCATTGCAGTGTGAACAATCGAAGTTTTACACAAAAGAGAAATCAAAATATAGCGCACCACCACGTGCCGCCGTCAGCGACGGAGGGAACCACCGCCGACTTCCTTGAACTCATTTCATCTCTAACCCAGTTGTTAGAACACGTCAAAGCAAATCGTCAATGAATCATTTACTCCCCATGGGACCTGAAGCATACAACATTAATTTATTTTGACTAAATGAGACTTTAAAGATGATTTTTTTTTTAATTCCTCAAAGATTTATTGACCGGTGGCACGAGGGAGGTACTCTAACTAAAGAGGTCTGATTGCTTGGATTCCCACGTATATTAGTTCTCGTCTATTGAATAATAGATTTTTTTTTTATTTTATAATAATTTATTTTTTGTATTGTTTTGTGAATTTTTTAAAATTAATAATTAATTATGAGATGTAATAGATGTATTTAATTTGAATTACTCATGTTATTGTTTCAAACATACTATATCCCTCTACCGGAAAAAAAAACATAATTTTTTTTTTTTGCTTATCTTATTTTGTTTTCTTCATTTTCGCCTTAAGTTCTACTACATTGAAACATAGTGATTTAGAGGGTGTTTGACCAAACTTATTTGAAATATCTTATAAAATATTGAATCTTATCTATACTATACATCAAGCAAGAAGGGGTTTTGACATTTTTTTTTTTTTTGTAATTGTTATATTCCTAAAATTTCCTTTTAACTACTTATCTCTTTTCAATCCACTCAATTTCTCCCAACATTGTCTTTTTTTTTTCCCTTTTCTTTTTCATTCTCGTCTCTCTCTCTCTCATTTCTCCTTTCACATTGTTCTTTTAAATTTATTATTTTTTTAAATCAAAGAATAATTTATTTTTAAAATTTATTTTTTTAACTCATCATAAATCTAATAAATATATTTACAATAATTAAAAGCTAGTATAATTAATAAAAATATTTAAGAAATATATATAATTCACATAGATTTAAACCAAAAAAGAATAATTTTCTATCATTAAATTTAAGTATTTAATAAGATTATATTTATTTTTATTTTGCACAAGCATTGAGTATATCCAATACACTGGTTTTAAAAATAAATTATGAGTGTTTGAATGAATAAATTGAGTGCTAGCTTATTAAATGTTAATAATGACAATATTATAATTAATTTAATTAAACACAAAAGATATTAATAGATTTTAGAAAATAAATGGGCATTCCTTACTCCTCTCAAATTAGTTTATAAACTTCTAATCATCTAATTTTTGGAGCTTATAAACCCAATTTCTTAAATTTTAATCAAACATTCTACCACATCTTATAAATTTTAAAATATCTTATAAGATGTTTTGAAAAGGTTATAAGTTTCATCAAACACCCTCCTAGCCCCAATGGCCTCGAATGGGAGTGGTTGAAAAGTAACTGAAAACCCATGCGTTGTTCTCGTTGAAAGGGAGAATAGAGAAGGAATGAAATTGGCTTTAAGGATTATTAAGCACCATGCAAGATTTTTCTTCTTCTTCTTCTTCTTCTTCTTTTTTTTGTTTTTTTGGGGTGGGTGGGTGGGGGGGGGGGTGGGTGGGTTGAAAAACCATACGAGAAAATTCAACTTGTGAATTAAAGCAACAAACTTAGATATTTTATCTCAATTAAGCGATTGCTACTAATTGAACATTCAAAATCATTTTAGAATTATGCATGAGCAACTACCTCAAGGTAATCTCGTTTTGGATTAAAATGGATATATCGAAAGGTCCTCATCTCCACACCTACAAACAAATTGCAGGACTGTTAATACACGGTACAAATCAAAGCACAAAAACCGGTATAAACCTTTTCTCTTATGCAGGTATATCAGTATTGAAGAAGTTTCTGGAAGCAGTCGCGTATCAGCGTCTGTAAAGGCCGAGCAACGGTTTTTCTCTCTCTTCAACTCTTTTCCTAGCGGCCTCCCTAGCCTTGAGGGCAGCAGCTTCCTCTTTAGACACAACTTTAGGCTTCTCATCTGCCCTTTTTCTCTTAACAGCAAAAGACGATGTGGCGCCTTTGACAGTTCTCATTGGATTGAGTGGTGTTGAAACCACACGTCCAGGTGGGGGCCCGCTTTCGGAGGTTGAAGCACTTTTACTTTCAGCCAATGCTGATGGTGGCTTTCCTAAACTAGGTTTCTTCTGGATAGCCCCTGAAGAAGCTTGAAATGAAGCAAAGGCCTCTTCTTGTGTCACCCATTTACCTGTTTGCATTGGCAAACTATTAGCAAAGCATCAGAAAGAAGAATCTTATTGGCAGTAAGTTATCAGTGAAAACGCATATACCTAGAGCATCTGTGTAGTAGAAGCAGGAGTTAGGATCATAGTAACAACTATGCGTTTGGTTATAGTAGTAGCCTGATGAACTGTCAAACTCCCAATCTGTCCATCATAAAAATGATGAAAATAGTGATTAAATAAGTAGAAACATTCAGTCAACAAATAGTAGCCAATTTGTTGCGTCATAAAATAGATAGATAAGAGAGATGAGAGAAAATCTCACTGATATAGTATTTAACCAGGCAAAAAACCAACTATACAACCAGAACTCATTTCATATGCCAAAACTCTTATAAGTCATAAAACAAATTTTTATCACCTCCAGATATAGTGGAACCATCAGTTCCTTGACTGCTATCTTCAGCAATGAGTGCCTGCGCATTGGTCTGTCTTGCCTCCCGGAAAGTTTCTAAATCCTTCTGATAGCTACGCTTGGCTTTCTGCAAATGTTGGGTTATAGTAAGAGAACTACAGTAACATAGCACGAAAAACATATAATTATTTGAAAAACATAGGGGGTGAATATCAAACAAAATACTTGGAAAATTATTGGGATATTACTCCGTAGATGTCAAAGAATTCTCGTGGTGGATGTTATCTAAAACCGACGGCAATATTTATAAAAATATCAAGTTGGTCTCACCAAAATACAAATATAGATTCGGTCCGATACTTCATTGTATTGATGTATATTGCCTATAGTTGACCACATAAGTCATGTAGTCAAGCATAGAAGGTATGAGCTCAAACAGTGTCTGGATTCCACACCCAAAAAGGATGACGAAGATTGAAGAAAGTCCCAAAAAAAAAAGGACAAGGAAAAAAAAAAAAAGACAAGAACAAGAACAACAAGAAATCACTTCTACACAAGTGGGAAATCAACTCTATAGAAGTGATTGATTTGTAAATAAAGGATAAGCAAACAAATAGCAGTGTCGCTAAACTAATACTAACATTCATGAACAAAAATTTGCACATCCTGTGACTTGTGAGCGCTAGCATGCTTCTACTCATAATAGGCATCAAATAATCTATAAACATCAGACTTCTAATATGCTTCATAGGATGGGGTAACATGAAGCATTGTCACCAGACTGACATGACTGAATTGATAAAAATTAAAAATGAAAATTTCTAGTTGCCTTTTTCCACTTCTCCCCAAGATTCCATTAATGGTTAACCATCTTTGGTGATGGATTACTTTTGAAACTATCTGAATACTTACAGCTTCTATCTGTTCCAATACACGAGCTGCTTGCTTCTGTTCTTTCTCTTTTGCAGCTTTTTCTTCCCGCATGGTATTAAGCCTCTTTGCAACATTGTCCTTGTGTCGCTGGCCAAGCTCATGATTTCTAATGCTAGCAGGATTGTTGGATATGAATATTTTGCAGGTGTCACACCACTTGTTACCCTGACTGACCCAGTACTGAAGACCCAGAAGAAAATAAGAGATCTTTCAGGTATCAGAAACAACATAACATATGAAGACACCCAAAAGAGACATACCATAAGAACATAATAGAAAGAACCACGATGCATCACAAAAAATCATCTTACTCTTGACGCATGGACAACACACACCATAACAATGTGGTCTTCTTTGTAATAGAAATACCAAATTGTAAACATAATTTCAAGTTGAACAACTGAAGTTAAAAATTAACCCACTCCTTCAATTACGCATGCCCATCCTTTAACAAGCTCTAAAGCTTGAAATCACCAAAGAAACAGAGCAACATATCCAATAATAAAAGGTAAATCTTCTTTGTGCTCCTAAACCCATCCAAATGGAAACCCATTCAAGATAAACAATCTGGGCACAGCATCGAGAATTTACACTGTATTTGGCAATTCTGGAAAGGAATTTCAAAGAACTCGCTAATAAATTTTCAGTAATTCACAATTAAATGTCAAACTAAAAGGCCACCATTCCACCGAAATTCCAATGTTCAAAAGCTGATTTTTAAATGGGCACGCGCATATGTTTATGATATAGAACTACGAAACGTAATTAAGAAATTTAAATACTAAAGGCGACATCTTAACATGCACTTTTGGGAATTCAAAATTCAAATTTTCGCGAGGAACAAAATTAGAGGAATCATGCTCACACCTCTGTCATGGCTGCAAATCACTTTGTCTACTTCAGGATCCGGATAAGCACCAAGATCGCCAATTGAATTCGAACTTCTTGATGGAGCTCGTATAATAAACCCTAATTAATATGCGGTTCCCTTTTCTTTTTTCTTTGTTCTTGTTCCGCCCAAAATGACGACGTTTTGAAACTTCAAAATGGCTGGGAGAGTTCTATATTGAAATCCGAAAACTTGCCCGCCCCAAACCCGCTTCCAATTATGCGCTAAAATGTTGAGTGCGATTAGCAAAATCTTAACTTCTTAGCTTACTTTATTTATCTTTATTTTTTGATACATCGCTATAGATATAAATACTAATTAATATTCTCATGGTCGTTAGAACATTTATTTACACAGAATTTGTTGTTTCCCTGTAATTTATTAAATCTAATTCTTTGTTAAAATACTATTTCAACAATTTCATTAATGTCTATTATAGACACTACCAATTTTTTTTTTCTCAAATATTAGTATTATACAAACGAAAATTTCGAAAATCCAGAATTCTATAAATATTAGTAATTTGCTATTTGTGCTAAGATTCATAAATATTAATGTTAAAAATTAATTGGTTGATCACTTTATGGGAAAATAGCATTTTTGGTCCCATAATTTAAGGCGTTTAACACTTTTAGTCCTAATATTTTCATGGTGGCACTTTTGATCGCACTGGATACTATTTGATGGCGAGAATAGTCCCACCGTTAGTTTTTTAACGGATGGCGCACGTGTGGGTCATGTGCGCCGATAGTCAAAAGGCTGACCAGATTTTGGGGGGGGGGGGGGGGAGGGGAAATGGCATGTGCTGGTCATGTGACTAAAAACTCCCCACACGTGCGCCATCCGTTAAAAAACTAACAATGAGACTATTCTCGCCACCAAATAGTATTCAATGGGATCAAAAGTACTACTATAAAAATATTAGGAGTAACAGTGTCAAACACCTTAAATTATGGAACCAAAAATACTATTTTCCCTCACTTGATTGTTTGTGAAATGCTGGGCTGGAATCTTTTGGGGGGCAAAATTTTCAAAGGTCCATTATTAATTACAACACCAAATGACGTGGCCACGATCCACAGCCGACTCCACCCAGCAATTAAAAGCTGCAATGTACACAATCACTCCACCGTTCCCCAAGACGCCGTCGTCTTGCCATCGTCGTCTCCCCCCATTCCCTGCCTACGTCTGCAGCCACCAATTTTCACCCAAAAACTCAACTCTCTCTCTCTCTTTCTAGGGTTTCATGTTCCTGTAATTTCCACAAAAAATCAATAGAAATTTTCAAGAAAAATGGATCAATCGTTCCTCCTAATGCTATCAAACCTCCTACACCTCCACAACTACCTGGACCCGACCACCTCCCCCCTCCTCGCCTCCACCACCCTCTCCTCCTCTGCCACCGACGCCACCTCCACCTCCGCCGCGCCGCTCCTCTTCTTCACCCTCGCCTCCGTCCTCTCCTACCTCGCCTCTCACCCCCCAGCCAAGAAAACCCCAAAACCCTCCTCGCCCTCCCCCTCCGCTGCAAAACCCCCTTCAGAGTTCTCCGTCGCCGCCTTCCGGGCTCTCTCCACCGAGCACATATGGGCCATGGAAGCCCCCCTCCGCGACGCCCAATGGCGATCTCTCTATGGATTATCCTACCCCGTTTTCACCACCGTTGTTGAGAAACTTAAACCCTATATAACTCAATCTCAGCTCTCTCTTCCCTCAGATTACGCCGTTGCCATGGTCCTCTCCCGCCTCTCCCACGGCCTTTCCCTCAAAACCCTAGCTTCCCGTTATGCCCTCGAGCCCTACCTAATTTCCAAGATAACGAACATGGTCACCCGCCTTTTAGCAACCAAGCTTTACCCTGAGTTCATCAAGATCCCTGTTTCACGTCGCCGATTAGTAGAAACAACGCAGGGGTTTCAAGAGCTCACCTCCCTCCCCAATGTGTGCGGCGCCATTGATACCACACCTGTTAAGCTTCACAAGATCAGCCCTGATATGATTAACAGTTCCATGTATACTTGCAAGTACGGGTTTCCATCAGTTCTGCTGCAGGTTGTTGTAGATCACAAGAAAATATTTTGGGATGTTTGTGTGAAGGCCCCTGGAGGATATGATGATGCTACACATTTTAGGGATAGTTTGCTGTACAATAGGCTGATTTCTGGGGATATAGTTTGGGATAAAGCTGTTAGTGTTAGAGGACAGCCTGTAAGGCCGTATATAGTTGGGGACTGGTGTTTCCCGTTGCTTTCGTTCTTGCTTACGCCATTTAGTTATAATAGAACAGGAACTCCACCTCAGAATGCATTTGATGAGGCTTTGATGAAAGGGCGTAAAGCAGTGGAGGAGGCCATTGGATTGCTAAAGGGGAGATGGAAGATTTTGCAAGATTTGAATGTGGGATTGAGTCATGCTCCTCAAACAATCGCTGCTTGTTGTGTGTTGCATAATTTATGTCAGATTGCTAGAGAGCCTGAGCCGGAGCTGTTGAAGGAGCCGGAAGAGAGTGGACAGCCTCCAAGGGTGTTGGAAAATGAGAAGTCTTGTTACTATTATGGGGAGAGTTTGAGGCAGGTGTTGGCTGATGATTTATATCAAAGGCTATCATCGAGATGAGCAAAGTTGAGAGATTTTTACTTGTTTTTCTTTTTGGTATATGTAAGATTAGCTATGCGTTGTAATTTTAATACTAATATAATTTGGCCTGCCGTCATCCTGTTTCCTTTTGTTGGTAGACTATGTAGTTGATGAGACAAGTTAACCTGATTTCGGAAGGAAACTTATGAATTAGAAAATGTATTGTAGCTTATACTCTTGTGGTCGAAGTTATTGCTCAACCTTGGCGCCCGGTTGAAATACTTTTCGGTTTTACATCGTTGGATATTCATATGTGCTGCATGGCATTGGTTTAATTTGATATACTGATTGCTTCCAACATGCCTGTGTGTATCTGAACGCATCTTTTTTCTTTACCTTTTTGAGCCTACCCTGTTCTTTATGTTCCAATTTTGGAATTTCTAAGAGTTTTGAACAATATTTCTGGTGGCGGATTATGTCGGTTGTTTCCTGCACATTAGCTTCAAAGCTCAGAAGTGATGATCTTATATTCAGTGCAACTGTTAAAGAGTGGTAAGCTTGTTTTAACTAAGAAAACCCATCTTATATCATTGCTGCAGAGGAGATGAGGTTGCTCTTAGAGAGGGAATGGTTTCGTTTGGGCAACGGCTGGGGTGGAGTTGGAGAACAAAACAAAATAATATACTACAAATCAAAGATTGAAAAAACAATGAAGAAATAAGATGAGGAGGGAATGAACAAACAAAACAGAATATGATTAATTGAAAGATAAGATGTAAAATCACAATGACCTTTTTCTATGTAAAAATTGTAAATTTACTACAGATAATTTGTAGAATGAAATGCGAAAATCATCCCAACCTTCGGAGTGATTTGCACTTTAGTAGTGAACTTTTGTGTTGGCGCGCCAGTTTCGTTCTTACTGGAATCTCTGTTTAGATTTAGCAATACAAAACCATATATCAACAATGTTTCTTATATATTGTTGGTGAAGAAGCAAAAAAAACAAGCCTGGATACAAGGATTCAGGAACCGAGACTTACAACAAAAAGTAGAAAAATGCCTTTCGAATTGTGTTGGAAAAACAACCAGTACAACTAGTATCGTTCCAGTGATTATGGTCCAATTCTTAAAGAGTTAAAAACGTGTTTGATCGAATTGTTTATTTCTGTTTGTCAGTTTGAAGGGAAAAGGAAGGGTAAAATTCATTAATATCGACACGTTGCAATAATTAAATTGCAAAGCTCGTTCTTTAAAACCATTTTCATGATCTGTAAACTTATTTGGACACATCAACGTGAATTGGTTCTTGATATCAGATAGTTCATATGTAGTGTTTTTCATTTACCCAACAATTTATCTCCAAAAGAAGTTATATAAAAAGACACAACGCTGATAAAATATATAAATTCTTGAACTTCTTCATATCTACTTAAGTAGCATGATGTTTTTTTCTACCTACTTTCAAATAACACATGGGTTTGATGATCTATAAATAATCTATCTATATTCTTTACTAATTATTACAAAGTGTGTAAAGCTTTAGGTGGTTATTGGTATGAAGGAAATGATTTAGGTGTGAATGGAACGAAGTTAGAAATTGAATGAAAGTGGAAAATGAATGATATTGATATAGTATTCTCATATTTGATATGCCGAAGGAATAAAATTTAATTCAAGTCATTCATATATTTGGTAATTAAATAGTAACGAATCATATGAATAACATAAATGGAGTATATGATTCAGTAATTTTTATTTGAAAAATATTTTAAATTTTTATTTTGAATAATCTTTAAAATTCAACTATTTTATTAGATTATATTCCATTTTTACTAATTAGGGAGAAAGGGGGAAGCTGCTGCTGTTGTTTTCTAACATTACAACAAAAGTCAAAAACTTCTAAAATCTCATCAACCAAATTCAATTGAATCGAAAAACCAAGAATTAAAATCAGGGTGAGACCTGCTACTATTGTTTTCTCCAAAGAAAAGGTTTATTGTTAAAGAATTTTAGATATACTAGTAAAGAATACGCGCTTTGCGCGTGGTCATTAACACTTATCTTATTTTTTTTCAAAAAAGTATTGATTATTATCAAAAAACAAAAAAAGAAAAATATTGATTGCGGTATAACATATATGCATTGAGAATATTTTAGTTTTTTAAAGGAATAGTATGAATGAATAAAAATTAATGAAATTGGTCACTTTATTATTATTATATTATTATTATTATTATTATTAGATATATCACCCTAATAGTTTTTTAAGGTTATTTTGATTTTTTTAATAAATTTTTCTTGATAGTAACTTTTCTTATGAGTAAGCTATTGAACTTAATCTATTATAGGCTTAGAATATTGTAATTGAAAGTTTTGCCAAGATCAAATATACATCTTAATTTTTTTTAAGAAAAATAATTATCAAGTTTGATAGTAACTTATAATTGCTTTCAGTATTTGCAAACCAAGAGATGTGCATATATACTACTATTAATATATACAATTATTTATCATCTATATTTACTTAAAGATAACCATTTATATTTCAATGTTAAAATATTTCTAATAGTTCTTTCCATCACTATTAATTTGAGGTATATTTAAAATATTCTTTTAAATATCTGTCAAAAAACTATGCTAATCATACCCCATATGCCAATCTTCCTACCCATTTAGGCCGGGCTTAGAGTGTGGAAAACTCATCACTATCTCGCAAGGGCATTGAGGCCATAGCAAGATCATTCATATTGAAATTAAATATGTTAACATAAACTTTTGTATGATTTGTCTAAAGTCCATTCACATATGATTTTTTGTAATAAAATTTGACTGAATTAATTCTTAAATGTACTATATGTCGACGTTGTATTTATTGAGTAACAAATATAAAATAGCTTAAGCACCATTATTACCCATTATATTTGTGAAACTTCTAGTTTATAATAAATCAAATATTATTAAAATACCATGAATAAATATTATTTTCTATCACTCATATAAAGTTATTTTACTGTTTACAAAATAGGAAGAAATGTGAAACACTTATAAGTTATTCGTACTTTTATAATAATAATAATAATAATAATAATAATAATTAATTATTATTATTATTATTATTATTATTATTATGAGACTCACCCTATTATTTTTTCTTTTTCTAATGATTCCTCATTCAATGTGTAGTTTGTGTAATATAATTTCTCCACTTAAATTTTTTTTTCCATAAATTATTCAACTAATCACAATGAGAAAGACACGATAAATTTGATATAATATATTTAATGGTATTAAAAAAAAGAAATTCTTTTACAATTGATAGCCAAGAGTGTCATAAAAGAAAAAATTAAAAAAATAAAGAATGCTACAAAAGATTGATCTATTTAATAATGGTATCTACATAGGGCGGATTGAAGAGGATCACCAACTCTTTTTGTTTATTTATTTATTTATTTTCGTATGACAAAAATTGAATACTATAGTGTCTAATTAAAAGTCCAACTCTTTATTTATAGTTATGGTATTTATTTCACCTAGTGTTCAATTTGAAATTTAACTCATAACTTTTAAATTACTAAAAGACCATTAATAAATATTATTTACTATCACTCATATAAGGTTATTTTAGTCTTCACAAAAAAAAGGAAGAAACGTAAAACACTTAAAAGTTATTCGCACTTTTATAATAAGAAGATAGATAGATAGATAGATAAATGTTATGAAAATGACAGTATTTAACATTGCAAAAATTAAAAAATGATCTTATCAACTTAGAGTGGAATATAAAAGATTCTAACGCGATCGTTCAAAATGTTGCTCCAGTACGATTTACAAGAGAAATAGTTTTATGTATTGAATAATGATCTTGGTTCATCCCGCACAATGAGTCTTTTTCTTTATAAATTTTTCTTCTTGAATACTTGAATTATATATTTTTGGAAAACGAAATACACAAGCATAAAAATATTGTTTTCAAAACTTCAATTCAAAACGTTGATTCTTAACACAATTGAAAAAAAATACTAATTTGTTCATACTAGACAAAGGAATCTAAAGGTTAAAATCTTAGCTGATGGCAGCAAGGAGGCCTCAGTTCAAATCCAATGAATGTTTGGGTATTAATACGTCAAATGGCCTTAGCCAAATAGGAAAAAAAATGATTCGTCCTGTTGGTTTTTTGTTGTTCTTTTATGATGTTTTAGACTTTAGTAAATATTTATTTATTGTATATGGGTAAGCTATTTAAATTTTATACAATATATCACTACATATCTTGTATTTGTAGCCCCAATACTTATGGAGTAAATATTATATTTATATTAAAAAAAAAGAAAGAAAGAGAAGTTGAAGAACATATAGCTATGTTAATATCAAGAACAAGCTCAGTCAATTTAACGATATCTCCTTATGCTTATCTTTGAAGAATGGCCCCTCGTGTTGCTTTTTCACTAACACTGCATATGATCTTTGTGTTACGAAGCCTAAGCAGAGATTTGCAGCCAGACCGAAGCAGGCCTGCTAAATCTTCACTACACTCGATGAGATGCCCGTTTCCACGCCTTGGTCTTCCCCGGATAGCACGCTAGGCTTTGTTATCCGAAGCATGCTTCTTGTGCTCTCATGGTTTCTTCGCAAGCGGTTCTGCAGAATGGCCGAGCAACACTTTTGCAAAACCGTGAAACGTGAGCTTCCCATCACTGTGCCTTATCCATTCTTGCACAACTGTATACACTGGCACGCAAGGACTAAGCCCGAGTTCCTGAAAATCATGCACGCACAGGGAGAAAATTAATGGTTACATAAAAAGAAGAGGCTCAGTTTTTGTTGGGAAAATAAGCAAAAGAATCCCTTCATCTTACTTACCGATGCCAGTTCTTCGATGAGAATGGCCCTGTTTCCATTTTTCTCAAATATCTCATATGCAGAGCGATTGCGTTGTTCCCAACTGTCGAGTACCTCCAGTTGATGGACATTTAAAGCAGCTGCACAGAACTCCTCGAAATACATCCTTCTATATTGGAGCGCATTTAACTGCATTTACAGCACAAATAAACATCAAATGAACATGGATTTTCAACAATGGAACCGATAACTATACGTGCATACAAGAAAAGCACCATTCTATTCTTACAGGTTCAAGGTAATCAAAAACGCGAGACTCTTTTGCTGCATCCGTGGCGTTCTTTTTCAGTGCCTGCTTAGACCAACATAAGTGTGAAAAACTTCACTCAACTCATTGGAGATGAATTGGTTACTTAAAAAACTAACTGTTTTTATGGTCTCTAAGGTTATGCCTCCATTTTCGTCTGGGCACATCAAGGCGAATTGCTTCTTCAGATAAAAGAGTTCGTCTCCTGTTGATGTCTTTGACAAGGCCTTAAGAATTTTCAAAACAGTATTAGTAGAGTCGAGACAAAGTTGTTCTAATTTCAAGGTCCAAGTCATATACACACCCTTAAGGCCGCCTTACGCAGAGATGATGATCGCATATAGGCTTTCATGTGTCTTAACATAAGAATATCAAGTGGCAGTTTTACTGTGTTGTGACTTCGAATCCATGGATGGCCTGAAAACACAGCATTGTAGGCGGTCTGAAACAAGAAAAAACGCATAATCTGGCTTATGAGGTGAGAAAATGACTCACATAAAGCCTGAGCAGCTGTTAATCTTCGGCTCGGGTCTTTATCCAAGAGGCGCTTGATGAAATCCTTTGATTCGGGCGATAGTGAAGGCCACGGATTCTCCTCAAAAGTTAGATTAGCTTTCAGAACTGCCCGAAAAATGCCCGACTCTGTTCGGGCCCAAAACGGGCGGGTACCACATAAGAGAATATATGCTATAACACCTACACTCCATATATCGGCCTCCATACTGTACGATCTGTGTAAAACTTCTGGTGCCACGTAATATGCACTTCCAACAACATCGTTAAGCTTTTGTTCTGCATATAAGTGTCACAATTGCGTTACATCTTCTGTTATATTCATCAATATACAACTTGTGTATTAAGAGACAAAAATCTCGTGGTATGGGAAAAATAAAAATTTCTCTATCGCTCATGAATACACGTCATTTCGTATATTGGTCAATGTTACATCAGATGTAGGAAAACTAACCCGGTTTGACAAAATCCGATAATCCAAAATCAATAGCTTTTAACTGAGAATTGTCATCTTTGGAGGTAAATAAGAAATTCTGCATGGTGAAGATAGCAAAGAACTTACAGAGGCAAAAGACTCAAAGGAAGTTTTAAGTAGATATGAGTATATAATTAATTACCTCTGGTTTAATATCACGGTGCACCACGCCCTGGAGATGGCAAAAGGCTACAACATTCAAAATCTGTATGATAACAGCCTTTGCATAATCTTCAGAGAATTTTCCACCTCTAATAAACAAATGGGTACATCAAAAAAGGTGATGATGTGCTTGAAAGTAACGTAATAAATGAAAAATAAGAGGATAATTGTGCTCTTTTGCCTTTTTTCAGGAAAAAAAACACACGCACACACACCTTGTGAGTATCCTATCTAGGAGCTCTCCGCCTTCACACAACCTGAGAAAAATATCCACACAATCTTAATAATATCGAAAGCCATCTCAAATCGTTGTGAATTGCCAGGTTAATGTTTGAAAAACACCGAGTAGGAGTATATTCACTAATTAAGTAATGTGTCATCTCAAGAAACAGAGCATGTTTAGAAGCTTACTCCATTACTATATAGACATTATCAGCATCCTCAAATGCATCATAAAATTGCGCCAGATTAGGATGTCCTGTCAAGGCACGCAATATCTTAATCTCTCTTCTAACGTCTTCAATTGCAATAGATGTTGTCATCTGGTTACAAAAGAAAATTTGAAAAAGAAAAAGAAGTTAAAATTATATGCATTATCAGGGAGAAGCGAGAGAGAGAGAGAGAGAGAGAGAGAGAGAGAGAGAGAGATAAGGAAAAAAAAAAAGTTACAAAGTACATGAACTGTAATAAAATCTAGGACGTTTTATTGGTTAACACCCTGATACTAAGAATCAATAAAGAAAGAAAGGATCAGTGTAAGATAAAGCAAATTGAGCATGTGAGTCTGATTAGCAAGCCATGTGACTCTGATTAGCAAACTAATTATTACAAAGCAGAGGTATTAAATAAATATTAGTTGATATCTCTAACAGAACGAAACCAGGATGTGGCATCCATTTACTACTCGATCATTTTATTTTATTTGTCAGCTCCTTAATTCATGTGCCTTAGTAGGAACAATTCTCAAATAATTCAAGAAACATTTTTTAATTTAATGCATTAAAATCCAAGATTTGGTGTTACACATGCCTTCTTTTGTGCTGTACAGTGGTCAACGACAAACCATAAACACAGATCCCCCAATTTTCTATACTTGAAAGCATTTTCTATGAGACAAATACAAACCTATTGATTATCACTGCTACACCGGGTGAGCCACATAAAGTTCCGAGGGTGATTAAATTTTATGGTTATTCTAATTGTTCTATAGTGCTCTCTTTGATTGTGCTTCAATACATCCCTAATTTTTTTTAATTTAATCATTTGTATTATCGGTAGTCTATACACTCGCCCCTGACACTGAGGTCCTGGTTCTGTCACTGACCGCTGCCACCACCCCACTTCTCTGGGTTTTTCTTCTATGGACCTGGTGTTTACACCCTGCGATTCAGATTCAGCCACGTATTATGTATTAAATTTTTTATAAAATACATATAATACGTGACTTAATTTAAACTGAATGGTGCATGGATGAAACCCATACACCCGGTCCATATAAAAATTTTCCGCACTTCTCCCTCACCATTACTTAAAAAGAGCCCCTTTACCGGTGCACCCAATAGGAATTGTACTTAAGTTGATTCTAATAAATAATAATCCTTAATTCACTCTTCATTACATTTCCAATTAAAAGACAGAGACATCGGCAACAAAACTGTTGAAGACAGTAGGCAATTTAACTTGTTTGGCAAATAAATGAATTAGGTTGTCATTACTGGATAGACTCTCTATCACCTAATTGGGGAGATGTATCTGTCTTGACTAAGACTTATGAACTTTCGTTCTTAGAGTCTTACACTTGGAAAGTCTATATTATACTGCATTAAAATCCCTGTGCAAATACCATAAATTCACAAGCATACCTGTCTTCCGATAACCACAAGTCTCGGGGAAATTTTTACCCGCATCGAATTTGATCATATCAAAATCAATTATATAACAAATATTTTATATTTTTTATATAATTGGTGTACAATTTAAGAAAAGTAATTAATCACATAATAAATATATTAATATTTATTATATAATTAATTGGATGCAGTCAAGTTGAGTTTGAACAAAAAATTTCCCAACTACCACAACCACAAAAACAATGAATTCCTTGTACGATTTTCACATTCTTCAAATGACCAAGAATTTAAAAACGATAAATATACTAAAACCTTCTTTCAAAAAAAAAAAAAGCACACACCCACGCACACACACACTTGCCACGTATCCATATTCATTTAATGTAGAGGTTGCGGGAAAATGATATTACATCTCACACATAGGTCAAAAATATTTCACGAAAATTTTAATGAAACAAAACTAAGCAAAAAAGTTTCTAATTTGATCGATTTTAAACTGCGTTGCCAAACATCTAGAGTAGGGAAAAATCAATTTTTGATCCAAAGTTCATCAAGACTAGGTAAAAAGCCCCCCAACCCAATTTAAATTAGCTAAATTTTCACTATGTGATTTCCGGCTAATGAAATGCTACTTAATTTGGTGTATTTAAACCATGATATCACAATTTTAGCTTATAATATTTTTTTATTATAATTACATTCAAATTCAACTATTGAAATTATCAATTGAGTACCACCCGACGTGGGAGCATGAATTAAACTGTGGATTTCGAAAAGACTCATAATATTCACGGCCATACCTAATATATTATCTAATCCAAGAACTAAAATACGGTATTAGAATTGAATTTTTTGAACGAACAAAATTATTTTAGAATAAAATTACAATATATATATATATATATAATCATTTCAAAGAGTAAAATTTAGAAATTTTAATAAAATTTATAAATATTTTCATATTCATTAATTTATTTAACATGCACGTACAAAATTAACGCACCTTGGCCTTGGGAATGATCTTGACCGCGACCTTTTGGCCTTTAAGCTCGCCCTTCTTGGCAATGGCGGAACAAGTATACCCAAAATGCCCCCGCCCCACCTCTTCCCCTATCTCATACCTGCTCGCAATCTTCTTCGACAGCCCAAACCTCTTATCCAACTCCGCCGCCGCCTCAGCCTCCTTTATCGCATCGCCGTCAGGCTTCACCGCCGAACCGTGCCTCCTCAAAAGCACAGCCTTCAGGTGCTTCGCCGGAGACGGCGGCCTCCGGCGAGGTGTTGTCGCTGGCTTTTGAGGATGTGGGGTAGTTTTCGACGGCGGCAGCGGCTCCGAATATTCCGGAGCATCTCGTCTGGCGAAAGGGTTGGGTTTCGGAGGTGGTGGCTTGGAGGCCGAGATTCCCATGGCGCGAGCGACTTATGATGGCATCACCGCAAGTAAGAATGTAAATCGAGGGCGTTTTTACAGCTCATGAGAGTCCAGACTTTTGAGTCGTTTTAGGTTGATGGTGGCTAGCCTCGTAGCAGTAAAAAACCTTATATTCTAATTGACATATCATGTGTGTGTGTGTGTGTTTGTGTGTTGTATGTGTGTGTATATGTATATATACGGTCGTTGGGGGCTTGGGGACTCTAAAAGGAGAAATTCTAGTCCAAACTTGATTCATTTATATTATTATTATGAAGTAGTATATTTGTACCTATAAAAGAGAATAAAAAAATGAGATAAATTAGATAAATATTCAATTTTTTTATTATTATATATAAAAGATTCCTTTCATGATATAGTTGGAAGTTCCTATAACTTAATAAATTCATGAATTTTGGAAAAAGAGGGAAGATTCTATCGAATCAATGTTAATTACGTAGTGAGTATTTTACACTTACTTTAAAAATAATTACTAATTTAAAGAGAATAATCAATCACTTAATAAGTACAATCTATTTACTACATAATTTGCTGTATTTGGCCAAACCAGCAGTTTTGGTAAGAATTTTCCCTCTAAAAGAGAGAAACTGTGTTTCATCAATGACAGCGGTCACGTGCTATTCACGTGATCTTGATTTGCTATGCATTAATTATGTTGCAATAAGTCAATATATGATTATTAGGCTTTATCCCAATATAGCCAGCCAAATTTATATAACAGATTTACCCTTAAAAAAGGAATTTGAAGTAACACAAAAGATGAAAAACCAAAAGACAGACAGTATTGTGATTTTCATAATTGTTGGTTAATTAATGTACGGATTTCGGATAAATGGTATTAGATCGTCCGTTGTAATTTATATACACACACAAAATATAAGTAAATATTTTACTCATATAAAAAAGCATATATAAAATATAATAAAGAATATACTGAATATGCTCAAGTGATGGACCCAAATCCATGCCCACGTAGAAGATTATAAGATGCAGTTAATTTTAGAAATAATGATTACTGAGTACATCCGATTATAACTAGCACCGCAACTTCAGGGTCTCGCTCCTTCTCCTCCATAGAACAATTTAGAGAGAGAGAGAGAGAGAGAGAGAGAGAGAGAGAGATGAAATACATCAAATTTGAGAGAGAGAGAGAGAGAGAGAGATGAAATACATCAAATTTGAGGTCATGCTTAATTATTGGCGAGCTAGATTATGCAGGTCGTGGATATAGTTCAACTATAAACCTTCATTCTAAAATAACCAATTATTGTGCCTGCTACTGTGGGGGTTCATTTATAATTTTATATGATTTACTTCGTGTCACATTTTCCTACTATTTTTATCCCCTACACGACATTCACTATTAGCCTGAAAACCAAGATTTGTTTCAACAAAATCACTCCCCAAGAAATCTACTATACTGGATAGTTGGGGGCCAGTTTTTTCAAATTGACAAATGTTCATTAATTAATAGAAGAGATTATACAACCTTAGATTTTTTTTTCCTAACAAGACTCAGTTTAGAACAAACACTATTAAATTTCCGACAAAGAATTAGATCGTTATGGGAATTTTTGACTAGTTATTCTTTGTTCACAACCAAAAAGGAATGTGACCTAACATATTACAAGATTAAATTATTAAAATAAATTAATATATTTTTGTTGATTAAGGGGAAAAGGTGATGATAACGAAGATTATGCAAATCCACAATTCAATGATTAGTTGACAGAAACAAAAATGATGGCGTAATATTTGATTTTGTATTTTTCGCTGGAGTTGTTACAATTTCTAATACGTTATCTCCCAGGGATTTCGTATTTTCAGGTCGAGTTCCCCTTAAAAAAAGGAACACATATTAATGTTAATTAGGATCCAGCGTAGAGACTGTGACATGTGACCCTAATCTTTCGAAAGTGACGAAATGTGAAATTGTACCTAATCCACAATCAACATGTGGACACAAATCCAACAAAAGTAATACACACACACGCAATATGTACGTACATAAATGAATGGCTCTTTTGATTTTGCATATTGAATTGATTTATATATAGTATTTATGTAGATGTTAAATTAAATAAATATAATTAAATCATCATATTTGATTTGTATGATTTAATTCGTGGCTCAAATTTTAATGGAACTATCAACTTTATTTGATTGCGTGGATTATATTGAATTATTAGTAAAAATTTCATTTTATTCATAAAATTATTTTTCTTGATTTTTGAGTATTTTATAGTAAGGATAATTTAGTAAATTCAATCTAATGATATTAACCAATAAATTTTAACTTCCTCAATCTCACACCCTCCTAGAGACTCAATCCAACAACAAAGCACGGCTTCAATCCATGGTGTCATGGATTGGAGCATTCCAATATATGAAATTATCTTTAATCAAATATGAAATTTTAATTAAATTATTTCTTATATTACAATGTATTACTATAAATCAAAAGAGCCCAACGTGTATAAAACTATAAATATTCCTCAACATGTTCTATAAGCGGCCCAAATTTTACTACAATGAAGTCCGACTGTTAATCTACATTATTTATACTATTTTTACTATTATATAAAGAGATAACATTATTTAATAACTATAATGGATTTGTTAATATTTTTGATATGTTATTTCTCTCTCTCTCTCTCTCTATTTTAATTTTATCTTTTATTTCTCTTCTTTGGCAATCTTTTTTTTTATTTTCTACCCCTTCTTTCTCTCTCTCTCTCTCTCTCTCTCTCTCTCTATCCTCTTTCATCTCCCACTATTTCAATATAATTTTCTTTTCTTTTATTTGAATTGTTTTCTTAACTTATTATTTTAATTATTTTACTTTGACTTAACACTAATTTTATAAATTTATTAAAGTAATTAAAAACTATTTTGATAGTATCATATTATTAAAATTTTATTATGTCGTTAAATTATATTATTTTTACTATATACATATATTGACTATGTCAATATTACTAATATTAAATGATCAATCAACAAAGAATATTCACTATCAACAACTATCACTCTAATTTGTCAAAAACGAAAAGAGAAAAAGAAAAACAACCATCACACCAATCTAATTGATGGAACATTATTAAAACTAGTCTCTTTGGCACACTTGATATATGTACAAAATAAAAACTAAAATATAATTTAATCATATATTTAAATTATGAATATAAAATTAAAATATTTATTAAATTTCATACATTAATAGATATTTCCTTAATTATTTGTAATATATGTATTTTATTAAATTTGTAATAGAGAAATAGTTCAGTTCAGGGCATTTGACCTAATAGACATGTACCTCACTTTAAATGTGTGGGGAGTGTAGTGACTAAGGTTCAAATCCTAATAGGTGTGCGTGTGTGGGTTATATTATGCATTTCAAAAAAAGTGAGAAATAGTTCAAAATAAAGACATGATTATAAGATAAAAGATATATGAAAAATAAATATAAATAAAGGAGAAAGAATGAGAAAAAACTAAAAATACTTAGCTGGAGAAAAGAGAGGAAATAGAATATAAATGAGAGTGAGACACCAAAAGAAACTAAGGTGGTTATTAGACCCCCAAACTCTTTATTAATGGTACTAATCGATTGAGAACACTCAATGCATGTGAAAAAAATAATTACATATTTAAATTTGAAAATATAAAAATTAAAGTATTCATTGAATTTTGTAGATAATTATACCTTTTTTAGTGTGCGAAATTAAAATAAAATATAATATAATTACATATTTAAACTCTAAATATGAAATTAAAATATTTATTGGATTCTATATATGATTGTATATTTTTACTGATTTATATTGGATTTTATTATATTTATTATAAAAAATTAGCTTAAAATAGAAATAAAATTATAAGATTGACAAATAAATAAGAAAGAAAAACTTAAAAGAAATGATAAAATATGTATGAAAAAATTTATATATATTGACACAGGAGAGATAATGGGAAAAGAAAAAAAATGAAAATATATTAAAAATATAAAAGGAAAGAAAAAATTGATAAATGAAATAGATCAATGTAGTTATTATACCCCATAAACTCTTTATAACAACAAAATTCAAATGTCGTAATTTTAAAACCTCAATTCATCGCCCGAATTGTATCTTATCACTACGGTACCCTCAAATTAGGACCTATGAATTTAAGCAATTGATTCCAATTTCAACTCGTCAAGTTCATTTCGAAGTATGATGGTGATGTCATAAGTGTCCCTATTAAATGATGACCAGTTTGATTTCTGAGATAGTTCTCATGTTTCGTTGAAATTGGCTACATGAAAATTAAACAGAGCCGTCAATGAAGTTTAGCTCAATTAGCAAAATTAAGATTCCAAAATTATAAAATTTTGGGTTTGATTATGCACCAAAACATGTAAATTTTGTTTTTATTTTAATAACAATTTATTTGTTTCACTTAAGTAATTAATTTTTTTTGTTTCGTTATGATGAAATAATTTATTTTATACTTTGAATCTTGATATAATAATTTTAATTTATAATAAATGAATTGTTGATGACGTGATTGAATGAGATATATTCCTGTGAAAAAATGAATTTAGCCTCAAAATGTAACGCACGTCTTTATTGACAAAATTTACTGCTTGACCATTAAAAAAAAAAGACAATTTACTGCTCCAAATTCCAAAATATTGAATCCTTTTAATTTCGACGACATGACCTCAAATATTGAATCCTACGCTTGAAAGTTGAAACTTAAATAAAATAATTATCAAGAAAAGAGGAAAAAAAAAGAAAAGCTTGGATTGCGACAAAATGACGATGGATTTCGTGTTCAATCCACTAAGAGGGGTTGATCATCATCATCATCATCATCCACCATTCAACAGAAGCCGCCATGACTGACTGAACATCAGCGACAACGAGTATCGTACCAATCCATAACAGAACCATAAAAGCATCGAAAACTACAGCCACAAGAAACAGTTGATCGATTTGTGTATCATAATTGTAATTTTTTAGACTATGTTTGAAACAAGGAACATGGATGAAGAAAAATGGTAGAAAAATAAAAATATAAAAAATAAAAGCATAGACTACTATTATTTGAAGCATAAGAAAAAAATTTTCATTTTATTTTTCTTATGCAAAATTCAAGAACCAATCGGAGGGTTACTGTTTATGCCATTATGTGCATCTGAAATAATATATGCGCCGTCGAAATAGTCTTAAGATCCAACAACTAATTCAAGCACAGCAACAGCTAGCTTCATCAGGACTTTCTCACAAGATAAACTAGAATAAACTTACGCCAACCAAATCTCAGATTTCAGGCTGATTACTACATGTATGGGGAAAGACATTATAAAATTCAGAAGACAAACACGAAAAGCAGCACAGACAGAAATATACAGCAAGAAAGTGGACTCAGAAGCAAAACGCTCAACATTGTATGCTACAACTGGAAGTATATTGTTAATGCATCATCCATTTACAGAGTACAAACATCAACGTCCTCTGATTAGAAGGCTCACAATCAAGCTACATAAAATTCTAAAACCATGGCTGAAATTGAGATTTTGAACATCTTTGCGGAAAAAGAATCAGTTCGAACACATTCAACAAACCTCAAAGTATTGTTTAGTTGACATTTACATAATGGTTGAACAAGAATACAATCCTCAAAAGAGTGGATGTAGGAAAATTTCCATCATAATATGTCCTCAAATCATGAGGTTGTTTCGGATAAGACGATGTTGGGATCTTCTTCATCCGAATCAAACTCGACCTGCAAGAAAACGAGCTATTACATAATCCACCAAACAAGCATTTTAATCTCAACACTTCACCCTCAACAATTAACATGATATAACATGGCAAGAGTAAAGACAACAGAACCAGAAATGCAGAACAAAAGCTCACATTCTCATCCTTGAACCACCGGCCATGGCAATCACGCTTCCACCCTGCAGCGGTGAACTTGAGTTCCCTCTCCCGACGCTCCCGATAATCCAATGGCTGCTGCACCTCCCCAACAAACCCCTTAAACGTTGCTTCATTCTCAATACAACAATCATTACCGCCACGATCTTCAACACGGGGCATCACTGGATTTTTACCAATTCCAGATTTCGCCTCTACTCCACTAACTTCACCAGAAAATATCTCCGATGCAGCCTTACGAGCTCGCTCAATCAAGGGTCTACTATTTGTTTTCTGTTGTTTAATTGAAGAATTGGCAGCAGCACTGGCGTTGACACAACCTGATACTGCTACTCGCTTGTTAACCTCTTCCCGCAGAGCCGATTCTCTATCTTTGCGCCTCGACTCGGCAGCCCGATGCCGCGACCCATTCATATGCGTCTGCATCCAAATTTCAACAGTTTTTTCTAGGATACTTTCCTTTTAAAAAAATTTCCTCGATTCCATTATTAGTTAAATTTAGATTTCAGACAAATGAAACTCAAAACCCGTGAACTGGGAACTCAGAAAGCAACCTATTACTATACCCAAAAAAGAAAGTAAATTGTGGTAATTCTTACAGAGAGCATAACCGGGGTGTCGAGAACGGGATTGCTAGGGCAAACGAGGCAAGCGAATTTGCCATTGGAGAGTTTCTTGTAAGCAGAAGCTTCGACGCCTTCGATCAACAAATCGTCAACCCTTCTCTTTCTGTTTTGCGCCTCACGAGCCCAGCTATCGCCGCCGAACACGCTCATCGGAAAGTAGTAATTGTCTTAACTCCGCCGCCGTAAGCTTCTGAGTTCTGATAATGTTAATGGGCCGCCGAACACTGTCACCATTTCATCACAAAATGGGTTTATGGGCTGTCAGTGAACGTTAATGGGCCGACATATCAGGTTCTATACTGAGCCCGCTAATATTTTCAAATTGTCTGAATCAGAAATATCCCCCTCACAGCTCTCTCACAGTCTCACTCTCTCTCGCGCGCACGCACACGGTGTGGTTGCATCAGTAGCACTCAATAGCAACACGGAGATCACCGACCGGCGGCGAGATATGGGCCCGGTAAAGGCGGCGGCGCGTAAAATATCGCAGCTAGCGTTCGACGAAATGGTGCAGGAAAACATAGATGACCTCGGCATGGACCCCGCCGAAGCTCTCGAAGACGCTATCAAGACCCTCACTCTTCAAGGCGTTGATCTTTCCGGTTTGTATCCCCTATCAGATTTCTTCCAGATCCCTCTAATTATATCGCACTGCCATTTTTTGATTATTTTTGTTTTCCAGGTATTGTGACTTGCCTTCGGGGGGAAAGCAATCCGGTGATAGATTGTTTGGAAAAATTGAAAGATGAGAAGACATTATCGGAAATTGCTGAATTGTTGGACAAACTGAGAGATTTGTGCAGAGATAAAGGGTCGGGAAACGCGGCTATTGCAACTAGAAATGGAGCGGTAGAATTGGTGATTTCGATCTGTTCCAAGCTGCGTGACGGCCATGATCGGGGTTTGGCTTCAGGGTTGAAAGCCATGGCTTCTGTAATTGATGGTATAAAACTCGGTGATTATGGTGTGCTACCAGGGGACTGAAGTTGGAGAAGTGCAAGCACTTCGTTCCAATTTTGAGTATAGTTTTTGTTTTCGTTAAATGCAGTTCATGGGCTAAGCTCTTTGGATCTGAAAATGTTAGGAGCATCAATTTTTTTAGTTGTTGATATTGGCGTCTAGGAATTTGCTTAAGATGCTCATCTTTCAGTGAGTGAATTTGGAGATCGGTACTCTTGGAGTTTGATATAAACACTGATATATTTTGGTTTTTATTCTTTAGACTATGTCGCATAAGCTTAAAACAGCTCATAGCAATATGTAGTACATTACGCAGCAGACATGACACATAATGGAATTTTACACCTGTTTTAAGTTTATGCAAGTTAATAAATGGGAGGGTATAATTAAACCAAAGTCAATTGCCACCAACTTTTGATATTGATGGAGTTCTAAAGATGGCAATGATTGAATTAAAAAGGTTTGTGCAGATAATGCAGTTTCCTTTTGAAATTATTAACTTGAAGGACTATAATTCAAATTTTTCAGTGGACTATAATTCAATATTTTCAGTGGACATAATCGGATGCTAATATTGGTTTATTGCTTTTATCTCTAAAGAATATATCTGCAGTCTGCCAATAATTGATATCCATATCTGCAGCCTCTTATATTTTGGATGACATTGAAAAATTTTGTGGTTAGTTTTGCTTGTTGTGATCATATTTTTATTTGTTTTGCTTTTGCAGATCTTCAAAGTACTGAAATATTTAAGGAGAATGGTGGCCCCAAGATTGTAGTGGATATCCTGAGAACTGAAAGAGAAGATGTGAAGATCTTGGATGGTTGTTTTTCAGTAGTTGCTGCAGCCGCCACCGGCAATGAAGTTGTCAAGGAGTCATTCATGGACTTGAAAATTGATGAGCTAATAGTCCAGATTCTGAAAGAACAGAATGGAGGTAGCATCCCAAGCATATATGATGCTATACGAGTCATCTTAACATCTGATGATAATCGCGTCGTAGCCTCACAAGTAAGTCAACTCTTATGGAGATTTACTTGACAGAGTAGTTTATCAAAAATGTGGTGTGCAATGGTGTCCACTGGATCATGAAAAGAGTTTAATATTGATTTTCTTTTTAGTGGAAGCAATGCTTGTAAGACCTCATGATTATATGTATCGTGATATTGTTCACTATGCCAGTATTATATACTCAAAATACCCTGACTATATAATTGCAGGTTTTTGGTTATGCTCGAACATTTTCAAAGTTAGGAATTGAAGTTGTTCTTGTGGAGTCACTTCGTGGAGGACTTGGTTCCCCCTGGCTAATATCAGCCACCGTTGCTTTGAAAGCGGTCGCTGTAAATGTAAGTTTTTCATGTATCATCAAAGAGATGCAGCTGTATCATATGTTTCCTTACGTTTCTTATATTCATACAGGCTGAAGGTTTTCTAAATGAAAAAACACCTTCCCGTCTTGTTTGAATTAATGTTGTTGTACGAGTGAGGTGCTATTAGAGTGAGCTCAGAATGCATTGCTCAATTTTTTGAACATCAGATGTTATACTTCTGTACCTTGTGGTACACCATCATATATTTCCTCTGAACCCTGATGGAGGGTACGGTTAAAACTTGAGAAAAGTTGGGAAGGGTTTAGAGAAAAGTCAACATAAAATGAGGCAGGACTAGTGGTTCTAAATTGGAGATTTTCTTTTACAATTGCGGTATTTTACGAGAAGTTGCAGTCCATTCATCAGGATAGATGTGAAAACTTGTACCACAATTGTTGATCTGCTATTCTGTCATCAATGTGTGTGATCTTCAAGGTAAAATAAACAACAGACCAATGCTAATCTTCAATTTGCCTTGGTGGTTACAAGGACTCCGGATTTTAAATAATAGAACAAGAAGAAGCCTTATGTTGGATTCTGATATCTACTTTCTTTACCTTGAGCTGTTTATCATTGCAGGATGAGATTTGCAGGTCCATTGCTAACAGTGGGGGTATAGATGTGATTCTCTGCTGTCTTGACGATAGTGGTTTACAAGGCAATGATGCTGTGGCAAGAGCTTGCTGCTCTTTGTTGTCTAAGGTGCGAAACTGAACTTAGCTACACAGGACATGCTTCATTTCTTCTACATTAAATAATGTCAGCACTAGTGTTTGTTCAAGACAGCCAGCATTACACTATTATCCTTGGTCTACACTCCACATAAACTCTTACTTCCTCTGTACTGAGTGAAAGTAAATTGAAAATTGTGCTGCATAAAGTATCTGTTAAGGGAGCTTGAAACAAGTTCTTGTATCCATCTGTGGCCTGTGCTTCTTGACATACATGCACTGAAGGATTATAATTTTGTGTGGTACTTGGGGTTAAAATATGGAACTTTGGTGGTTTTTAGTATTTCTATGATCACTCATGTTTATTCTGCATTTTTATCTAAATATGTGTACATGCACATTAGTGTATCAATTGCCGGAGATGTTAGCCGATATCATTTATTTTCTATATCATATCAGTGCCTTACAAATCTAATTCTTGATACTAACTACTGGTGCAACTTTGTCATTCTATTTAGAGCCGATCTCACAGATAGCGTTGACTTTCAGGGTGCATAATTGGTGGTGTCTCTATTCATGTGACCTTCTTAAACATCTTCTGTAATCTTGCATAACTTATAACCTTTCACCATTTCCAAGTATGGTTCTTCACTTTGTGTGTAGATTTGTTTATGATGGATTTATTCGTATCCTTTATTTTCTTTTCAGTTTGCCGGATATGCATCTTTGACTTCACTGCTCTGGTTACAAAGCATGTCTAACATAATGCATTTGATTAGCTTGCGGGAAGTGATGCGAATAAGAGCACTATTGTTGAAAAGGGAGGCATGGATAGGCTTTTGGCTCTTTCAGCAAGATTCTCTGATAATCCTTTGGTGCTGCAAGAGGTAAAATAAAATTCAGTGCCGAAGAAAGGATTCTTGCATAATGCTTTCATGGATCTTGATGGGCAACCAGATGCATCATATTCCGAAGTGCATTGTTCTAATTGTTGCTTTAACTGGGACAGGTCATGTCCATTATATGTACTCTATGTTTGAGGTCCCCCGAGAATGCAGCCCGTGCTATTGAGTCTGGAGCCGGGGACCTTGCTATTCAAGCTATGCAGAAGTTTCCACAATCGGATCAACTGCAAAGGAACTCTTGTTTTATGATCAGGAATCTTGTCGTTCGAAATCTGGATAACAGGTAAGAGTTTTTCAACTTCCTTTCTGGTGGTAGTTTATTAAGGTCTTTGTATATATGCATCAAAACCCAATTTATGATGTACAGAAAACTTTTGCTTGGTAATGGCATTGAGGAACTAATTAGAAAGGCAAAGAAAAGCCACAGGAGCTGCAAAGATGCCGCCACTGATGCACTAAGGGATTTAGGAGTGGATAATTATAACTCGTGAGCGCATCGACCACAACGGCCATGTTCTTCTACGGAATCAATTATATACTTGTATTGCTGGACTTTTGCTTTGAATGATATGACACGTTACCCGATTTTACATGGTAGGTTTTTCCTCATCACATCGATGCATTTGTGACATCGTAGTGCATGTTAATGGGGTACAACAGAACCTATTTCTCCGCCTCATGATGGAGAAAATTCTGTGTTCCGTTCCTGGCGTTTACTCAGAAGTCTATAGATACATATCTAGCGATCAAGGGCATGAGTGATAAGCTACATAATTTGTACATGTGCTGTCCTGGTTGGATATCTTAAAAATCTCTATTTTAATATCATGCCTGGGACACACCGCCCAGATTAAGCTTCTTACAAGACAACTTAAAATTAACATTTCACTGGAGATGAGGTTCCATGTTAAGTTACAACAAGTTATCCATTGAATGACCCATAGCCATAAATTCTTAAATTAAATATGAAAAATATGGTTGAGGGGGCTGGATAATTCTATTGAATCGCGAACTGAGAAGTGAGCTTGGCAACTGTGTGTAAAGAGACTACAGCCTCTCGTCTTCAGGCATAACGGCTACATAGTGTTATTCGCACAGAAGGGTTTTGGTTTCATCAAGTTTTTGTTTGGAACCTGGCAATATTCCTATCGAAAAAACATGAAACAATCAAATCCAAATGAGTAAAATAATTGAGAAAAACAAGAAACAAAAGCAGGAATTGCAATATTACTAGAACTAAGGACATACATCGTTCTTGCTTGATCACACTATTGGAACATCTTTGCATATGCTTTTCTCTCCTGGTCACGTTTATCAGCAATCTATTTCCGGAGTAGACAGGCAATAAGTTTCTTAGCACAAAGTACATATATATATATGCAACAAATTAAGTAGAAGAAGATATTTTGAAAGATATATTACTTTCTTCTTTGCAAAAGCAAGCTCTCTTTTTATTCCTCCTACAAAAAACCAGCAGAAAATCAGCATAGATTACTTATAGATCCTTCAATTAAATCGATTAATTACCGGCAAAGATTCTCTTTTAAGAAAATAATAATAAATGAAAATAAATTGACTAGTCCTAAGGTGCAAACCATCATTTGGCTCCAATTCCAGTGCTTTCTTAAAACTCCTTACAGCAGCATCTATATCATTAAGAGCTATGTGCGCCTGTTTTTGAAAATGGAAATAGCATCAATATCACAAAATACAAAAGTTACCGCAAGCATAAAATACAAACACAATGCACTGAACAAGCGAACCTGACCCTGGCGGAACAATGCCTTTGCGTTATCACCGTCAAGCATTGCACAATTTGAATCCGCAAGTGCTCCCCTCAAATCTCCTAGTTTCAGTTTACAAGCCTAGGAATATAGTTTAAGAATATTGAAAATATTTCTCAAATGTCAATCCTCATTTTGTCCGAATATCGACAAATATATATGATAGTTTAACATTATAACTAATTAGAATCCATGCAATGTTGCAATGGCTAAAGAATTAGGAACTTACAGAACTATTGGTATATAGCTGAGACTTCACCTTTCTCAAATATAAACTTTTATCTGCTACGAAAACATATGATCAAAACGAAAAACCATGAGTTGAATCCACCAATAGCGCTAACAAAATGAAGAAACCTCATCACTGCTCAACCAAGTTTATCAATGTAAGATAATAGAAAATACGCCCGACCACCTTCGTCAATCTCTTCCTTTTCCCAGCAGTCATCCAGATACCGCAAAGCCTTGAGGTACTTCCGGTGACCCATCCTATACTCTCCCTTCTGCAAACATCAACACAGTATATAACAATGACAGATCGAAAACTTAGTATCCTTGATCATCCTAGACTGATATTCGCGCAAACCTGTTACCTTAAAGCTCTCATTTCCATATTGCTTGATCGATTCCACAGCCATCATCCACCATGAGAGCTCGCTAGGACTGTCATCCAAATCAGTCGGCCAGTCGGGATACGAATCTCCATCCTTGAAGAAATTAGTTGTCCCATCATCAGCTCCCTCTGGAATTTGTCCACAATCAGCTATAGCAACATCAAGGGTAGGACATTGATTTTCATCAGTGGCTACATGCTCGATCAAGCGCACGATCCCCATGCCTTTAATGACCTTCCCAAATACAACATGCTCGCCGTCTAGATGACAAGTGCGTGTTGTGGTGATGAAAAATTGGGAGCCGTTTGTGTCGGGACCGGTGTTGGCCATGGCCAACATGCCCTTTCTTTCGTGTTTCAATTCGAGATTCTCATCTTCGAATGTTAGTCCATAGATGGATTCCCCTCCAGTTCCATCGCCAGCAGAGATGTCGCCACTTTGTACCATTAAGCCTTTAACGACACGATGAAAACGGGAGCCCTGAAATGAGTGTAAAACTATCATGAGAACTTCTTCTGGAAATAAGCAATTGTCTGATCCAAATGACAAGATTTTGATCACAATGCTTGCGTAAAATACTAAATGATTAATGTTGTGACTACAGGACACATAAGATATGACAAAACCAGAACAGAAAAATACAATAAAAATCTTAAGAAATTCACATGTACAACATCAAAATCGAAACACAGCAAGAATTTCAATCTTACTTGTAGATAATAATACCGACTTGTAACTAGTGTGCTTCACTAAAACAGTTTCCAGCAGTGATCAATCAAATTGAAACCAAAACCGCACATAAAACACATAATTAACCACACACAAAACACATAATTAACCACACACAAAACACATAATTAACCACACACAAGTGTGTGTATTACAGAAAAAGAGAAAAAAGAAAAAGAAAAAAGAAAGCACCTTGTAATGGAGAGGAACATGAGTGTTAGGAGCAATGCCTTTCTCTCCGGTGCAAAGGGCCCTGAAGTTCTCTGCGGTTCTTGGGACTACATCATCATACAGTTCCACCACAACTCTTCCTTCTAGCTCGCCACCAATGCTTATGTCCAGAAAACATCGAGGCCTCACACCCATACTTGTTCTTTAATTTCACACAGTGCAATGTGTATTTGTGCGTGTACGTATATGTGAGCAGAAGAAGAATGTGGATGAATTGGTGAGAGCCTCAAGCCCCGCTTTATACAGGTTCGCACTATTGGAGCTCTGCTCACTATTCAAATCAGTTTCACACAGTACAATGTGGATAATTGTGTTTTGCTAAGATGCCCCTCGTTATCACGAAATTCCAGGAGAGGACTCTCAATATTTTTGTCGTTATCATGTAAGATTTGGTGCTAAATGCTGATTAGCGTTTTGTGGGACCGCGTTTTTTGGCATGTATTGGTCGTCGAAAATTTGGATTACCTGCATACTGTAGATACTAGATATCTATCTAAGTAAAACAAAATACACTGTCATCGTCTCAGAGCTATAGTCAGATCACTAGTTAAATACAACAATTATTTGTGTAATAAAAAAAAAAATTAAAGGAGAAGAAGAACTAAAAAAAAAAAAAAAAAGAACTTCAAATTTAGGAGTTAAATGACTATCATACGTCAAGATGCAATTTAATGGTGGTTAGATTTACAAGCATATAAATATTTGAATTGCAGTATTGTTAGAATGCATAGATTTACTAAGGCCATCTAAGAGAATTATAAAGGAGTTTAATCCATAGGGTGAGTAGTTCATTTCTAGGGTTTCGTGAAGCATCAAGAGGCTAAATGGTTAATTATCTTTCAATAATTTTAATTTGTTTGCGTTTTCGTTGTACTAAAGTATTGCTTTTAAAAGTTGAAGTGCTTTAATTCTTAATTAATTTATTTTATATTAAATTTGAAAATATTAGTTTTAGTTATGTCAGACTTTTAAGTTAATTAAAACGTTTAAATGCTCAAAGGACCTGCATAAATGGACGTGGATATAAACAATTGATTTTATCCAAACATTTGATGCAGTAAAGTAAAACCTTCACCTTGAATTTCTTCATTTTACTTGTTTTTGGTTGATGCTGCAGATTTGTTGATGGTACAATGGACAAAACTTTAACGATTTTCTCCAATTTGAACTTTTTCTAAAGATCAAAATTTTGGACTCGTTGCAAAGCTATTTTCTTTTCAAAGAAAACACTTCGTTCAATATTGATATTTTCTTTATGTTGGATAGGGAACTGTTTCAAAGGCATTTGATCTTTTATACGTCAGGATATTATTGCGTTCGTTGAACCGTTAGAAAATGCTATTGTTCTTTTCTTTTTCTTTTGTTGGATTTCTTTTTTTGCGTCTCCAAATTTGGATTTCATTTTGTTTGTACCATCACTTGTGCATAGAATGTTGAAATTTTAAGTTATTCTCTATTGCACACCGGACATTTTGTAAGCTTTATGTTGGTTAATATTATATGAGTTTTACTCAAAGAATAAAAAAAGTAGGAAAGTAAATGTTATCTTTATTAATTCATGAAAATAGATAAAACATATAAAATTGAAGGGTAGTTGTAAATATGCCAATAACATGATAGTAATCAAGTAATGATTTTACGGATGTTGGTAGTTGGCTAGACATAAGGTGGTTTGGTGTTTATATTTTCTGTACGTTTGTAATTATGATGATGCATGAAACTTAATACAGTGGTGGAGGATTATAAAATTGACAATTGAGCTTTTTTTTTAATTTTTTTATTTCACTGTAAAACAAAGTCCAAAGCAAAATGAGTTTTCAATCGCAGTCACAGGGACATGTCAATTGGGTTGTTATCATTATTGGATCCAACGCAAGAATGAGTCATTGGCAAATCAAAAACTGACATGTATAATCATCAAAAGTGAAAAAACCACTGCAAATGTACGAATCTTAAGTCTCATCAATCTCATTTTGTGTGGTTAAGCTGAATTTTCGGTACTCAAAAGTCAATTACTTTACCTCATATGTTAACGCCCATCAAATGATCACGTGGTCCACCTTTTTCTTTTTCGGGAAAAATTCTATCATGATTGTGATATAAATATATATATATATATATATATATATATATATAATACGTAATTAAATTTGAACTACACAGTATATAAATTGGGTCTATTCATATAAAAATTTTCCCTTCCCTGACCCCCTTTTTCTTATTTTATATATATATGATATGGTCGAATCTGTCTTAATCACGCGTGCGCCAACTCAGCTCACACATGAACTCCAGCTCAGCGCAAATCGCCAATCTCGGATTGCCACATGTCAGGCCTAATCCGATCAGGTTCCCGTTTCTGTTATGTTGGCCGGGTTCGATCAGAATTCATCATGTCTCATCGACTTATCGATCATATCCCATCCTCGGAGTCATTACCATGGCATCCGTCTTCAGCAACGGATGCACCCGACGCGCCCACGGGGCGTGTTAAGAAGCACTCCTATAGCTAGCAACAGGGCTAGGCCAGCCTAACCCTAGTCCGACCCACCTGCTCCTAATTATTATAAATAATGTAACGACACTGTTCACTGGGTAAGCACATTTTTAACCCACTATTACACCCATTACTACCTTCCGACTGTCTACTCGAATACTGACTTGAGCGTTGGAGGGTCTTCGCCGGAGACACTTCCGGCTAGCCTCACGTGTGTTCCATCCTTGCAGAATAGGGCCCGACCAGCTTTCCTGCTCTCCTGATCGGACTTTGGATCAGACTTGGACGTTCATACTCGGACCATACATTTGATCAGAGCGAAGTGTCCCGCGAACCAAATCCGACCACATCAATATATATATATATATATATATATATATATAAGGGATATGAATAAGAATATATTAACACCACATAAATTTCACTGATCATGTGACCAGATCCTTTTTGTTCAATAATGTTCATAGAATGATTTTAGGCAATCTAGTGACATGAGATCAATAGATTGAAGACAACTTTTGGGCTGCATGCTTGTTTCAATTTTAATGAATTTTAATTTTACTTTTTCTCTTCATAATTTTGAAATAAAAGTGAAAAAGTTTATAATAAATGTCTTATTTATGGTTCAATTGAAACTTTGAGCTATGAGGTGAGGTTCAAATATGTACATAGGAGATACTTTTGGGGAGCTTTCTTTTATAAAGTGATAGGTTTGGTAAGCTTATAGAGTAAGAAAGGAAAATAGAGAGCCTGTGTAGGTCAACTTTCTAAATTGAGTTAAGGAATCTTTATAGTGAAGCTAGTGAACCTCGTACTATATCACTTTGAATTTGATACCCCTAATAACGAGGGTTGAGATTAGTTGGGCCTTCAATAGTCCCGGGTCCAATAAGGCTCCTCGGTTGGGATAGACTTAGCAAATGATGTATTGGGTCTTGTTCTACTTAAAATAGGCCCAATATAGTAGTTGTCCCTAGCAGACACAATAATCAATACTAGCGGATGAAGCATACTTGATGTTTCTGCTTATTAAAAATAAAGTGTAACATTATTTAAAATCTCAAGTGGCATAAAATTAAAAATTTAATTTTTTTTTGAATATATTTGTTAGGTTTATCAAACACAAAAAAATGATTAAATTATGGGATTAAAAAAGTAAATAAATAAGAAAGTAAAATAAAAGATCGGAATATGATAGAGGGAGAAAGAAGAATAGACGGAGAAATAGTCGTATTATGTTGAATAGAAGGGAGAAAAAATGGGGAAGATATGAGAGATGTTTTGGGGGGGGGGGGGAGAGATATGCCAAATCGAGGACAAAAAATAATTATTAAAGGGTATTGATGCTCTATAAAAAATATAAATTATACCATAAAAAATCTGTAATATATATATATATATATACATATATGTTGGGGTTTTTGACCCACTAAAAATGTTTATTATCCACCTATTCAACCCATTAATTCATTTCTTGGTTCATGGTTGAAGACTATTCAGCCCATTTCAACAAGTGGTCAATATTGATGGAGATTTGGGCCCAGCTTCAAATCCCACATCACATTTCATGGCTCGTCTCAATTAGCATTCGATGGGTCCAAGTAGTTTGTGTTTGGTCTATTTTATTTTATTTTATTTAATTTTTTATTTGTTTTTGGCGTTTGGTCTATATTTTGTTACAATGTTAAAGAGAATATAGGTTTAATTTTTTGTCCATATGACCATAATATGTACTTTGTGGAATTGTGCATGTTGTTGCTGCTCACTCCCAAAGAAGGCTTCAAACTTGATTTTGAATTTTTCCCCTCTCCATTCAAAAAGTCTATTGAAAGACCACAATAATTCATGTACATCTTAAGCATATTAACAGACCACAACCAAATAATAATAAAATAAGATTGATTCAGTAAAAGAAATTAAAACCATATAGTCCGCTTTGGCAAGATGTAATATATCCATCTATATATAATATATGGATATGGTCTCTTAATTCTCAACTAAATAAACAATCCCAACTCATCAGTTTTAATATGTCGGCTGATTTTCACATTAGTTTCTTTGGTTTCATGCTATTAAGTATTTGGATTTAATTGTATTTTTCGATGTCTAGAGAAGTATATATATCATTAATCTTATCCTATAAAATGCAGTTATTAAATAAGCTTATCATCTTAAACATAAATTTAGTATGAAAACAAATAAAAATATTTTATAGTGGGTATAGTTTAGATAAAATCTTCACATTTATATAATCCTATTGTCAAATATATTTTTGAAGAACAAAATTAAAAGGTTGTAGGAGGGGAAAGTCACATGAAACATATTCAAAACGCCAGTTTACAATCAACCGTAGCGTTTTTCACAACTGATTGGAAGCATTGTATATGAATCAATCATAGTTATGTAGGATTTTTTTTTTTTTTGGCTGTGGAAACATCAAAAATCTGCCTGTGCTTTTCATCTCACCTCTAAAGATAAATAGCATGGGTCATAAATTTGATTTTCAAGGGGCTACATGATAGTCATTTATGACATATAGTTGGTAATTCATAAAGTCTCTTACTGTTGAATATTCAAGTAAATTTTCGATCACATAAAAAAATTTAATAATTGATAGATGGGATGCGCCTAATAAGGGAGGACTGAATTAGGCCTTAAAACCTTTTTTTTTTAATAGTTTTGTAAAATGCAGTGGAAACTTTAAGGTTTTAAATCTCAATATTTTGCTTAAAGGATAGTTACTTTTTGGAAGTGCCAACGATAGTATCAGACCAAATAAATTATTGGTTCTGGAAGTACCAGTGATAGTACCAATACAAGTAATGATATAAAATATGCAAAACAATAAAACGATACAGATATTTATCCTGGTTCACCTAATTGGGCTACGTCCAGTTCTCAAGTTTACACTTAGGATAACCTGTTAGCAACAAATGGTATTAATTCAATTACAATATAAGTTCCAGTATAACAGATAAATACCAATTAAGAGTTAAAAACACTTGATAAAAAGAAAAACAATAAATAATTTAACCAACCCCTGAAGCGAGATAGTGTGGTTGGTTCAGACGGTTAGTTCACAGTTGAACACTTCTGCCAAGACCTTAGTGTAGCATGCTTAAACGTCCACTAAACACCTAGTTGGAACTTCTAATGCAACAACAACTCCACGACCCAGCAACACTTCACAACTAAACTCACTCTTAAGGAATTTTTGTGCTTGGAATCTCACTCTTCACCTTATGACGGTAAGAATCTTAATATTGAACTCAATACTCTCGTTTTAACTATAAGACTCTCACACAATCACACTTTCAAAGGGATGAGAGTTCCCTTTTAATAATGATAGTTCCAACGATTTTATTGATGAGAAAAAGGAAGGAGCTGTTTGTGGCCTTAATTATATAGTCTAATAAATCAAGTTCAAATGACTATATTGATGATAAAAATGGAAGAAGCCGTTATAATTTTAATTCCAACAGAATGAATAAAGTTCCAGATTGTAATTAAGGCAAGTTTCAAATGTGATTAATGTATTCAAATCATTCCAAGTCAAACTTATCAAAATGATAAATATATGAAGCATGCGTTTAATAATAATATAGAAAACAATCAATCAATTTCTATCTAAATCTCCCACCAAGATTTAGAACATGTGGTGATTGATATTAAGTAAAAAAATTAATCAATCCAATCTTATTCTTTCCAAACAAATGAAAACATGTAATAAATAAAAGAACGAAATAACATTTTTTAGGAAATCATTTGAATTCAAAAATCAAGCATACATCAAATATATTGAAAATATTAAAACATACCTTAATTGTACCAATGAGGTCAATAATAATGAAATTATATAGGTGATATGTACTCGTAGAAGTGTGATGGCATGAGACATGAGTTGTCAGAGTAGCTGCGGTCCGAAAATTTTAATATATATGTGTCATTGGATGTAAGAGTATTATATCACATAATTAAATTAGGTTATTTTGACAAAATATAGCTTTCCCTTTGCTCGTGCTTAATTTTATTTTATTTTTTAAAAAATCTGAAATAAGTAACTTGTTTGAAATGAAGTGAAAATCTAGTGAAACAGTCGTGAAGTAAATGTTATATTTTTGGATCAATTGGAACCTTGGACTATCGGGTGAGGGTCAAGTTAAAAAAGGGCACCTTAATCCATGTTGAGGTATTCCAAATAAAATTCTCTTCAAATTTGTAAAACAAGGCTTGTTTACTTTTATAGTTAAAATTTGAGTAATTTGATTATTGATGGTTTAAATATAGATTTTAATCTTAAAATTCATACTCAAACACACGATAACTAAATCACTCAAATTTTAACCGTAAAAGTAAACTAGCTCTAAAGATGTTTTTGAACAGCTTTTTGTTTTTATTATACATGCGATATTTTTGAAAACCCGAGAGAGTAAGAAAGAAACCAGATATAATACTAATGCAAGTTAACTGAGGTGCCTAGCCCCCAGATTTATGGCAAAATTATTGGGTTCGAGTAAATTAGGTTCGAATTAGAATTTTCCACCCATTAAGTGTATGTGTAATATTTGTCAATTTTGATGGATTTGGGCCCGACTAGGAATCCTCTCTTAACATTAAAGAGGCTTAATTTGAGGTCCCCCGGCGGCCCGGCCGCTGCGCCACCTATGAATGTTTACTTTGATTTTTAAATTTTAATTTTACCCCTCACCACACATCACAAAAGATATTGATGTTAATGTATTGAAAAATAAAAATAAAAGAAAATATTGAACAAGACTAAGTTTTATACGAGTATTGAGTTGGATTTAACTCTCAGTTTTATTCAATTAATATGCGTTTCTTTTTTACTTACTTTCAATAATTTATGTTGCTCTTAAGCATATTAATTAAAACTTATTATTTTAAGCAATATGTCTAATACATTATTTATTGGGAAAAAAGAGCTAATGTTGTTACGGTTGGGGGAGTTAAAGCCGCATGACATATATAGCTAATAGCTCGCCAGGTTGGAAACCGGAAAAAGTTAAATTCAATCTGCATGTTTAAAAACGCAGTATCATATTTAAAATTCCACAAAAGAGCAAATAAATCAAATTATGGGATGAAGAAAATGAAACTGAAATAAGATTTAATCACAGTTATTAAGGATAATCTATATTATTATAAAAAGAAAGCCACTTTTATATCTAAAATAACAATTTTTTTTTATAATTTTACAAAAGTTGTTCTTCAATTCTATGTGAAATAAATAGAACTATATAAAATTGTGATTAATATTGAAAATTCCAATGAAATCAATTTAATTTTGATATCAAATTTTGATGTACCAATTTTATCCTTTTAATTATTAAACACATGAAACAAAAAAGTAAATAAAGAGGGCAATATCGTAATATCACAATCCAATTTGACAACTCATGATCTCAATCCACTAACCACTTTCTCTAATTACAATTACTTGATTTTTTCTTTTTTTTTTGTATTTATTCTTTATCATGTAATTTTATTTCATATAATTATTTTATTTTTAAATTATTATAATTTAATAAATTATTTCAAATAATTCTTAAAAAAATATTCTTATAAAAAAAATTTAATAATATATTTATATTTTAATTATAAAAAAATTAAATATTAAATTAAAAAATATATTTTTTATATTTTTCACAAACATAAAGTGTATGATATTGCTAGTCATAATAAATAAAAATATAAAATATCATAATAAATTGCGAAAAAGAGTAAAACTAAAAATCGGACTTCTCTCTGGCAACACGACACGTGGCGGCCTTGTTCATACTGTACTTTCAATTCCCATAAGCAGACAGCGGTGGCCAAGTGGTGGTGGGGGTTTGAAATCCACGGCTGAGTACGGCGGCGATCTCCCGTTCGCCGGTTGCTGCCGCCACGCCGCTGCGGCCCCATGCTTCCAGACAAAAAAGCTGCAAATCCACATGGTCAAAGTCAAACCGATCAGAGGGAATCTCTATGCGATAAATGTCGCGTGCGCATCACGTGACACAACACCCCCTGCATCAAATGCGACACTTCAAGCATATATATATATATATACATATAAATATCCGGTCTATATACCCCTCAAAAATCTCATGATAAAATGAAATTATTTTTAAAACCTAAATTAAAATAAGTATTTTATTTTGTTGGAAAAAATAAATGAAAGTGCGCCCACTTTCTAAAAAGAGGGACATTATTGCCGGAGCAATACTTATCACTTTGTCTATCAATCCATTCGCCATCAATATCATGTGCACTTTTGAAATTATTATTATAAGTTTATTAAAAATATTCAGAGATGCGGAAAATGGGGTTAAAAGTTAAAACTAATGTTTTCCAATTTTGTTCCTTCCATTTAAATTTTTATTAACTTTTTAGTTACACTTACAAGTGGGGTAGAATCATCAGAAATTGCATCTTTAATGAGCTAATTGACTGTGGATATGTGGCGAAAAGTTGTACATTTTGGAGTTGGGAACTTATTTTGAATTTTTCATGTTCCTTTCTTTTCTTTATGCCATATTTCCAAATATTATTAATATAGATATTTGTCTATTATATAATTGTTTTTTTTCTTTTAGTTATAAAAAATGTTCTTCCTTTAATGGATAAAGTTAATTTTATATGCGCACTTCTTTGGAATATTGATGTAATAATGAGACATTGTGAATGGAGCAATTGAGTTTGGAGGATTGCCCCCGTAATGGGTCTGTACAGTTCTCGATTTGGATTAATCGGCCAATGAACCGAAATTGGGTGGATAAAACAAAAAAAAAATGATGAGTACCAAAATTCTAACCTGAACCTGGTTTGACCGAACCCAACAAATCATATGACAAGTGTATTCCACTTGGCAAGTGATTGATCACTCTCCCTAAATTATTAACCATTCATAGGACAAGTGTAAAATATTCGCCACATGATTAATACTGATTTGACCGAGCCCGGTCTGAACTAGAATTTCCCATGATGAGTGATGTCATAGGTGTACTTGTTCGAAATATTTTCAATTAATAGTTTGGAAAGTACCGACTGTTCTCCAAAAGAGAAAAAAAGACAAAGTTTGGAATAGTGAGGTGAATAGGAAAGCAAAGAAAAGACATGATCACACTTTCTTCAGGATTAATATATATTTCTCAAAATTAAATTCAGAATTTTGAAAAAACACTATAATCAAGAAATTAAGGAAGGAAGGATGCACGGTTAGTGAAGGCATATTATTTTTTAAAGCGTGTTTGTTTTTAAACAAATATATTTCTTACTTATATATTTATTTAATTTTTGGGATAGCGGCGAATGAGGGGATGATTAATGCTACAAAAGATAATAAAAGGGAGTGTAGCATACCAAAAAAGGGGAGACAGGGAAATACCTTGTACCACTATTTTCCAACCATAGGAGTTTGGACATTACTATCTTTTATTGCTCTATCCCCGACTCCCACTATATACGTACAGTCCCCAACTAATTAATGTACTGCTATCAACCAAATCCCCTAATAACCTTCATCCTTGTGTGTGTGCGTGTGTGTGTGTGTGTGTTCTTTTATTTTATCCAATGAATTCCTTCTTACGCATTCTGCATCCATGGGACAGTTGGCATTCAATTGCCACAAATTAATGGCTCAGATCACGTTTTGGTTTGTCTTTTCCATTTTAAATCCATGCAAAATAAGTAAATAAATAAATGGTCCGTTATTTTTGAAGTATATATATATATATATATATATATATATCTCACAAGAATATTTGCACTTCATAGAATTCGAACAAATTAATAGATCGAATCCACCAAATAATGATACCTAAGTTGGTAAAACACTTGGCCTAAGCTGATCGCCCCATTCACTCTAATGACAAAAAATATTGACAGAGAAAGCAATGCAACAATGAGTAGTCAAAATATACCCCCTATCTTCTCAATAAATAGAGATAACATTAATTAAATTTCAAATCAATGTTGTTTCAATCACTGTGTTCTCAAACATAATATATTAGAAGATCAAAATTACTTCAACATTTATTTTTCTAAAGATTTAAAGAATGTTTGATCCTTAAAATACCTTATTTACATACATATAAAAAAGAAAATTAATCCTATTTACTACTATCCCAATATGAGTTTTGCATCCTCTATTCAATTTAACTTTTTTTGGTAGTATACGAACCAAAAAAAGAAGAAAATTTAACCGTCATATTGGTGTTTCCATAATTGTTTTATTGTCTTTCATTTTAGTTATTGCTTGACTTCTTTTTTTAATTAAAAAAACGAAATTCATCTTTATACCAGCCGCGAAAGATTATATCAACTGACGAGGGAAATGAAGGGACAAAAAGTTATTTTAATAAATCATAATAAATTATACTTCTTAATTAACGGAACAATCAAATCTTGGGTAGTTTACTTATTTATTTTTTTATATTTTATATGGATTATGGTGTAATTAGATATGATTTTAGAAAATCTTTCTTTGGATACTACATTTAACCAATGAACTATTAGTTCAAGCAACACTTGATTCGATTGCATCATACCAGGAACAGAACTACAGAAAGTGATCTACCACGATTTTACATGAAAAGATAGTTGTAGAATGCCCTAAAAGCGAGCGCTTCATCCTAGAGAGAGGTAGAAAGACAGAGAGAGGAGAAGGCAACATAACATCCTAAATTACCCAACTAGAAACTAAAACAAGGGCATTCTACGATTAAACCTTCGAGCTCTCACCAGTGCCCTACTCCTCTTGCTCGCGAATTTCACCAGCTTCCACATCCCTCTCCGCCGCCCCAGCGGCCGCCGGCGTAGCCTCCTTCCTCCCAGCTTGGCCCTTGCCTTTGCCTTTGCCCTTGCCCTTGCCCTTGCCGCTGGCCGGCGCCGCCGCTCCCCCTGTGGCAGCCTCAGCACGGGGCGGCCCCTCCGCCCTGACAGCAGTCTGCTCCTCCACCACCAAGGAGGGAGTCGGAGTGGCCGGAGGCGGCGGCCCGACGCGGCCATCAATGCAGGTGGTGCACCTGTTCTCAATCCAGCCCTCCAAACCGCCCTTGGGACGGCCCCCTATGGCCCGGTGGGAACAATAACGCCCAATCAGCACAGCCACAGCCCCCAGAAAGGCTACCATACAGAGAACCCCGATGACGGGCGCCAACGACCCGTGATCCAAATGCGATGAGTAGGATTTCGCGCCGCCATCGAACGGCGGCGGCGGTGTTAGCTGCTGCAATGGGTTGAACACCGGAGCTGTGGTGGACATTTTCTTGTCTTTCTTTTGTTTTTTATTTTTTATTTTCTCTTTCTCAAGTAGTGTTTGAATGAGGTGATTGAATTGAAGTGCGCTTTATATATAGAGATTTTGGAGTTAAAGGGATTGATTGTAAAGAAGGGGTGATTTGTTGGGATTAGATAAAGTTTTGGAGAAGCATCGAGGTTTTTATCGAAATACGGAGCATAGCTTGAGAAGGTAATAAGACAGGGGTTTCTTTTTCGGAAGTGAAAAGGTGGATGAAATACTTGTAATAAAAGCCCAACTGGGAAAGAGAGTACTCTCTCCTCTCTCTCTCTCTCTAGATCTCTCCCTTCGTCTCTCCCTCTCTCTCCCTCTCTAGGTTGTGAATTGTGATACACTGCTTGTTACTGGTACTTTTTAAGCTGTTTTTGTGAAACCTAGCTAGTGGGAGAACAGCTAAAAAAAAGTGGAGGGAAAAGAAGATTTGTTTTCCTTTTTCTTTTGTGTGTGTGCTGGGCAATCAATATCTGAAATTGCATGAAATCATCATATGTACTAGCGTAGTACCACAACATAATCATGCTTGCTTGTTGCTACTCTAACTTAATCAACTCTTTGTTTGAAAGGTGATTATGTTTTGTGGCATAGCCCAAGAAACTGCTAATCACACACACGCACGAGCGCACACACACACAGACATATGTATGAGAACGTGTGTGTGGGTGTGTATATACACATAATATATATATATATATATATACGTATATGTAATTATGTATGGGCATTGATATGATGAGTTGATAGTAAAGGGACTAGAGAATGGAAATGCAGCTAGAGGCAGGCCTGGATTTGAAAGCAAGTTTATGAGCTTTCAGTGTCATGTTCTGTTTAATTACATCGCCAGATTTATTTTTGGACCACACTATTTCAGATTTTCAGGTCTTTGTTATTGTATGTAGGATTCTTGAGGGTTGTTTGGAGTATTTTGGACTTTGATATATTTCTATGTGAGTAGAAAAACCTAGCTAGTCTTAAAAAAAAAAAAAAATAATAGTCAAGAAGATAAATGAATTCTGAATGACCTTAGAAAAAAAAAATTATTAAAAAAATTAAAAGAAATTAATAGTCAAGAAGATAAATGAATTTTCAAATGACCTTAGTCAAGAATAATGAACTAATCATATTTATTAAAAAAAATGGTAAGAAATAATGAATGATGATTTTTCTAGCTTGGTTCTTATTGTATCAAGGTGCTCCTAATTTTATATCCACTAATGGCAGAAGAAAGACTAATGGTTTTGTAATTATTTACATATATGTGTTTGCAAGGGTTTCTATTTTTTATTTTATTTTGGTCTAACAATTTAATTATTTCTTTTTATAAAAGTTTATTATAAAAATGAGAAACTAGTTTTTTGATTTTTTTTATGCTTTAGTTTTTCTTTTTTTTTTCTTCATTAAAAGACTATAAAAAAGGACATTTCAAAATTCAAATATTTCTCATGAGCTATTAAAAAAATAAAAAAAATGGAAAAGTAATTTAAATTTTTAGAAAGAGGCCACGTTAAGTACAGTGAAGGTTGGCATCCACTGGTGTGGATTTTCCAATGGTGGAAACTGGAAAGCAAACTTTCTATATAATTGCAGCTGATTTTGAGGCAGAGAAACACATTGGTCTAATTAAAGGGAGCCATCAGATAAATTAGTTCATCAGTTTAGAATGCAATTTCTGCATCCCCCGACTCTTGCACTTTGACTCACTCCATTTTTGGCTCACATTTATTGGAACTTTAATACTCTTGTACTATTATTATTATTATTATTATTATTATTATTATTATTATTATTATTATTATTATTGTTGTTGTTGTTGTTGTTGTTGTTGTTGTTGTTGTTGTTGTTTATTTTCCCCCAAATCAAAATCACTTTTCTTAGTTCCAAACGCAAGAAATTTGGACTGTCTCACGTGTACTTTGAGTCACCAAAAATACCAAAAACGTACTCTCCATTTATTAGTATTTATCGTTTAAGGTTTTGATACAAAGATTAAGAAAGAGAATTAATATTCATAATTTTACATGAATAAGACTAAAATGTCACTTTAGTTAATTAATTAAAATAGAATTCTAATTGTCCCACTTATTAAAGTAAAATGGTATATTTAGAAAAAATAATAATAAATGCATCCTTGAAAGGAGAGAATGACAAATATTTTAGAATAAGTTTCTTTTTCACTAAAGTGACAAATAAAAGAGAGCAAATGGAGTATAAAATGTGCACTTTTACTACAAATCTAGGTTTATGTTTAGGCCCTTGATTTAGTAAAAGACTGTTAAAAGCCATATTTTATACTATCCCCATTTTACAATATCGGTTGTTTTGACACGCGTTTTAGTTTGTTTTTCAATATTTCTATTATTTTACAAAAGGAATACAATATTTAACACGTATTTTTCAAATTTTTCGTTACATAAATAACACCTATAAAGCTTATTTAAGTTAATATTTAATGTATTTGTTTGGAATTGTTAAAAATTCAGTAAGTCATTTATAGGAATAATGTTGTCAAATGTGGTATAATCTTAAATTCTTCTTAATTTGTGTGAAAAAAAATAAATGAAATGATAGGTATTGTGAAACGAATGTAGTATTCACTTAAAAAGTAGTGCATTGCCCCAAAAAAAATTGATATGTAATACTGCTTTCTTTTTATAATATCTGTCACTTAAGGTTTTTTTTCATATAAATTAAAGAGTATGAGTGTATCATAGTTGACAACTTTACCCCTATTAATGATTTATTAAAATATTACAACAATTACAAATAAACACATTAAATACTGACTTAAATAAGCTTACGAGTGTTATTTATTATTACAAGAAAATGAGTAAATTTGTGACAATATAATAAGTGATCAATGATAAAAAAGTTGTCATTATATATATATAGGGATTATTGTTATTTTCATCCATTATGTTTGGGAGTGTATGTTTTTTGCCCGTTAAGTATTCACTTTGCAATTTTAGTCCTATATGTTTTGAAAATATTGTAATTTCAATTTCAATCCGATTTCATCGGAATCTGTCGAAACTCGTTGACGTGTCGTCACAAATTTATGTGCCATGTCAGCGAATTCCGACAGATTATGGTAAAATCGGACTGAAATTGCAATATTTTAAAGCATATAGGATTAAAATTGCAGAGGGTATACTTAATGGGTAAAAAATATACACCCGCAAACATAGCGGACGAAAATAGAAATTATCCCTATATATATATATATATATATATATATATATAGAGAGAGAGAGAGAGAGAGAGAGAGAGAGAGAGAGAGAGAGAGAACAAATTTATGTTGTTACAAAATATAATTTGTGTAATGTCAATAATGACAACATAGTACAAAATTAACAATTAGTAATACACATATTGTGACAATTAGTGACAATTAAATTTTATTACGAAATTCTAATGAAAATTTTTATTATCACTAAATTGTTACTATAGGTATGCCATTAATTATCAATTATGACAACTAAAATGTTCATTCTTTTCACCATTGAGCGATATTGTGACAACATAAAAATTGTTGTCACAAAAAAAAACTTAATTAGAGACAAGACAAAAAGGTATTACCACTTAATAAAATCACTAGTGTCAATTTTTATATTTGTCAATTTTAAATTTTGTTAATAATATTACCATTTCTTGTAATATGAGGGTAAATTTTGAAAAAAAACAATACATTAAACATTGCCTTGTGTTTGTAACATAATAAATATTTTGGAACAAAATTAAAATATCAAACGATATATATTAATGTGAAATAAAAGTCGGATATGTTTTGGTTTTCAGTTTCTACATAAAAATTCAAAATTCTGTTTTATAACATTACAAATTTGTGGTCAGAGTTCATACTGTGGAATAAAACAAATTCAAACCAGAAAAAAGAATGTTTATATGTATCACAAATTGATTAAATGCGTGAGTCACTAAGTTGTTTAATTATTACATAATTTATAAATAAAATCGTCAATTTGATGTGCCAATTGTATCTTTTTCTATTCGACACATGCAGGCCGTGGAAGAGAGGAATATGTTGAGAGGCCGAAGCCAAAAGTTCTCTTTTGGTTGGTCGTCTCCTATATTAAATAAATGTTACACTATTTTAAGGTAAGATGGGGAATACGTCTTAATACATATAAATTCTTATACTTTTTTATTGATTGGGTCCCAGATTAAGAAAAGAAAGTATAATCTAACTTTATGTTAAAAATTTTGAATTTCAAAAAATTAAAAATTTAATTGTAATTTTGAATATATGTTTTAACTATTTTTAATATATTTATTAAATTTATGAAATAAAACATAATTAATTAAATTATAGCATTGAAATAAATAAATAAAATAAAATATAGAAATATGGGAGAGGGAGAGAAAGAAGAATTGAAAGAAAACTAATAGTATTATGTAAGAATAAAAGTAAGAGAAAATGAATCATTACGGAAGAAGATATGAGAGATGGAGGGAGAGGATAAAAAAAAAAAATGTCAGATTAAAGATACCAAATAATTATTATGGGGTGAGGGAAATTCTAACCTTGATCCGACTTGATCGAACCAGTACTAATCACATGGCGAATATTTTATGAATTGAAATAGAAAATAAAATACAGTTTATTGCATAACGTAATTTCCACTCTTGCATCCGAATAACGCATCCCAAATCATCATAGTCCAATGGGTAAAAGAAAATTTCATTCTTAACTTTTTTTTTTGGTGGATATATAATTAATATTACCATGTTAGCATTTTTTTTTTTGGAATTAGTAATTATTATGATATCCCTTGTAATTGTAAATTGACAAAATAATACAATTTTATGCCAAGACAATTGTGAAGTAGAAATTGTTTAGAGAAATACATGGTGCTGATAATTACAACTACTAAACTACGGTAATGGTCACTTAAGATGTGATTAAAATTTGTCTTTTCTTTGCTGTCGATAAGTTTCGTTTCATGAAAGTCAAAAACGCTAATAAAAAGATGACATAATTTAACATATATATAATGTGATATTTTTTAAAAAAATGTTACAATTGTATACATATCGTGACGCTTAATAAAAGTGTCTCAATAAATCATACCAAATTTAAACTATAATGTATTTATCGTGGCGCTATAAATGATTAAAATATATTATCATGACACTCTAAGATACAATACTTTAACTAGTTTCATCAAATCAAATTGGCTTTTGAGTATCACACTAGCATATGTTGACACTTTATAGTATCACAATGAATACATTATAATTCAAATTTGATATAATTTATTGAAGTGTTTTTTATGAGATGTTATAATAAGTATGCAAATATGACACTATCGTATTATATGTGTCAAATTATATCATTTTGTAGTGGTTAAAGTGCAAATTATGCTGAGACTTTGGGCAACTTCATCCTTCTAAACTATTGTATTCCTTTTACTTAATATTTATGTTGTTCTCCCATCCAGTTATGCGTTAAAGGGCTTTTAGAGTCTTATCATTTCCTCTTTTTGATGGCCAGTTCTTCACTTAAGATTATAGAATCAAAACAAGAATCATTTGGTCCACTAGTGAAGATATATTTAGACGTGTATAACGCCATAACTTTAAAAAAAAACCTTGATTATATTATCACACATTTCATAAAAAATATCTTAATAAACTAACTAAATTATTCACGAGAAGGTATTTTTGTGGTGTTATGAAGTGTCTTGATATGTTGTTTGGTGCATTTAATTACCAGATAATCTTGGTTTGTGTGTCAAAATTAGAATTGTCATAATATACACTTTAGTAACACTTTTTTGTATCTCACACTTTATTTTATTAACTTTTGTGCTACAAAATATGAACCAAGTTTCTTATGGTGCAAAAGGTATACTTAATTAGTTCCAAATCGTTTTCAAATGTTTAACTATGTTTTCATGAATATTCGTGCGTAAATATATTGTTTATTTATTTTAATTAAACATTGCTAAATTCATAACATTTTTTTTTAATAATTGCTACGCTGAACATTAACTTTAAAAAATTCATAATTACATCCAACAAGATATAACGAATGAAAAAAACAATTAAGTTGTCAGGCGCGGTCTAATTAAGAGCAGAAAGAGAATCTCAGGCCAAAGAAGAGAGTATATATCTTGGGCATAGCGATGACTGATGATCATGCTATTGTTGATTTTCTTACATCTATACTTTTATAATTTGGCAGCAGTTCCATACCCACAGCAAGCTAAGATGGCTGTCTCGTATCACACACACACACACACACACACATTTATGTACGTATAAGCATACTTATATTTACATATTTATTTATTTTTTCGGTCAGATATATTTACATATTTATGTTACCATATTCTTGTTTCACATTCGATTGAATCAATGCACTTGCTAAAGCTAATTTTCGTCTCCCACCTTCTCAGCCGTTTTTTCATAAAAGGCAAAATCCAAACAACCTTTAAGAGTGGGATAAATACATTGTAGGATCGGGTTTTCATATCCAGTGATCAATTTTCGTATGTGACAACGATGACCATATACATCTTCCCAAGTCTCTCAATTGAAGCCATTAGAGAAGAAAATCTTATCATATTCAAATATAAAATAATACTTTATAAGATTGAACTCCCATATATGAGGCCAGGTTTTGACATCATCGCATATGTATTATATATATATGACCATACAGTGGCGAGATGATCTTTTGTTGATAGGCAAGGACAGAAAATCTAGACATCCATGGATACTAGTACAAAGGTTTAGTCAAAATCAATTAACATCCCAAACAGCTTTTCTTATTAGTTTATGCTTCTTCTGATTCCAATTTCTGCTTGTCGCTTTTCCATTGAATTCTTGCGATTTCACTCATTATTATTTTCTTTTCTTCAGTCTATGCTACAAATTACTTGGTATTAGCAATTAAATTAATATATTTGAATAATTAATTAAGTAAATATGAAGCTAGTAGTTATTTTCCCGGTATGGTAAATGTACGGAAATTCTCTATTACCAATGTCAGTAATTAATCTTGCTGGGTATTATTATTAAATAAAGCTAATGAAGTCATATCATAATATAGAGTTTGTTTATTCTGGATTAAAAAAATTATGAAATTGTTGTTATGTACGATTGCACATAGTATATCTGAAAAATGCGACGAGGGCACGTTGCCAAGTAACTATGAGTTTAGCAGATGAAGAACAGTAGTTGAATAACGGTAACAGTAATAAAATGATTCAATTTCACAATCTTAGGACCGAGAAACACAAGTTGCTGAACGGTACACATGTAAAACCATAGGTGTGTGTAGAGCAATTTACAGTGATTGGGTTATAACATTTTCAGCCCCATAACTTAGTTTTATTTATTTTTGTTACAATTAACAACGAATTTACAAATCTAGTCTCATCTCTCTCTCTCTCTCTCAAGGTATTTATTTTTCATCTTTTCATTAACAACTCAATGACAAAGTACACAAAGGGCACATACATCACTTCAAATGCTTTATTTCAAATTGTATTTTTATCTTTTATTTCACTGGATAAATATATATCAAGTGTAAAAATATCAGATCAAGTGTATAATTAAGGAAGTAATTTTATATACACATGCATGACTATAAATTATGGAATATAAAATGAAATACCATTTTAGAATAGAGAATCATAACTGTATTTAGTTGTCATATATTATGTTTGGAAATGAAAAATCAAACAGTATTTTGTTTAAATACAGTTTCTGAAATTGATTTTTAAGGTACTTTTATTTGAAATTATTATGGATAGCTTAAAAAAAAACCACTTTTAAGCCTTTTTTTTGGTTTATGCTTCTTAAAAAAAAGCCCAACCAAAACATGATTTTTTTTTTCATTGAAGTGTTTTTTTTTTCAAAAAAAAAAAAGAAAAAAAACATACATGATTCTATTCTGAAAAAATCAATACAAATGAGCTCTTAGTAGTTCTGTACGTGGGTCATGATTTTGTTGTCAAAATAAACTACAACTGTGGAGAAAGACTGTTTATTTTTTTTTTAAAAAAAGTTAAAAAATACAGAACTAATTTAATAATTTCTAACCAATTGAACTAAAAATCAATATGGACTTTTATTCAAAAAAAAAAAAAAAAAAAGAAAGAAATCAATATGAACTAAGTTGTGGGAATGATATTTTTCCGACACTATATTATAGTAAAATATCGACTATTATTTGGTAGAAAAAAATACATACATTCGTGGGATATAAAAAAATCCAAGTAGATTTTGAGGCAAGGCTTCATTAACAGCTCGGATCCTCTATTGCATAATTGTGTTATGGAAAAAATATAGAGATTCTCTCTCCTTATCTTAATCACTCACTAATATACGTGGCGTGTATTGATGAGTATAATAGAAGATGTAACACAATTTTGCAATACGGGATCCAAACTGCTTCATCAGTGCATGTCTGTCAGGAAACTTTTTCTTCGGAGAATGTCTTATTAGGAAACTTCATTTTTGTTTTGTTTTTTTTTGGTTGAATATTAGGAAACTTCATACTACACACTTATGCGTGATCGTGTATTTGAGTGGATTGTAGCTTATCCGATAAATACATGATCATGCTATAAAATAAAATTTTAACACCGCCGTTTATGAGTCAATAATTGATAACCCACTTGATTATATGCACAAGTGGGTAGCATGAAAGGAGGTTATATATGAGAAAATTTGATCATACAGTGCCAGCTAGAGTCATGAATTATGAAATGCGCATAATGATACAACTATTTCATTTTACAACATTTATCACGACTTACACTTCACTTTTAAACACACGCACAGTGGCTTTTTATTGCTCTTTTCTTTTCTCTTACAAAACAAAAGCAGTTCCTATGAAGCTTACTCTAACATGGCACCAAGACATGGTCGTCTAATCAAGACATTATAACACTTAAATGACATGCATTCATATTACTTCCTAAATCCTAAATCATCAAGATCAAAGACCATGTAAGAACGCCATTTTTGTCGACTAAACTAGTTCACAACACTACATTTCTTTCTAATTTGTCCAGCTTGTCCTGTAAGAACACCAATTTTGCCAAGCTTCACCATTGAGGCTGCAAAATCTTTGGAAAACAGATATGGATCCACGCTATAACTTTTAACCATTGCGGCAGTCTTAGGGTCTCCGCTTAGAGCTTGATCAGATTCGAGCAAGGCCGTGTTATTTACGATGTTCATGTAATACGCGTTATCGAATTTGTTCACCGTCTGAAAGTCCAATGGAGCGAGTATGGTGTTCGATTTGTCGACATTCGGACAAGTGGTTTGCAAGTTCGAGAGGAAAGAGGAATCCAGAGACGGATCCGGCTTCCCTGAGCCCTGGAAGTTGAAGAGCCTCCTCTTGAACGTGAAGCATTGAGCAAAACCAATAGTATGCGCACCTACAATACATAACAATAACGTTGGTCGCAAAAAAAAACGGCTTCAAATAAAAACTATTTTACAGCTAAACTTGAATAACGGGATGGATCCCATCCAGGGGCAGAGCTAAAAACTTTTGTTCATTAAACACAACAGTCATGATAGATTTTTTTCAAAATATTAAAATATAATATATTTTTTATCATTTGGGTGGCAAAGTTTTTGAATTTAATAAAAATACATATAAAATATAAATTTTCATACATTTGGGAGGGTGAGTGGATGGGGATGGGGGTGAGGTGTTGGCGTGTTGCACTGCCTCACTAGCTAGCCTTCTCTAGCTCTATTTCCTTTCTCTAGCTATTTGCATTAAAGAGAAATCAAAAGTCACCTGATAGCACTACCACATCCTTAACATCAAGACCCTTTGCTACAAATTTAGCAGTGATATTCTCAAGAGGCTCAAAAGGTGATGGCAACTGTTCAGTTGCAGACTTATCGCTTGCTGTAAGCCCATCCAACCTGCCTAGTGGAACAGGCCAAAATGGACCCCCTGCCTACTCAAAAACAGAAAAACAAATTAAAAAAAAGCCAATTAATTGTAAATTTCATTAATGAAGTAACATTCTTAATGAACAGAGTTTCTATGTATATGCATTCATGTTATTTACCATAGCAACAGCTTCTCTAGCAGCTAGAGCTAATATGTCGACACATGATACAGTTGACGGGCAAGCTTTTTCGACATCTGCTTTTATGCTGTCGATAACTTCGTATCCCCTAGCCGAATTGCGATTAGGCGGAGCATTCTTCTCTCCCTTGAAAGCTTTCGTGTCATCAAGAAGTATGGATCCTTCACATCCCTATGTCGAATGCCAATGTACTCATTGGTTAGGACAATCCTTAATAATTAGAACAGTTATTGGCCAACTTAAGTAAATTTGATAAATGATTAGTAAATCTCGTTGAACTACCAGCTATGGTAAATTCGAGTCAAGAAGAGTACAGGTAATGGCATGAGCAATTTCAAATTCCAACAAAGAAATGTGTGTGTGACATGTGAAATAATAGTAGGCACAGCAGCTTCTGTATCCTTGTGGGGCGCAGTTCATCTTATTTAGATAGAATTGTACTCTTAAAAGATGCAAAGTGTAAAGAAGAGCATGTGAAGCCCCAAATATAACCTTCACATGCACTTTTGGGAGCATATGGAAATGATTTGTTAGTATATCTATGCAAACAGAATAAAAACAATCGAGTAGACTACAATCTAGCTCTTTGTTGAAAAGTGTCATGTTCGAATAAATCAAGAAGTAAAAACAAATGCCGAAAACTAAGTAGGTTTAGCAAAAGATAAGAAGTATTACATCGACAAAACAATCGTGGAAGTGGAGACGGAGGAGCGAAGCACCCATTCTGGAGTCGTTCTTCAGTGCAGCCCAAACACCCCATCTAACTATCATAGACAAGTTAGGACAAGACTTATCATAATAGCTGTACCTGAGTGGCCCATCTGATTTATCATAATAAGGAATATCGGGTAGCGCATTTATGAAATGCGCCAAACAGAGGACTATGCAGAAGAAAGGAGCACGACACAAGGTCTTCTTGTCCATAATTCACTAATGAAGGTTATGAAAAAGTTTATGATAAGATCAGTTGCTAATTTCTTGATGATCAGAGGTGGAGTCATACACTATTTATAACAAGAATATGTGATAACACGAGAGAACTCATTGGTGGGCGTAGAGAGTGGGATCCCCACTATGTTCACGATGGTCTAATGGGCGAAAAATTATATTCATGCACCAACATATTAAAGAAGATAAATATAGTATAATACATCCACTCAGTACTTGAATTTGTTTGTATTGTGGAATTCTTCCACATGAATCATAGACTGCTAATGGCTTACATAAACTATATGTTTAACGCAACCGGTCGAGTGGTGTTTTGCCACGACTGGACCATTAGCAAATAGCTTTTTGAAACTCTATTCAAAAAAAATTATATGTTATTCGAATCAGAAGCTTATCATGTTAAATACGCCTGCTCTGGTGTAGTGTTGGTTAAAAGAAAAACAAAACAAAACAAAACATATATGTGCATAGAATGTATATCACACTCCGGTTTCTAGTGCACATTTAGTCCAAAATAATACAGAGGATACATTCGTTTAGTGGCTCGAAATTCAAAAATAGACTTAAGCTTGATTAAAGGGTGTTTGGCTATCCTTAATCCAACACATTTATTAAATTCTTACATCTTTCTTAAGCTTATAAGATGGTAGTTTTATTCTACAAATAAACTCTTAAATTGTTTGGACAAAATAAGATCTTAGAGTTTATACATGTCAGTAATGACAATTTTTTAATTTGCAGAGTTAAACTAGAGGGGTCTAGAAAATAAAATAGCAATTTCTTTCTTTTCCAAAAATAGCTTATAAACTCTCATTGTCTTAGGGGCATATGCATGAGCAGATAAGCTCATTCTTTCAAAATTCACCACACACTTTATCAGACCTTACAAGCTGTAAAACATTTATAAAATGTTTCGATGAGTTTATAAGCTTAGTGAACACCCTTTGTTGTATGGAGACATTCTCAAATTGCGTTATTACGTAAACAGGCATAAGTTAGGCTATAACTACAATAACTAAGCGAATGAGGGCACTCTCTAATAAAATAACAAGCAAGATCCACACTACTGAACCGGAGTGAGACTTAGATATTCATCCTAAGATTCCATTATGACTTAGTCTGTCTCGATCAACATGTAGCACTCTAGCCACATAACTTCGTTAGGAACTAATGTTTTTCGATTAATTGATTATAGCACGTACCAATAAATTAATACAGAGATAATATTATACATCGAGCACATGACAAATTTGTGGCAAGTCAACACGGAAAGAGGAGCCACATTAGAATTGTATACAATGCAGGTGGGATTTCAGGTGTGTCGAAACAATACTAAGTTGAACCCCATAGAATGGCTGCGGGCGGGCTGGAATATTAAAGAAAACAAGTCTTAATGTGCTTTTTGACAATGCATTATGCTGATAGAATATTAAAAAAGGCTGCACCACTTCAATTTTATTACTACTTTCACTAATTCTCAAGTGACTAAGATAAGGATTAAATTTAGGAAAGTGGACTAGGATTGACTTCAACATTAAGAGGATAATAGAAAGTAAAAGATTTACTAAATTTAATTACACCTGGTTGTTGTCCAAACTCATTGAGGAATTTATACGAACACCTTGTGCGCATTGTGGTCAGTATTTTTTTCAGTTTCTCTAGAGCAAAACCCAAGTTCTGAAATCTACCATTAAGAGGATAAGCCACGCAGCTACCCAAAAAACGAAATGGCCCATGCAGGTTTCGAACCTGCGACCTTCGCGTTATTAGCACGACGCTCTAACCAACTGAGCTAATAGGCCGTTACGTTTGTTCAATTGTGTTAGTTTTATTATCTCTACCAGAAAGAAAATGAAACAGAGTACTTCTGTAATAAGGTATTATCTCGGTATTGTTGTGTCATGTGTGATACATACAAATATAATCATATTATATACAATCTAACAAAATAGGCATATATAGATAGAAAAATGCATGAACATATCGATATTGATATGAAAAGAAATTTAATGTGAGCGATATGTCGGATTTCACTCGTGTGATATCCTATGAATTCCGGGAAAAGCCAAAGTAAAGAGGAAAAAATGAGCATGATTTTCGCAACTAACTTTTTAAAAGAGAAATTGAGTTTGGATGAAGTTAAATTATTTAGATATATCTATTTCATTATTTTCTACCACTTATGTCACGTTCAGTATTATTTTAAAGTTATCACCTCTAAATTTTGGTGAAATCATAAAAAATACCTTCACAAATGAAAAAAATACCATTATTCCCTTAATTAAAGTCATTTGCCTGTTGGGTTTTTTTGTGCTTTTGGTTGTCTCACATATTAATTTATTATACGTGAACTGCTATCTCGTTAAAGGGAACCAAATTGTGTGATCCCTTAAGAAATAAGTTTAATGGACTTATAAAAATATTACATTGAGTATGGATTTTTCATATGTAGAAGTCGGGTCACACTTTAATTATGTTTGATGTACCTATAATTAAAGTGTGATACATCAGGTATATTAGGACATGGTCCCTAAATCAGAATATAACGGCGATTTTCTTTCTGCCCAATCTAAGAGAGAGAATACAAAAAAGTTACGCCATTTTTTCCTGGCTTAGAAGATCACTAACCCTAGCTCCACTTCTCTTCCACATCTCTGATGGATCAATGTTAGTGATTTCGATTAAAGCATTATTTGGTTATTTATTAGAGATCCTATTCATGATCGATTTGTAGCAATCGATTTTGTTTTATGTTTCGAATTATGGATTGTTGTGTTTGAATCATATTTACTAAAATTGTCAACATTACCGTCTAACAATTTTCACCTATAGTTAATTTGACTAACGGTTGCCTTTAGTTAACCTATATGAGCTTTTAAAAATGTCCTAGAAGTATTTTTGTTATCACGTGTGTCTTAGCTTGGGGCATTACATTGTAATTTATTGAAACTACATGGAGTTAAATGTAATATTCTTGTTATTTTTTCAAACTTGTCAATTAAATCTTTTGGAGGATGTTGTGTATATTTACCAAATTATTAATATTTAACAAGTGTTGTAATACCCAATTACACATCAGGAAAGCAAAAAAATTTGAATTGTTAATTTATAAGCTTGGCCTAAGAACTCAACTAAATCAACTTGATGTATCTTTTAGGCAAGTTATTTTGTGCCCAATTTTAGGTGCACTTAATGGACTCAGAAGGAACTCACACGTCTAACAGGCTTGCAGGCCCAGGGCATGATAGGTGTGTTTAAGCAATGTAAGGTTTTACTTGACAAAAGTATAGGTACATCATTGTTGATGGCACGTAATATGTACTAATTGATAGAGCACACTTGATGTATGTATGAATTAATAATTATATATAATAGGGAAAATTATAATTTTCATCTGCCATCAATTTTCTTTTTGGTTTGTAGTCCTATAAGTATGCATTGTTTAATTTTAGTCCTATAATTTATGAAAAATTGTCAATTTTGGTACGATTTTTCCGGAGTCCGGTAACTTGTGCTAACATGTACATTTAAATTGGGGGTTTCTGGCGAATTGCGCTGATGTGGACAATTTTGATGACATGACTGATATGTGTATATTTACACATATTTTGTATTTTTTTATATCCACTTAAATATTTTGTACACAATTAAAAAAATCCTTAAATATAAAAATACAATCATCTTCCCCAAAAAAAACTCGATCTCACCCCCCCACCCCCACCCCCCCCCCCACCACCACCACCACCACCACCTGTATTTCTCTCTCTCTCTCTCCCTCCCTCCCTCCTCTACCCCCTTCACCAATCGCCGTGGAGAGATCCAGAGCACACAGAGAGAGAAAGGAAGGAGCGGGGCGGCGGGGGTTGTGGTGGAGGAAGGAGGAGGATGAGCGTCACGCGGGAAGAAAGGGGTGAGAGAGAGGCAGGTGGTGGTGCGGGGTTGAGTGGCGGCGGTTGGTGGTTGGGGGTGGGGGGGGGGTGGCGGTGAGAGAGAGAAAGGAGGGAGTGGGGCGGCGTGGTGGTGGTGGTGGTGGTGGAAGGAGGAGGGTGGGTGAGATATGATTTGTTTTGGGAAGATAATATAATTTTTATTTTTAAAGAATTTATTTTTTAATTGTGCAAAAATTGTATATGTGGATATTTTAAAAAAAATACTAAATATATGTAAATACATACATGTCATCAAAATTGTCGGATATCTCCAAATTAATTGTCCATGTCAGCGCAAGTCGCCGATCTCCGGCAAATTCGAACCAAAATTGACAATTTTTCGTAAATTATAGGACTAAAATTGAACAACGCATTTTTATAGGACTGAAAACCAATAAAAGCAATAGATAACAGACGAAAATTGTAATTTTTCTTATATAATATAATCAAGTGTTTAAAAAATCGTAAAAAAATATTATTTGAAAATATTTTTAACTATATTTAATATTTTTGTTATATTTGATAAAGAGAAAAAATTGATTTAAAATTAGATTAAGCTATATGATTGTAAAAATAGACATAAAAGAGAGTAAAATAAAGATAGATATGAGAGAGGAGAGAGAGAACAAAAACAGAGCTCAAAAATATTAATACCACGTTGAATGTAAAGGAGAGGAAAAAATGAGAAAAGAAAAGTTGCAATTAAAAACATCAAAATGAATTTTATATGAATCTGATACTTTATAAGATATCCATCTAATATGCGTCAAATGCATCAAAATTGCTTAATCAATCGACATACGTTATAGTATGTTTGATATGAATTAGAAAACGTCTGAAAACCGTGGTACATGTAATTTTTAAAGTGTCATTGCATAATATATCTATGTTGTAATAATGATACACAAAATAAATTGCTAGTAACGAAATCCCCTATATTTCACCTTTTTCTTTACTGTGATAATATTCTTCATGTGGTGGCGATCAATGCATCTAGGTGTGTAAATGATTCGAGCTTGACCGATTTTTTGATCTCGAGCTCGAACTTGACTAAATTTACGTGAGCTCAAGCTCAGCAAGCTTGTATTTTTGAGCTCGAGCTCAAATCAAAACGAGGAAGATCAAGTTCCAGCTCACTTTTATAATTTATTACTATTTTTTAATAAAACTTGTGATTAATATAATATTATTATTTTTTCTAATATAACTTAAATATTTAAATAGTAAGTCATCCAAACACCCTTGTTCAATTGTGTAATTACCTAAACAGGCATGAGTTAGGTCATAACTACAATAACTAAGCAAACAATGGCGCTCTAATTAAAATAACCTGCAAGAGTCACGCTACTGAAGCAGAGTGATATTTATATATTCATCCTGAGATTCCATTATGAATTTGTCTGTCTCGATCAACTTGTTGCACTCCGGCCACTTAACTTTATTAGAGACGAAGGCTTTTCGATTAATAGATTTTAGCACGTTCTAATAAATTAAAACAGAGAGAGAATATTATACAACGAGCATGCGCACAAATCTGTGGCAAGTCAACACAGAAAGTGGAGACGCCTTAGAATTTAAAACTATGGTCTGCAAAGTGGAATTTCATGTGTCAAATGGATATTAACTTAACTCCATGTAGTATGGCTGCTATTGCTATATTTAAGGAAAGAAGAACCCGATATATATGCTTTATGACAATGCATTTGCTGAAATGATATTCACAAAGGTTTGCACAACTTGACTAAGATATAGATTAGATTAAGGAAAGTGGAGTAGGATTGACTTCAACATTAAGATGCTAATAAAAAGTAAAAAAAATTACTAAATTTAGTGAAACCTTGTTGTTGTTCAAGCTCAGTGATGAATTTTTACAAACACCATGTGCGCGTTGTTTATTCAGGTTCTCTAGAGCAAAACCCAAGTTCTGAAGGCCTCAGGCAAGATCATATACCAGTAAGGAGTGAATCAAATATCGAAACGAGGAGTTTTCAGCATTCCAGCAAATAAAAATAATCTATTGAAGTTACAAAAAAAAAAAAAAAAAAGGTAAGTTCCTGAAAGCATGGAGAATTGAAAAAAGGGTTAATTACATCTACTATCCCTCTAAAGATACGAAACTACAGTTGGTCCCCCAAAAATTTTCAATATTACCAACATATACCCTGATAAATTCCAAAATTACAAATACCCCCCTGGTCAGCAGGTTGCCGGTCAAAAATAGCTGACGTCAGCAAAATTTTCAATGAAAACCCGAATATACCCTTACCCTAATTTTCATACATTTTTTTCCATGCGTGCCCTTTGTAATATACCTAAATTGTAGGGGTGGTATTGGTAATTTTTAAATTCCTCAGGATATGTTTTGGTAATATTGAAAAATTTTGGGGGACCAATTATAGTTTTCGATCTGCGAAGAGGTAGTAAATGTAATTATCCCTAGATATAAATACTTAAATTAAAATATCAAAATATACATACTTAAATATTTAAAAATTTCATATGTATAAATAAATATATAATGTACAAACAAGGGACAACCTCTTCTTTTCAAAAACAAAGTGTACCCTGCACATGCAATAGATTGATGATGCTTGGAGATAGCTGTGATGGTGGTGGAAGTGTGGTTCGTGGTGGTGAGAAAATCGATTGTCGACGAGAGTGTGGCCATCGGGGAGAAGAAACGGGAAGAGAAAAGAAGGGGGGGGGGGGGTGGTCATATGCGATTTTGGAGGAAGAAGGGGGTAGGTTTTTTGATGGGGCTCCAACATCAGTAATAGATGTAGGAATTTAAGCGAGTGTTGTGATATTTGACTCTCTTTGACCGCCGGTCAAACGAAGTCTGATGGTGTTGACTGGGGCTCTATCGGAAAGTTGAGATCGTGATGGTTCAATTGCCGCAGGTTTTGTTCGTCTTTACAAGCATTTATTTTTCAGTTTATTTTTTTATTTTTTCAAAGTTAAAAATTAGGGGTAAGACCGAAAGTTCATGAAAAAATGACCGAAAACCTGCTGCTCAGGGGGCTATTGGTAATTTTTAAATTTATCAGGGTATGTCTTGGTAATATTAAAAATTTTTGGGGACCAATTATAGTTTTCAATCTTTCCAGGGGTAGTAGATGTAATTATCCAGAGTTAAAAATTAGGGGTAAAACCGCAAGTTCATGAAAAAATGACCGGCAACCGGCTAACCAGGGGGGTATTTGTAATTTTGGAATTTATCAGGGTATGTGTTGGTAATATTGAAAATTTATGGGGGACCAACTGTAGTTTCGTATCTTTAGAGGGGTAGTAGATGTAATTAACCCAAAACAACCAAAGAAAATAAATATAACTGGATATATGGCCCAACAGGTCTCGAACCTGCGACTTTCGCGTTATTAGCACGACGCTCTAACCAACTGAGCTAATAGGCCGTTCCATTTGATAATTTATGTTATCCCTACTTATCAGTGTTAATGAAAAATAATTACTTCTGGACTAATATGATATTATTATATCGAGATTGTTGCGTGATACATACAAATGGTCTTATTATATATAATGTAACAAAATAGACACACATATAGAAAAATGCATGAACATATCGATATTAGTAGTCTTGATTGAAAAAAGGAATAAAACGCAATAAAATGACTGGAAATTGAAGGGGTCATCTCATGAAAGATCACATGAATATTCCGACTACGTCTTTAATGTATAAGAAAATAACTCGAACGTGATGGAGGTGCATGTTGAATCGAGAATTTCGTTTGATTAAGTTGTTTCACAAAATCATGTCATAATGTCTCTTGTTTTCTTTTTATTTTTCTTGATGCTAGTTGAAACATGAACTGCTCTTGGAGTGATCACCAGTTTCTTGAGATTGTGTTTCTTTAATGGAAGACTATTATTTTTTTTTGTCAAATGATTTTTGGTGATGATGATGATGATGATTCTTGCGCCGTTACTTGTGTTGCAAAATAGTCTATTTATTTTGATCGTCTCAAATATTGGAGTTTAAGATTGTATATCTCAAATTTCTTATTGATTGAAAAAGAAGATAGTATTTTCGAAATCATAACTTGCTTTTTAGTAACAAGATTTCATCTTATATCCAAATTCTCTAAGTGTCACTTTGTATCAATCGACCCCCTCTAATTATTTGAATCATCCTATTTCTCTAATTCTGTGCTGAGTCGCAATGAGTTTTTTTTATTTTTTTGGGTAACAAATCGTAATAATGAGATTTTACCTTGTAAAATATGCAACAAAATCGATTGATGAACTTTCCTGTGTGAAAATCGATTTTTCGTTTTTTGCAAATTGAGAACTCCATAAAAAAACAATGTGGAAGATGGAGATTTGAGAGAGTAAGAATGGAATTATGGAATTTTTCAAATATTGAGCTAGATCAATTTAGGATTATGGAGAATTATGAACCAGATTTGTTACCCTAACAGACAACTACGCCAACCATGATTTGGTTTGATTTTAGAAGTTTATAATTTTTATTAAAAAAATTGATTTAACTTGGGGCATTATATTAGTCATGGCCTTGGCCGCTCCGGGTTCGGGTAAGAATTTTCCGCTAACTCCTCTATAAAGAAATGCGCAAAGTGCAAACCTTATTTCATGGAAATAAAAATCAAGCAACAGATTAAACGAATAATTAATAAATACGTTTCATTTTTGTGCAAGATGTACGAGATACACAAAATGCTTTTTGCCCACAAAATAGCGCTTGTCAAAGAGGATATTGACATTGCAATACTCACAAAATCAACTAGCTATTATAATCAACTCTCTACCTCTCCTTGCATAAGAAAATCGAGTGCTTGCATTCAAATTATGAAAACCGGTAGCCCCTAACCGCCCTCTCAAATTCATCCCCAACTACAAAAATCCCATCAATAATAGCTTCTAAACAAATATTATGCAGAGAAAAAAAATATTGATGTGCCCCCTTATTAAAACATTTTAACAGGACTGAACAGGAACACAGAGTGGCTTTCCCCTGCCCATAGTGAAACCTCGAGTACCATCCGGCATTTTGGGGCCTTTTGGGTTCTGTCCCGGGCTTGAAGGTGGAGTAGGCAGGCTGCATGTGCCTTGAAGTTGAAAACGTGGCTTTGGTTTCCCCCGGTTTCTGGACCAGCTCCTCTTTAGTACGCCCGGAGTTTCATCCACCTGCATGAAACACGTGAAATTTTTTTTTCACTGTCTAACTTTTGATATATGTGTGTGAAAATTGGGGGGGGGAAACAAGTAATATTTCATAATATAAGAACTGCTAACTGATGATTGTGACATGACCAATGAGGCACCTACCTTAGCTGATGATGCTGGGGAGTTGGGGCGGGAGATGTCTTCGCGTAACTGATGTGCATCGTCCTCCAAAAACGCATCAAAATCAGCCTTCCTGTTCTTTACCCCAGACTTCGGCTGCAAATTAACATATACGACAAGTTTTTTAAGAAGAATGAAGGAAATTACAAATGTTCATACAAGTATACAATGATACCTACCGTGCGCTTGAGCATAACCCTGACACGCATGCCTTTCCTCCAGTTTCTTTCGTCGTTCAACTTCTCGGCCTGACGAGGAGATCGACAATTGCTTAACAACACTCACAAGATCAATGATGAAATAGCAAAACGCTTTCAATAGAAAACATACCGCTCTCTCTGCTGTTTCAGCGTCCTCATACTCTATCAGCGCATGAAGCTTCATAACATTGAAGGGCAAATCAAGTGAGCACATATCAAGATAACAATATAACAGTTCCACGACCATATATACATATATATACATATATATTTCTTTTCCGAATTCCTTATACCTTATTACTGATGACCACATCGCCTTTAGAAGAACGAGAAGGATTTGGTTCTTGTGGTTGGCATACTCGGATTGATTTGATGCTACATTTTGGATTTTACATATACAAATATAACATAAGTATGAACTGGCAATAGAAAACAGAAACGAATAAGCAATGTAAATCTCCTAACCTTCCAACCACATTGAACAGCTTCTCGAGGTTCTGATGGGAGTGATCATCAGGTAGATTTTCAGCTATAACGGTGCGCAACTGAACCAGATAAGATAAAAATGACCGTAATTATGTAATGCAAAGTAGCATCAACTCAGATTGGTTCTTTTGTGTAAGGGGGATTTGCATATATATACCTGCAACTCCTCTCTTGTTTTTTCTGTAAATGGGGATTTGCGCCGGACCTTCTTGCCATCGCTGCTCACAATCTGGTACAACATTTTCATGCAAAGAACAAAAACTGTGTATCTAAACGGTGTTTCTTATCCTTATTGCAGGGCAAGGATATATAATACAAGTAAAACACTTACCAGCTTCGTAGACGACGAGCGCAGGACTTGAGCCACCATTTGATTGGTAACATTGAGAGACTTGAGTTTTTTTGTAGTTGAAACAAAATTAATTGGGACTAAAGATATTTTAAAAATTCAAACAACAAACATTGAAACAAGTCAAAACTGAGGCATGTTAGAGATTAGAACAATTGATGCTTGTAAGCACAAATTTTTGAATCTAATTGAGTATCCTTACCAAAGCCTTCAGGATCTTTGCTCACGTGCTTAGATAAGGATTCATTGGCTAGCATGCTCATGTCACTGAACATATATTCAGCCTGTAACAACAGAAATATAAGGTAGGTGTAACAAAATTTAACCTCTCACGCGGACAAAAAATACATTGAAATAAGGCAAGCCAAAAGCTATTTAGTTCCATCACAAGTTACACTATTATAATTAATATAAATAATGGAAAATTCTTGTTCGTAATAGGTTAGACAAGTGTTACCACATAATTTGCAATCGATCAGTCTTTTTAAAATATACACTTATCGCATAATAAATGTATTTCACTTGCTATGGCCAAAGCCAGAAGTTATATAAGCATATGTCTTACAAAATTCGATTTTATGAATGAAATAAAACACAATAAAGAAAGGAAACTAAGCAAATTATTTGGTCCCACTAACATTCCATACTATCATAAACACTCATCAGCTAAAAGCCCAAAATATAGTCATTCAAATAACCAAAAACTACTCTTGATTCGAGACATGACAAAGAAACAAAACCCTAAAATCGCTGAAAAAAAAAAACGGAATCAGATAAAAATACCTGTTTGATGATCTTTTGCTTAACCTCATCGGGAATGGCAATGTCCTTGACATTGTTGTCGCTCGGTTGTGGCGCCGCCGCGGCCTGGGCCGCCGTGAGCTTTGGATCGACCAATGGGATTGTGGTTTCTTGATCAGGCGCAATATAAATCCAGTTCCCCGTCGTACCATCAATGTACTGATAGTATGGATATAAATAGCACGTCATCGGCACCTGGGCCGCCGCCGTGGTGGGGACTGCCTCGGCGGCCTGGGCCTGTGGGACATATGACCTCGGAACGAACTCCGGCGCGGCGGCGTTGAACTTGAACGACCAGCTGCTTGCACTCTCATGTCTATTGTTATTATTGTTAGTAGTAGCTAATTGATTGTTAGTTTCACCAGCAACAAAGTATTTACCGCTAGCTTGTGCCATTTTATTTATTTATTTAAATAAATATTTTAAGGTTTTATATTGCAAGTTACCTTACAAGAAAACGGAAAAGAGAGATAGATTTATGAAACTTGAAAATTCAAAAGAGGGGCATCTATCTCCCTAAGTTGTTTTCTTGAGTTTGCATGCTCGCCATTAATGTATATATATAATATATATATATAAATTATTGTTAGTGGAGGGATGAGTGTTAATTATTGTGTTTTATGGGCTATTAATGAAGATTAAAAATAAAAATTTTCGGGGGTGAAGGAATGGTTTGGGATTTTTTGGAGGGGACTTTGTTGTTTTCTCCTGAATTATAGCAACTGTATATTTAATATCAGTCATTAATGCCCACATTTTGCTCATCTCTTTGATTTTCCATTCTTACACCACGGATAGCACTCGTAGGTTTGACAAAGTCATTTTAAGGTACGGGTTACAACACTTACACATGGGCTGAGGCTGTGGCTACCCTTTAATGTTAGGCCAAGAGGTCCAATTGTTGGGAGCCCACAAAAGCTGATTAAGTTCTGCTTACGTATGGATCATGGTTATGTTTTGTCGGCTTTAACTAAAATCCCTTGCTCATCAATTATTTTGTACGAGATTTAGTAGTACATTCAACGTAGCCTTGTCAATGGAGAGGATCTTTATTCGAGTTTGATTCGAGTTTCGCGTGAATTTCAGAATAATTAATAGTTTAAGTTTGATTTTAAATGTTCGTAATTTAGAATAAATGGTGTATGTAATCAAGTAATTCAATCCATTAAAGATCAAAATTGGAACTTAATTATATTTTTTTTGATTAAATTAATAGCCTTATGGTATATAATATCAATAAAAAAGCTTGAATAGAATGTAATATATATGACATTATAATTAATAATACATTATTTTTAGTTTTCAAAATAATTTTTTTAACAAAATAATGTATATTTTTCACACATATTCTAAAATATTTTTCTACTTTATCATATTTTTTTTCATAAGAGAGAAACCTTTTGATTTGTTACTTAATTTTAAAATTTAATTTTTTGATTGCTCGGATCAAATTTTTTATTGGATTTTGAATTCGAACTCAGTAAGAGGGAATATAAATCTTATAGAATTGAATTCAGATTTTTGAGAAACTAATCGAATTTGGATTCAACTTTTTTTTTTATGACTTCCATTTTTCCTCCTCTTAAGAGAGCTTTTTTTTTTTTCCTTTGCCTTTAGTCCAATTCTTTTACAAAAAAGATTTCATTGGTATGTCCAAGAACTGGGCTTCTCTCTGTTTCATATTTTGATAAAACTAGCTATTCAGGGTGAATTGGCAAATGGTTAATGTATTTGTTTTGATTCACGATAAGGCGACAATTTCATGTTTTTCCCATAAGTTCGACTATAATTAATATCATTGCAAAAGAGAAACAAACGTATTGGAAAGGAAGAGAAATGCGAGATATAAGAGCGGTAGGAATTTGGGCCACCAAATCGAGAAATCATACAAACAAAGATAAGAAAATAAGTAAGAACAATATGTCAACATATGAAATTTTATGTGATTCACCTAAATCAAGTTAAATTTACGGGTAAGGAGGAGAAATCCATTATAACAAAAGAGGTATATAAACGAGAGATACAAAATCAATACTCTCTTAATCTAACCCTCAAATTAGGTGTCTCTCACAATACCATATTACAGAACTCATATGTCATAGGTTTCTTTCACGATACCATATTACAAAACTCATATTCCACAAACTCAGAAGAGAAAAAGAGTTTTTATACGACTCAAAGCTGTTGAGAGAATCACATAGAAACTACCCACAAATTAGTGATATAGTGGGGTTTAAATTCTGCAACCGCCAAAAAAACCGTTTGTGTGCATGTTTGCTGGATTTGTGCAAACCTACGCAGAGTGTTCTGCCAAAACACAATGTCTTATGCAGGTGCACAAAAAAGTGCATATAGATGTGCAAATACTACTGTACACATTTAGAGTGCATACCGGTGCGCCAATACTTCTGTCAATATTTGGATTTTTAGAGCCGCACTCAACAAAGAAGGAAAAAAAAAGGACATTACTAAAACGAAAAAATAACTGTTGGTATCTTACCTTGCTACATATTCTAGAAAATATTAACAGACAAAACTAAGAAAAAAATTGATAAGTATATATATGCATATGCAACAAATTCTTCAGACAAAATATGAAGCCATTCTTTGATTGCAACTCCACTAAGACAATTTAAGTTAACGTAATCGGTGTATTAATTCATGCATACACTAGTCTACTAAACACTATACTGAATTAACCACTCAACTTTGATTTTTGATGATGAAGACTAATGGTCTAAATAATTAATGTTCTTATGCTTGCATTAAAACAATTACATCTTCACATGCAATGCACGCGTTTTGTGCTAGTATGATAAGAGGGTAAAATCAAAGAACAACGTCCTTTGCATTTGATTGTTGTTAGCACTTGAAGTGTGTTACGGGGCATCCGACACGGGGCAAGGAATTTCGGTTGGTGGACGCCACATGGCATTTATGATGTGTGGCACTCGCAGTCCAATGCCTTCCTGTTCGACCTTCGACAGCCGGCCTTGAGCATACTCCACGCTCGAGGATACATCTCTCCTCGACCCTTGCCTCCTCTCGAGCTCAAGGTCGAGGACTGGCCACTTGCCTGCAGCCATTCTCCGTACACTCTCCTAGTTGGCTCCTGTCGTCTGCAGACCTACTCTACGATCGCCGAAATAGCCTGCAACTACCCCTTTTGCACCTAGACACCGCCACCCTAGGTATCCTTATGGACTCTCCACAAATCCCAAGGGTTTGAACTATTATAAATACTTCATGTCTCGATGCAGGTAACATCTCCAGATCCCAACTAATAAAACCCTCTACTCGATTTTCTTCTCTATGCTATCACTGACTTGAGCGTCAGAGGATCTTCATCGGAGCCACTTCCTACTAGATTCATGTGTTTTCATCCTAGCAGAACATGGACTCATTTGTTTGTGATCGTCGAGTTGTTGGCCACGTTACGCAATTGAGACTAACCAGATCTAGACATCATCGCAGTGGAACCAAAAATGTATTAACACAATTTTTCCTTTATAATCAGCATAAGCCAATGGAGAAAGTTCTTGAATAATTAAAAGATTTGTCAATTTGCTTTCCTAAACAGTATCTCCATCACGAGAAACAGGCTCAACAACTATACTCTACTATTAATTGATGCAGTGTTATGAGTCGACTGATAAAAATAGAAGGATTACAAATATCAACTACTAACAAAATTAGAAACACTCAGAGTACAAAAGAACAGTCTCAATAATATCATAACATAACTATACTTGGAAATCAATTGCTAAAGAGAGAGAAAACTCAAAAAACAGCGATATGTACTCTGCTGTTAAAATGAATAGCACATAATTGGCAAGGCATAATCTTCAACTAGAAATAGAGAACTGAGCAGGTACTCCTCACAAAACATAAAATATTGAGAGAATAAGATAAATAATTCATTTCAATGAATAAATAGAAGAAATAAATTCACTTCAAGTAGCTGAGAATGAATAATGGTGAGAAATGCCCATAATGTGATGACAATTGGAAAACCGTTGTGTTAAGGACAAGAAAAGAAACTACTTTGGTATGGTATACTCAAAAAATTGAAGGAGATTCCGATGTATATGAGATATATGCCATGCCAGAAAACAAGTTTCCCTAATATTTAGTCTAGTTATTTTTGCAGCACCAAAAAACTTGATCTAAACTAACTAAGCTATCTCTGAAAATGAGAGCTTGGAATGAGGACTGATACCCATGAAATCTTTTGATTTCATTTGATTTCATTTGCACGGACAACACGACATGCCAATTGACCCTCATAGGTTTCTACGAATAGACACTCATTTTTCCAGAACAAGAGAGAGCTACTAACTCAGTAAGGCCCTATTTCCAACTCTTTGATGAGTTGATCCATTATTCCGTAACGCCTTATTTCTTCATTGTCCAAACGTCAATGAGATCCAATTCATTTGGCGGCCCAAAGTAAACTACTGCAAGGCATTGGTTTAAGACCACGAGACTTGGAAAAATTCCATGATCAGACTCTAGAGGATACCCGAACTTTCGATACACCTCGTCACTTATATCAAAAGAAAGAATATGGTTCATAGAAGGGTCGTTAATGATATCTCTAGCGCGCCAGTGGAAGGCGCCATTACATAGGAGATTGAATTCTCAATCACCTCTGATTCCTGGCACCTCAAAGTCAATTGTCCTCCAGGAATCGGTGCTTGAATTGTATAACGTGTGTAAATGTGTAGCTACTAGCACTAGCTAGTATTAATAAAAGAATGTCACATAATTGATATTTTCTCTTATCTTCAATCATTTATCAGATGTATAGACAACCAAAAAAAAAATAAAAAATTCAGTAATAAACTCTAATTGTGCTCTTGTATGGGCCTCAATCTTCCGTCAATTGTAGTAGAAGTGTAAGATGAAATAAAATGATTTGAGAATTTAATAAATCAGCTAGAGTACAGCTCAACTTAGAGGGTGTTTCGCTAAGCTTATAAGCTTCTCAAAACATCTTATAAAATGTTTTGAAGCTTGTGAGATGTGGTGGAGTGTTTGACTAAATTTTAAGAGAATGAATTTATAATTTCCAAAAATAAAATATTTAAGAGCTTATAAGCTTATTTTAGAAAAATAAAGAGATGCTTACTTAATTTTTAAGATTTATCAACATCCTTTGTTTTCAACTAAACGAATTATAATATTCACATTACTAACATCTTATAACCTGTCACCCAATTTATTCATCAAAACACTTTAATAACTTATTTTTAAAATAAGATTCAATATCTTATAAGCTCCTAAGACATTTTATAAGATATAAGGGCTTATAAGATGTTTAAAATAAGCTTAGCCAAACACCCTCTTAATCTCATTGAGCTTGACCATTTTCTTTTCTTTTTTCAGTCAAAGTGAGCCCATACGCAGTGTTCAAAAGCTTATAAATTGATTCATGACTTCTATTTTCCTTCAAAAAAAAAAAGAAAAATTAAAATAAGTTTAAGCATTGAATTTATTTATAGGCAAGCTTGAGCCAAGCGTGACAATTTTTGAAAACTTAACTCGAGTTTTGTTCAATTATAACCTATCCTAAACAGTCGGACAACATTGAAAAAGTAAAACTCTAACTATTGGAAGAACTTTTCCAACTAAACAAATCTTCGACCTTAAGAGTCATATGTTGCATAGGATTAGATTCTATATTTCACTGATAAATTGTAGTTGACGATATTGGTTGAATTTGAAAATGGAATCTAATCAATTAACTAGGGAACCACAAAAAGAACCCTTGAGTAAATGAAAAGCAAATTAGTTGGTTTCACCTTTTTTCACTCAAAATTAACACTTTCACCGAACAATCTCGCCATCTTATAATGCAGCTATCAAAGTGGGCTCATTCATTATATCCTGTCCGGAAGATTCTTGCCCCATTATCTTGTTTGTGAAAGAGACAATTTGTCGAGCACTTTGGTTAAACATCACAACACATTTCACTTTTCTAAAGTGTGATAGCCATGCGAAAATCAACTCATCTAAAACTGCATAAAAATTTGACCTCCTTAGGTCCAACAAAGGTGTTTGAACGTGCTCACTTTCCTATCTAAAGATTTTTTTTTTGTTTTGGATTTCAATGTCACACTATGATTCTATGCTGGAGCTTGTTTATTATGACTAGTATACGTGATATATACTCAATGATGTGTAAAATAAAATGAAATATAATTTAATATTTAAACATTTAAGTTTTAATAGCATGTATAAAATTATTTTTATTAAATTTTGCATATAGATTATTATAGATCTTTTTTAACAGCTTTTATTATCCATGTTGTCTGCTTAATTTTTAATATATTCATTAAATTTATCATGAACAAAAAAATTAAATTAAAAATAAACTAATTTTTTTGATTAAAAATAAATAGAAATATAAAGTAGAAGAAAAGTTTGGAAAGAGAAATGTGATAGAAAAGAGTAAAGAAATAAGGAAAAAAAGAAACACGTTTGTAATAGGAGAGAGGAAAGTAGTTATTTATGAAAGATATTTTTGAAAGACCATAGTTAAACATACAAAATAAAAAGTCAAAAATCCTTGCACTTAATATAATAGTGTAGATATTTTATTTTTTGAATAAAAGATGTCTATTACAATTAATCGAATATATCAATACTATTATAATCAGTACTCTCGAATGAAGAACAAACTATAATAATTATGTAATCATCAAATATTAAACTCTCATACAATAAAAATAAACTAATATATAATTAAAATAATACCCGTATTTACAGAAATTCAAACCCACAATTTAAAAATTATGGGGCTTCCATCTTATCAGTAAGTAAGGGCTCTAATGTAGATATTAAAAGAATGTTTTGTTAAATTAAAGACGTGTGCCGTTTGGTGAGTGGCCATAATTTATTGTGGCATCATTTGGGAATGCGTATGTATTCTCTAAAAACGATGTTGTGTTCTTCTATGCGAGAACATGATTGTCCGGGATTAAGGTTACATCTTTCTATACATCAATTATGCCATAAGGAATCACTCCATTATCTAGTATTAAAAATTCTCATAGTTTTTTTTAATTTTTTTTTAAGTTTAAAAACACTCATAGTTCTTCACTAACATCTGTCATAAAGTCATTTATTGAAAATTTCGAAACTTATAAAAAATGATAGTAGCCTGTAGCCTGTAGCCTGTAGCCTATCTTTAAGATCAACTAGGGGTGTCAATTCGGGTGGGTTCGGGTCGGGTTGAGGTAGGCATATAACATTAAAAATCCCAACCCGAACCCAACCCGACCTGATGTTCAACCCGAAAGGCCTAACCCGAACCTGATATGGTTGGGTTCGGGTTGGGTTCGGGTTGACCTGATACACAATCAGGTCACCCAACCACACAGCCTGACCCATAACCTGATCGGACCCAAAACCTATTTCTCAAAACTTTCAATGAACGACCAGAAAATTTGTTCAAAAAAACAAGATCTGGTGATTGATGAGGGCAGAATAATTATTCAAAAAAAAAAAAAAATACTGGTGATTCAAAAAAACACGAAGAACAAGAAATAATATTCGAAAAAAAAATAAATAAATTACACTGGTGATGAAGAGACGCTTAAAAACACTGGGGATGGCGGCGATGGTCGATGAGAAAGACACAGGCTTGGAGGTGTAGAGCGATGCGACGGTGAAGACGATGGCGGCGGTGGAGAGGAGGGAGAATGCGAAGAGGAAGATGAGGTAAAAGAACTGGAAAAGGAGGAGCTTGGACCAATCGGAGGCGGCGGCGGCGGAGGTGTCGGTTTGGAGCTGCGAGAGAATGGGGAGCATGAAAAGCGAGTGAGCTAAGATGGCGAATGAAAGTGGGAAAATTAGGGTTAGGGCTATGAGGTAGCAGGTTTTGGGGGATTGTTTGGGGATGGAAATCGACTCCTTGAGGATGTCGGGAATGCTCAAGAATTGAAGCTCTTTCCGCCGCCAGATCCATGGCAGGGGATCGCAAATTTGCAAATTGGGATCTCTTTTTAACAAATTATTAGGGCTAGATTGAACGGAAATGGGAAATCTTCAGCTGGCAACAGCAGATCTGAGGAGTGAGGAAGGAGGAGATCTGGGAAATCTTCAACTGGCAATATTTTTTTTGGCAACACGATGTGAGGGTGGAAGACAAGGTGAGGGTGTGCAGCATTAAGTTTTTAGGGTTTGAGAGTGGGAGAAAATTCTAGATTTTATATAATTTTTCAGGTTAGCGGGTCAACCCGAAACCCAACCCAATTTAATTAGTTTTTTCGGGTCTGACCCGAATGGACCCGAACCCGAAAACCCTCAACCCAAACCTGAATTTTTTCAGGTGGGTCATTATCAGGTCATCGGGTCGGGTCCAAATTTGACACCCCTAAGATCAACAATAAAATGGGCATCACGAAAGTCATGGACTAGAAAGACTAAACTTGAGGTATAGTTATGTAATTAACAAAGTGATTAACTAAATAATTATGAATTGAGCCGGAAGGAATTATAGCCGCTAAAACCAACTTTCTAGGACAGAGGTTTTCTCGTTTGTACAAATCAAGATTCTTCTCGTCTAGACTATATTATACTTTAGCTTGTGGATTCCTACAACTTGCTCAATAATACTTTTAAATATTTTATTCCCAAAATTGCCCTTAGTTGCAAGACAAATGGTAGAAACAGGTTTGGGCCCCTCCCAGTAGGCTAAGAATAGCTACTATTTTCATTAAAATAAATATATTATCCACAATTTAAATTTATATCAAATTAAAATTTATATATATTTTTTATAAAAAAAATGTTAAATTTTGCCTACTAAATCATTAAAATACATATAATATTTTATAAAAAAATTGATTATACTTTCAAATAAAGATTTCTGACTCAATAAAATGTCAATGTCAAACCTAAATTCAGGACTAAACCCCACTAATTGATTGGATTAAATGCTCAATCAAGCTGCGGCAATAATTAATTAACAACTAATCTTACTAGTATCTTAGAGGAGATAAGTACAAATCTTGGCCAATATGATCGCCTCCTGCCCATAGTGTACTGTATTCTTTAACCTTTTCAAAAAAGGTTTTAAATAATGATTCCCCGAGCCATGCATCATCATCTCTATATTTTACACTTTAAATAATTAAAAAAGGATGCGTTTTCAAATGGGCCTTCTTCATGAAAGTGATACAGAACATGTTAATTTGCTTGAAAAATATGTATTTGTCATTTCAAAATTGGGATGTACTGTTGGATTTTTATGGTTTCACACCTAAAATTTGTATGTAAGTTGGCTTAAACATATGAAAAAAAAAATGGTATGTAATAATAGCTAGGTTGGGACTTGGGAGTGGACCAACCTCAGCGGTATCTGAATTACCAAATCCGAATTAGTCAGCTAGTAAATTATAAATAGAGTGATTTAAAAAAAAGTAGCACTAATTGTTATACCATTGGATGATAAATTTTGTCAGCAAAAATGGCATTTCTAATCACCTTTTAGCAAAAAGTTAAAACAGTGATGATAGGGTTCAACAAACGAATTGAAGGTCATGTATTATGAATGGACCATCACCAACCCTTGTGGTACACAAAAGCAAAAGCAAATGTTTGGTCTCGTCCAATCTTAGAAGGCACCTTCCCATTCTGACGTCAGCCAACATTATCCTCTTCATTCTTCAGATGAAAGAAACCATACAACTCATTAAGCACAAAATTATTTTTCAGAAGATCATTCTAAGATTGACTAGATTGTTAGGTCATAACCCCATACATATCTGATATCTTGAATCCTACACATGTATTTAATAGTTCAAATTTGTACCAAATACTATAAATAGTTAAAAAGATTATCTATATTATGTGACACAATCTGAACTAATGAATGTATGTATAGGGCTCAAAACCGGTCCATAGAAGAATTCTCCAGGAGAAAATGGTAGTTCATAGTTCATAGTCTATTGTTACACATTCTCATACAGCTTTTAAGGCTATAGAATGCTCAAAATTTTGCAGGGAATCATTTGAAGAGATGGACTTAAGTTCAAGTTCCTTAAGATGACAACCAAATATTTAAGAACTCCATTAAACAAAGCCGGTGAGGAAGTCTAATCACTGCAAAAATTTTCATATAACTCTGCATCAAATTATATGTATGATATATATTAAGTTAATTATTAGGACGAGAGGTCCCCCCATGTATATCTCGTAGTATCTGCAAAACTGATGGGGTGGACCATTTACACATCAACTGTCCCAGATAACAAAGTTAATGTTTCACTCTCTTCTAGCAGTTGCTATCTGATTTTTCATCATCTTCGTCTTCGATGCTATCACCGCCAGAAGCACCGGGAGGGGATCTCATGAAATGAAGAGGGCCTGAAGGGGACCCACTCTGAAAATTTCTCAGCTTTAAGGTTTCGCCGTACGGTTCTCGGGACATCCACAAACCAATAGGTTGAGCGGTGGAGGTGTTTGGTGTCACTCTTCGAGTGTGAAGGCGATATTTCTGAAATGAAACATAAATGTCAGTCAAGAAGCACGAGAGCCAATTTATCTACGAACGAAAATGCCAGATTGTATGATAAAACGTACTTGCAAATGACTCTTCACTTCATCATTGGTGAGACCATCGACTTGCATAAGCTCTCTGATCTGCTTAGGAGTAGCAGCTGCAAAGCAGAGAACAAAATCAGATCAAAAGGAGCCCAAAAAAGAACCTTAAAAGCACAAAACATAAAAGCTGATTAGATATCACCCCATGTTTGCAGCAAAGTGAGTCATTAAGATACCAACACTGACTCTAGTCCTTGTTTCTAAGGTTTGAAAATAGAAACTCAAAACACAGAGTAACGGGAAACTTAAGGACACCGTATCCAAGAAACCACGCACGAACTCTTAGCTACAAGTTCATCAAGAATGCATACCCAAACTAATGCTAGCAAAATTACAAACACTGAACTCATTTAGTATCATAAACTCAACCATGTTTTATCCCGGCCATTCATGACCAAAAACCAAGAGTAAGTTATCCAATCCCCAACAAAAATTTCTCAAATCTCACAGAATTAACCAGCTTTTGAGTTTCTAACCTTGAGCACCTCCAAGCTTGTGTAGGGCATCAACGAAACGTCTATGCAATTCCGGCGACCAGCATCTTCTCTGTTTTCTAGCATTTTGGTGCTGCCCACCCTTACAATTTGCTTGACCATTAGCTCCAGAAGAGGACCCTGATCTGCTACAGCTGGATTTTGGGCTAAAACCAATACCATTAACCTCATCCCTCGAATTCTTGATTTGGGGTGTACAAAGTGAAAGCCCTGCCACAGGCAATTCATTCCTATCCTCCTTTTCTACCATCACTGGAAAATTAGTACACACCTTAAACGGCACAAATGCCGTTTCTGCTGTCCTGTTTTTACCACTCTGAAACAAATCATCCATCACTAGTCGATTTCTCTCTTCCTCCGTTCTCTATCATGGAGACACAAATAAAGCAAGAAATCAATAAGTACACACACAATCAAGATACCATTAGTGAATCTTCAATTGTAAACTAACAAACATTTGCCATTTTGGTTGTTACCTTTTTGTTATCAAGTTTTAAGGCCGATTTCTTGCCGCTTGAGTCTGTAGTTTGATTATGATGATTATCGGAGTTCCACAACTGCACGGAGCTCATCCAGTTCATTTTATCTCTGCTACTAATATCCTTTTCTTTCCAACCAACATCATTTTCATCAGTAGAGCTTTTCTTCAACGGTATGAATTCTTCTAACACTGGCTCGGGATTTGATTTCTTGCACTGAGCTAACTCCTCCTCCATTGTTACAATGGCTGCAATATAAGAGATAATCGACAACCTAATTCATCAGTGAACAAAGTTAAATGAGAAGCAAACACATTGATTAAATCAACTAAAACCAATCCAGCAATTTCATTTCACCACATATCCCAATACATAATATTTTCACCGCCAAAAAAAATCTGAGTGCGATACACATTCATATGCATAAACAACAACAACAACAACAACAAAAAGAACCCAGACAACGAAAACCCAGAAAGGAGAAGAAATACAAAGCCCATTTGAGACCTTATTTCTTTAAAAAAAAAATTAATTTTTATGGGGGAAAGAAAACGGAATTCAAAGGAAAACGTGAGAAGGATTCCACCGTCGCTCAGGAGGAGCATGCAAAGAGGTAGCTCGCGTTTGAAGGCATCGATCTTCTTCATCTCATCTTGCAATTTATTAACGTAATCGTCAAGCTTCAAAATCTTCTCGGATGCGCTGTGAATCCTCGAAACTTCTTCAAGAAACTTGCCCGTTGTTTTCTGAGCGCACGCTTTCGATGAAAATCTACAATCCAAGCTGAGTTCCGGAGGGATTAACGATCCCATTTTTCTGCCCCAGATCTTTGATTTTTCTTGAAATTCCTATCTTTTTGTTTGATTAATTAAATATCCCTGTGAAAAATCAGCGCAAATGGGGAGTAGAGAGAGAGAGAGAGAGAGTGGAAGGAATGAAGGTTTGATGGGCAAAGATTCTGTTAAACAACGCCGAGTTTTGACAGAGGTGAGGCCGATATGTGTGCTGTTTGTAGAGAGAGAAATAGAAGTGTGTGTATATATATATATATATGTAGATTGGGAAAAGTCTATTTCAAGTCGTCGCATATTTCTTTTCTTTCGTTATATCGGGAACCCTTTCTGTGTTTTCCAACTTTATTATTCATATTGTCGAAATTAACCTTTCTATTTTTCTGTAATTTCTTTAGTTCTTTTGTTTTTTCCTTTTTTCGTTCTTTGCTCTTTCTTTACTTTCTCCTATCTTGTATTATTAAATCGATGAAATTTTAAAAATTTTCCAAACAAACCTTAGTTTTTGATGTTTTAATATTTGATAAATTCAGGGGTTTAATTTGAAGACAAAAATATAATTATAATTGAGAGCGTTAAAGGAAAAAATGGTAAGTAAGACACCAACAAAATCGAACTCATTTACAGAAAAATAAAAACAAAATTGATTTCTTCACTAGCTTTTACGTTTGCCATACATATAATTAGGAGTGCAAATGAGCTAAGTCAAGCCGAGTTTGGGCAAAATTTTTGAGCTCGAGCTTGAGGTCGATGAGCCTAAGTTTTGTAGCTCATGCTCGACTCGTTGAAAACTCGAGCTCGGCTCCGCTTAATTCGACTCGATTAAGCTTGAATTTTCAAATAATTTGAGTAGTTCAAACTTGAAAATTTTTATTTAATAAAATGATTAAAAAGTTTAATTTATTTTGATTTTTACTTTTCAAAATTATTATTTACAACTAAAAATATAATATAATATAATAATATTATGTATTAATATACATATATATTATTAATATAATAAATATATATTAATAAATCAATATATAAATTCATAATATAAAATATATACTATTAAAAATATTTGAATAATATCTCAACTCTCATGCCTCGAGTCTAAATATAAAAAACTTGAAATCAGTTCAAGGTCAAGCTCGAGATCAACTCAAGTCGAGCTAGCTCGAGCTCAACTTGCGAAACTTATAAATTAACTCGACTTGTTTGCACCCCTAAATATAATATTCCTAGTATCAACAGTTTTACACACTCTTAATTAAGTTGTATCCTTGCTTTTTACAAAGTAACCAATAACATTAGTAATTAACATTAGATTCGTTGTGAGAGCTTTCTACTTTATAGTCATGTTATAATCGACTTCAGTTAAAAACTTTAACTTTTGGCGCAAAAATTTGCATTTCATGTCTTGACTTTTAAATATTCTCGATGATTTAGGCTCCAAATTAATTTTATATTGAGCCAAACGAAATCGAGGTTTATAACATATAACAAGAGAGAGGGTAATGGGAAGTTAGCATATAACATAAAGGGAAAATTCTTGTGTGAATTTGATGTAGGAGTGCCACGTATGAATCAAAAAATTGAGACTGTATTCTATTTTGAATGTTGGTTATATATATATATATATATATATATATATAATTGAATTAATGATAGAACATAATTTGAATCATTTGGTATATATATAAAATCCACACCAGATATATAGAAGAATTTCCCATGTAATAAGGGTCAGTTGACCAATTTCGATCAATACTAAGTGAATATTAATTTTTGTGATTTCTAATGTCACGCTCGGAATTTGTGAGCTCATTAGGTGTGAGAATTGTTTCTAGATCACCGATTGTATTCTAAAATTGAGTTAATGCGAGTTGTTTCCAAGCCAACGAATGTATTCTAAAATTGAGTTATGAACAACTCGTTCAAAAGAGGTACTTGATGGTTTGTATTGAATTATTTGGTTCGAGTTCTCATTTTACCCTTGTTTTATCAAATGTGGAATATGACAATCTTCCGCTCTTCAAAAATCAAAACTCAACATTCCCACACGACATTACATTTTATGATCGACTACTAGGTATTGGGACTTTGGAGGTGACTCCTATATACATGATTGTCACTTTGTCCAACGGATTCAAAAAATGACTATATGTGTTTCGCACTTTGTTTCCATATCACTTCCCTCTTAATATTTCGATTAATGAACCTAACTCTGATATCATTTGTCATGCCTTGGACGTAAAATGGCCTCTAAAGTCTAAAACCATTGAGTACGGTTTGAAATTAAAATATGAAACATTTATTTAAAAGGAATATTTAATGGAGACATTAATTCTTGAGTTTCACGTTGTTGAGGGCGTTCTTCGTTCTTAATGATAGTTTTTTTCCCCTTTCTTATTTTTCTTTCTTGTCCAACTTTATGCTGGAGTTCTCACTCTCTCTTTGAAGTAATCATTTAAATGCATGCAAGCGTAAACTAAAGATAATATAAGGAGAATTAAAATCAAGTAAATTAGTTCATCTAGCGGTTTCAATGGAAAAATGAATAAGTACTTTTCATCTTCTTTTTATTTTTTCTTATTTATGTGCTCTTTCTTTGTTTTAATTTTTTTTTTTTTATTTTATCGGCCAACTCAATTTTGTCCTCAATTAAATGTATAGATTGTAATTATACCTTTTTACTGCTCCCTTTCTTTTTAATGAACCATGTACTTATAGTTTGCGTGCGCGTTTTATTTTATTTTTAATTAAATTACAACTCAAATTAGAAGTTAATTTTGTAGGATATTGTCGCTATATTTAATGCTTCAACAGTTTGCTCAAATATTTATAGATGCCAGCTACGTCAATTCATTGTTAACAGGTATTATTATTGTTAGGGAAAATTATAATTTTAAAATTGTATGTTGCTCTAATTTTTAATTTAGGACATTAACTTTTTCTCATTTCAAATTTGGTACACGAATTTTTTTTTTCAAACATTGAGGACTTATAGCAAGACTTTGGTTGGATTCCGGTGGATAACGATGACATCACATCCCAAATTAGGAATTTTTATTTTAATAATAGTTATTTTATATTATTTTAATGTTTTATATATCAGGTAGCTAGATATTTTCTTTATTTTTTGAAAATTTACCATGTCAGCATTGGCCGTTAGATTCCAACTAAAATTTGCCTTCTTGTTATTATTGATAATTAGGAATCTAATTTTTTTTTCCTATGTAAAACTATCATTTATGTTTTCTACTTTAATAGAACAGAAATAGTATGTATATTCTTCTAAGAATAATAAAACTAAGACGTATCACATGTGGAATATTTTGACTGTACTGTCATTGGACAAACCGAAATTGATGATTTTTTTAGCCGTGGGTGTAACACTGTAATGGTGACGTGGACATTTCAGGCTTAGTTTGAACCACTAAAATTTGGCATTTAGCACATGTTGTGGGGATGTAAAGCCAAAAATTTCGTACTTGTTTAATGGCACATGGGCTGCATGCGTGCACTGAAGGGCACACATCTATAACCCGAAAATATTATGTTAAATAAAAGAGCTAGTAATTTTTCCATATCGTGTGTGGTTAATATAAGCAAACAAGAGTATTCCAAGTCTGGAAAATTAATTTTTAGAGGAAACTGATTTTTCAATAAGAGTTTTTTTTTTGGTTTTTTGTTTTTCGTTTTGATTTGTTAATAAGAGAGTTTGGCAATATATATTATTGTTTTGGGGGTTTGTGTATATAAGCGGAGAATTATATTTTTACACTTTATCAATCAAACTATTTTTTATAAAACGTTTTATTTTTTTCTCAACTCCATGAATTTGGCCCTTTACTATCTCAAACCATTTTTGGTTGAATTATTCACTTGAAAAACCACCTATCATTCTCACAAAAAATTCCATTGAAATTTAAAAATAAAAAAAAAATCTCAATTTTTCAATTTTTGGAGAAACTTTGGCGGAAAATTCAACCAAAAATTGAAAAAAAAATCTTAATTGTCGTATGCTAAATATATAATGTTTATTTATAAACATACTTGTGTGTGTGTATATATATATATATATATATAATTGGAGAAACTTTTATATTAACATCATCATCATCATTATTATTATTATTATTTGAATGTAACGATACTATAGAAATTATACTAATCAACATAGATAGAAATTATTATTGCCTATAAGCGTATATAGAGACTAATCAACTTGGATAGTAATTAATTATTAATTTTATAATAATTAAATATTAATAAAAATTGTTGCATGAAACACATATAATATTTGTGTATATACATATATATATACACACACACACAATTGGGAAAATATTTATATAAACCTTATTATTCTTATATAAATGATACTTCTGATTAGAAAAGAATGTAATGATACGTTATAAATTATACTAAATTAAAATAAATAATTTGATAATTTAACCTTAAATTTAATGCAACTAAGGGTAAATAATAATGTAGTGGTATTTCAAAAATTATTAAATTGATAGTTTCAAGCATATATGTTAAGTATAGAAAAAGAAAAGACATGACTGAAAAATGATAATTGCCCATTAATTGGCAAGATTCTCATTTGCCAAACCAAGTGGTGAGGGTCTAACACCTAGCAATTGAAAAGTATGGTTTAATTTTGGCCGCGTGTGGGTTATACATGTCTACACGCGTGAGGAATGGGTGGAGGTCCTAGCTTCGATTCTCAAATTGGGCAATTGAAATTTTATTTTAATGAAACAATAATAAATGTTTAGTCATCATTATTGATAATTAATGATACACCTATAGTGACAATTTGGTCACAAGAAAATTTGTCACTAGGATTTGATAATAAGATTTTATTCTCACTAAGTTGTGTAAACTAATTATCAATTTTGCACAATGTTGTCACCATTGACATTGTGAAAGTTATGTTTTATGATAATATAATTTTGTTGTCACTGAATATATATAATTAGTAATAACCTCTTGATTATCATTTGTTATATTGTCATCAATTTACTCATTTTCTTTTATTAAATCTGTTCATCCCTCCACTGTTTAATGCTGAATGTAGCCGTTGTTCTGTAGAACTTTTCAGACCCTGAAATGGGCTTGTCTGCATAGTAGCTTTTGATGTCATTGTTTTCTCCAACCCTGCCCTACGTGAATTCAAGATGCTTGCTCCAAGCCCTTTTGATTATCCAGAGGGTATTATAAGCTTCAATATGGATCGGGGTTCGGTTTTAAAACGTCGAAATGGTCAGGGTACTACCATGAAGATTTCTATTGGATGAGGACTGACTTGTTTAATTCAAGCACCAATTACTGAAGGATAATTGATGTCGTGGTGCCTGAAATTAGAGGTGATCATGCATTTAATCTCTTATTTAATGGTGCATTCCACTAGCGGGCTAGAGGCATCATGAATGACCTTTCCACACACCATATCCATTCTTTCCATATAAGCAATGAGATTTTTCGAAAATTTAAGTATCGTATTATATCAGATCATGGATGGTATCCAGGTCTTGTCGTCATAAACCAATGCATTGCCTTAGGTCTCTTTGGGCCACAGCATGAATGGGATCTCATGGACGTATGAATAATGAAAGAATACATTGTCAATGAGTTATGGACCAAAGAATTTGAAATAGGACCTTGTTGCTTTAGCCGTCCTTCTTGTGTTGGAAGAATGGGTGGCTAAATGTAGAAACCTGTAATGGTGATTTGGCCTCTTGTGCACTTCACGCAAATGAAATGAAGGGATTTCCATTTCAGGGTTATGAGGGCTCATTCCAAGTTCTCATTATCACAGAGAGTTTACTAAGTTTAGATCAAGTAATTCCGTGCTGTAAAAAGTGACTAGCCTGGATTTTAAAACAACTTGATTTATGGCATGGCGTGTATCTTATATACGTTGTCAGTGTACTTCAATTTTTCAAAGACCAAAACAAAATAATTTCTTGTCGTTTGCTTAAAGCATTGGTCTTCTTGTTGTCACGGGCATTTCTCAGCATTGTTTATTCTCACACTGTTCTCGGTATTTGAGTTGGTTGTTCCGATCCAGTTATGTACAAAAATAAAGAGGAGATGAATTATAGATGTATAAGAGTAATCCAGGCAAGGCGTTATTATCCACAATCAGTCCATTTCTTCAACTCATTCACCTACACGACATTAATAAGCAATCATAACTTATTTGAAACCACAAATTCATCACGAAATCTTTTTGCATTTATTCTAGTTATAACAAACAGGTATGGATATATAGTTGAGGGAATTGCTATGAGAAAAATAGAAAACGAAAGAAAAGAAAACTTTGGAATTAATTTGTAATGACAATGCCAAAAAACATTGCTGTAGCTAAAAGTACGATTAAGATGGGGGTTCATTTTGAGTGAAAGCACATATATATAGCTTGTTGGATTGTGACGATTTGTGAAGATGACCCTTTTTCAGTATAAAAACAATGCACATGACAGATTAAAATTGTAGACTAAGATCATGGGTTGAACCCTTTGAAATGGTTGCTTGCAAGCTTTGTCAACTTATGTTTTGTTTTAACCCAAGCAAACTCAATTGATCATGGATTGTTTGCTACTTGCTAGATTTCCATTCCCTGTCTCCCTCCCTCCCTCTCGCTCTCTCCCCCCCCCCCCCCCCCCCCCCCCCGAGCGCCAATCCCTTCCCCCCCCCCCCCCCCAACACACACACACACACACATTATTATCTATATATATATGTTACACGGCAACTACAACACACTTAATATATATACAAAATAAAAATATAATATAATTTAATTATATATTCAAAATTTTGATAGTCTAAAATTATAAATATTTATCGATTTCTTTTATTTAGAATATTATTTTTAATATATTTGAGTTTAAATAAAAAGAAAAATTAAATAGAAAATAGAGAATGAAAAAGCGCTATAGTAGAAAGGAGATATGCAAGGTTAAATAGCGAAAAAAGAAAGAGGAAAGGCACTATAGGAAAAAGTAACATTATGTATGACAATAAAAATGGTAACAATACAGAAGTTGTCATGCGAAATCGTATCAGGAAAGCCTCACATGCAGTGACGGAGCCAAGTGGGGGCTTGGTGGCGGCGGCCGCCCTCCTCAATTTTTTTAAAATTTATTTTTTAGTATATATATTTACTAAAATTTCAAAATTTTGCTCCCTTTCCCTTAAAATAAAAACTTGACTTTTATATAAACTATATAATAAAAAATTCAATTTTTTGTATTCTATTTTATTTATGGTCATTTATTTTTATCAAATTTCATTTACCATAATATTAAATTCTCTTTCTTTTTTTTTCCCTCTCTTTCACCTTCTCTTCAAATTAAAATATTAAAAATTTTATTAGATTTTATTTTCTCTTCTATTCCAAATAAAATACAAAAAATCATATTAGAAATTTTCTTTTCTCACAAATCCTACAATATTCATTTTTTTTTCAAAAGTAACGTACAAGAAGGTATACAATATTCAATTTTTTCTTCAAAAACAATATACAAGAAGATATTGTGTACTAATTTTAGAATTTATTTATTTATTAATTTTGTAATTGATTTTTGTGTAAAGATTTGAATTTTAGGATTATTGATATGAATTTTTATAGTTGTTTAATGTTAAACTTAATGAATTTTTATGTTTATTTTTTGGGCTATTGAAATTGAATGAATCTTATTATTTGAGACTTTATATTTAATTCGGAGTGATTTAGGGAATGTGATAGCGGAGAAAAAGAAAAAATATTTTTTGAGCTTTGAATATGTTTTTTGATTGTGAGAACAAAGAGAGAGAAAAAAAAATTATTTTAATACTTTTTCAGTTTTGATTATATATTATATATGATTTTATATCAACTTTGTTGAGTATTGTTAAAAAAAATTCTTTTTTAAGCATTTTTTAAAAGCAATTCATTATCTATTATATTTATTTCTTTTAAAATAGAGAATAACTTGCTTTTTTTAGTATCATTTTTTATATATTGCTTTGATTGTAGCACTTTTTTTTATATACCTTCTAGTTAATATAAAAAAAATTGTTATTTTATATAGGAATATATATAATCCTTATATTTATATATTTTAATAAATAATAATTTCAAAAAAAATTTCACCCCCTCAATTAAATTCCTGACTCCATCCCAACTCACATAAATATATACAAAACTCAAAAGGCTACTATATAATGAGACCGGCTACATTGAAATCCATTATTGTTTTTTTTTTTTTTTGATGAATCATTTTATGAGAGTCAAACAAGCGCGAACAACAATTAGTGAAATTTGTTTCTTTTTTCCCCCCCACAATTTGAGGGGTAAAAACGACCTATTTCAAGAATTGAAGAGATCACATTGATACACACACACAGACACAGACACACACACACACACACACACACATATATATATATATATATATATATATATTCTTTTTCCTTTTTATTTTTTGGTTGATATGACACCAACAATGTAATTTGAGCGAGGCAAAATGATACTTACCCTTAGTCCCCAAACCAACGCAACCCTATTCCCCAAAATAGGTTCCAAATTTAGCATTCTACACTGGGTCACTGAATTGCAATTTGCATGCTCCATCCATATTCCCGCACCACCTCGCAAACGCTAGTCGAACACGGAAAAATGCATTGCACTACGTTGCAGAAGTGACAACTCTGGAAAAAGATTTTGCATAATGCTACAGCCCCTTTTTTCCTGTGCTATTCTGTGAGGGGAAAAAACTAGTTAATTTTTTTTTGACAGTTTTAAAATGTTGTGAAACTTATAAAAAAAGGCCCCTTGATTTTAAGATTTTAAGACATGCAATTATATAAATTATGGAGCTTTCAAAATATTTGCAATGGAATTCTATAATTACGTAATACTATAGTTGGTGGTCATTTTTTTTTATTAGTATTAGTTTTTTAATACTATCCACCTGAAATGCTGTACGTGCACACACACACTCACACTCACCCAAGGGGTAAGAGAAAGAGAAGAAAATGGTTCGAACCTTAAACCTTGATGGTTCCAAGTTTGAAACCTGCAGCCCAGTGGCATAATTGGTGGGCACATTTAATGTGTTTGCGCTATTTAAAAAAAGTCTTATATTTAAATTTTGATAAATTAAATTATAAATATATGTTAAATTTTCTAGATGAATCAAATCTTTTTAGTAGTTATTAATTTTTTTGGGTGGTATGTATTAAATTTAGAATAAGTAGAAGGAAAACTAGTTTAAGATAACATAAATTGTATGATTTAAATTTAATTAAATAAGAGAGTTAAAAATATTTATTTATGACATGGGAGATAAAAAAAAAAGAGATGGGAAATAGATTGAAAAGGAAAAAAAAAACGTGTAGTGCAGAAAGGAAAGGGGGAGACAAAATAGGAAAGCGAAAGTAAAAGGCAAAGTGTCAGACTAAAAATAATTAATATAGAAAATCTCTTATTTTATATAAAGGCAAATTATACTTACCACCCCTAAGATTAGATTAATTTATAATTTTTTTTTTATTTTTTTAAAAATTATCAAAAACTCCCTAAAGTTATACTCATATTACAAACTTATTTCAAAAAATATCCCTTCTCTTTTTTTGGGTGATTTACACTGACCACCCCTGAAATTAAGTTAATTTACGAAAAATTCCCTATGGTTTCAAAAATTACCAAAAATCTCCTAAGGTTATACCAATATTACAACTAACACCTACTTAGGTTGATTTATCAACAATATTAATTCTTTTTTTTTCTCTATAATATTATTATCATAAAATTTTTGTATAATAGATTTGGAAAAAAATGACATTATTTATTCAAATAAATATTCTGAATTTAATGTAATGAATTTATACTAAATATTTGCCAAATTTATGTTTGAGAAAAATATAATTTTATGCATCCTATATATCCATAATGTGAAATGAGAAATATAAACATTGATTGAAATAAAAAAATGAAAATAAATAATGCACTTGAAAATTTTATTTAGTTTGAGGACTCTAATTCATTTTTCTTAAAATTTACTTTGTATTAGCGATAATATGTCATACTTGACGTGCTAGTAGATACTTTTAATGCATTAAATTCAAAATATTTATTTGAATAAATAATCACATTTTTTTTTTCAAATCTATTACATAAAAATTTTATGATAACAATATTATAGAGGAAAAAAAAGGAATTAATATTGTTGATTAGTCAACTAAAGTAGGTGCTAGTTGTAATATTGGTATAACCTCAGAAGTTTTTTGGTAATTTTTGAAACCACAGGGGATTTCTTATAAATTAGCATAATCTTAGGGGTGGTTAGTGTAAATCATCCAAAAAAAGAAGGGGTATTTTTGAAAATTGAAATAAGTTATAGGTATAACCTTAGGGGATTTTGATAATTTTTGAAAAAATAGAAAATTTTTCATAAATTAGTCTAGCTTCAGAGGTAGTTAGTGCAATTCGCCTTTTATATAATAGAATAAATAATAAAATAAATTATTTTTAAAAGTTTCATTTCAAGTTCTTGCAATATTTGTGATTAGTATACTTGAAAAGATTTCAATATATTATTTGGAGCTTGGAAGCTGGTTCCTAAAGTTCCATAACGAAAAAGCGCAACTTCATTTTAAATCGCAAATATTTTGAAAGATATAATTCAGAATGATTACATTTCAACCGAAAGTTGGTGGGCAGAAGGCTCTTTGTATTTGACGGGATGTAAACAGCACGAAAATAAAAGAAAGTCGTATCTTGAATGTCCTAACGAAATATGGTAAAATATATAAAGGCGCGAGCAACGCGTGTTTGTACCGTGAATCGAAAGCTTAGAGATAAGGAATCTGGTGGGACCCAATGATGGGATATCGCTCAAATTTCTCTTTTTTTTATAACCAAAAAAGCGAGAAAGTGATGAAACTGCTCCTCTTACCTTTCTAAACAACGACATCCGTTTCGCCTTTTTTCTTTCCCAGCCGTTGGATTCCGTCATTTTTAGAATGGGAAATTTTCTCGAATTGGTTATAAAAAGTTAGGGTTAATTACATTTAAACCCTCTTCAGGATAGGATGAGTATTGTTTTGCCCCTGAACTTTCACAATTATCAACACATTCCCTTTACAATTATGCCGTGTAACAAAACGCCCCCGAAATTAAGGTTTTTGAAGGGAGTCTTAAACAAATATTTAATGTCTCTCATTTCTAATAAGAAAATGAGTAAATTTATGATAATTTAAAAAGTAATAATAAAAAAATTGTCCTTAATTATATATATTTAGTGACAATAAATTTATGTTGCACAAAAACATAGACTACACAATGTCAATAATAATAACATAATGTAAAAAGGTGACACAGCAGGAAAAACGGGCAAAAGCGGGGGGAAATCCGGCGGAATTTTCGCCGGAAAAACGTAAAACCGGCCGAAAACCGGCGGAAACCGGTCCGCCGGTTTTTTTGGCGCCGGAATACGCCCGGCCGCCGGTATTCCTCCGATTTTTCCGCCGGTTTACACAGGCCGGTTCGATCGGCGGAAAAACCGGCGGAATATTCCGCCGGACGTCAAACCGGTGGAATATTCCGCCGGTTCTTAAAAAAAAATTTTTAATTTTATTAAACTGGGGGAAATTTCCCCTGGTTTTTTCCGCAGGTTTATAAAAAAAAAAATTTAATTTTATTAAACCGGGGGAAATTTCCCCCGGATACTTTTTAAAAAAAAAAATTATTAATTAAAACCCCGGGAAATTTCCCCCGATTTAAAAAAAAATTATTTTATTTCGATCTCCCAAATCAGCTCGTTAATTTTTTTTTATTTATAAATTTCATTTATAATATTCTAATAATGAAAAATGCTAATATTCACAAATAAGTAAAATAAATAAAAATACATAAAGCTAAAATAAATTGACAAATATAAAATATTATCCTATATTGTTTGAAATATATTTCAAATATAAAATACAAATTCGTCAGGCAAATAAAAACATTGATCATACATCAAATTAAACTATCAAATGTGTCTACTCGTCCTCCTCATCGTCATCCTCAAAATAGTTGAGGTCATTTTTGTTGTCATCTCCGACATTCATGGGATTCAAATTTGGTTGCGATGCGAACATGTGTTGAGCGGGAAATCCTTGATCGAGATCATGACATGTGTCGTGGGACGTATTGCCCGTGGGACGATGCCGACGAGATGACTGGGGAGCTGCTCTTGAGGCGGACGGGCGATTGCTCACAAGTCCGGTGTACAATTATTGCATCATTGACATTATTGTGTTATTTTGAGACTTTAATTCGGTGATATCTTCTTTATGAGATGAGATATAAGTCTCAATTTGATTTCTGAGATCTGTCAACTGCGCCTCTACATGTGCTCCGAAATTAGACGAAGCAGCACGCGACGAGGAACTTCCCAATAAGTGTTGCCCCCTGTTTTCCCGAGGAACGTAGTTCAGCCCAATTTGGCGGCCCTTTCTGTTCGGGGGTCCGACCGCCTGCATAAACAACTCGTGTTTGGACTGTTGTGTAGCTTCATCGCTCAACCCTGCTGCTATTGATTGTTTCTGGACTTGCAACAATTGTTGGTAGTTCTCCTACACCAAATTAAGTAAATTATATTAAACAATTGGAATTTAAGTCATGCAAGTATGTATATTTAGTTAATTAAATATGCAAATTAATATATTGTATTAATACGCACGTGGACTTGTTTGGCATTTTGATTTAGCCAAACCACATTATTGGCCGTGCTCCCTTCATCCTCGTCACCCTCGGTAATCTCGTCGGGTCTAAGTGATCTCGTATAACACTTTTGAACAACCTCATGATAGCCGACCTCACGTTGACACTCGGCCTCCTAGATAATTGACAAATAAAATTTTTAATAACAATAATAGTTATAATAAAATTAATAATAAATAACATATCATCTCAAGTTTTTTCGTCGCAAGTGACTTCGGCCCGCCACCATAACATGCTCCACCACCCGCTTCTCTATTTTTTTTATTCTGTTCGCTTTGTTTTTTGAATGTCTCTGAAGCCCAATAGGCGGTCAATTGGTCCCATATTTGGGACACTATCCACGCCAGTCGCGTCCCAACTTCCCTGACATGCTCATATAGCTGCGACAGTTTTCTTGAACCACGGCTTCGAAAAGCCCTTTTCATATGATACTCATGCGCAGGATCCCACTCAACATATTTCTGTATATGTTATATTTTAAAAGATTACAACATGCATAAAAATTTATGTATTACGTGTTACGTATTACATATAATTAATATACAAAAGAAAATACGAACCTTCCACTCCTCAAACCACGTATCAAAAAGCTCTGTGCTAACATATTTGAATGTAGGCACGAACTCAGTCATTCGGCTCTTCAATACGGTACCTATAGTGTGAGCTCCACGATCGGCCGGGACGAAGCTACTGCACATACAGTATATATACACGTCGTATCATGCTTAAGTTATTATAATACATTTAAACTTGACATACTAAACTCTTTCTTACCAATTCGGAGCCAGCTCCAAGAAAATCTTTTGTCCAGCTCGTCGTGTGGTTGGAGGATCCGAGATGCTATATGCATCCTGAGCAGATGGATTAGGTGAACTAATTTGTGGACTATGTTCACCTACGGATGGAGTAGGCATGAATTGCAATGGAGCCGATGCAGCATGATGGTATGCTGTATTCATGTGTTCATTGATAATTGGAGGATCGTTTAAGTCATGTGATAAAGGATGAGTGGTGGGGACATATGATTGTGAAGAATTGATTCTACCCCGTATGGCATTACTTGATCCAGAGCGTTTCCGCGATTGCATCTAAATTATTGTCGTTAATATAAATTAATAGATGATTTGCATACTAATATTAATTAGAAAGATATATATACAATTTACATTAATATAAAGTATTACATAAGAATTCAATCATTAACAATCAACTCTTACAAATCAAATGAACCCTAGTCACTGTCTCTATCATTATTTGAATCATCTTTCATTAACACCAAGTCTTCCTCATGATCCTCATCTCTCTCACTATATTCTTCGTCGGTCGAGACATCATTATTTTCCTCTTCATCCTCCTCGTGAGCCTCAAGTTCGACTAGCTGAACAATATCTGAGTCAACATCTTCATCACACAAAGCGGGTACTCCATCATCACTAGAAGAGTTCATAACCTGGCACGTATTATTTTGGTAAGCCTCCTCCATACCACCAGGAGTTTCAACTCTGCCTTTAGCTTTACTTTTAATTATAGCGAACCATTGGTTCTTGCCACGAATACGGTCTGGGTACACAACAAAATAAACTTGGCGCGCTTGTTGGGCGATTATGAAAGGGTCATATTTTCTGTATCTGCCTGTCTGTTTCACCTCAATAATACTACATTCTGGGTGTGCAATGCGTGTTCCTCTATGTGGAGTGGGGTCAAACCAATCACTCTTGAACAAGACCATTTTTTTAATGGTTCTCCCATATACTCCAATTCAAGAATTTCATTCAAAATTCCATAGTAGTCATCTTCTCTGGAATCGCCATCGTAACCTCCTTTCACCCATACACCGCAATTCATTATTTTTTTACCCTCACTCCATGATCGTGTGTGAAGTTTGAAACCATTCACAATATATATCGGATATGTCCTCACAGAGAAATTAGGCCCCAGTGCAAGTTGTTTCAAAAATATTGACAATATTCCATTATTTAGTTCAAGGACCTATATAATGAAACGTATATAATTAACGTCAACAACAATGTATATGCATCGTTTCACACTTGATTGTGCAACAATTTTAACGTAAGTTTTAAATTAAAACTTACGTGCAAATTGAACTAATCTGCGAATTCATTTTCGACCCGCTCGCTTGCGTCAACTTCTGTGATCCTATAATGTTGTCGAAAATAGCTACGTTTGACAAGATTTAATTCAGAATTTTTGATAATCATATAAAAGGCATAAAATAATTATAATTTGTTAAATGTGATACTTACTTGATATATATTTCGACTTCATCACAATTTAACAGCACATGCAGTTTAGCGAAATTATACTCCTGCAAACTCTCAAAATAGCATTCCTTACATGCTCCTAATGGACGACCTGGTTGATTGAAAATCGACAAAGTTGATGGTACTGAAACATCAACACCACCATCATCGTTGCGTGGTACGCGCGTACGTATTGACCGCATGTGGGAATTAAAGTAGAAGGAGCAAAAATTAGCAGTCTCACGTCTGAGATAGACCTCACATATAGACCCTTTTACATGAGCTTTTTGTTTGACTGTTTTTTTTATCTTGCCCAAATACCTATAACATTATTTAATGAAAATTTTTATGTAATTAATAACAATGCATAAGATAATTTCACGTTATGCAATGTACTTATAAAAATAAATGATCAACCTTTCAAATGGATACATCCATCTAAATTGCATTGGACCACCATTCCTTGCTTCATCGATCAAGTGAACAGGTAAATGCTCCATTACATCGAAAAATGCAGGAGGAAATATTCGTTCTAATTTGCATAAAATTATTGGAATATTTTTCTCCATCTTGTCAAGATCATCGTGCCTCAATGTACTTGAACACAAATCTTTGAAAAATTGACTCAATTCAGCCAATGGCTTCCAAATATCATCGGGCAATTCCTTGAATGCAATAGGCAATAATTGTTCCATGAATATATGACAATGATGACTCTTCATGCCATGAATTTTGGCTGCTTGTGAGTCTACACAATGACTTAAATTTGAGGAATACCCATCTGGCATTTTTAGTTGTTTAATTCACTCACATATTGCTCTCTTTTGGTCTAATGTGAAGGTGTACTTAGCTTTTGGCTTTCCCCATTGCCTGCTTGACTTTTGAACCAATTCTAACTCACGTCGCCTACAAAGTTCGGCCATATCCATCTGTGCATTTGCATTGTCTTTAGTTTTTCCTTTGATGTCCATTACTGTGTTAAAAATATTATCAAATACATTTTTTTCAATATGCATGACATCCAGGTTATGACGAATTAAAACATCTTTCCAATATGGTAATTCCCAAAATACACTTTGTTTTGTCCAATTGTGCGTTATACCATACCCGGGTAACTTTTCCATATGCGGGTGCTCAGTAATTTTCGGTAACCATTGCACAAGTTCTACCATTTGATGACCATCGACTTTCGGTGGTGCCGGGTCGAACTCAGTCTTGTTTTTCTTGAAATTCATTTTGTTCCGTCGAAAAGAATGATTCATTTCAAGAAATTGTCGATGGCAATCAAACCATGTATTTTTCCTTCCATATTTCAATGTTACGACCTTACTGTAACCCATACAATACGGACATGCTAATTTACCAGCAGTCATCCAACCGGATAGCATTCCATACGCAAGAAAATCATTAACTGTCCACATTAACGCAACTCTCATCATAAAATTTTGTTTTTTTGATGCATCATACGCCTCAACATCCACATCCCAAAGTTCTTTCAACTCATCGATAAGTGGTTGCAAATACACGTCAATGTTAACTTTCGGGTTTTTTGGCCTAGGAATTATGCATGTCAAAAACATATAAGGCATTGACATACACATCTCAGGTGGTAAATTATACGGTGTTACAATTACCGACCAACATGAGTATGGCGATGCTGATTGAGAATACGGTGTGAATCCATCAGAACACAAAGCAAGTCTAACATTTCTAGGTTCAGCAGCGAAATCAGGATAAACTGTATCAAAATTTTTCCATGCATTCCCATCAGCTGGGTGACACATAACCCCTTCCGGTCAGCGATGTTCAACATGCCATCACATGTGTGGTGCTGAACTCAAAGATGCATACAAACGTTTTAATCGTGGGATTAGTGGTAGGTAATGCGTTCGCTCAACGGGGATGTGTTTACGTCGGCCTTGACTCCTAGTCGGAATTTCTTGATATCTAGGAGCACTACAGAATTTACATTCCGTCGCGGCAGAATCATTTTTATAATACAGCAGGCACCCATTGACACAACAATCAATTTTGTAGCTAACCAAACCCAATCGTTTTACAAGTTTCTGCGCCTCGTAAAAGTTTGTTGGGAGGTCATGCGGGGTAGACATTACTTCAGACATTAACTGTATGATTTCATCAATACCGTCCCGCGCAACATTGTAATCAGTTTTAATACTCATTAATCTTGCCGCAACAGATAAAGAGGAGTGATCTTTACAACTAGGCCAAATTGGTTTGTTAAATTCACTCAAGAGATCGAAGAATTTTTTAGTTTCCGCATTTGGCGCCTCTTCCACAATAAGTTGTCCATCGTTATTCCTTATACCAACCATATCATCCACAATAATATTTTCCCTAACGGCATCGAAGCACATATTTACATATCTTTGTAGGGGATTATTGTCAAGATTAATAAATGTACTTGGTTGACCGCACGATGTATTATCTTGAACGGGTCCTATCTCACCGTGATCTACCCAAAATCAATAATTTGTTTTAAAACCGAAACGGAAAAGATGTTCCCTAACTTTAAACGGTTCTAGAATAGCCCACTTTTTAACGCATTTTGCACATGGACATCGAATCATTCGAAACTTTATAAACTCTTCACAAGCTTTAGCATGTTCTATAAATCCATCCACTCCATCAATAAATGAGTTTGAAAGCCCCAAAGAATTAGCCTCAGTCCTTCTATACATCCACATTCTATGCGAGGGTATATCCATCTACATATTACAGATTAACTAATTATTATATGGTTTGTTTATACTTAACTATATCATCTATCTTTTCATTGTAACAAATTTTACATTTTACAGAAATTCAAACACAAGCATCAGATTACAAAACATATACAAAAATTTCACGAAAGACAAAATAACTGCATCATATTACAGAATGTATAAAGCATTATTATATTTTATTTACTATTTATATATTGTCAAAAAATACGTACCACCCCCTTATATTACCATAACATGCAAGCACGTATAAACCACAGCAAACAATGGGAAGGCTCCACTCCTTCCCCCAATTCCCATCCACCATCTTCACATCTCATACTACCTTAATAGCTACAAACTATCTAATAACATATACATATACATCTAATTATAACTACGCATAGCCAAGCAATGGCTCATATTAGCAAAAGTTAGCCATACGTACCTTTTCGATATTTATACCAATTTACAAGGCTATACAAACGAAGTAGAATAAGCGAAATACCTACAATTTCAAGACAAATAAATAAATTACAATCACCTTTCATACTTTACATCAACAATTTATAAAAGTACTTTACATATTACAAAATAACACAATCAATAATTATCAATAATTTCATATATCAAATACTACTAATTATGTTAAAATACATGAACAAATACCATATCTAACACAAAAATCATATATATTTATATATCAAACACTTCCAACATTTATACATTATGAAAAAATATACTTTAAAAATGCAATAAATCCATACATGAAAGACTTCTAACATTTGTACATTATTAACAATCAATAATTATGTTAAAATACATCATTTTATAACATATCTAACAACAAAAATCTTATATTTACATATCACAATATCAAAACAATTAATATGTAAAATAACAAAAAATCAACTATCATTCAAAAAACAAAAGCGGTAAAATGGTTAAGGGAGCGGTAGGCGGCGGAGGAGGGGACGGCGACGGCGGCGGCGGCGACGACGGGCGGCAGGGGCGTCGACGGTTGGAGAGTCGGAGAGAGAGAGAGGGCGAAGTTGAGAGAGAAACAAATGGAGGAGAAAGGAGGAGGAGAAGGAGATAGGGAAAAAAAGGGGGGGGGGGGGAAAGGGGGGGGGGGGAAACCGGGGGAAATTTCCCCCGGTTTTCCCTCGGTTTGAGGGGGAAAAAATTTTAAAAAAAAATACCGGGGAAAATTTCCCCCGATTTTCCCCCGGTTTAGGGCGGAAAATTATAAAAAAATAAACCGGGGGAGTGATTCCCCCGGTTTACGGGGGAATTTTTAAAAAAATGAACCGGGGGAAATGTCCCCCGGTTTTCCCCCGGTTTAAGGGGGAGATTTTTTAAAAAATAAACCAGGGGATAATTCCCCCGGTTTTCCTCCGATTTTTGGGGGAAAAAAAAATAGTTTGTTCCCACAAATTATATTAATTATAAATATAAGTATTTTTTTCCATAAAGTAATTTTGAATATACTAAATTTGATATTTTTATTATTGGAGCTTATAAATTGTAAATTTTTTTGGTAAAAATTAGAACTTATATGATTTTTTTAAAGAGTAATGATGATCAAAAAATATTCGTTAAAGACCTTAGTCAAATATCACAGCGGAAATGAGAATAACCCTAGCTAGTATTACAACTCCAATTCAAAGATGTAAATAAAAGACTAAGCTATAATAGCCTTATTAGATAGAGTCATAAAAGAAAATAGTAGAACTATATCACATTAACTAATTGTCTAAGCAGGGACTCCTTCAATATAATCACCAACCCCACGATTGGTCCTCAATCTTTATCTCTTTCGATAGTATCTTCTACAAATACAGCAGGAAAAATGCTGAAAATCGGGATAAATTTTAGATTTATTCAATTATGAGTAAATCGGGACAATCTTTATCTCTTTTGATACTATCTTCTATTATGTATTCAATTTATGAGTTAAATCTTTACATATGCTTTCGATATTTCAACAAATTTTAAATCATATATAATTATTTAAATTATAAAAAATAATAACTAAAATAGATTGCAGAATATAAAAATATCGGGCACATATAACTTTTTCCATATTATAATCTATCCGTGACCAAAATACGTCCTGTCCCTTTGATATGATCGTCTAAAACGATAAAATTGTTTTTGTAAATTTTAAAAATATATATGTTGTCATGTACTATGGAATAAATTACAAAAAGATTCAACTATTCAGCTAATTGCCCAGTGAATTAAGTTTATCTTCCTAACATTTCAAATAATCTTAACATTTCAAATCAATAAAAAAACAATTCAAATTGACTTGGGGGGGGGGGGGGGGGTAAATTCACTTACTTAAATATAAAAATTCAAACACCCCCATACTTAGTAACAATTTCTATAAAATAATACTAAAGGCGCCTCTTAAGCAAAATGTAATATATGTTAGTTTACACATAATATATGCACTTATTATAATTTTTGGTACTTTTCTATTAACGTATTCTCGTTTAATTTCAAGTAAACATGCTTTGAATGTATACTATCCTTAAACGACTATCACTTTTTTGTCCATCACTATACTTATATATGCTCATTTTTATTTGATGTTATAGGTTTTTAATATTATTTTATTTTTAATCGACTAGAATTTTTGGCGTGTTTTCGGATCTTTGATAGATTTGAGTTTAGTATTTATAGATCGTGATTTTATAGGATCTCTCAAATTGGATTGAGCAGTTGTCAAATTATGTTATCGGATTTGAATTTGGACATTGTATATCAGATCCTATAACAAAACTTAAAATTCTCTATCTTATTTATTTATTAAAGAACACGCCATAATTCTTAAAAGTACAATTGTCTTTCATTTTACTTGGTTATTATTGTAACCTAAAAGAAAATATAAAAGTACACTCTAAAACAATTCAAACAATTAATTAACTTCATTTAAAAAAAATTAATTTCCACCGATTTTACATAAAAAAATAAAAAAAAAATTGGGGGAATTATTCCCCCGATTTTTTTGCTGGTTTTAAATTTAAAAATATATAAATTTTTTTTATAAAAAAATCGGATATAAAAAAAATAAAAAAATCCGGTTTTATATTTAAAAATATATAAAAAAATATAAAATAAAACCGGGGGAATTATTCCCCCGGTTTTTTCGCCGGTTAAAATTTAAAAATATATAAAAAAAAAATAAAAACAAAACCGGGGGAATTATTCCCCCGGTTTTTCCGCCGGTTAAAATTTAAAAATATATAAAAAAAATAAAAACAAAATCGGGGGAATTATTCCCCCGGTTTTTCCGCCGGTTTATATTTAAATATATATAAAAAAATATAAAAATAAAATCGGGGGAATTATTCCCCCAGTTTTTCCGCCGGTTAAAATTTAAAAATATATAATAAAAATAAAAACAAAACCGGGGGAATTATTCCCCCGATTTTTCCGCCGGTTAAAATTTAAAAATATATAAAAAAAAATAAAAACAAAACCGGGGGGTTATTCCCCCGATTTTTCCGCCGGTTAAAATTTAAAAATATATAAAAAAATATAAAAACAAAACCGGGGGAATTATTCCAACGGTTTTTCCGCCGGTTTATATTTAAATATATATAAAAAAATATAAAAATAAAATCGGGGGAATTATTCCCCCGGTTTTTCCGCCGGTTAAAATTTAAAAATATATAAAAAAAATAAAAACAAAACCGAGGGAATTATTCCCCCGATTTTTCCGTCAGTTTAAATTTAAAAATATATAAAAAATATATAACAAAACCGGGGGAATTATTCCACCGGTTTTTCCCCCAGTTTAAATTCAAAAATATATAAAAAAAAATAAAAAAAAACCGATTTTTTCGCCGGTTTCTTTTTTTTTTAAAAAAAAAGTAAAAAACCCGGGGGAAATATCCCCTAGATTTCCCCCGATTTTTTTATTAAAAAAATTCAAAAAAAAAACCAGGGGAAATTTCCCCTGGTTTTTCCGTCGGTTTTTTATTTTCCGCCATGCCCGCCGGTATTCCGCCGGTCCAAATCCGGCGGAATATTCCCCTGGATAATTTCCGCCGGAAAACGGCGTTTTTGCTGTAGTATAAAATTAACAAATTAGTGATACAACTATTGTGACAACTTAATGATTATGAAATCTTGTCACAAAATTCTAACAATAATTTTTTTTGTCTTTAAGTTATCATTATAGGCGTGCCATTAATTATCAATTGTGATAACTTGTTACTTTTGAGTGATATTATGACAATATAAAAATTCTTGTCACCAAAAAAATTTAATTAATGAAAAAATACAAGGTATTATTATTTAATACAATTATTGGTGACACTTTTATATTGTCACTTTGGAATTTTATCAATAATATTACTTTTACTTATAGTGTCATTTAATATGGCATCAAGTTTAGAATTATTGTTGCATTCCTAAAGAAATAACAATTAATTATAATCCCCTACGTACAATTGAGAGCATATGACAATTATTTTCCATATTTTCAATAAACATAACATTTTCCCCATATTTCGTTCGACACTTTATATTAATACCCATTTACAAAATAGAAACGATACTACAGTGCATAAATCCCAAAAACATTATAAAAACATCTAGATCTCTTTGCAAAAGTATAAATATTTCCAAAACATCTAGGGGTAAAATGACCATTTACGTAACTTCTGTTGCGGTTTCTTAACGGAGCAAAGTTAAAGAAAAGGTATTGGCAACTAAAAAGAATCCGAGGGTAGGATTTGAAATCAAATAAATACGGAAATAAAGTATGGACACAATTTTTTGAAACTTAAATAATATACATTAATAGAAAAATGGACAAAAATTTGTATTGATGAATAATATTCAAAATAAAGGTGAAGACATTTCATAAGTTATGTCAAATGCTTAGGGAAGAAATTGACCAAGAAATAATGTCTCGTTTAAAACTTTAAATTATATATATAAAATACTATTTTAGAATATTCTACTTGGCATTAATTTATTTATTTGATGGCCTAAATGGCATTATTAAATGGAGTGTTATGTATCCTTTTAAAGAGTACTCTTTATACATATTATATATAAGATTATTTAATATAAATGATGTTACTTAAATTTGGATTTTGACCTTTAACGGATTGATTTCATATTCGATCCACTTATTTTTATTATGAATAATTATAAATGAATTTCATGGATCGAATATTATTTGGTCGAAACTGTTAAAATCGGATAAGATTTGGATTAAAATCCACTTCATTGACAACCCTGTTATGCTTCCATCTTCTCATCTACCAGCGCTTTTTCCTTTCGATTTCTGATTTCTTTATATTTTCTATCACAAATTTCTCTATTTTCTTTTGCTCGTACACCACAGGAATCTCCAATATACGCACTCAACAACAAATACCAATTATAATATCTTTGCTTTGAATTAGTTTGTACGATTTTTGAAAATTGATTTGACGAGACTCATAGATACCATGATGAATCGCGCAGAAGTATTGGGGATAAAAATAGAGGATGGGTTGAAATTCTGATCAATCTTCCAATTAAATCATTGATGCGATTCAAGTGCATTTCCAAGTATGGGTTGTATTTGATCAAAAGTCCAACTGTTATCGCCCGGCATCTTAAACATTATTGTAAGGAAATCCTATTAGTGAAACGCAATTTACCTAACCAGAATCAAACACACCTGCCTAGTGAAGATAATGTCTTGTCTTTCCACAATCCAGATTGTCCGGAGTTGTTAGTGTCCCCAAATCTTTTCATCCCTCCATTTTTTAATGATCCATTTGCTCATTATCATGTAGATCTTTTCGGACCGTGCAATGGGCTTGTTTGCTTAGTGTATTTTGATGTTGTTGTTCTCTCAAACCCTGCGCTGCGTGAATTCAAGATGCTTGCCCCAAGTCCTTTTGCTTGTCCGGAGGATTGTTATAAAGTGCAATATGGAACTGGATTTGGTTTTGACCCCAACACTAAAAGTTACAAGCTTATCCAGATATGGGCAATAAACGATGTCGAAGATGACGAGCACGATTACCCTTGGACGAGGATTGATTTATACAATTCAAGTACCAAGTCCTGGACAATTATTGACGCTGTGGTGCCACAAATTAGATCTGATTATAGTTTCAATCTCCTATTCAATGGTGCATATCATTGGAAAGGTAGAGAAATTGCTGAAGACACAGATACGGAGCTCATTCTTTCTTTTGATATTACGAATAAGGTTTTTCAAAAATTCAAGTTCCCTCTTATGTCTGATCATGGAATGTTACCAGGTCTTGTGGTCTTAAACCAATGCCTTGCCTTAGTTAGCTTTGGGGCAGAATATGAATTTGATCTCATTGATATTTGGATAATGAAGGAATATGGTGTTAATGAGTCATGGACTAAACAGTTGGAGATAGGGCCTTACTCCTTTAGTTCTCCGTTGTTGTGCTAGAGGAATGAGTGGTTATTTGTCGAACTCTATGACAATGGAGGGATATCTGAATTGGCATCTTGTGCACTCTATGCAAATGAAATCAAGAGATTTCAATTTCACGGGTTTGGGGGCACATTCTACACTCGCATTTTCACAGAGAGCTTAGTTAGTTTAGATCAAGTAATTTTGTGCTCCGACAAAGACTAGCTAATTTGTTTAAGGGCATGTATTTCACATACGTGGAATGTCTCCTTTAAATTTTTCAATACCACAAGTTTCTATTCATTTAAATAATTTCCTTTTTATCATTTTTCCTACATACTATATGTTTTGTATCGTGTTCTGGCTGAGTTTTCTATTTGTTTTGCATAATGTCTTGTCAACTATGTATCATTTATGTTTCTTTTTAGCAGAGTGTATTGGGTCTTTGTTGGGCTTTTAACTTCTTTCCTTTTCTCTTTTTCTAAGCAATTGATTTTCAAGTTAAGTTATGGTATAGTATTATCGAGACTTTTTTTCTCCCTTCTTAATAAGGGGTGTGTTTACTACTAAAAAATTATGAGAAATTTGGTAATTAAAATTCCGTCCGTTTCATTGATAGAACCAAAGTATATGTACTGAGAATATAGCTAACTCTAATCTGCTAAAGAAGGAAGACTCCTAAAATAATACAATAGATTTCCTATCCAAAGTAATTGTCAATACTTTCTTAATAAAAGAATAGTTACAAATTTTTCCTAAACCAACTGTTGAGATTGCAACTTGGTCCAATACCCTCCCTTAAGGTGGAGCATGAAAATTCTGAATGCCCAACTTGCGAAGAAGAAAATTAAATTGAGCCTTTCCCAAAGCCTTCGTAAAGATATCAGCAGGTTGCATAGAAGTGGGCACATGCTCCGTTTGAATTGTCCCAGTTTGCATCTCATCACGTATAAAGTGGCGATCGACTTCGATGTGTTTCGTTCGTTCATGATAATTTGGATTAGCTGCAATGTGTAAAGCGGATTGACTATCACAAAAGACGCGCATAGGCTCAGTATGCTCAATACCAAGAAAACCCAACAATCCTTTCAACCACTTGAATTCACACGTTGTAGTACTCATAGACCTATACTCAGCTTCTGCAGAAGAACGTGACATTGTTTACTGCTTTTTCAGTTTTCCAAGAGATAGGTGAATTTCCCAAGAAAATAAAATAGCTCGTCAAAGACCTTCGTGTCAATGGGCAGCTGGCCCAATCAGAGTCACAAAAGGCATTGAGTGTCAAGTCACAATCCACATGCAGCAAAATACCTTGACTCGGGCTGCCTTTCAAGTAATGCACAACACGCAAAGCTACCTCCCAGTGAGCTTTCTTTGGTTGTGGCATAAATTGAGCAAGAATGTGAACATAATAAGATAGCTCTGGATGAGTAATCATCAAATAAATAAGCCGTCCCACGAGTTGTCTATACTAAGTCGGATCTTCCATATCGGTATCTTCTATCCAAGGCATATTTTCGTTGACATAAGAAGATACCGTTCGAATTCTGCGCTACCTCTATCCCCAAGAAATATTTCAGCTTCCCCAGGTCCTTAATATGAAAGCATCTATTAAAATATTCCTTGAACCTTTACACAACCACTTCATCACTACCAGATATAATAAGATCATCAACATAGATAAGAATGTTCAATTGCACATCCCCATCTCTAAAAGTAAACAATGAGTAATCTGAACTAGAATGTTTAAAACCGTAAGATTTCAATGACACTGCCAACTTAGCAAACCAACACCTGGGTGCTTGTCGGAACCCATGTAAAGACTTTCGAAGTCGACATACCTTCCCCAGGGTTTCCGTAGAAAACCAGGTGGCATCTTCATGTAAACCTCTTCATCCAAGTCACCATGCAAGAAAGCATTCTGAACATCCATTTGATGCAATGCCCAATTTTTTGCAGTTGCAACAGCAAGAAATGTGCGCATAGTAACCAGTTTTGCTGTAGGAGCAAATGTCTCATGATAATCAATTCCTTCAACTTGATTATTTCCAAGAATCACCAAACGTGTCTTATACCGTTCAATGCTTCCATTAGAATTATACTTGATCTTATAAACCTACTTGCTTCCGATTGCTTTCTTCCCAGGCGACAAATTTTCAACTATCCATGTTCTATTATCTTCTAAAGCTTGGATTTCCTTTTTCATTGCTTCTCTCCATCGTTCATCCCTCATTGCCTTGGCATAAGTTTTAGGTTCATATCTTGCAGTAATACTTGCCAAAAATGCCTGACGTTGCAAAGAAAATTTATTATAATTCGCATAATGTGCTAGAGGATAAGATGTACTTGAGGAATCTGATGGAGATGATGAACGTGCAAAGGGGCTTAAGATGATGGTATGTGTCACATAGTCTCTCAATCGAATAGAAGGTTGTCTGGTTTGTTGTCCTTTACCAAGTTGCTCTACTTGAGCATCGTTTCCTTCTACTCCATCAATGTCACTATCTTCCACTCCCCCAACCGCGTCAATAGCAGTTACTCTCTCTTCGTGACTCTCTTGCTCCCTCATGTCATCTTCTGAATCATCACTTTCACCAAAAATTCTATTTACAACTAATTCTTTCCCGGTAATCACCTCATTGGCATATGGAAAATCTCTCAACGAATACTACATCCCAAGAAACAAAGTATTCATGATTTTCCAAGTCATACAATCTCCATCCTTTCTTTTCAAATGGATATCTAACAAAAACACATTTTCGACTCCTACTTGCAAACTTATCTTTATCCTTAGTCAAATTGTGTGCATAACAAAGGCATCCAAAGTTTCTAATGTGTTTATAAGAAGGCACCTATCCAAATAGAACTTCATACAGTGTTTTGTCATTTAATATCATAGAAGGAGTTCTGTTAATCAAATATCCAGGCACAAGGACACACTCACCCCAAAACTCAATAGGTAAATGTGCTTGGAATCACAGTGCCCTCGCCACATTAAGAATGTGATGATGTTTTCTTTCCACACGCTCATTCTGCTGTGGCGTCCCCACACATGAGGTTTGATGCAAAATTCCATTCTTATTAAAATATTCCTTTAAACACAAAAATTCACTTCCATTATTACTTCTAACAATCTTCACATCCTTCTCAAATTGCCTTTGAATGATGACAACAAATCCTTTTAAAGCACAAGCAACTTCAGTTTTTGCATTCAATAAGTATATCCACACAGCACGAGAACAATCATCAACGATAGTCAAAAAATAAATTGCTCCACAGGAAGCTGGAATTTTATAGAGTCCCTACAAATCACAGTGTATCAAACCAAAACACTCTTTAGCCTTATTATCACTAGCAGGAATACTTCTCTAGTTTGTTTAGCTCTAAAACAAATATCACAAGCTTTATTCGTATCCCTATTAGAACCATTGACCTCAAAAATTAATTCTACCACTTTTGAAGAAGGATGACCCATTCTCCTATGCCACAGCTCAAAAGTTACATCACCAGTTGTTTTGCAAGTATGAACCGATGCCACTCCTTTGAGAAAGTAAAGCCCCTCATGCTGTTCACCCACTCCAATCAACTTCCTCGAACTTCGATTTTGTATAGCACAAATTTTGTCAGTGATTTGAACCACCAAGTTTGAGTCATTGAGAAGCGATACAGAAATCAAATTGCATTTCAAATTAGGTAAAAAAAAAAGAACGTGTTGTAATTTTAACTCTCCCCCAAGATTCACAGTTTCTTCCTTCAATGCCATTGCCTTTTCTCCGTTTAGTAATCCCAATGGGCACGTCACTATATCATGAACCTTAGACAAACATGAAAAAGTACTACTCATGTGATGGGAGGCTCCTGAATCAATAATCCAAGACAGAAACCTTTGCTTACCCATCAATCTCTCACTAGCACCATTTTTTTGAGTACTCAACAAGTCGAGTAAAATAGCCCATTGCTCATTGTTTAGCCCGCTGAGTCCTTTTCTATTAGAGTCAGTCACAACACCGTTTCCATTATCTACTCCCGATGCTTGAGCAACATTGGTGTGAGGAGCAACTCTCTTGTCCCGTCCTCCACCACTACCACGTCTTAGCCCAGCGGCAATTGCACGAGGTCTGCTCCTCTACCAATTAGGATATTCGATCAACTGAAAACAAGAGTCTGAATCATGTCCCTCTCGCTTGCAATGAGGGCAAATCATAGTTTTATCTTTTCCATTCCCCCCTGAATATTTGCCGCCAGCTTGGACAACAAAGCTCATAGGATTGTCTTTTTCTTCTTTTGTCTGTGTCATGCTTTGCACTCATTCTTGCTGGATAACCATTGCATAAACTCGATTCAAGTTAGGTAAGGGTTCTGTGCTTAAGATATTGGAACACACTGTTCCATACCCTTCTTCATCCAGCCCCATCAAAAATCGATGAACCCTTTCTTCTCCACATTTCTTTTCCAATTCAGTAGTAAGATTGCACTTGCATCCGCCACAATTACACACCGGTATATTATCATAGTTGTTCAACTCATCCAAAATAGCTTTGAGCCGAACATAATAAGTGACTATAGCCTACCCTTCTTGTTTACAATTTGCCAACTTCGATCTCAATTGCTGCACCCTTGGTCCATTACCAATGGAGAAACGTTGCCTTATATCTTCCCACAAATCTCTCACGTTCTCCATGTGAGAAATAGTCGAGCGAAGTGTGGGTTCAATAGTATTGAATACCCAAGAAACAAGCATAGAATTAACAGTCCACCAGTCTTCAAGATCCTACGAATCATCTGTTAGTTGTTCGATAGTTCCATCGATGAAACCATATTTCTTCTTGGCTAGTAATGCTGTCCGTACAACTCGTGCCTATTCATCATAGTTTTCGCCTTTCAATTGAACTTGGGTAATGATATTACCTAGATTGTCATTTGAATTCAGTGTATAGGGGTTCGATTTGTTCTTGTTCGAGCCAGAGGTTTCCTCGTCCTTGAGAACCATGGCTCTGATACCATGAAAAATTATGAGAAATTTGGGACTCAAAATTCCGTTCGTTTCATTGATAGAACTAAAGTATATGAACTAAGAATACAGCTAACCCTAATCTGCTAAAGAAGGAAGACTTCTAAAATAACACAACAGATTTCCTATCCAAGGTAACTGTCAATACTTTCTTAATAAAAGAATATTTACAAATCTTTCCTAAACCAACTGCCGAGATTGCAATTTGGTCCAATATTTACTTAACAACTTTTATTAGGGGTTGATGATTGTAATTTCTTCTATTTTTTATCAGTTCACTCAATTACCAAATAATTAGCAGTAATATAATTGTTTTTGTTGACAGATACAGCTTTTTCGAGGGTATAACAACAAATATTTTCTTTATTCAAGAATATGCATGATACTATGAAAATGAAAAAATATATATATAAAAGTATAAAAAAGTTAAACATTATGTATCTCTTCCAGAATTAAATAGAAAAGTACTTAATTTTATAGATCATTAACAAAAATAAGGGATAATAACATTGTTACCTTAACTACAAAGTTTTTTAGACTTAACGACATATTTTATTTATTTATGTTTTTTGTTACCAACCGGCACCTGAAGTATACGGATTTTGCTGTTTATTACCTATTCTATGAATCCCGATCCCAAAAGTTTCTTTTTTGTTGCCAACCACCGCCTAAAGTGCGGATTTTCAAGCACAAGTTGAGTCACATGGAGCATGCACAAGAATAGCGGAGTAATTGCACCTTCCCCGATTCGAACGTTAGTGTCACATATGGCAGGGACAGAAGGGTGCCATTCCATTGTAATTATTTGATCATGTGCTTCAATGTTTTGTACATATTTGGTAAAATTATCAATTTTTAATTTGATTTTTTTTTATATAAAATTTGATTTTATTAATCTACTTATTAGTTTGAACAATTCAGTAAGTAATGGACCATATTATCTGTAACTATATATATTTATATATCAAAAATAGTATTTAATTCTTGTCAAGGCAAAGGAAACGATATTTTTATTTTTGTATTATATTTAATTCTATTAGATAACAACAATTTAATTAATTTTTTAAAAATATATATTTTCAAAATTACACTATGGAAAAATTCTAGATATATTAGTATATTAAAAATTTAATTGATAATATAATATATTCAATTTCAATAACTATATTTTGATATAATTGTCATTGGAGTTTCCTTTTTAAAGAATGATGTATAAATAAGTGATAGATGATTCCAATAATTTAAAATTAAAGCAGTAGATAGATATTGTAATTTGGACAATATAAGTAAAATAATGACAATTTTATAGTTTTATTTGAATTAAAATGTACCAATCTTTACCTTCGATTTTTTTTGGATTGTTATGAATAACTATATATATTTAACAAATTAATTAAAATTTGACATATTATAATTTTATGTGGCTCACAATAAAAACATAATGAGCCTATCTTAGCATGCACATAGGTGGTGTTTACTTGAATATTCTTAAGGTTTTTAAATTATATATATATGTATATAGATTTATGTGAATAAAATTAAAAAAATTAAAGTGTTTTATAATTTCCTTAATATTATATATATAAAAACACCTATATTATGTATGAATATCTATATATATATATATAATGTGTCTAAACTTTGTATGTGCTACTTTTCTATGTATCATTTTTTTTTATGAATCAATTATATCATCATGATTTGATCAAATAAAACTTCGTCCATTTTTCGTATGCATAATTCACTTATTCGTGGATTAACATAGGATTAGGACGACAATCAGTTTGTCATTTATTAGTCATTAAGTTACTTAATTTTCATATATATATAAGATGAAAAAAGGAAAGAGAAAATATTTAATTTGAAAATTTAGTCCCGTGAAATGGGTGCAAGGCGGGAAATACAAGTGTATGATGATTATATCTATTGACCCGATATTCGAATATTAACTAAAAATTCGACATCAAATTGAACTATGGGCAATCCGATGACATGAACGACTTAATATATAACATTTTACTGGCAAGCCTAAATGATCGATTAATTTAATTTTATGTTTATAACTATCTATATTAGTTTGAAAAACGGTCAATTGAGAAAAATTAATTATTGATAATTCAATTGATTAAATTAATTATCAAAATAGAAATAAAATGATTTATTAAAAATAAAAAATAATTAAAATGTGCTATTTTTGCAGAGGAAACTTAGTGAATTGAAGAGAATATTATCAAATTTATTAGTTTCCAATTCTTTATTTTAATTATCAATTAAAATTATTAATATATATAATTGATTGATTATTTCAAAATCGGAGTTCAATAGTTTTTAATTTATAAGGTCAATTTCAATGATAAATTTATTGATCATATTTATAAGGTGTTAATTATTATCTATTATCAAAATAAAACAAGTTCAAGTGAATATAAAATTTTCTAAGTATACATAAATAAAATAAAATAAATTTTGTGACGTATATATTACAAAATTTCAATTGCCAAACAACTTTGGTCACGGAAGGAAGCAGTCGAAAAAATGTCAAACATTTTTGAGATTTATTTGGTTGGTCGCAAAAATGATAAACCATCATAATTAAATTCGCGACCGAAAAAGTTGGCCCAAGAATGGAATCAACATTTCAGACAGACATAGGTGGTTGCAAAATTGTCTAGCAATATTTTGCAATGAATATTCACCGTCGCAAAATTGTGCCAAAATATTTTGTGGATAAGTGCGCTTGACTGATTTGATGGATGCCCGTCGCAAATTTGTCTAGTAAATGTTTGCAAAAAATCATTAAACACATCAGAAAGCCGATCACATTTTAAAACTGATATAATCGGTTGCAAAAAGCTGTCGTAAATTGGGGTTTTTTATAAGCAAAACTCAATTTAATTTTTCAATCATTGTTTTTGCTTTTAATAATATATAAATTTAACTTTTAATCACTGTTTTTATTTTCCTAATATATATAATTATAAATTTATTAACTGCGTGATTAAATTATATTTTCTTTTTATTTCGCACATACACATAATGTGCCACATCCACTAATTTTAATTATACAATTAAATCTTATGTGATTTTTTTTTACAATTATTGTAGTTAAAATATAAATTTTATGAAATAAAATTAAATACATAATTAAATTATATTTTATTTTTATTTTACACACATATCGAGTGTGCACTTACCGCTAGTATATATAATTTACGTACGTTGTGTTTGGTAGGCTTGTTTGTCAAGAAAATATTGGTTATCACGCCCATCAACAAGTTTGGTAGCTTCTTAATTGGCCCTTTATTATCAATGGGTCTGATAATCCACTCTATTCCCATGATTTGTATCCCATGAGAGAGGTGGGATCTTTATCCCAAGATTAAGGCTCAAAAATAATTTTTAAATCTTTTGCCCCTCTAATATATACTTATATTTACGCATTACAGAAATTTAAAATTTTTTTGGTTGATGCTTTGTGCTTTGAAGTTATTTATTGACACGAAAGAAAGTCATCTTCGAACAAGAAACAATGGTAATTGAGGGATTAAAAAAATTGAATAAAATTTTCTAGAAGAGCTTTTATTATTTAATGTTTACATCTTTTCTGCTTGAAAGATCCATTATTTTCCTTTTCTACGTTGTATTATAAATAATAATATTAACAATTATTATTATTATTGTTGTTGTTGTTGTTGTTGTTGTTGTTGTTGTTGTTGTTATTATTATTATTATTATTCTCCCCTTCTATGTGTTCTAGATGTTTTTATACATATATTTATTTGGTTCTTGGATATGGAATGATTTCTTTTCTTTTTTCTTTAATTTTTTTCTTCTTTTTGAAGCTTGCAGTATAACAGATTAGCATATATTAGAAATATGAATAAGCAACAGCAATTATCATCTTCAAATTACCTCTTTCAAGCAACAACATCTATCTTATTTGTTTGGAAAAAGGAGTTTTCTACGTTGAATGACAATAAGAATTGAGAATTTTAGAGTAGACGGAGGTGGACTTGTTAAAATTAATAATGAAGGATATTTTTTAGAACTAAATAAATAATGGTGGGCTTTTTGGTATTTTTCAATCCATCCACATGTATTAATATCTTCCGAACATCAATTTGAATTTTGTAGGGATATAATTGAGTAATTCCGTAGTACCGAACAATAAAATTACAAATTGTTAATAAGCTATCTTACACATTATGTCTCAACGGATATGAATATGATGCAATCCCAGTTTTCTACCAAACGCAACCATATTATCTAATAAGTAACTTCTACACATTAACTCCTTATATATTAGTTTTTGCTATATTAATTTTTATTATTTTTATTATTTTTTATTAGTTTCATATTAATTTATGTAAATTAAACAATATTCAAACAAATTCTCTAAATTTGTATACTATATTTTTTTGTATAAATTTTACAACGTTAAACTTTTATTTTGTTGTCTATATTAGTTTTATTCATTAACTACTTAATTTGTTAATTATGATTTTTTTTTTGGAATTTGATAAAGGGATCTTTTGTCCATTTCTTTTGTGTAAGGTATTTTTCTGAAAATATCAAGTAACAAAAAGGGGCTAAAATATAGCTAACCGTCATCTATTTAATGGAAAATACCTTGCACGACACAATGTGTGAATTTTTAAATAATACAGGACATTATTTAAGAATACAAACTTTATGGAATCTTTTTTTTAAAGGCAATTTTACAGGATTGATTTTGCATTTTTTCTGAGAAATTATTTCTCATATTATCCCACATTTAAAAAACAATTGCTATAGGCCATCCTTCTAATTTAAAAAAATAATAATGAAAAACTACTGACACTACAAGAAAAGTGGCATTTAGCCATGCAAAAAGTCTGTGGCTAATAGCTGCGAATTAAAAAAAAAAGCCACAAAAAAGTAGCCACAGAAATTAGCTACAACTAATTCATGGCTAAATTTAGCCACGCAATAGATTTTCCTTTGCTAAATCTGTGATTGGGTGGAATAGCCATGGATTTTCCGTGGCTAATAGCCACATATTTAGTTACGAAAAATCCATGGCTATTCCATCACTATTAGCCATGAATTTTTCTTGGCAAATCTCAACCACAACTTTAGCTATGAAAAAATTGAAGCTAAATTGATGGCTGAATATTTATTTATTTTTCAGTTGAAAATTTTTAAATTACTAATTTTATTATCCTATTGCGTAAAATCAAATTAGTGATTTTTTATTACTTATTTATTGAATTATTTTATTGAATTAGTGATTTGTTCTCCAATTAAATTATCAAATTAGTGATTTTTTGTTAAATGTATAAATCAAATATTTTGGTGTATTTTTTTATTGAATTAGTGATTAGTTCTCTAAAAAAACTATTCAAAATTAAATTTATCATTTAATACATATATAATCATATATAAACTATTCAACTTGAATTTATCAATTAATTCAATTGGTCAATTAAAATATATATAATCATATCATCTTGAATATGTAGTTTTATTCTCAAGAGTAATTTAAATGTGTCAATTGATTAATCGTAAAATTTCTAATCTATTGGTCTGACGGTGGGAAGGTATTTTAGAATTTGGATTAATTTAATTTTGGTAAAGTCAAAGGTAAATGTAAAATTAGTAAAATTAATGAATTACAAAAATTGACACTACAAAAAAAATACATTTTAAGTAACAAAGTAATGGTAGCAAATGTGTATTTTGTCACTAGAATTAGGTTTTTGGTGACAAAATATGATTTTGTTACCAAAAATGCTACTTTTTAGTGATGATAAAGATAATTTGTTACAAAAGGCAATAGTTTGTTACCAAAAACTCAAACTTTAGTAACAACAACAGATATTTGTTATGGAAAATAAGGTATTGTTACAAACAATTACTTTTTAGTAACAAATAGAAATATTATGGTGTTGTCACTAAAACCGATTTTTATTTGTGACATATTTGTTATGAAACTTTAGACATGATTTATAATATATACTCTTTTATAAAGTATTAAGAATTTTTAATAGCCACTTTTTGTCTTCGATGTCAATGGACTATTTGATCCGTTTGAATAGGCTTTTTCTAGAGAAGCACTTATTTTAAAATTAAAAATAAATTAAAAAATACGAAAAATAGTAATTTGACTATATATATATATATATATATAGTCACACATAATCTTAGTTGGAGTTAAATACCGAACTTGTAAAATATTTGGCGTTCAACACGTACGTACATATTACAAATATTTTGCAAAAGTTAAATGGTTCAATATTATGCAAAATACGATTTATTAAAAGTACGAGCATAATACTGAGGTAAAAATATATTCGTCAAACTACGAGTTATTTTGATATTATGTTCCCATAAATTATGTTTTTTTATGTAATATATCTACTGAAAAAGATTATTTAAAACTATTCATTAAATTATTTAATTTATAATCATCATATAAATTATATTTAATTATTTATATATTTATTAATATTTTTATGAAGTATTACAAATTTGTTATTTATATGATATTTAATTAATAATTATAATAAATTCTGATATATTATACCAACAAATAATTATATATTATAAATTTAGAAATGAATTTAATAAATTTTCATAAAATGAAAGTATTATTTTATCGCGTTTTACATGGAATACAGTATATTGAACATTGTTATATTAAAAGAACGAATATTATTCGCTAAGTTCAGAATACATATGGAAAATAAAAGTATTTTTAATTATTTGTGCGTACAACTACTATATGGGTATAGTATGAGTTTTAACTAACATAGCACTTATAATTATTTGAATTTATTTAATTAATATATAATTAATTAACTAATTAAATTAAAATTAATAAATGGAGGTAGACAATAAATAAGAATAATAAAACAAGATAGACTATCACCAAAATCGCATTTGGCAAAGTGGCGGCATATTGCGAAATTATACATGAGGTCGGGTCTGTTCGAATTTTTTCAAGGACAAAGAAAAATAATTTCACACGATCAGTGCGCGGCTCAAGGTGCAGTTTTGGGTTCAGCGTGAATGGCTTACAAATTTCGAAATATAGTGCATTTTTCGTGACGAAATTATTTGCCATAAAAAGACTTTTTTTGTGAGGAAAAAGTAATTCATTACAAAATAACGAAATCTTTCGTTTCTAGAAGTTATAGTAACAAAAAATAGACTTCTAGTGACGAAATATTTTGTTACAAAACGTTATTTTTTTTTTCTTTCATTACAAAACGTTGCAAAAAATAGACTTCTAGTGACGAAATCTTTTGTTACAAAACGTTTTTTTTTTCTTTCATTACAAAATGTTACAAAAAATAGACTTCTAGTGATGAAATCTTTCGTACAAATATATGTTACGTATAACAAAAAATCATTTCGTGCACAAAGAATTAAAGTGTGGGAGTGGTTAGATATCCTGCCCTCAACTTGGAGGTGAAGGCCTCAAACACTACAACAAAAAATGTTATTTTCGGCAGAGTATTCCATTGAAAATTTTTGGTGGAAAATAAAATAAAAAAATAATAAAACTTTTGCAAATTTTTGGCGAAAAATTCAGCCGAAAATTTTTAAAAATAAAATAAAAATAAAAAATAATAATTTTTGAATTTTTCTGCCAAATTTTGGAAGAAAATTCTACCTAAAATAAAATTAAATAAATAAAAAATAATAATTTTGAAATTTTTGATAGAATTTTGGTGGAAAATTCTGTCGAAAATTTTAAAAAATAAAACGTAAATAAAAATAATAATTTTTATATAAAAATAAATAAAATATTATAATTTTGATTTTTAGGTGAAATTTTGTAGGAAAATTCTACCAAAAATTTTTAAAAATAAAAAATAAATAAAAAAAAATAAATTTTAAATAAAAAATAAATAATAAATAATAATTTTTGAATCTTTCGGTGAATTTCCGTGGAAAATTCTGTTTAAAATTAAAAAATAAAAAATAATAATTTTTAAATAAATAATAATAATTTTATAAAATGAAAACATTTATTATAATTTTAAAATTTGGATTTCTATTTGAATTATTTTTATAAAATGATTATTATTTATTATTATTATTAATTAGAATTAATTGAGTTTTTGTATGCTATATATATACATAGTATTATGCATTATAGATATATAAATTTTATAAAAAATTAAAAATATTAAATTTTATAAAAAATAAAAAACTTATTATTATTATTATTATTATTATTATTTGAGTTGTTGTGTGCTTCAAATTTATAATGTAATGAGTTTTAACAACAAATTGAAGATAGTTCAACGGTAATAGAGTTATTTGCCAACCAGGAGGCAAATGTTCGACTCAGAGTGGCTCTAAAATTTGATTCAATTACCAGCGAGTATATGCATGTGTGTGCGAAAATTTTTAGTAAAATTTAGGCGGATTATTCCGCCGAAATTTATTTAATTACACGGAATAATTTGCTGAAATTTCACCGAAATTTTAAAAATTTTTGGTGGAATTTCGCCCAAAATTGAAAAGCGATGAAGGTTTATCCGGCGGATTAATTTTAGTTTTACTTCATTTTACTTAAACTATCAATTATTTTTCAAAATTAAAATAAAAAATTACTTTTAGAGCTAGTAAAATATTTGTAGTTGAATTTGAAATTCTAAATAATTCAATGATAATCCACAAGTATGTTTTAAATGTGGAAGAGTTGGATATGATTATGAATAAAGCAAAACGAGATGAAAGATTAATAATCTTAATATAGATAATGAGTAAAAAGAAACATTAACAAAATTAATGTTAAACTTTGATGCTAAAAATTCTAATTTAGAAACGGCAAAATTGCAAAATTGGTCCCTTAACTTTACCTGTTTGGGGTTTTAGTCCTCTAACTTTTGATTTTGCAAAAATACCCCGTATCTTTTGATTTTTTGGCAATTTTAGTCCTTGCAACCGGGACTTCCCTCTTTCCGGTTAAAATCCCTACGTGGCGAGTGATGTGTATGCAAAATTTGCAAAATTGGTCCTTTAACTTTACCCATTTGGGGTTTTTAGTCCTCTAACTTTTGATTTTGCAAAAATACCCCATATTTTGTGGTCGTCTGGCAATTTTAATACTAGGCAACCTGGATTTTTCTATTTTCGATTTAAGGTATAACATGCACTAGACCACATGTATAACTTGCACTACAAGAAAAATGCTCAATTTTCGGCGGAATAAATTAAAAATAAATAAAAAATATTATTTTTTAAATTTTTCGGCGGATTTTCGGTGGAAAATTCAGCCGAAAAATTTAAAAAATTAAAAATAAATAAAAAATAATATTTTTTAAATAAAAAATAATTAAAAAATAAGTTTTTAAATTTTTCGGCGGAATTTTCGACGGAAAATTCCGCCGAAAAATTTAAAAAATTAAAAATAAATAAAAAATAATATTTTTTAAATAAAAATAATTAAAAAATAATTTTTTATAAATTTTTCGACGGAATTTTCCGCGGAAATTCCGCCTAAAAATTTAAAAAATTAAAAATAAATAAAAAATAATATTTTTCAAATAAAAAATAATTAAAAAATATGAAAATAATTGTGTTCGTCGCAAAAGGTGTGATCACGCCTCAGGGTCAGAAGTTTCTTCGCGGTTAATTCAAGCCAACGTTTAAACAAGGATTGTGTGATCTAATCGAAAATAGGAAAATCCAAGTTTCCTAGGACTAAAATTGCCAGTCTACCAAAAGATACGAGGTATTTTGCAAAATCAAAAGTTAGAGGACTAAAAATCCTAAATGGGTAAAGTTAAAGGACCAATTTTGCAACTTTTTCCATACACATCACTTGCCACGTAAGCATTTTAACCGGAAAGAGGGAAGTCCCGGTTGCAAGGACTAAAATTGCCAAAAAACCAAAAGATACGGGGTATTTTTGCAAAATCAAAAGTTAGAGGACTAAAACCTAAAACAGATAAAGTTAAAGGACCAATTTTGCAATTTGGCCTTTAGAAACTTTTGAAAAATTTTCAAATAGTTATGAAGAAATGCATGTTTTAAATAATGAGGACTATAATTCAGGATTTGAACAAGAATGTTGCGATAATTGGAAAGAAGGTAAACCTTGCTTAAAACAAACCGATAATATAGTGATGGAGAAGAATTTTAGAAAATTCTTTCACAGTTTAGATATTTTGATATTAATATGTTTAATAATGATGGCATGATTGATTTGTCAAAAAGTATTAAAGACATTGATATAAGGTCAAAATTTTTTGATCAAATACTTGATAAAGCAAGTACTTCTAGAGATGAACCATATACAAATCGCATGAACCATATACTATGGCTAAGGTCCAAAGAATATTAAAGCAAAGACAGAAAAATGGAGACCCCTACCACAGTACATGACTTAATACAGGAAGTTAGTAGTTTACAAAGGGAAATCAATGATTAGAAGCATGAAAATAAAATTCTTGACGATAGAATTGCCAAACTTGAACTTTATAACAAAGGTCAACAAACAATATCATTTCCTAAAAAATATTTTGAAGATCAAATAAGATTTTCTAAAGATGAGAATTTTCTTTCTACCCTTGAGATGGTAACTTTGCAAAAATGGTTTGCAAAAAATTACTTTACTTATAGACAATAATTTTAGAAATGAATTAATAGCATTGGTTGATAGTGGAGTTGATTTGAATTGCATACAGGAAGGAATTATTCCAACCAGGTCTTGTCGTAAAACCACTCATTCTCTTAGCTCAGCTAATGGTCATAAAATGGATATAAAAGATAAAGTCCCCAAAGCATATATTTGTAAAGACAAAGTCTGTATTCCAACAAGTTTATATAAAATCAAATTATATATATTGGGAAGTCCATTCTTAAAAAAGATTTTTCCTTTAAAAAATGTGAATGAAAATGGATTTATTGGAACATTTTATGGAAAAGAAATAAAATTTCAATTTATAACTGAACCTTTTACTAGAGTCCTTAATGAAATTAGAGTATAGCTTATAGCAAAAAACCAACAAATGAATTTTCTTAAACAAGAAATCAATATTCTTACTATTGAAGAAAAACTGGATAATCTGAAATTACAAGACAAAATAAAACTAGTAACAAACCAATTTTTCATACAAGTTTGCAACGACCATCCCAATGCCTTCTGGAACGAAAAAAAAAAAAAAAAAAACACATTGTATCCCTTCCTTATGAAGAAAATTTTTATGAAAAGAAAATTCCTACATAAGTTAGGCCATGCCAAATGAATTCTGAATATTTAGAATCATGTAAAAAGGAATTGCCTCCCTTTTACAAAAGGATAGGCAGTCAAAATCTCTGTGGTCTTGTACAACCTTTTATGTTAATAAACATGCAAAATAAGAAAGAGGTGTTCCTAGAATTGTTATAAATTATAAACCTCTTAATAAAGTTTTAAAATAGAATAGGTACCCTATACCTAACAAAAAAAGATTTACTTGATAGATTACATAATGCAATAACATTTTCAAAATTTGATTTAAAATCAGGATCTTGGCAGCTCCAGATTGCTAAAGAAGATAAGTACCAAACAATTTTCAATGTCCCAATAGGACAATATGAATGGAGTGTCATGCCATTTGGATTAAAAAAGATGCACCTTTAGAATTTCAAAATATATTGAATGATATATTCATACCTCATAGTGATTTTATTATAGTTTATATTGATGATATTTTAGTTTTCTTGAAAACTATCAAATTAAACTTTAAATGCCTTGATATTTTTTAAAAAATCATTGTTCAAAATGGTTTGGTTATATCTATGTCTAAAATGTTATTATTTCAAACAAAAATAAGGTTTTTAGGTCATAATATTGAAAAGGGAAAAATAATTCCTACAAATAGAAGCATAGAATTTCAAAATTTTCTAACAAATTAATAGAAAAAAAAACCCAATTACAAAGGTTTTTGTGTGGTGTAAATTATCTATCACCATATTATAAAGGGTTGGTTGAAGACAATTATTTTATATGGTAGACTAAAGAAGGATCCTAAGCCTTGGAACGCAAGTCATACTCAAGCTGTTAAAAAAAATTAAAGAAAAAGTTAATAACCTTCATTGTTTAATGCTTGCTAATCCTAGTTGGCAGAAAGTTATTGAAATAGATGCGCCAAATATTGGTTATGGTGGAATCTTGAAATAGATTTCTCCTCATAATAAACAATAATATTTCACTATAGAAAAAATGCCGGATTCCGGCGAAATTATTCCGAGTGAATATTCCGCCGGAGTCAAATCGGGGGAATTCTGCCAGAAATAATATTCAATATTTTTTAAATTTATTTAAACCATGGAAAATTCGAGGGAATATTTTTCCCAATTTTTTTGAATTTTTTTAATTGAAAACTAGAGAAAAATTCCCCTAGTTTTTTTTTTTGAATTTTTTAATTAAAAACTGGGGAAAATTTTCCCCAATTTTTTTAAATTTTTTTTAATTAAAAATGGGGGAAAATTTCACCCGATTTTTTTTTAATTTTTTTAATTAAAAACTAGGTGAAATCCGGGGGAAAGCTTTTTGGCAAGTATTAGATTTGTATTCAAGAGGTCCCAAGTTCGAGTCTGTGCAAGAGCAAAATTTATTTGAATTTTTTGAAAGCTTTTCGGGGGAATATTCCCCCGGAATTCTGTCGGAATATTCCGACGGAACTCTGGTGGAAAATTTCCCTCAAAAAATACCGGGGGATCTCCGGAGGAATATTCCGCCAGAGCAATTTTTTTAAAAAATAATAATAGTGTATGTATAAAACTAAAAATAAAAACATAACTAGAAAATTGTGGAAATAGCTTAATGGGAAAGCATGAGATATCATTCCAAGAGGTCTTAAGTTCATATCCAACTAACTGCAAATTTTAAAAAAAAAAAAAAAAAACTCTTTGGGGAAATATATATAATTTCAATATAAATGGTGTTAATATTACTTCTGCTATTTTGTTTCCTTAAAAATTGTGATTGTTCATTCAATATTTTTTCTTTTAACGAATTAAAAGAATATATACATATGTTTATATAGTATATGTTCATATAGTTTATAGAATATATATATTTATATAGTATCAATACTATCTTTCAACTATTATTAATTATACTATCTTTTAATTATGTATACTATATTTATAGGTATACAAATGTTTATATTGTGTGTATATATATATATATATATGTTTATATAGTATATATAATATATATATTTATATAGTATCAAACTATATTTTAACTATTATTGTTTATACTAGATTTTAATTATGTATAATATATTTATAGGTATACATATGTTTATATAGTATATATATTTAACTATTATTATTTATATTATCTTTTAATTAGTTATAATATATTTCTTGGAATACATATGTTTGTATAGTGTGTATATATATGTTTATATAGTATATATAATATATAAGTTTATATAGTATCAATAGTATTAGCAGACAAAACTATTTATTAGCATCAGACGAATATTTCGGGGGAACTCCGGGAGAATATTCCCCCGAATGTTTTTTAATTATTTATAATATATTTATTGGTATACATATGTTTATATAGTATATATAATACATATGTTTATATAGTATCAATACTATATTTTGTCTATTGGTACTTATACTATCTTTTAATTATTTATAATATATTTATTGGTATACATATGTTTATATAGTATTAATACTATATTTTATCTATTGTTACTGATACTATCTCTTAATTATTTATAATACATTTATTTTTTTTTAAATTGAAAGAAAGAATGTTAAAATAAATTAAAATAAGAATAATCAAATAAATATATAATAAATATAAAACAAAACAAAATAGAACACAACCTCTAGCAATAGCTTGGTGGTGAAGGGTTAGTCATCCAACCTTGAGGTCGCGAGTTTGAATTTTCTCAATTATAAATATTTGTATATTTTGGGAGGTACTATTCCAGCGGCGGCCGGAGCGGCGGCGGCAGGTCCGGTGGCGCGGCAGTGGTTCGGTGGGGCACCGACATTGAAGGTCAACGGTTGTCCGGCGGAAATTTCCGCTGAACGGTCACTCCTGCGGAACAGTCCTGCGGACATTTTTGTTGGAATTTCGATAAATTTGTTCCGGAGGAATTCCGGTGGAAAACACCGTTTCGAGGTCATTTTTTCTGGCGGACACGATTCTGCCGGTTTTCCGCCGGATTTAGCATTTTCTGGAAAAATATTCGGCCGGATTTTCTCTGAATTTTTCCCTCGAAATTTGCCCTTTTTCCTGTAGTGTTTTGTTAGTTTCATTCAGGTAAATGGAATAGCAGTAACATAAATTATGCTATGGTGGCCAAAGAAATTCTTGCAATTGTTAAATGTGTTTTAAAAGTCCAAGATGATTTATATAACCAATTTTTTTTAAAAAAACTGATTGCCAGTTAGCAAATTTATGTTTCAAAAGGATTTTAAACATGATGTATCAAAGCAAATGTTTGCTAGGTGGTAAGCTCATTTAGCTCCTTTTGATTTTGAAATTCAATATAAAAAAGGAAAAGATAATAGTCTTCCTAATTTTCTTACTCGTGAGTTTTTATAGGAATGATTCCAAAAGAAAGTAATAATACTCCTCCAACTAATAGAGGAGAAAGGGGAAATTTTTTTTCCCAAATTGGACGCCAGAGGCTAATAGCCGATATCATTGCATCATCCTCAGGTAATATACTTAAGGATAAGAATGATCCCATTACAAGGAATTTATGGAATTTCTTGAAAAGAAATTCCAAAAAAAAAATATAATCCTTCTCCTTCTTATGCAAAAATTGTGACTGAAGAAGAAAATGGAGACTCTTCTTCATATGAACAAAATACCAATAAAGAGTTAATAATACTCTTAGAAAATGAAGATATCCAATGGAAGGATGAACCATGGACTTTTAATGCAAAAGTATTTGGATACAACATCATATGCCGTAAGTTTATATAAACAAAGAATGAATTATGAGAATATACTCGCACATACTAAATCATTTGAATTCTCACATTTTACCCCAGCAAATAATAAGCAGGTTTATAACTTTAGTAAAGTTATTATCAAGCGGATAATATCTGCAGAAGAATGGAGTCTTAACACGTTAAGGGAAAAGGAATATATTCATTTGGAATTAAAAGTCCTGATAAAATTCAATTATTGGGATTATATATGTTGAAGCATTTCATAATGTATTTCTTTATGAAACTTCTAAAAGAAATCATTCTTGGTTTTTCAAAATCTGCCCTAAAGTATATAAATGTGGAGAACAATGGTCGATAAATTATGGTCTATCCATAAAAACTTTTACCAAAATCATTGAAAGGTTTATATACTGAATGGGTGAATGTTTCACTAAATTAATTGAAATGGAACATCAAAATGGATGGATTGAGGTGATAGCTTCAATGTATTTTTTTTTAGTAGAATTTTCTACTCCTTGGATTTGCAAATGAGCACCCGAATTTGTTATACACAACAAAATATCTCATGCTTAGGAAAAATCTTCTTTACTAAGTTTTGGAATAAGTTAATACAAAAAGAAGATGACAAATTGCTGGGCCAAGAGATAATTAATGAAATTCATCAAAAAATTGAAGAATATAAAGAACAAAAATCAAATCTAGACAACAAAGGGAGTCACCTGGCCCATTCCAGCATATTGCTAGAAAAATTCAAATGCGGAAAGGAACAATGACCAAGGATGAAATTATTGAATCATATATTGAAGAAATGAAAAAGGATTTAACGAAAAATCTGGATGTGGAAATTAAATCTGATATTTTGATGGCATCATCTTCAGTAGATGAAGACACCCAATATTATGCTGGAGAATCTCAAGATCCGTATGAAGAAGAAATTTCAATTGAATATTTTTTTTTATAATCTCAAAGAAACACTCAAGGAAAGTGATAAGAAAAATTCAGAAGAATTTGGGACAAAATCTAGACAAGAAGTTTAATAATGGACCTGGCAGTGACAACCATGATGGCTTGCAGTGGACAGCGAGGCAACAATAATGCATACCTGCTCAATTATTCAAAAATGGACAGCGAGGTAGCAATAATGCATGCCTATATATGAATTTCATTTAATGAATTTTGATGTCCGTGGGATTTTTATAAAAAAGTGACTTATTTTCTTGTTTTAGGTAGAGCCAATCCTACTATCAGTTTTATTTTTAGATTTCAAACTCGTGCTATTGTCTCCTACTACCCCTTTTGTATAAATATTTGAAATAACAAAAAAGTGGCTTGTGGTATTATTGTTCCTTATTTTGTGGTACGTCTTTAAGTGTTTTTAATTATTTTAATTTCATACTTTATTTAGCCTGAATGACAAGCTAAACTACTTGTGTTAAATTGCATCATTTTATATGAAATGTATATCTTGGAATTGATAATTTTTTGAAAACAAGACTGTGCTAGATTTATGAATAATTATGCCAAAGTTAGCGAATAGAAATAGACCTCAGTTTAAGGCTGTGTTTGGCCCATTCTTTGCCGTTGAGTGGCATTTTTAGGGCTTTTGTTTTGGCCATACTAGCCTAGATTTTATTGACAATTTTTATCTCTGTAAATCTATCTTGTGGCTTATTATTTAAAAATTTGGCATTATGTTTTGTATGGGCAGTTATTGGTATCAAAGCCATGCTATATAGGACATATAAGTGATGTAATTCAACACAATCTTTTATTTATGACCAAGGACTTATACTGGAATGCATCTACTATTCGGACACATAATAGGCGCCACGACACACCAACTACGCGCTGGACCAGAGCACCATCAGGTGTCATTAAATTAAACTGTGACGGAGCTCTCTTTCCAGCTATAGGAGAGTATGGGATCGGCGTAGTTGCTTGTGATGACCAAGGATTGTACGTGGGGTTGCTAATGGACAGGGGTGTTGGCCTAATAGAGCCTGAATTTGCAGAACTAAAAGCTATCTTGGGGACTTTGGACATGGCAAGCCGACGAGAATGGTCTCATATTATAAGTGAGACTGTGAGAGTGATTGTGCTAGTCTGATCGGAAAGCTTGACACAAGAGTTAATGATCTTTCCGTCCTTGGAAACTTAATCTCGGACGCCCAACTGATGTCTGCATCTCTTATGTATTTCAAGTTTTCATTTGTATGACGCATGAGCATTTGGTAGCTCATCGCTTAGCTAGGAACGAAACGCCTCTTGTTGAAGGTTTTGCGGATACTCCTGCATTTATTTCTGATGCTTTGTATGATAAGACGCCTATCTAAACAAAGGCATTTGGTCTCTCTCAAAAAAAAAAAAAAGACACTAACTTTAGATTATTTAGTGAGAAGGGAGTGCAAAGTTAATTTCACAATATATCATCATAGTAGTTCTAATTTAAATGTACACTTTGTATCTCAATTGTACTAACTATGTACATCTTTCGTTTGAAAAATTGAGAATAATGATCTAAAATAAATTATCCAAAAGCCAACGATATATTTATTTGACGTATCGATTGATTTTGTACCCAAGTAATAATTGCTGAAAATCATATCTCTTTTATCTAAATAAAATTAAAATCACCGTAAGTTATCATTTATCATCTATATGAAAATAATATTAGTTCAAAATTAAACTTTAATTTTGTTTTAAAGATTTATATATATATTTTTTCAAATTATCAAATATTTTTATGCAATGAATTATACATTAATTGTTTACCAATTATGAAAAAAATTATGTTAAAAGAAATATGAATCTTAAAAGTTTTAAAAGTTATATACAAAAAGTAAAATCTCTAAATAAATTTAACAATAGGTATTTATACATTAAATGTCTACCAATTATGAAAAAATTTATGTTACAAGGAATATGAATCTTAAAAGTTTTAAAATTTATATAAAAAATAAAATTTCTAAATAAATTTAACAATAGGTTTTTATAGTCTACATTATCTTTTTAATATAAATGTTTCTATCAGATATGTTTTTTATTCAACTAACATTGTTTTAGTTTTAATCTTACTACATTTTGTTGAAAATTAATTTCTAGTCAATCTCATTTAATGGACAGTTGCAAAGATCATAATTTCAATTTACCCTTCGTATGAAATTTTCTTTTCTTTTTTTCTTTTGTGATTTTTTTTTCTATTTACAGTCCCTATGAATAATTGAAAATTTGGAGAAATTACCAATATTAAAACCGTCATCTAGTTTTAATTTTAAATAACAATATACCAATAAAATTGTAATACTATTTTCGAAGGAGATAATATAAAATTTATTAGAACTTTATATTATCAAAGTAAGATGCATTTATAAATACATCAAGTGTGGCACCCCTCTCGCCAGGGTATACCTAAACGATTGGAGCCCACTGGTGATCATACTAAATACTCGTCTTCCGACTAATATTTAGTACAGTCACCTCAAATACTCACAAACACCTCATTCTAAAATTAACGCAGAAGCAATACATAAAACCAAAATAGTAATACAAGTATCAATCCAAAAATAGGTACGAGGCCAAAACAACATGATTGTACCAACTACTATACATCTAAAAGATTACTTAGCAAAATTTAAACACTAGCTTTGTCCAACGCTCGTACCAGTCCTCAGTCAAGCGACCGACCTTATTCTGAGACAAAGAACAGAAGGAATAGGGGAGGTAAGTTCAATTGACTTAGTGAGGCCACATATACATATATACAAGAGAGGTACAATGATTAAACGAAATACTTAAATCTCATAGACATGATTTTCTTATGTACGGCAAAAATGGTTCTAATTATGAGCCAAGAACTTTAGTTGTAAGCATGAAATACGTATCTTATCATAAAACATATTTGGATCATGCAATGGTGAGCTGTGCAGACATCTCCAACCTTATAACTACGCAAAACGGATAAAACGTAATAGAAACCCTTATGCCTCCCTTGTCGAGAAGCCACCTCGACATCAGACAGACGGATGGTGTACCACATGCCCGTGCCATACACCGATCCAATCCTACTACAGCCAATCTCCAACTGTACGTAGAATTGAATCCTACGGAATGGTATCGTACAAAAAGTTTCTATCGTCGGTCCGTTCCGTCCAATAGTCCCTTTCTGCACGTACCTGGGCCCGACTCTCCCAAGGGCGTCCCCAAGGGTGTCAACAGATCATATCAAAACAGATACAGCTCACATTTTCAAAAACGTAATAATTTTGGATATAGCTTAACTTATAATTCGGAAGAATATTTCATTAGAAATATAAAGAATAAAATACAATTCCAAAATAATAGCCTAAAATGCAAATATAACTAATTGGTAAAATAAATGAATGATAGAAATTAGACGTGGTAGGCCATACGATGGTATTTACAGCATATAGTTCGATGTCCCAGAAAGAAAGATGAAAGGCACTCACCGAACTTAGTTATAGTTCACTAGTAGCTCAAGATGCGTCAAAAGTACCAATATGTTCTTCGCCTATAATAAGTGACACACTAAAATTAGCATCCTATAATTATACCTACTAAAATACATTAGTCCCATAAACATACTTTAGGGTTCGTATTCAAATTTCAATTTCTATCAGCTCAAAGCACAAATAATAATCTCCCTAATTACAAATGTAAAGACACTACGTTATATACTAAAATTTAGCTTATTCATATATATATATATATATATACACACACATACACGCACATCTAAGTCACCTACACATATAAACGAATTGAATATAGATATTATCTATATTATATATATATATATATATATATATATGTGTGCACTTATGTACATGTGTGTGTGTTCGAACCACTAATCATAAAAATCATACCAGCTCATAAGTGATTTAACTATGTTTACTCATATATTATATATTAAATATGGAAATGATTCTTTAATTTCCACAATTTACAATTACGCTAATATTTCAATACAATAATTTATTATCACTAATTCCTTGATTAGACTACTCTTATTAGCACTAATCCCTTGATTAGATTACTCACAAGAACATAAACATATAGGTAATCCGAAAACATGAATATATGCATATATAAACCAAAACCAAAACATGTATATACAAGCCGAAATTATATAATTATATCTATATATATGGGAATAGAAATAAGTGTATTCACATAAATAACAAATTGTATATATATATGTATATATATGTAAGATACATGTATATACAACATATATGTGTGTGTTTATTTATACATATACATACGAACCATATATATTTATACATACCTCTATGAATATAAATAAACCACCAAATTCTTGAAGTCAAGCATGGAAATACACTAAACTTATGAAAAGGAAGACAAAGAATTAAAAGGCGTACCTGTTGCTGCAGGAAAACAAAGAAGATGAGATTTGCTATATACAAATATCTATGTATTTATGTGTATTTTTTTTTTCTCTAGGCCTTTAGTACATTAAATATGTATATAACAAAGTGAGACATACATATATCAACAAGTGGCGGCAGATAGAGTGGCAAGAATGATGGGAAATGTGGAACCCCCTAGATCACATATTTCCCTCAAATTGCAATTTAGTCCCTTAAGTTTCTATATTTATACTCTAGACATCAGAACTTCTAATAATAAATAAATTCTAACTAAAGTAGTATCTAATTAGAACCTATTATTTCATTAAATAGGATCCGTGCTAGGTTTCCTGATATCACTTTATTCCTAAATTAATAAATAAACTTTGGGGTGTCACATCAAGTCAGGATAAAATCAATGATTGGGTTTTGTATAAGAAACATATACCGATAAGGGTTAAGTTATGATGATTAAAGATTTTGTCTGGAACTTTTAAATAAGAAAATAAATATTCAAACTTACGTACATATAAATTTTTTTAGTACAAGTAATTATTGTAAAGTTAGTTACATTAAATCAATTTGTCACATTAAATCAATTACATCAATTTGTCACATTAAATCAGAACTATGACACTCAATGCAACCAATAATCAATTACAAATGAAGTACTAATTATTGGTGTCCAAGATAATAAATATTTGACTATTCTCCTTTTGAATAGTTTGAATTTTTAGATAACGTGGTTGTTCAACATGATAGAAAAAGTTTGAGTGCACGTGCAGGGACATTTTGAACATGATAAATATTCGATGATTCTCCTCTCTAATAATTTAAATTTTTAGATGAAGTGGTCATTTTATTCTTAGTAGAATACAAATCACCATTAAACAGACAAAATACACACAATTTTCAGATTTGGTGAAAGAGCTTCGCTCTTACAATTGAAGCCAAGTCTCATTAACAATATTTCTATGTTTGAGCATTAATCAGGTAAAAACATATAAAAGAAAATATCAATCCTTTTTCTCTCTCTCTTTTTTCCCCTTTTATTTTCCTCTCGATTTCTTCCTTTCCTACTTTTGTGCTTCCATTTCTCTTCATTTACCAGATCTTTTCCATTCGATTTATGATGTCTTTTTATTTTCAATAGCAAAAGTTCTCTCTTTTCTTTCGCTTGTACACCATAGGAATCTCAAAAAATCAATACAACTCATATGCGCATTCAACAACAAATACCAATTACATATATGATTTGATATTAATTTGCTACAGTTTTAAGAAACTGAAATGAGGAGAATTAAAGATATTACGGTGATTGGTGCAGAAGTGCTGGGGAATAAAATAGAGGATAGAGAGCCACTGTCGGAGGATATGTTAATTGAAATTCTGATCTATCTTCCCATCAAATCATTGGTGCGATTTAAGTGCATTTCAAAATGTTGGTGTGATTTGATCAAAAGTTCTGCTGTTATCACCAAGCATCTTAAACATTATTGCAAGGAAACTCTATTGGTGAAACGCAATTTGCCTAACCAAAATGAAATTCATCTTCCTAGTGAAGATGACGTCTTGTCTTTCCACAATCCAGATTGCCCAGAGTTGTTGGTATCCCCAAATCTTTTCATCCCTCAATTTTTTAATGATCAATTTGCCCATTATCATGTAAATCTTTTCGGACCCTGCAATGGGATTGTTTGCATAGTGTCTTTTGATGTCATTGTTTTCTCCAACCCTGCACTACGTGAATTCAAGATGCTTGCGCCAGGTCCTTTTGACTGTCCAGAGGGTTGTTATAAGCTTCATTAGGGAACAGGTTTTGGTTTCGATGCCAATACTAAAAGTTACAAGCTTATCCAATTATGGCAAATAAATGAAGTGCAAGACTACGGTCAAGAACACAATTGGATGAGGATTGATTTGTATAATTCAAGCACCGATTCTTGGAGGATTATGGACGTCGTGGTGCCAGAAATTCGAAGTGATTATAATTTTGATCTTCTATTTAATGGCGCATATCACTGGCGTGCCAGAGAAATCCCTGAAGACTTAAGTACCAACCTTATTCTTTCTTTTGATATAAGCACTGAGGTTTTTCGAAAATTTAAGTATCCTCTTAATGTAATGTGTCCAGGTCTTGTGGTCTTAAACCAATGCCTTACCTTAGTTAGCTTTAGGGATCCTTATCAATGTGACGTGCTAGACTTTTGGAAAATGAAAGAATATGGCGTCCAGGAATCATGGAGCAAAGAGTTGGAAATAGGGCCTTATTGCCTTATGAGCCCGTTGTTGTGTTGGAGGAATGACTGGCTATTTTCTGAAACCTATGATACTGCATATGTATCTAAATTGGTATCTTATGCACTCAATCTAGATGAAATGAAGAGATATGAATTTCATGGGTTTGGGGGCTCATTTCACGCACTCATTTTTATAGAGAGTTTAGTTAGTTTAGATCCAGTAATTTTATGCTCCAAAAACGACTAGCCAAGATTTTAAACAACTTGATTTGTGGTATAGCATGTATCTCTTATGTGTCGAAGGTCTCCTTCAATTTTTCGAATACAACAGTAGAGTAGTTTCTATTATTGTGCTTATCACGGCGGTCTTCCGATTATGATGTGCATGTTTCGGCATTACTTGCTGTCATGTTACTTGGTTGTACTTGAGGCCTGATATTGATTTCAAATGAGCTGTTTGCACTGAATTTACGTCCTCTATCTATTCATTGAAATAAATTTCTTGTTATACATGTTCCCCACATGTTATTATTATTATCTGTTTTGCATAGATGTAGTTCCTGCTCACTTTTCGATTTTTAGTTGAAGTATTTGTCTCAATTATGTGCCATTCATTTCGAGTCTCAGCAAAGTGTGTTTCTACTTTTGTCAGGAGTTGATATTGCATTCTCTATTTCTTTTTTTATCAACTGAGTCGATAGCCCATCAATTAATAAGAATTTAGCTGTTTCTAATTACAGTGATTTATTGGAGGGCGTAACTACATATCAGTTTTATTCAAGAAATTCTCGACTGTTATTCTAATCACCCTATTGTAGAATTTAAAATTGATGTAAAATCCCCCATAAATAAAATAAGAGACCATAACCTCCTTATATGTCTATTATTATGACAGTGAATGTACCCTTAAAATTTCTCAAAGCTATTGAACCGACTAAAGTATTCTTTTATAGTTTCTTTTCATGGGTAATTACGTAAATTTCTATTCTCATTAAAATTAATTTTGAGAATAAGATTAGCATCAAAACTTATAAGACAAAAGACATTTCATATCAAAAACAAAAAAAAAAAGGACATTCATATGAATAAGAATGCGTCGCACCTAGAACTCTTGTTTACACACCTAAACACACTTTGCGGAAAATTTTTATGATTTTTGTTTCTACAACCAATTTAATACGAAAAGAAAATAAATAAATAAATAACACAGACTTCCCACGAATTGCAGGATCCAGAAATTGCCCAACACGATGTTAAAGGTTAAAGTATAGAAGTATGGTTTTTTTTTATTAAATTATTTCCGACATAATTATATTTATAATTATATAAGCTTGTAATTGTCATTTGACACAATTTACACAAACATTCCATTATATTAGTTTATATATTTTATTTACATTATTTTTTCCTTTCATTTTCAGATTTTCTTTCTTTTCTATTTTCTTTCCTCAACCAAACGTAGTGTTAGACTCTTATTCAAAAAATATGAGCATGATTTAAAACAAAAAAATACAAAATTTATAGTGATATTCATAGCAAAGCTCAATTACCACAATGGTATTTATACTACTCAAGGTGCTATATCTGTTCATAAATGAACTAGCATGTATCGCTTTCTATGCACAATAAATATTAAGGATAAATATTTTTTACTCTCCAAACTTTTCACATTTTGGGACTTTACCATCTAAACTTTTTTTTTTTTTTGCGTTTGCCATTTGAACATTGCGTTTTTTTACACATTACATTTTTCAGTGGAGGTAAGGGTAAATGCGTCATTTCAGCTGGTTAAAGTCACATGACATATATGTGAATGCCCTTAGATGGTAATATGTAAAAAAATGCAAAATTCATATGGCAAATGGCAAAAAACAAAAAAGCTTATATGGTAAAATCCCAAAATGCGAAAAGTTTGGAGGGTTAAAAGTATTTATTCCATGTAAAATGACGCATTTGCCCTTACTTAAAGTCACGTGACATGCATGTGATGAAATTCCGGCAGAATATTCCACCGAAAAATGCCCTTAGATAGTAATATATAAAAAAAACGCAAAGTTTAGATGGCAAACGGCAAAAAAAAAAAAAAAAGTCCAAAAACATGAAAAGTTTGAAGGTTAAAAAATATTTATCCCTAAATATCTATATTATCACCCTTTTGTGGTGAACTAAGTATAAAATATGTTGGTCTATCCACACAAAATAATGTTATGTTACACTTCATTTTAGGAATTTATATAGAAAAGTACTACTATGAAAATCTTAGCTAATAGTGTGTAATGAGATAAGTTTTCTTGAAGCGCTATCTTCTTTTAACAATGAGCTATCCACTTATGTAGGAAGAAATGCGAGCAGAAGCGAAAAATCAAAATATCATGGAGTAAGAAGGGGCAAAAGACACGAGGGAGTGCAATTTCAAAAGCATATAATCAGTTAAATTTTTATTTTCAATTTAAATAGAAATTCTTATTAGCACTATAGAGTTTATCATTATCCTACAAGTAACGGTTATTATTTTCTCAAGTTCTATTATCATGTAAAGATATTAATTGATATTATCAACTTCAAACCCTAAATAATATAATATTTATAGTGAAAATGATCAACTCAAAGAAAGAGGTGGAAGAAATTTTTCTTCAGAAGAAAAATGTGCATTATCAAATTTAAATATTGGCATCTTCGAAAAAATTCTTATCCCATGAATGTAGGGTTAATCTATTTCTTTAATGATTTTAATGAATGTATGGAATTCATGCAAGAAATAATTTTTCGATATGATGGTTTGCAAAGAAAATATTCAAATTATATTTAGAAAAATAGGAATAGAACATAAAATGAACACATCATGATTACAGTAGTGAATATAAAAAATAAATAAATGAATAAGAGAAATTCAAAAAATTACAAACTCAAATATCTATCAAATACATAAAATTAAATCACTGCAAAAAAAAAGTAATATTATTGACAAGATTTAAAAGTAGCAATATAAAAGTTATCACCAATAGTTGTATAAAGTGACAATATATTCTATTTTGTCACTAATTAAGTTTTTTTTTTGTGACAACAATTTTTATGTTGTCACAATATTACTCAATGGTGACAAGAATTAATATTTTAGTTGTCACCATTAATAATTAGTGACAACTTGGTGACAATAGAAATTGTTATTAGGATTTTGTGACAAGATTTCATTGCTACTAAGTTATCACAATAAGTGTGTCAGTAATTATCATTTCTACACTATGTTGCCACCTTTTTATAATAAGTTATTATAATTGACATTGTACATACATCAATTTATTGTCACCAAATATATATAATTAATGATAACTTTTTTGATTATCACTTATTATATAGTCACAAATTTACTCATTGTCTTATAATGAATCAACAAAAGATCAGTATGATAAACAAAAGTGAAACATATTAATCAAAATAGAAAATAAACCTAAAAATGAGATTAACACCAAAACTTTTGAAAAATTAAGCAACAAGTACCAAAAAAATATGAAATTTAAAAAAATATTAAAAAAAGGTAAATGCAAAGACCAAGTGAAAATTAAAATATCATTAAAAAAAATGAGCTAAAGATATAAATTGTTGCATAAGCACACAAAACAGTCAAGAAAGCCAAATGGAATATAAATTGTTGCATAGAATTGCACCTCTAGGTACGTTTGTTTTATTTCCATTCAATGTGTTAAATCAGCAAGAAACGAACTCTACTGATAAGAAATATATATAGATTCCTTTAGTCAAGGATAATATTAATTTAAATGACACATTTATTTTATCAAAGGATTAATAGATATGAGTAAAACTGCTGGGTATATTCATTGAATGCTGCAAAATTTCATTCATCCACCCATCCCTAAGGGAAATCAATAGTGAAACCACCGTTTCCTTCAACTAAGGAAAGTGGTTCCATAAATTCAAGAATATCTCATTTAATAAAAAAAATTCAATTAATAATTTACCAACAAAATATAAAGCCTAAATATTGACCTTTTAACATAATCGAAAGTTGAGAAAAAATATTGTCATGTAAACAAAAATGAATCAAATGTTTGCTTTTTTGAAATCGTAAGTTCTAAAGAATCAAATAGTTTCAAATAATCTAATGAAATCAATGAATGCATATTTCCAATAAAAATAATATAATAAACGAATATCTCAATATTATAAAAATATAAAAGTAGTGGAATAAAAAAAAAATTTAAACATAAAAAAAAATATAACTTAATCGAAAGGATGAGTGACAAATATCAAAATCAAAGTGTAAAACTCAAACAAAAATAAAAAATAAAGAACAAATTTATCAATGGACAAATCTAACACATAACCACTAAATCTGATAAACCCTTCAATATTCACATAAAGCTGCATATTTCAAATAAATATAAAAAATCTAAATAAAATTAAGAATTCCAAAAAAATTATAAAAAGTGTAAAAGCTCAAACAATTAAGAGTAGATCTTTATATGAAGTAACTAACATAAATAAAATTTAGAAGAAAAATAACAAAATAAAGCAAATACAGAAATTGAAGAATTGAAATTTAGTAAAAAGTGTATTACTCTAAAAATGGACAACTTTCGCCTCGACATGACTTCCTAAGTTCCTAAACCTTGGAAGTATCACCCCTTCCTTTCAACTATTTCTCCATCCGATCAAAATAATAATAATAATAATAATAATAATAATAATAATAATAATAATAATAATTTGAAAGACTTCTTTTTCATTTATCTGAATGCCCATGAGAAGTTAGTGCAGCTTTGTGGATGGAGATATGAGAGAGAAGAAGAAGTTCCTACGTAGTAGAGATGTCTGGGATAAGAAAAGTTATATTATTGTAGTGGATGAGAAGTTATTTTTATTTTTAAAGAGGGGAAGTTATCTCAAAAAAAAAAAAAATTAAACCAATCATATTTTTCTATTTAATTAAAAAAAATTTAAAATTACCAGAAAATTCCATTCAATTAGAATTACACAATTTTGGTCAACGATTGCTGTCACATATATAATAGTATAGATAGATAGATCATAAAATTTGAATATTATGATCAATATATCATATGTGTGATTGTTGATGGCAAGATAAAAAAAAAATATTAATATTATTTTTTGATTCTTTTTAATGTATCTTATCTGAGTTGAGTTTATAAACCTTTTTTGGGAGTTTCATTTCTTTGCTGGAATGAGCGTTAGATAGTAAAGGAGTAGGAGAAAAAATGAAGTTTATTACTTTTCTAAATAGTTGAATATGAATTGCTGACAGTATCAAGGTGTTATTTTTTTTTTTTTTTTTTCGATTACAATCAACTCGGGACACCCTAGAGATGTCAACTGGAAGGACCCCCACACACGCACACACTCACTCAAGGGGAAAGGGGGAGAGGACAAGAGGATTCGAACTCAGAACCTCACTGGTACTGATGTGAACCCCCACCACTGGGCTACAACCCCAGTGGCCGGTGTTATAACAATTAACATACATTTATAAATTTCGTTATAAATAAAAATATCAAGCAATTATAACATAATATTAAGGGTTAAATTCATTTTGCATCACTTTATTATTGATTTCGTATCAATTGTCACCATACCAAACACACCTCTTCCTGCCCCATCCACTCAATTTAAAAGAAATACATTCCTGGACAAAAATACTCTTAAGTTTAATATAATGATTTATTCACTTTGCACCCTATGATAAATTATATTATACTATATTTCTCTCTAAAATTACATGTTAATAAAATTACCCCAAATTTTATTAGACACTTGGGGCTTATCTCCTCCAACGTCTCCACTTTCCCGGATATATAAGGCAGAAATTCTATTGACCACCGTAGATATGCCTTTTTCTTTCTTTCTTTTTTTTTTTTTTTTCAATTTTCTCTAAACTTCATTCGTCATTAAAGGTACAAATGAGTCGTGTTGAGCTTGGAAATTTTTTTGAAGCTCGACAACCCTAATTTTTTGAGACTCGGGCACGACGACTTAGCTGAACTTGAATTTTCAAATAATTTGAGTAGTTCAAACTGGAACTCGAGTCTAAAATTTTTATTTAATAAAGTGATAAAATAAAATTATGTAACATCATTATGTAGTAACATACATGTATATTACGAATAAAATAAATGTACATTAATAAAATAGTATATATATTCATAACATAAGATGTATATCATTAAAAATATAAAAAATGTTAAAATAAGAACCTGACCCGAGCCTCGAGTCTGCATTCAAAAAGTTCGACATCGGCTTGAGGTCAAGCTCGAGCTCAAGTCAAGCTACCTCAGGAAGCTCGTGCATCAGCTCAACTCATTTGCACACCTATTTGTGATTAGTGTTTCTATTTAACATGTAATAAAAGGTAGTTAAATAACAAAAAATGCCTAGAAAAAGCATATACATATGTAGATTAGATGTTATAATGAATTTGAAAAATATTAGAGTAATAATCAAATAACATTATGTTTTTTCTATAATTTTTTTTAAATGCTAAATTATAAATATTACGTAATTCATCATATTAATGCACATTTACATTAGATATTATAGATTATATGATGTAGTACACAATATTTCTATTTAATTACTTTAATCATAAATTTACAATTTATTTTCTAATATTTTACATATAGGTATATTAGTTTTCAAGTAAAAATCTAATAATTAAATTATTAATTTGAACTCCAATGATGAGGAATGTGTCCAAATTGATATAAAATAATTTTAGTCATCGAAATTAATAAGTAATCATTTTCTATATATAAAATAAAAAAGCATTTTAATAGAATGCTTATTTATAATAGATATTATAGATTATAAATGTATTTCATAATATTTTTATTTAATTACTTTAATTTTATTATTTTATAAATTATTTTCTAATATTTTATATGTAGGTATATTAATTTTCAAGTTAAACTTTAATAAATAAATTATTAATTTAGACTCCTGTAATAAGGATGGGCTAAAATTGATATAAACTAATTTTCGTTATTAAAATTAATAAGTAATCGTTTTTTTTATTGCATCAAATAAAAAGTATTTTAATAGAACAAAGAAAATATTGGAATGATGAATGAATTTCCACTACTAGAAAACAGGATTTAGCCACGAAATTAGCCATGAATTTTGATAAAAATTTGTGGCTAAAAAACTTAGCCACATATTTGGCCATAGAAAAAATCCATGGTTAAAAGCAGTGTTGCTAAGCTTTGCCACGGATAATGTCCACAGATACCTGGTCACGGATTGGCCATGAAAAAATCTAAGGCCATTCTGAAATTCGGCCACGAATTTTTCCATGACTAAGTCTTTTTTTTTCCTGTTAAAATATAGTATAGCCACAGAACATATTTGGTCAAAATAAATAATTTTGAATAATATTTGAATTTGACCACAAAAAAATCCATACCCGATGTTTTTTTTAAATATAGAGCCTAGCCATGGATTTATCTGTATCCACGACTAGAGTAAATAATTTTTTTTTAAAAAAAAATAAGTTTTGCCATGGAAAAATTCGGGGCTATGATAAAAAATTTGAAAAAAAAATATTTGGCCACGGAAAATTCTGTGGCTAATATTTATTTTGTTTCAAAATATATATATAAAACCAAGTGATGGAGTTTTCCGTCACCAAAAATTAAAATTTTTATAAATATTACTTTTTGGCCATGGAATTTTTCGTAGCCATTTTCTTTAAAAAAATATTTAGCTATGGCTAATCGTCCTGTGTATTTTGTGGTACATTTTGTTTTAATGCACCCCAAAACCTGTAAATTTCTTTTCACAAAACCAAAATACCAACAAACTATCAATTAATATAATGCTATTAATACACAATCCATAATCATCAATTACTAATAATCTATGGAATTAGTAATCATTCTACTACATTGTATCCTACAATTCATAATCATCAAATATATATGCCAATAGTGAATAAAAGTGTATCAATATATTATTCTACCAATTAAACACAACAATTAACATATATAACAATTCCTAATAGTCACGTACATTCACCACAACATCATTTCCATCATCCTCTTCATCATCATCACCATCATCATTGCCACCACCATCACCATCACCATTACCACCACCCTCGTCAGCTTCATTTTCATCATGAGCAACAGGAGCAGACGAAGTGGCTGGATCTTTACGTTTAATCGACTCTTGATTTTTTTGATGCTAGCCGCCATCTCTAACATGGTCTTTTGAAGGATTGAAATCATTTATTAATTTTATTGATATTTGTAATTTAGTAATCAATTATATATATATATACACACACACACATATATATATGTATTAAATTTTACTTTTGGCCACTAATTTCTTAATGTTAGAAAAATTCGTAACTAAAATTTAAAATTAAAAATTTTTACCTTTGAGCTTATTAAAATTTGCAAATTAAAAAATTCGGAGATTATAAGTGAAATTTAGGTAAAATTATTCATTATAGGTGAAATTATCAATTTATTTATTTTAAAACTAGTGTAATTGACCAAATTAAATTAATCAAAATTCTACAAGGCCTTGTCGCCATCGGATCAATAGATATGAAATATGAAATTGACCAATTGACATATTTAATTACTTAAGAATCAAACTATATATTCAAAATAATATGATTATATATGAAATAGGCCAGTTGAATTAATTGAGCATAGAAAATTGGAGTAGTAAATGAGAAATTCAACTTGAATAGTTTTTTAGAGAACTATCACTAATTCGATAAAAAAAATAAATCCGAATATTTGGTTTATACATTTAAATTGATTTACAAATTAAATCATAAAGTCCTTTTGTTTTGTGTAATCGACCAATTGAATTAATTGAGTTGGTACAATTGACATATGGAGTAAAAATCAATTTGATTAGCTATTTGGGGAATTAATAATTAATTCAACGAAATAAATTAAAAAATTTGACTTATGCCTTTAAATCAATTGAGGGATATTGTTCATTTTATTGAACAAGATAACCAAATTAGTAATTTCCAATGATTGAAATAAAAGTGTAATAAATTTTTTTAAAAAAATTATAGAACTTAGCTACGGATTTAGCTACAAAGCTAATATGAAAATAGCTATGGATTTTGCTATAGATTAGCCATGGAATTTTAAAGGTAAATTTAGCTACATATTTTTTGTGGCTAAATTTAGCCAAGGATTAGCTACAGAAAGTGCTTAGCCATATTTTTGGTCATTTTTTTTTATCATCTATTTTCATGGCTATTAGCCAAGCTACTGATTGTTTCTATAGCTAAAATCATGGCTAAATACCACTTTTCATATAGTGTAATTAGCACCTTATAAATTTGATCAATTGATTTATTAATGTAATTAGCCTTATAAATTTAAGATATATATATGTATATATGTTGATAACCTATTGTGTAATCGATCATTTATATATATATATATATATATATATATATATATATTAATAATTTGAATTAAAAAAATGAAAATAAAAATGGATATTAATAAATTTGAGATATTCTCTTTAATTTGGTATGATTTTCTCCTTCGTAAAAATAGCGTATTTCAAATTATTTTTAATTTTTATTGACTCATTTTATTTTCATTTTGATAGTAATTATTAATTATTATCTTAATTAATTTGATCAATTAGATTATTGATATTAATTGTTCTCAATTGATCGATTTTCAAACTGATACAGATTATTATAAACATAAAATTAAACTAATCGATCATTTAGCTAGCCTTTACTTTGTTATATACTAGGCTTTTTATGTCTCCGAATTCCCCCATAATTCAATTTGATGTCAAATCATTAGTTACTATTCGATTATCAGTCAATTGATATAATGATGATATACGTGTGTTTATATAGACAAATCAATTTTTGATGTACTAGCTAAGCCTATTTCCCACTATCATACGGTACTAAATTTTCAAATTAAATGTTTCCCTTTCTCTCTTTTTTTTAATGGAAGAGATTAAGTAACTTAATGAGTAATAAATGGCACAATGATTATTTTTCTAACCCTATATTAGTCCACAATTACTTGAACTATATATACATTCAAAAAATCGATGACATTTTATTTTGATCAAGTTATGATGATATAATTAATTCATTAAAAAATGATTAGCACAGAAAAATGGTAAATACAAAAATTACTCACATCTATATATATACAATATAAAAGCCTTGAGACTATCCACCTAAGAGCCAAACATGCGTTCATGTATGAAATTATATGTATTGAATTGAAAAAAATGTGAATATTCATCTTTATCCAACAATATCTAAGATTTTTTAGATAATTTTATTGATTACTAAATTTAAATTCATTTCTTAATATGTATCTCACATATTTTGTATGTATTTGAAAATTAGGTGAAAAGATATATGATTATTCATTTTTATCCAACAATATATAAGATTTTTTCAGTTAACTTTGCTCATAATTAAATTTAAATTCAAAATTTTATTATATCTGAAATATTATACATTTTATACAATCCGAAAGTTAGCTACAAGAGTTAGTATCAATCTTTCAAACTCTTCTCCCTTTTTGAGATATAGGTTATTTGATAATGAAGCTTAAATATAAAATTAATTTTGCACATAACAGTAATCACCTTCATGATTATAAATTCAATGAAAACTCATTCAACATCATCATTTCACTTTAAGGTGCCATGCATTCATAAACTTTTAGTTAGTGATTTTATATGACATTTTGAAAGTTATTTTAATTTATTGATCCTTTCTAGCACTTTTCAATTAGGGATGCCAATGGGTCCAAGTTAGACCCGGTCCCGGTCCCGGACCCCACCCCCCTAATGGGACGGGTTTTAAGACCCCTAACCGGGTTCGGTGCAGGTTCCGAGTCTTCATTTTTAAACCCAGACCCACCCCTTAGGAATTTATATATATTTTTTATTTATTGTTTTATGTAAATTTATATAATATACATGTATATTTCATATATAAAAGTATATATTATATAAATAGTTATTTAAAAAAATAAATATGATACTTTTGTGTATTAAAATAATTATATAACATTAATAATTAAGTTATAATTTCAAAATATGCACAAATAAATATGTGATAATGATGTTTATTTTTTAAAAAATTAAACTATGTTCATAAAAATTTATAAATAATTAGTATTTTGATAATACTATTATTTTTTTCATGTTTATATATAAAGTTGTAATAAAATCAATTTTCTTAAAAAAAATATTTTTTAAATTATTTTAAAAATATCAACCGGGTCTACCAGGTCCAACCCGGACCCGGGTCCAAAAATTCCCCAGCGGGGCGGGTCCCGAATTTGGCCAAACCCGCCCTGTGGCTATTCCTATTTTCAATATGTATCCTTTACTTCATTTTTTATTTATTTTAATATACTTCTTATTCCCGTAATTTGTTGCACTATGAGATAGGAAAGATTTTTGAAGGTTTCAATACGTAGAAGAATTTTTTTTCATTTTTTTCGTTTTTATTTTTATTTTTTAATTTTTTTGATTTCGGATTAATCATATTTCACAATATAATATTTTATAATATTTCAATATATTATTGTGTATTAATTTTAATGTTTAAAGTTTGATCTTTTATCCGTGATTAATATTTGGTTATGTATAATTCTTTTTATCAATAATTTGTTTGATTATTGTTTATTTTTGTTTTTTATTTCGCTCCACCAATAAGAAAAGTTTTTTAGGATTTGAGTACTCCATATTTAGTTTCATTGATTATTAAAGAATTTGCTTAATACATATTACTAAGTTATTATAATTCAATTCATATATATGTGCATATATGTGATTAATTAACTCATATATTTCTTTATGGTTGATCAATTTTAGTTTAGATTTGATCTCATCTTTATTTGATCGAAATGATTCATTAGTCATGCTACTTTTGAATTTTTTTTATCAATCGTCATACTTTATTTTCAATAATTTAAATTTTTATGATTTGTACTCTACATTGGGATCATACTATTAAGTTGGTTTTTTCCCCTCAAATTATGAATTTATTGAATATGTTTAAATAGTTTTATGAAATCTATCATTTTATTTCAAAAATATGAGTTCTCTATAATTTATATTCTAAATCGGGGGTATGCTATTTAATTATCTCTTAATCATTAATTTCTTTAATACATATACATGTTTTTTTTAAATTTTATTTTCATACTTTATTTTGGATAATTTGAACTTTCTATAATTTGTCATCTAGCTTTCTTTTCAAATGAAGATATCTATATTGAAGAAATGATTATGTTAATGTATAAATCATTCATTGGCTTTGTTTCAAAAATGGAAGATTTTAAATTATGATATGCCTTTGTTTCAAAAAAACAAAAAAAATACAATATACCTCATCAATATTTTTTTATTATGATTTGGTTTTTATTATTTTAAATATGCAAAAACTAATAAATAAATAAATAAATAAATATACATAATAATACATTTTTATAATCATTTTCTTTATGAAATTTGTATTCCGTTTGATAATCTCATAATGTTTTATCTTGCCACGAAAGTGAATTAATATTTCTATTTCAATTAAAAAATAAATTCATCAAGGTAATATTATTCATCTTTATCCGTAAGAGTCCAAGAATTATTCAAATTAGTTAGTTAATTCATTTCTTTAAATAAAATTTTGTGATATATATAATTTAGCTGCATTACTCCTTCAAAAGGTTAATTGATCTAAAATATAAAAATTGTACAATATGAATCTCCCAAATAATTCAACGGTTCATAAATACAAATTGTTTCTTTTTTTTTTTTTAACTCTAACCTATTGGTAAGAAATATAATTTCGATGATATCTTTCTCTATCGTATTCTTTATGTTTATACGTTTTCATTGATTTAGATGTATTTTTATTATTTTATTTCATGTTATATTTCTATTATCCACTTCTCTTGAGTTAAATTTTCATATATGCTCTTGACATTTCAAATTATTTCAGTCATAATTATTTTAAATAATAAAAATAATAAATAAAGATATTATGAAATACAAAAATACATATTACATATCATTTTTTTACATAATAAGCTATTCGTGCCAATTGCCAAGGCACAAGGGTTATAACTAGTTATATACATATATATATATTTATATATATAATATAGGTGTGTGTATATATATAATAATAATAATAAATAAAATATTTCAATTTTTTTAATATTATCCACATAATATATTTGTGTGTGTGTGTGCGCGCGCATGCATGCGTGTATGTATGTGTGTGCGTGTGTATATATATATCTTTACTCTTTTATAAAGTACCAACACCCCTAATAACTATTTGGTATTTTTAGTCTGGCTTTTTTTTTCTTTGTTATCTTTCCTCTCTCTTTTTTTCTCTCACTTTTCTCTCTTCTCTTTTGAACGTGATATATTATTTCTCTTTTTTATTTTCTTCCCCCCTCTCTCTTCTCTCTTATCTTTATATTCAATATTTAGTTTACTTTATATTTTTATTTGTTTTCTAATAATAAAACTCAATGTAATTTTTAGTCATTTTTTTTTTGTTTTTCGTAATATATAAATTTACTTTTCAACCATTCTTTTTTCAATATATAAAATTATAAATTTATTAAACATTTTATCAAACTATATTTTATTTTTATTTTGTATACGCATAGAGTGTGCCACATCCTCTAATATATATAATTTAAGAATCTTGAAGTCATTCAAGTAAACGCTATCTATGCGCATACTTGGATATCCTCACTATTTCTGCATAGTTTAAGAAGAAAAATCAAGTGACAATTCTATGAGAATATAATATTGAAGTTTAATGCATTATATTATTGACCAAATTTTTGAATATTCTAATTTGTCGATTACTAATTTTAAAAATATATATTTTTAAAACATTAATTAACTATATTTTTATCTAATAGAATTTAATAAAATATACAAATAAAAATATTATTTCTCGTGCCTTGACACAACACTACAAGAAAACGCGCTATTTTCGGCGGACATTTTTGGCGGAATTTTTGACTGATTATGTTTTTTATATATTTAGATAAATTTTCTGTGGTTTGCTAATATATATGCGGATTTTAATATATTTGATATGTTATTTATTTATATATTCAAATTATGTGATTACTATAATATTTTAAATATATTTATTATAATTGTGCTTATAACAATGAAGAAAAATATAATTAATCTGAATATTTTTTAAAAAATATAATTTTATGGCTGAAATAATATTGTATTCCCGAAATAATATTTATTAATTAGTTTAGGGCTGAACAATTATTTTTTAAAAAACAGTATTTTTTATTTTCGGCGGATTTTCGGCCAAAATTCTACCGATTTTTTTTTTTAAAAAAATTTCGGCAGATTTTCAACGAAAATTCTGCTGAAAAATAATTTTTTTTAAATATTTTTTGTTTTCAACGGATTTTTAGCGAAAATTCCACCAAAAAATTATATATATATATATATATTTTTTTTTTTAAAACATTAATTATTTCAGCCGAAAATCCGCCGAAAAATGACTACTAATGAGGGATTTTTCGGCAGATAGAATCCCCCGAAAATTCCGCCAAAAAAACAGTGTTTTCTTGTAGTGCAAATTAAATACTAGTTTGATATATATATATATATATATTATTTAATTACAAATAATGTGGTCAATCATACTATATTACACAAACTAATAATTAGTAGATTACTAAATTTAGAATAACTCAATTGACATTTTTACCAAACAATAAGTACCATTGTAATACATAAGCAAATAATCATAACAGTCCAATGGTAGTTTCTCCACCTTTCCATACGCAACACCCAAGTTCAAATATTGGCATTTGTGCTTGTGTGCGCTCGATGTGGCTCAGCCTTTTGGGTTGCTGTTGGCGGTTTAGGAATTTTATTCATGAAAAGGTTCAAATTTTTTGCTAAGGAAAATGTCTGTCGCAAACTAAAAAAAAAAAAATTAAATATTAAAAAAGAAAAATTAAATATTTTTTGCAATCAACTATATTCGTTGTGAAAAGTGGTGCAAGTTATTGCATTTCGCGACCAATGCATTGCAAATTGCACGTTGTTGGCTCCACTTTGACAAATTTTTCAATCCTTTCAGGTCGTCGCAAAGTCAAATGCAAAAATAATCGATCGCGAACCTAGAAGTAAAATTTGCGAACAATTTTAAGTTCTTCACAAATCTGCATTTTCCTAGAAGTGATAGATTTAATTGAAAGTGAAAATAGTAATTTTTATTTTTATTTTGTTAAACTAAACTAATTACAGTCGTGTTCAAATATAAGTTTGAATTTTGACAGTTTTTATTCATCCCTGGAATTAACTTGGTTGTTATTATGCGATTGCATGTGATTTGTGACTCTGACAATCACTTCTCTCGAGTCAATTAATGGCACAGTGAAAATTTCATAACGGCCTACAAGCAATAGTTCATACTAGCTAGCTAGCAATCTAGCACACTCAACTTGTATGAAAAGTAAAAAGGGTTAATTATATTTATACACATTAAGAAATATGAAAATTACAATTTGTATCCCTTGTTTGAGAAATTAAAGCTATTAACAAGAAAATTACCGGAACACCCATACCCATTGGGGCTCTGACCCAAAGCTTATGATCTTCTTATTTTATCCATCTCTTGAGTTTGCCAACTTAGTGTTCCGAGTAGATGCCCTTAGCAGGGATAGAGCCTGGAATTTAATTGTGAGGGCAAATTTTTTTCAATATCATTAATTATTAAAATTTATAAATATAAAGGTTATATATAATATTAAGGGCGAATTACATCTATTTCCCCTGAGGTTTGGCGAAATTACAATTCAACCCACGTTTTTTTGTAAATTACAATAAACCCCCTGAGGTATATTCCGTCTAACAATTTACCCGAGTCGTTTAGGATCGTTAGGGTTTTGTTGGTTTTTGTATATAAAGTTCCGATAGTACCCTTGAGGGATTTTTTTGTAATATATATAAAATATTTGGAGTTGTATGTTATATGGTACATCTTTGTGGGGCTAAGAGTTATATTATTAAAAAAAAAATTCTGCCTTTTTAAGAGTTGAAAATGACGGATAGGTGGGAGAAGAGAGAGATCTAGATACATTCATATGCAATGTATATACACATGAAAATTGAGAAATCCTACACTTTTAATTCATCATAACTCACTCATTTCTTCTTCAAATCGCCCAAGTTATATGTCAAAATCGATCACCGCGACAAGAGGAACATGTTGGCAGTGGTAGTTTCGGGTTTCATCGGACGGTGGAGGAACAGTGGCAGCGGCAGCTGCGGCAGCAATGAGATGGTGGCGGGTTTCCGTTTTCCTACAAATTTTTCGGTGAATTTGAAGCGGCTCTTAAACTTTTTGATGTGGAAAACACATTGGTGAGGTCAATTTTGGCCTAGAGGTGGAGGAATTGAGGCGAATAGTGGATTTATACATTTTTCATCCATCACTTGTAATTATTACATACCGCAGGAGTTTATTGTAATATACACAAAAATGTGGGTTAAATTGTAATTTTTTCAAATTTCAGGGGAGGTAGATGTAATGCACCCTATGTAATATTAGCAAAAAATAAAGGGCAAAACGGACTTTATACATTTTCCATCCATTACTTGTAATTATTACATACCACAGGGGGTTTATTGTAATTTATAAAAAAATGTGGGTTAAATTGTAATTTCGCCAAACCTCAGGGGAGGTAGATGTAATTCGCCCTAATATTAACATATAAAATAACAAAAAATATCATATTTATGCGTATGTGAACGTTTAAAAGTGCTACAATCAAAACAACATATAAAAAATGATACTACCAAAATAACAAGCTATTATTTATTTCAAAAGAAGCAAATATAGTAGATAATGAATTGCTTTTAAAAAATACTTATTGAGGAATGTTTTAACAATGCTCAATAAAATTGACATAAACCCAAATAATGATATATAATCAAAACTCAAAGACTATTAAAATAGATTTTTTTTTTCTCAAAATCAAAAAATATATTTAAAGCTAAAAAAATATATCTTTTCTTTTTTCTCCACTGCAATCACATTCTCCAAATCACTCCCAATTAAATATGAAGTGTCAAATTAGTAAAATTCATTCAAGTTCAATAGCCCAATAAATAAACATCAAGACTCATTAATTTCAATATTGAACAACTATCATGATTCATATTAACAATCTTAAAATATAAATCTATACAAAAAAATCAATTATAAAAAAAGAAATTAATAAATGTATAAATTTCAAAATTAGTATATAATACCTTCTTGTATGTTGCTTTTGAAAAAGAAGTTGAATATTGTAGGGTTTGTGAGAAAAGAAAATTTCTAATGAGATTTTTGGTGTTTTAATTGGGATAGAAGAGAGAAGTAAAGTCTAATAGAATTTTTAATATTTTAATTTGAAGAGAATAAGGAAAAAGAAAGGAGAGAGAGAGAGAGAGTTTAATTATGATGGTAAATGAGATAAAAACACCACCAGTCCCCCCGCCCCACTAGTTTTATTATATAATTTATATAAAAGTCAAAAATTTTATTTTATTTTACTTTATTTGTGTGGGGAGTGGGAGGGTGGGATGAAAATTTGAAATTCTAATAAATATATATAGTGAAAGATGGATTTTTAAATAATTGAAGGGAAAGGGGGGGAGCCGCCACCACCAGTCCCCCCCCCCCCCCCCCCCCCCTCTTCCCCTTTTCACTAGCCCTTAGTAATTTATTAAATTTGAAATGGCCATTTTGTTATATTTGACTAATCAAATAAAAAACTAAAACAAAATTTCTAATTTTTTCTAATTATTTGAAAGATTAAATTTACTAATAACTAATTAATAATTTACAGCATTAAGAAATTAAACAAAAAGCATTTAGATAACATATCTAATTTGATGTGTTCTTATTTTAGTTACCAAATGAAAGAATATAAAAATAAACTTTTTTTTTTCAATAACAAAGAAATAGCAAGAAAGAGGAAAAAAGAAGTATTTTTATTGATTAATACATTTTGATTAGTAGCTAATTAATAACTAACAGAATTAAGAAAGTAAACAATAGTATTTCAATAAAAAAATCTTTTTTTTAATAAAGTCAATAAACTATAATTTGATGCCTTTTTATTTTAATTATAAAATAAAAATATAAACATAAAAGAATATAAAAATAAATCTTTTGCCAATAAGAAAAGAGAAAATAAAAAAAATGTCACTACAATTATTAGTCGAATTAGAGGATGTACTCAATTCAATTAAGTTGATTGAACATTTTTCCTAATTCAATTAAAATAAACTCACGTTCCCCCCAATTCAATTGAAGATTTTGTTCATTTCAATTACATCAATTGCACATTTGAAATACATTTAATTATTGAGTTAATTGATTCTTATTTCTCACTATATAATTCATTAAATTAGATGTTAATTGAACATTTTGGCCAATTCAATTAAGTTAATTGAGTATTTTGGCCATTTCAATTGAAATAATCTCGCGTTTATCCCAACACAATTCAACATTTGTTTATTTCAATTACATCAATTGCACAACTCAGGTACCTTTAATTACTAAGTCTAATATTGATTTTGTTTCCCACGATACAATTCATTAAATTAAAGGATATGTAACCAATTCTATTAAATCAATTGTATAATTTGCCAACATTAATTGAAGTAATTGTGTGCAACCCCTTACTCAATTGAACATTTTGTTCATTTCAATTACGTCGCTCGCACATTTCTGGTACCTTTAATTATTGCGTCAATTGATTATTATTTTTTTTGCTACACAATTGATCAAATGAGAGAATGTACCCAATCCACTTAATTGAATGTTTTGTCCAATTCAATTGGCCAAAGCATTCGTGCTTTCCCCCAACTCAATTGAATATTTTGTTCAGTTAAATTATGTCAATTGCACATCTCATGACGGTTAATTACTAAGTCAATTGATACTTGTTTTCCACGATACAATTGATCAAATTAGAGGATGTAACCAATTTAATTTAATTAACTGAACATTTTGCCTAGATCAATTGCGCTAATTGTGTGTTTTCCTTTACTCAATTGAAAAAAAAATCTATTGTTTTCTTCAATTCAATGGGACAATATTTTGTGTAATTCAATTAATTTAGTCTAATATATATACATACATATCTATATATATATATATATGTATTTCAAGTTAGATTATAAGTAAGAATTTACATGCATGTTTAAACACCATTACAATAATTAACTATGTTAATTGTAACATAGTTATAGCAAATATACAAATAAATACTAATTAAATAAGTCAAGAGTCAACATTTTCGGCAAAATTTTGGCGGAAAAATCCTACCAATTTTTTTTTGAGACAAAATTATGCTGCCGAATTTGCCACCTTTATTTTTGTCGAATTTTCGTCAAAATTTTGGTGAATTTTCGGCGAAACAATTTCCATCGAAATTTTGATGGAATTTCTGCTAAAATTTCGGAGGATTTTCCACCAAAATTTGTCACTGAAAAACGCACATTTTCTTGTAGTGACTGCCACAACAATGGCCTTTTGATAAGGTTGTCTTCCTCCCTCGAGTACGTGCGCAAGAGAGAGAGAGAGAGGCCAAGGCATGCATACTCTATGTCTAATTGAAAACTTTTGTAGAGAGAGAATTTTTGTTTTTGGGAGGCACGCCTGTTTTGGGCTGAAGGCCATCGCCACTGGTGTCTCTTGGGAGGCACTGGCCGCAAGCCTCGCTCCCATGACCACCATGGCCAGCAAGGGCCAGAGCGGGGCCATCCTTCGGCCGCCGGATTTCCCCCAAGCTGCTGGGCGACCACCTGGCCGGTCTTATGCCGGAGTTACAGCAGTGGCATATCCGTTTCCCTTGGACGATAGGGAAAAGAAAAAGAATTTTGACCTCTCCACCTTCACGCCGGAGGGATCAATCATTGAACACAACGGCGAAAAAGTTGCTGTTTTCACCACGGAGCAGCGGGACAGATTATGCGAAACTTTCAAATTTGCTCTTGTGGGAAAGTTCTCCCACGGACGGCCAGCTCTTGGGTATTTACGATTTTGTTTCAGCAAGATGTACCTCAGAAAAAGATTTCGGTTAGTCCCTATAAACTCTACGCATATTTTAATTCATTTGTACGATCAAGAAGATTATTCGAGGGTGTTTATGCGCGAAACGTGGCATTTTAGTGGTTACCCCATGCGAATCTTTAAGTGGTCTCCAGATTTTAGCACAAAATTTGAATCTCCTGTTTGCCCAGTGTGGTTCACACTACCAGATCTACCATTCCACCATTTTCAGATTCAAAGTTTATATGTTATTGCTGGATGTATTGGAACCCCTTTGAGAGTGGATGAGCCCACGGCAGACATTAACAAGGCTGATGCGAAGGTCTGTGTTGAGATAGATGTAACACAACCGATCAGAAAATCTGTTAAAATAGTTGATGGTAACAAATTCTTTGAACAACCTATTATATGTGAAAATCTCCCTTCCTACTGCACAAAGTGCTGCAAAAGAGATCATCGTACAAAGGACTGTAGATTTCTGAAAGAGGATGATGCTAACGGCGAACAAGTTGGGGATGAAGTCCATGGCGAGCTTCGAAAATTCCTAGAGGACAAACACCGCAGAAACAAACAGGAGGCTGTCAAGCAGCAGAGGGTCCAGCCCTCCAATTCCGACGACACCATCGTGCAAGAGTCTCTAGCGGAGAAGAAGGCAGCAACAACATCAGTCGACCAAAACCATTCGCCAGCGACGGGCGACCCCAATCAGGCGAACAGCTCCGGCGGCGTTGAACACCAACCCTGGATTGTATTATCCAAAAATCGAAACACCGTCAAAGGAAACAATTCTGCAGAAAAGGCAAGTCCAGCTGAGATGGAATCTTTCCCTTCCGATGGAGATGCTCTTACCAAAACAGGCGTGGTAACAGACGTCTTGGTTGAAACGCATAAGGAAAAAAATCCCCCACAAACTTTGGAAACTCCGAAGGCTAAGGGAAGCGGCAAACAGAATTACATGGTGAATAAGTTTGCAGCCCTACGTCATATTGACTCAGACGCTGGCAAATTTGGTGACAAGGACAACTTTGACAACGTGGATGACACAAGGCTTGACAACTCACCAGAGGCGCTGGCTGAGAAGGCTGACTCCTCCCAAGGCAAAACCATTCTGGACCCAATGGAAGATGATCACATCGACCTCATCTTAGATGGGCTGGCCCAAGTCGAAGAGGATTCTCCACCAGAAAATAATGGGATCAAAACACATCTACAAAATCAGAATTGCGAGACCCATGATGCTAGCGGGGAAGATCCATATTCTGCAGCCCATTTCACATCTGAGACCCAACAAACCTCCAGCAGTGATCCAACCTTCCAGCCCAACCCAAAGGAGTTACAACAAGTCTCTTCAAACATCCCCCCACAAAACTCACGTGCCAGCAAAACAACGGCCAAGCAAGGGAAACCCAGAGAAGATCTCCCTCCGAGACTCACACGGAGTAAAGCTCGTTCCGACCTCACTTTACGGAACACATGATTAATGCCTTAATATGGAATTCACGGGGTTTTGGCGACTCCGCTAAACATCGCCAAGTGAAGAAATGGAAACACAAACATAAACTCCAGTTGTTGATCATACTTGAACCTAAAATCCAGCTTGATGCTCGTTACATGGCACATTGTATGGGTTTCGATAGTGTTCTTGCCAACACATCCAATCATATATGGTGCTTCTTCCGTGGAGGTATACAACTCCAAGAAATTATCAACGAAGACCAAATTTTGCATATCAAAGTAACTTCACAACAGCTCCCTTGTCCGATTTTCTACAGCTTTGTCTATGGTCGCCACACCCGCTCTAGCCGCAGACAATTATGGGCAACGATGCAAGCCATTGCCACGGCGGACCCATGGCTGATTGGCGGCGACTTTAATGTTGTCAGATATTCGGAGGAGCATAAGGGGGGCATCACAACCCGCAATAGTAGCATGGAAGATTTTGACGATTGCATTGATGGGTGTGGCCTCATCGACCCGGGATACGTTGGACAAACTTTTACATGGACCAACAAATGTATATGGGCCAGACTTGATCGTATTCTAATCTCGAGTGGGTGGCTTGATCTTTTCCCAAATTTCAAGCCCACCCATCTCATCTGACATAAATCGGATCATACACCAATGCTCATCAAGCCTGCAGAAACAACCAAAACAGGCCCCTCTGCTTACCGATTCCAGAAAATGTGGATGCGCCACCATACATTTCAGAATGTCGTCAAGAAGAACTGGGAACAGCCGTCGCATGCCATGGGAATGCAAAGGCTCCAACACAAACTGCTCCGTCTAAAGGAATGTCTCAAAGTTTGGAACCGAGAAGTATTTGGCAACATCTCTGACAAGGTAGAAGAAGCAGAAAAAGCCGTTAGAGTCACAGAACGTATGTTTGATTGTGACCCCAATGAAACAAACCTGATTGAGATGAACAAAGCTACAGCCATTCTCAATCGAACTCTTGCAATGGAAGAGGATTTTTGGCGACAGAAATCAGCTGCTCGATAGATGGTTGACGGGGAGCGAAACTCCCACTATTTTCACAATCTGATGAAGAAGAAGAGACATAGAAGCACCATTCATTCCATTTCAGATCAGGGACACCACCTCACTCGCCCTCAAGATATCAATCAATCTGTCTCACAATTTTTTGAACAGCTTCTCACGGCATCTACCACCAGCAGGGGCAACGGTGATTTTGATCATATCCCAAAACTGATCGCCGATCGAGACGCACTTTATTTGTGCTCTCCACCTTCCAAAGAAGAAACTAAACATGTTGTGTTTGAGATCAATCTAGATTCAGCTGCGGGACCAGACGGATTTTCGTCACATTTCTTTCAAACCTGCTGGTCCATTATAGAAGAAGATGTTCAAGAGGCAGCTTTAGACTTTTTCAGGGTTAATCCGATGCCCAGGGCTTTCACTTGCACAACTCTTGTCCTCATTCCCAAAAAAGAGGTTGCATTACATTGGACGGACTACCGTCCCATCAGTTTATGCAATGTCTCCAATAAGATCTTAACAAAAATCCTCTACAATCGATTGGCGAGCATCCTGCCCAACATTATTTCTCCCTCACAATCGGGGTATGTAGCTGGACGTACTATACCTGATAATATCCTCCTAGCTCAAGAATTGATGCATTCTCTCAATAAGAAGACCCGCGGGGACCGGATGATTATCAAACTTGACATGCAGAAAGCTTACGATCGTGTACATTGGGACTTTCTCTTCAATGTGTTACAGAAACTTGGCTTTCCCGAACAGTGGCTACGCATGGTGGGGCATTGTATTTCTAATTGTTGGTTTTCTGTTCTTATCAACGGGGGCACAACTGGATTTTTTAAATCATCTCGAGGACTCAAACAAGGTGACCCCCTTTCTCCGGCGCTTTTCATTCTTGCAGCAGAGTGGCTTTCGAGGGGACTTACCAATCTTTTTACTACTTATGCATCCTTGCGGTATATTGAAAACTCCGAAGTCATAATTTCTCATCTTGCACATGCCGATGACATCATTATCTTCACCAAGGCTTGTATTTCTGGAGCTAAAAGGCTGATGCGTTTCCTTGGGGAATATGAGCAAATTTCTAAGCAGAAAATCAGCAGTGCCAAGAGCTCTTTCGTGGTGTCAAAAGCATGTCCAAGCGATCGTGTTTGCCGAATCAAGCGAATTACGGGTTTTGCTCAGGGGACTCTGCCCATCAAGTACCTTGGCGCTCCTCTTTATACTGGTGCCAAGAGAGCTTCACTATGTCACTTTCTTGTGGAAAAAATGAAAGCCAAACTTATGACTTGGGAAAACAGATTTCTGACCTTTGGAGGACATCTTCAACTCATTAAAAGTGCTCTCTCATCTATCCCCTTGTACATCTTTCAAGTTCTGGAGCCTACTAACTCCACTCTTGACAAGATGTCCAAGGTTTTTAATAAATTTCTTTGGGGATCTTATGGGGGCAGCAAGTGGATCCACTGGTGTGCTTGGCAATCTTTATGTAAACCTTTTGATGAGGGAGGTCTTGGTGTCCGTCACTTAAAGGACATGGTCGAAATTGTGATCGAATTTTCGGTCACAAAATCCTAGCCTCTTTTGAGGGAAATTGTGACCGAATTTTCGGTCGCAAAATCCTAGCTCTTTGAGGGGAAATTGTGACCGAAAAATCGGTCACAAAAACCTATCCTTGTTAAATGAAATTGTGACCGAAAATTCGGTCACAAAAACCTATCATATTTGAGGCAAATTTGTGACCGAAAAATCGGTCACAAAGTCCTATCTTAATCATTAATCATTATTAATTTAAGGCCCTATCTTTTTTTTTAAATAAGGCCCTATCTTTTTTTTTTTTGAGAAGTACCGTCTGACATGAACATTAATAAAAATGTGATAGCAATAAATCATGTATTATTTGTTGAGATTATTGATACAAATTTTCAGTTTTTTAATTTATGATTTTGTTTTGCATTAAGTAAAATGCAATCTATATATATATATATATATATGTATGTATGTATGTATGTATTGTATATGATAGAGAAACTGCTACAAATAGGCTCTTATTCGAGCAGAGGCAACGGCTACATATTAATTAATTATATCAATACATTCTAATTAAGAACAAATTATTACATTAATCATTATTAATTTTCAAATACAGATAAACATTAATTTAAGCAAATTGATTGAATTGGAAAAATGAGTAATTGTTCAATTAAATTAAGAAATCGAATAATTAGTCGAACTTAGATGTGGAATTGAGTTTGGTTTCAGTTGAAAATTCAAAAACTTTCCACAAAATACAAAATTCAAATAAGATGTTTCTCTAAATATCTTCCCTCAAACCAAAAATATGAAAATATTTCTCTAAAGTTTGGTTTCGTGATAATTTACAAATAAGAATTTATGTAGAAATAAAACAAAATTTTTGATAAAGTCAAGATAAATATTGTAGAATTAGTAAAACTACTAAATTTACAAAAATTGATAAAATTTTAATGAAATTTATTTAGATAATTTAAAATTTGAATATCGCACAAATATAATTTAAATATAAGAAAAATCGATTCTTGCACAAAGAGCATAAGTGGTGTAGTGGTTTGAAACCCTCACCTCAACCTAGAGGTCAAGGGTTCAAACCATATCAAATGCAAGAGAAAATATTTCTTCCATGCTCAACTTGTGGGGTCCTAGGGGGTGGGGCTGGGCGGGGTAGGGGGGAGGGGCGGGTGGGGGGTGGGTCATGTTGTGACCGAATTTTAGGTCACTATTTATTTCATTTTGTGACCGAAATTTCGGTCACAAAATAGTCGGTCACAGCTTCAGTCACAAAAAAACTGTGACCAAGGTTTTCGTGACCGATTTATTCGGTCATAGATTCAGTCACAAAACTGTTTTTGTGACCGATTTAAGCCAAAATCGATCACAAAATCGGTCACAAAAAATAGTTTTTCTAGTAGTGAACGATGATCTGTCACTTATAATTAACTGAATTTTATTTAAGTAATACATAAATAATAAATTAATAAAATAAGAATGTCTCAACAATATTATAAGTAAAAAATAAAAATAGTTGTATAATCAAGGATATTAAAACAATTTAGTGATAGCACATTAGCAGTCCACTTTGTGTGACCACAGGACTTGGGTTCAACTCCACTATTGCTCAAAAATATCGTCTCACCTATATATAGGCTTGGCGCGGCTTAGGCGTGGTGAGGTGTTACTTGCGTGAGCCGGTTAAGAGGTTATATCATTTTTTAAAAGACAGTTTTTGTGACAAACAAAAGCAACGTTTTGTGGGGAAAAAGTGTTTCGTTGCATATGTCTTCGTGACAAAATAAAAAATTTATCTTAATAATCTAATGCGATGGTGATATTGCCAGTGATCCACTACAATGAAAATCATATTATTGAAAATCCACACGATATATTGTGGATGGTCACCTAGCGAAAGAACTAACATCTACTTCAAGGCTCCTGAACTAGTTCATCGAACAATCAATGAAGGAATGAAAAGAGAATTAAGGGCTTGTTTGGTTGACCAAAGAACCTATTTTTTTCATCACTTTGGGGGTATTCTCTGTGAAATGATTTTTAAATTATCCTATTTTTACAGAGTTATTTTCAAAATATCCTTCTTTATTAAAGGTTTTTCATTTTACTCCTTTTAAATAGTGATTCTACTATTTAAATAGTATTTTCACTGTTCAAAGTTTCTATATTTGCTTTATTATCCAAACTTTTTAATTTATTATGATTTTAGACCTCTAATTTTTAGAAAAAGTACGGTATATCCCAATTTTCATGATATATAAATTTTATTAGTTTTATTCTTTCTACATTTTTGCAAGTCACAAGAATATAATTTTCTAATGTTCTATCTTCTTCCCAAAGTTCTTTTAGTTTTCTATCTATTTGTTTTAGCTCTTTAACATAGTTTTTAAAAATTTCGTAGTTTATATTTTTATTGATAAAATTCAAAACATAATCTTCTTTATTATCATATATTGTAATAAGAATTCTTAAATATTCAAGTAGATCCTCTAATGGTTTTAAAATTGCTATTTTATGTTTATAATTATTTTTTCTTTTAAATTGATTTTTTATAATATCAAAATCTTTACCCATTCGTATATCTTATGTATACTAACAATAATCATACATTTGCACAAATCTGATAGTTAATGATGAAGTACTCTAAAACCATATATTTTCATAACATCAAGTAGAAAAATATTTCTATTTAAATCTTTTAAAAGTATATTACCTCCTCGACGTCCTTAATTCTTTAATCCTCATTCTGGACTCATCTTCAATCATCTCGACAAGCCTGACTGGTTTTAGCCCAAATGCCCTCCTGGCTTCACAGGACTTACGTTTCCAATCGGCTGCTGTTTCGAATGGTGTAATCACTACGGCCTTCGTAGGGTTAGAGAATTTTGGAAATTTTAGGAGAAATACAAGCTTAAAAGATTTCTATAGAAAAATTTCTAAACTTGAATATTTATGAAAATAATCTGGTTTTATTTCCTTCAAAAAGGATTTATACAAACATGATTTAGAAGATGGTTACAAAGATTTATAAAAGCTAGTTTCCTATACTATGAATATTTTTTAGAGTGAGAAATCAATCTTAGTTTTTTCGAATTATTTACAAATGAAAACTAAGTACAATTTATAGAGCTAGAAATCTAACTATTCGGACTTCAAAGTTTTATTTGACGTCCGGTGTCCTACTCTTTATGTAATGCCCCAGTACTTCCTAGTATTTTAAAATTTATTACATATTATGTTTCATACAAAATATTTGATATAAAATATTTTAATTCCTGAAATTTTTATGATTTCCAAATTTTATTCTTTAAAATTACTTTATAACTTAGACCTTAAAGTATTAATTTTGAATTGTGATTATTATTTTTTGAAAAATTTATTTAAATACATATTTTAGGCCTGCATTTATTTTATTTTCGAATTTTATAAATACAACAATATATTTTCTGACTTTATATGTATAATTTTCAAATTTTAAATATTTATAAACATAATTTTCGAATTTTAATTATTTATAAACCTAATTTTCGAATTTTAATTAAATGAAAAATATAAAGTCTAGATCTTTAATATATTTTGTAATTTTTTTTGCAAGAATATCTCCTCTAATATATATATTAGTGGTAAATTATATCTTTACATGTACACACACACATCCATATATATATTAAGGGTAATTTATATATCTACATGTACACACATATGTCCATATATAAACTAGTGGTGATTTATCTATCTACTTATACACACACACACATCCATATATCACCTAGTGGTAATTTTTATATCTACATATCCACACACACATCCACATATATAGACTAGTGGTAATTTATACATCTACATAAACACCTATATGTCCACATACATAAATATATATATATACTAGGTAATTCATATTGTGATATGTATATATAAATGTTCATATATAATGTATGGTTATCTATTTATTTTGTTATAATATTAGTTATTTCTACTTTTCTCCTCTATAAATAGATCACAACCCCATTTTCATCCCACAAATCCCGCCTAAAAATACACCCTCACATTTATTCTACTCTCAACACCCAAAACACTTCCTATTTATAGCCTATCTTCCACCCATATATATATACATACATACAAACCCTTCTATTTTCATCCATGTATACCTATTAGCCTTCCATATAGCCCTTTATATACCCACTTTTTCCTAAAAATATTTGAAGGTAGGAATTTTGCTTGATTCCATATGTCTAGTTGTTTTTGCTTGCATCTATGTTTAAAATACTCCTTAAGTGTAATTTATATGCTCTAGTTTATGTTGATGCCTTATTATGTCAAGTATATGCTCTCCTAAAATATAAAATTGTGATCTTTATGTGAAATTATGTGATTATATTCGCCTAAACACACACGTTCACCTTATGTGATTAAGTAAAATTTCTACTCAATAGTTCTGTTGACATGTGTTATGAATACATTTTTTTTAGGCAAAAACATTCTAACCCATCAGGAGGAAGGCACCAGGAGGGCATTACAAAGCTTTTATTTAGCTAGAGTTATTATTTTCACTCGTATAACAGCTTTTGTACAACTACGATTTCACTATGTTGTACTAAATTTTCATATTATTATATATTTGCAATAAAATATTTACCGTTGCGCGTTTCAGTCCAATATATTTTAATAAAATAAAAGGGTATTTTTCCGGGTCGTGACACTTTATGCGTTGCAATCTTTATCTTTATCTTCTTTATCAGAAGTCAAAAGCTGCCTCCCACAGCTGTTTGCCACAATTCTTAGTGGATGATGACGTCATGGCATCCGTCACTCCTTGCACTGACGTAAGCGCTTACATCATGATTCGCAACAATCAATCATTCTGCAAGCTTTCTTCCTTGTAGTCTTTGTGCAATAAAATTCATGTCTGAAAAATTTAGTGAGGAATTCCTTTAGAAGTGGAGATTTTATTTGTCCTCCTTTCCTCAATAGAATCCAATTATTGGCCAGCATGAGAGTTTCATACTGTCGCTCCCAGATATACTTAGCAATGGATTGAATGGCTTTAATTCCCATGGCTCTCCATTCGGTGATCCATGAGCTGGTGAACTTGAAAGATCAAAAATTCTTTATACTAGTTTCAATCTTTAAGTTTGTGGTTATAACATCTATGGTGATCATATGTTGGACTTCATGCCAAATGCGCATCTCAGGTTCTGGGGCTATAGAGTAGAACTTGAGTATGACTTCTCTATTTCTAGCAACTTGACTGACCTGGGATTTAAAGCGGTCATCAAATTCTGAAATTTCCTTTAGATCCTTTCCAACATATAGCAGATCTAGAAATCCATAGTTTGCAAGCAATAAAACTTTATAAGGATCAGCTCCAAATATGGCTGTAATTCGTGGATGAACACTATATCCTTTAAAGTAGAATAGCGTTCTAGAATTCTCCAATTTATAGGCTTCTTTAGCAACTTCTTTATATTTTCTTTCCTATTTATTTGTATGAACAAATTCTTCATTGGAACCCCTACTATTGAAGCTTTCAGATTTATTAATTTTTATTTCAATAACTTCAGCGTCACCTTGAGATTTAGTAGTTTTTTCTTTATTTTTCATAGAGTCCAAAAAGTCTATCAGATAATGGTTTATTATCTTGACTTCCAGAAGACTCTGCTTTATCTTTTTCTTTATTAATCTCTTTTCTATCACTCTTATTTTTAGAATCACTCATTTTTTCTTTTTCTTTATTTCTAGATTCAAGGAGCAAATCTAGAGTTTCTTGAAGGAAAATGGCTCTTCTAAGTCCTTCTTGAGAGATATCTGTAACTGTTTTAAAATTTAATTCTATCAATTCTTTAAGAGCTTTATTACTGTCAATAATGTCTTAACAGACCAAGACAATATCGTCTATCTCATTCTATAGCTCTTTAAGATCCATCTTTCTTTCTTTATAAATTTATTCCTGCAAAAAAATAAGAATTTATAAGATGATCAGTATCATCAACACAATTTTTGGGAAATTGTCACCCATCAATGGATTTGAAAAGTCTTTACCACCAACCGTTAGATAGTGGACTAGCTGTATGTATATTGCATACAATCACTCTATTTGCATTTATAGGGAAATGCACACCCGTCTCATCCATTTTAGAGTTGGAGAACTCGTTCTTTTCCAAATTCTGTATTTCTAGAAATGAAATCGGCTAGGAAATTTTTTGAACCTTTTATATACTCTATTTTGAAACTGTAAAAGGACAGGAAAACTTGCCATCTATGTAGCCTTCTGTATTGGGGTGTATTCGATTTATTGAAAATTAAGGATTGTATCTGGGTATTGTCGGTTTGAACTTTAAAAGGTCTTTGATATAAAAAGAGAGAGAATTTCTGAATTCCTTTTATGATGCTTGACCGAAAGTACCACTTGTATACCTGCATATCTCATTGAGATCGGTTTTAAGTAATGCTGCCCAATAAAGATCTGAAGCATCCGTTTGTATAACTAATTTATCATTTTCATCAGGGAGTTTTAATCCAGGCAAAGTTTTACATTTTTCCTTTAGATTTTTAACAATCTTTGTATCTTGATTACTCCATCCTTTAGTATTATTTTTTCGAAGCAATTTTTGAATCTCATGCTTCTTTTTAGCAAGATTTATTATGAATCCCTTAACATAATTTAGACAATAGAATTTTTCAATTTGATTTCTAGTTTCCAATTTATCAGAAAATTCACAAATTTTTTAGATATATGGGGTTGAAGTTTAATTCCTTCTTTATTTAATTTTAACCCTAAAAATTCAATTTCTTCTTTACAAATTATAGCCTTTCTCTCAGATAAGACTACACCATGTTCTTTACAAGTTTTAGCAAATTGTAGTAGATGAGTTTTATGTTCTTCTAGAGTATTAGAAGCAATTAAAACATCATCAACATAAACAACAAGAAACTCTTTATATCTATTAAAGATTTTATCCATTCTTCTTTGATATATAGAAGGTGCATTTTTTAATCCAAATAGAATAACTAACCATTCGAACTGTCCTTGAGGTGAACTAAATGCCGTATATTGTATACTTTCAGGTTCCATTTTTATTTGTCAAAACCCTGAAGTACAATCAAATTAAGAATAATATTTCTTTCTTTTAACAAGGTTTAGTAAAAACTTCTTTATTAGGGAGATAATAACTATCTGACCTAGTAAAGTGATTTAGTTTTTTATAATTTATTGCCATTTTAGGTTTTTCTCATTTTTTTCTCGGCTTCATTTTCAATCATGAAAGTTGGGCTACTAAAAAGACTATTACTCCTAATTAAATGTGGATTTTTATATAATAATTTATTTATTTGTTTATCAAATTCTTTTCTATCCTTTTCTGTATATAACATGGGTCTTTCTTTTATAACTATATTTTTAGTTAGCTCTATTTTTGCCTTTAAATTTGACTCGTTATAAAAAGCCAGAGGATGATCATTATAATTTTCTTTTAGCTGTTTTATTACATCTTCAAGAGTTACCTGTTTTATTGTTATATTATGTATTTTTATTGAAATTTTATCATACGGTCCACCAAGCTTCGTTGGCTGAACTCTGAATGGCTCATTTATTCGGGGTAATTTTAAATAATGATTAAATTTAGTTTTTAGGATAACAGAATAAAGATTCTGTGAATAAAACTGAAATTATTGTAGGAAATCATTTCCTAACAATATATCAGTTTCAAGGGAGTTATAATCATATATAGTATTTATTGTGATAATTTTACTTCCTAATATAACATTTACTTTATCTGCCTTTTTATTAATATGTTCGGCTTGACCCGTGACACCTTTTATCTTTATATTACCATTCTCTTGCCATTTAGTATAGAGAAAGGTTTTAAACAAAGTTATTTCGGAACCATTATCTATTAAGGCACATGTTGATATATTAGTATCTTGTACTGTTATTTGTACAAAGACACTCAAAGGAAAATTAATTCCCTTCATGTTTTTTACTAAAGATCGTTATATTTTCAATTTGTAAAGTAACTCCATGTTTCTCTATTTTATAATAATCACATTGATTTAAGAAACTATTACCTAAAATTATATCGTAATAATCTCCTGCCATATCACTAACTATGTAACAAGGTACAATTATTCTTAAATCTTCAAAAAGTATTGAAACATGTACCTCTTGATCACAAGTTATTAATTGTCCTTCAAAGTTTTTATATTGAAATATTGTAGAAGCAACCTTTGCAATTAAACCTTTATTTTTATGTTTTGCAAGGTGATTGTCACTAGCTCCTGTATCAATTAATATATTTGGTCATTCAATATATTCTTGACCATTAAAATATTTAGCATTTATAATCATTGTATTGGTTATATCTTGTCTTGTAAATTCGACATTAGTAAGCGGTAACTTACTAACACATTTTCTAGATATAGTATTCTTCCCAAAATCTATTTGTGGTATTGTACTTGGGTTTTCTATTTATTTTAATTTCATAATCTTTTATTTCTTTAATTTCTTCTATCATTGGTAACTGTATTGTTGTTATATCCCGACATTCATTATCAATTTCAATATAAGGTTTATCTTGATATATTTTACCATAATTACTATTAGTAAAAGCATAAATTGCTCTATAGTAAAAGGTAAATGCTTGACTTTTATCTCTAAGTTTTAAATCTTTTAAAAGTTGAAAATGTAAACTTAAAGTATCATTTATATTCTGATCATTTATATCAACACTATATTTTGGATAACAATCAAAACGAAATTGTGAATATATTAAATTTCCTTCAATTGTTCCCAAATGACTATTTTTAGCATCTATAAACCTTTGGTCATGAAGTGAAATAACCATAGGACTATATATTCCATCTCTAAATAAAGCTTTAACTAGGATTTGAATTTTACCAAGATAAACATATTTTATCTTCTTTCTTACTTCTTTATTTTTGATTTTATTTAAAGCTTGATTTATTGAGGATTTTGTTAGCAAATTTAATCTAATTTGCCCTTTAGTATGTTCAACATTTATAGATTTTTCAACTGCATGATAATCATAAATATTTATCTTTTCTCTTGTTATTAAGTCACCAAAAGACTTAAAAATACTTTTGGTAGGGTTAGTTGCATCAAGTTTTAAATATTTTATTTTTACTAAAGTTTTTTGATCAAAGGTTATTCGTTGGGCATAACCTTCTAATCCTTCATAAATTTCTACTTCTCTATCTGAATCTTCAATTTCAATTATATCTTTATTCATTTTCAGAATTACTAGAGTATTTCTCTTCTTCAATATATATTTCTTTATCTAAATAATTTTTCATATCAGAAACTTCAGATAATTCATCTTGAAGTTCTATAAATTCAGCTTCTATACTTCGAATCTTTTTAGATTTTTTACATTTTGGTGATTTATGTCCAATTTCTCCATAATTTCAACATTGGCATTGTGAAAGATTTTTATTTCTTTTATAGTTAGGTTTTCTTTTAAAATATCTTCTTTTTGGTTTTATATTTTTCTTTTGAAAATTAGTATATTTTTTATACTTCTTTTTATGAAACCTTATTTTCTTTTTATTAATTCTTTCTTTATTATATCTCCATTTACTGGGTACCTCAAATTCATTACAATATAAAGGTGAAAATTTTTTAGTTCTTCTATATAAATCTTGAGATTTACATAATTTACTTAGTTCTGAAAAGAGGAAGCTAATCCGTCTTCCTAGAGTTGAAGTTGAATCTTTATTTTCTTCCTTCCATTTATTCATTATATATTTATTCCAAGGATGTGGAAGTTTTAAAAAGTACATATTGAGATATATACTCTGATCTTCATTACTATAATATTGAGTATAATAATATTCTTTAAATTCACAAGTATGTTGTTTTAAATTCTTCATACTACAAATTCTAAGATTTATTAAGTTAGTTCTTGCTTCTTCTTTTTCTTTAACACTTTCTTTATCAGGTTCATGCCAATTTTCTCCAAGAAATTTACTAGAAAGATAGGCAACTAACATTTCAATTCTTTTATTTGTAGTATCTATTAATTTAGTTTGTACATTTCTTTTTATCAAAGCTCTAGTGTTTTCAGTTAATCCTTGCCACCAATTAAAAATAATACCATCAAATGTAGCAATTAAATAATCTATTTGTCTATTTGATGTCCATGTATCATCAGCATTATATAAAAAGAAAACTTTCATTGTATTTTTCCATGAAATTATAGCTTTTTTAGTATCTTCTTTGCAATCTATATTTAATTTAGACCCTCCATAATTTATAGGTTCACTATAATTGGTATCTGGAGTGAATTTATCTAATTGTTTATGATATTTATTTTTCTTTATATGATCATAATATTGCCTTCTATATTTAGGAATATGCATCATTTTTGATTCCTCTGTTTCCATATCTTCTGGTTTTATTGTACCACTTGGGCCTCCAGTTGTATTATTAGTGTTAACTAATACTTCATATTCCTCTATTTCATAAAGATATATGTTTTCAAATTGATCAATTAATTCATTAATTTCATTCATCTTTATTTGTTTCTGATTTTGAATTTTGTTCTTTAGGTGATTTAGATGATGTAGCTATATCTTTACCCTTTTCTTCCTGTTTAAGAGCTTTTTCTTCAGCTAATATTTTAGGTAATTCAACATTAATCATATATGCATCAAAGGAATTTGGATGCACTGTATCTTTAACAGTTTTTATTGGCTTTATTATAATTTCTCTTTCTTTTATTTTCTTGTCGAATTTATTTTTCTTAACACAAGTATTCTTTATTAATTCTTCAACATTAGAATTACAAATCTTTAGGATTTGCACTTCTGTTTTTAATTCTTTAAGTTCTTGATTTAGAACATATAGTGCTTCAAGTATTTTATTCATTCTTGTAGTTAATTCTTTAATATTTTTATTTGTTTTATCTATTTGTATTTTTTATATCTATTCCAAGATATTTGAGCATTTTGTTGAGTAGCTTTTATCTTTTGTTTGCAACTTTGTATTTTTGCTTTATTCTCTTCTGTGTTAATGTGTTCATATTCTCGATTATATTCTTCAAGAATTATATTTAAACTTAGAAGTAGATTTATATTATGTATCCATCATTTAAGATGTTTATTTGTCTTCATAATCGACTTAGAACATCAAGTCCTTTATTTATTTGTTTTATTTTGTTTTCTAAAAAATAAATTCTAAAAGCATCTCCTCTATGATAAGTTGGCTTTCGTAAAATAAAATCCAACTCTTTTTGATATAGATACAATTCTACTTGAAGCCTATGTAATGTATAATTAAGCATTGCTAAGTAGAATTATTATTGCTTTACGTTTTTTATACGCTTCTAACTTCCTATAATACAATTCTCTTATTTCAGTATATTTATATGCCTTGGCTTCTTTCTCTAGAGATCTCAAGATTTTGTAGTACTTCTCAACCTTTTGGTATCTTTTAGTGTGTTGAAACAGTTTATTCTTCATGGGAAAGATAACTGCCAATCAGTTTCATCACATGAGAAATCACATGATAATAACTCAAAATTTAATTCATGACTAAATTCTTTATCATTTATTTCTTGTAAGTAAATAAATAACTCTTTAAGTATTAAAAGATTTATGATTGATATTTTTAATAATTCTAAATATTCCATAATTTATAATTTTTTTATTGATCTTTATGGCTCTGATACCAATTTTCGCAGGGGTTTTACTTGATTTAACTTTACAAATTTAAGAAAAATTAACGAGTAATTAAAAATTTAAGATTTGAGTATAAACGATGTGAATAAGGATGGTTGTGACTTTTTCTATTTTAAACATATTCTTTAAAGAAATTTTATAGTAAAAATGTACTAAATTGATCAAAAATACTTTAAGATGGTTTTTAGTGAAATAAAGAATAAAATTTGGATTTTTAAGAAAACACTCCGGCCCACATGAACAGTAAAATTGAGGTTTGAAAAGGTAATCTAGCGTATGTTTGAAAGATTTTAAAAAGGTGGGTTATTTTAAAAACTTGTAAATTAAAAGAATGTATAATAAAAATTGTTTCATTCTCTGTCGCGTATAAGCTAAATTTCACAGTAAAAATATGGATCTCATGTGGAAAATTGAGAATCTCAACTTCTCCATCCCACCCACTATTGCTTAATGCCTCCTTATAATGCCAACCCCTATCTTTCAAAATATAGTTCCCTGCAACAATAATCAACACTCTTTTGCACCCCAAGCTTGAAAGGTTTGGGTCCTTTGCTGGATTAATACAAGGATCATCTAAATTTTTTATAGTTGGGTATACGTAAGACAAAAGTCTATTATAAAAACCTCTATCACCAATTCCTCTTTCTTTTTCTTCATCTCCGATTGGCTTTTCCCCCCGAACAATGGGCAATTCAGAAACATCCCGCATAAATTAATGCCATTTATTTTTTCAGCTCCAAACCGCATGGCTATGTTGTGTGCTATGTTGGCACCACAATCATCCCCAGCTAAGAACACGCGATTTAAATCCGCGTATTCTTTGATCCATTCTTGTTTAGAAACAGCGATCCACTTGAGTGCCAACCAAGCATCCTCATACGCGGTAGGGAGAGGATGCTCTGGGGCTAGTCTATACTCCACAGATATAGAGACAACATTTGTATATTCGACTTGATAATTGAGGTACTCATGATAATACGCACCATCTACGTGGTCCAACACAAACCCACCACCATGATAATATACAACAACAGGATTTTTGTTCTCGGGAGTGGCGCCTTGGGCAAATAAAGTCTTACGAGTATCTTTTTCTCCTCAGAAATTTTAATAGTCACGTCTTTTGATTTAACCCCTCTAATTTGATCTAGACCTGCTCTAAGACGTATCGTGTAATCAAATTTTTCAACTCGACCATCTTTATATTTTGTTAAGCAGGGCACTAGGTCAATGAGCACCTCTCTACCATCATCCTCGTCGGAGTGTTCAGCCATTAGACATTAACATTAGGGATGAAGGTTGGAGAAAATTGTAGGTTATATTTATATAATGAAAAAAAAAAGTGAGAAATTTGAATGTTTGAAGAGAGTTTAGCTATCAAGTGCGGTCAATGTGATTTCTACTGCCGTATCCGCCGATTTCGCTCGACTTAATAGTTGCGGACTGGATGAAGAAATTTCTGAAGGAAAAAAATTAAAAACTTACCTATTTTCGTAATTGCGGTAAATTTTTGATGGAGTTAAAGTTCTACAGATCCTTGAATAACGGGTTAAAAGCAACTTACGTTATATGAAATAGAAATACTAGAACAGGCGTAATTTTATCACATGGTTTTTCATATCTATTTAAGTTGGGGAATTATATGATTAATCACAGTCGTAGGTGATTAAGAGTCCGTTTGAATGGATTTTTTCAGAGAAGAAACACTTTTTTTTTTTTGAAAAAAAGAACTTCACAAAAAAAAAAATGTGTTTAGATAGGCTTTTTAAAAAAAGTAGAAATCAGAAAAAAAAAGCCAAAACTGGTTTTTGTTTTGGCTCTTTTTTTAGAAGTTATCCCAAAGTAACTTCAAATAAAAGTACTTTTAATTATTGTATCCAAACGTAGAATTGCTTGGTTTAAAAAAAAACTTTACTATAAAAAACACCATTGAAGAAGCACCTTTTCTAACCCATCCAAACATGTCCTAAACTTAGTTACCCCCTAAACAAATGCGACGTGTACAATTTTAAAAAATCTTAACATGTTGAATAATTTTTTTATTATTATTTATCAACTTTAAGATAATTAATGACAAGTAAAATCATTTAATATACAATGATATTATATATTTAAAAAATAATTAAATAAGAGATTAACAAATATTTAATGGTATGACATGAGAGACAAGATGGCGTGAGAGATTACAAAAGTCAAAATAAGAAAAAGGAAAACAAAGTGGCATTATAGGAAAACGTGCATTTTCTGGCGAAAACAATTTTGTTGGAAAAAAATTTGGCAGAACTCTGGCGGAAATAATCCGCTGGATAATTCTGGCAGAAATCCGATGAAATTCTGGCTGAAATTTCCACCAGAACTTTTTAAAAAAAAAAAGTTAAAACAATCAGGGGATTTCTAGCGGAAATTTCCCTCGAAAAAACAAAAAAAAAAAATCCAGGAGAATTCCAGAGGAATTTTTCCCTGAAAATTTCGACTGGAATTTTTTTTATTTTTTTTGTTTGAATTTTAGCTTAATAACATATTTATTTTAGATTACAAAATGTTTATATAAGTTTAAGCATAACCTAATGGTAAGGCTAAACTCTCCCATCCCAAAGGTTTAAGGTTCAAAACTCATTAGATGAAAAAATAATTTTATTTTTTTACAAAAAATTTTTGGGGGAATATTCTCACGCCATTTGTGAAACAAAAATAGCTTTTTTTTAAAGTAGTATAGATACACCGATCGAATAAGTGGTTAAATCGATTAAACTAATTGAACTAGTAACCACCAAAGTTAGCAATACTATGTTCTATCCGATTTTGAAAGATTGCACAATACTGTACATAGATAATAAATCCCCTCATATTGACTACAATAAGATACACTATTAAAGTAAGAGTTTAGTACAACATCAATATAGGAACCTATGATATGAGAAATCAAACATCTCTCCCATAAGTATTACGACAATGCTTATGCACTTGGTTGTAGTGTGAATCCAATTCCTAAAACTTCATATATAAACAAACAATTAAAAAATTCATATTTTTATTTGAATCAACACTTTATTTTTATTTCTATATATCTGATAATATATGAAATATAATGCATGTGATTATTGAAAATTAATATAATCTTTTAAAATTACTAACAACGACTAAATTTTACAAAGTTATATGAAAAAATATCAATTAATTTAAAATTGAAATATTATTAAAAGCACATAAAATTTTATTATACATATAAGTTATTTTTTTTCAAACATCATTTATTGGATATAATTAATAGATATAACTAAATTACAAATAATTGGATATATAAACAGATATGTATTCGAAGCGGATATTAAACAAATCTAATATCTAACTACCATATCTGTATCCATTTATAATCGGATATCTATAGTCGAATACGGATAATATTTTATAAATGTAGATGGTATATTTGTTATTTAAAACAATATAAATAATATTTTACAAATAATATATTAAAAAATTAAAATAAGTTAACAAAATAAGAATATGTAATAAGTATAAACAAAATAATCTATCTATATATATATATATCATTCAGAAGTCTTTTGGGTAGTTTCAATGAACTCCATTTTGCCACATATAAAATTAATTTTATTATAATTGTTTTTCAATTAATTTAGATTTAGATAAGCATATTATTGACTATCATGATCAAAACAAATTTAAGATGAGATTGATTTTTGGTATTTATCCACACGAGATACTATCAATTTGAACTTTTTACATTCATTAAATATTGATATTTCTTCTTTTTTTCTCTCACAGAAAACATTTTGAATTATCTTGCCATACTATTGATGTTCATTGAATATTAATTCTTTCTTTCTCTTATATTTTTCCTTTTCTTATACAGATCTTTGTATTTGTTTCATTTGTTATGATGTTTTCAAATAAATTCTTTTAATCACTTCTACCGCTTTATGCATTTTAGTCTTTGTTTTTGGTATCTCATAATTTTGTTCTTTGAATTTGTTGTTATTTTGTGTATATTCAATTTTTTCATTCCTTCTTTTTTTAGTTTACTTTGTTGTCATTATTATGTTCTGTTCATTAAATTCGTTCTAATATAATAAGAAGCATTTGTCAAGCTTTCATAAACAATTTGTTTCAATGATCCCACTTAATTTGTCATTTTCTTTTTATATTTGTATGTCTAACTCAAGCATCCTTTCCTCCCCATCACAAAAGTTAATATTTGGTATTTTTAATTCTTTTTTTTTTTCTGCCACTTCTCCATTTTTTTTTCTTTCTTTTAAGTTTTTTTGTTATTTTATTCTTCAACTTTTTTTATTGATTTGCTCTATTAATGTTCCTATTAATTCAGTTTGATTTTTTTTTTTGCTCATGTAATTTGTTGTGCTCTTACAAGAAGGATTTTCTCTAATTTCAACACATAAATATTTCATTTTTCCATGTATGAACATATTTACCTATATATATATATGTTAAATTAATATATATATATATATATATATATATAGTTGTTTGTCTTTATACAAAAAATAGGAATTTTTTAAAAATAGTTTGTTGATAACTAAATTTAAATTTAAAACTTTTTTATATATGATATCCTGATATTTAAATATTCTCCAAAAATTCTATTAAGATTTGCATTTGAATGAAATACCTATCATTTAGATTCTTCCTATTCATCAAGTATTTGTTTCTCTTATTTTTATTTCCAACAACAAACATTTCAAATTTGATTAGGCATATGCTAGTTGAAATTCATTGTATGCTAATTTTTTTTGCCCTATGTTATTTTCCTTTTTCATATTCACGTCATCATTTTTTAATTTTTTTTTTACCTTTTTCACATTTCATTTTTTCTTCTATTTCATACTTTGATTTTGATGACAACATGATGTTCCCCATTTTTTTTAATTGCTTCTACCACTTTTTTGGCACTTGAACTTTCCCATTGTTTTATTTTTCAAATTTATAATTAATTTATTTTATTCAAGCTCTTATGATTTATTTTGCTTTGCAGTTATTATTATTTTCATTCATTTAGTTTGTTGCATGATAATAAGAAGAGTTTTCTAAAAACTTTATATATATATATATATGGTATTTTTTTCACAATTAATTGTTTTTAAGTTTCTATCACTTTTTTGTATTTTTTTTCTTTTTGTTTTTATTATCTCATTTTCTATTCTACAAATTTGTTATTTATTTGCTTTATTCAGATTTTTGGTTTAATATTCAACTAAAGGTATATTTAAGTTTGTTCACATATAAATTTTTTAGGTTGAGTTTGCCACAAAATATTTTTAATAAATAATTTTTCACCAATCTTTAATTTTTTTGTGTTTACAAACTTATATATTTTAAATTTATCATTCTTTCTCATTTTTTCTATTGCTGTAATATTTATGTAGTATTTAATTTGTTCTGAAATAGTATTGTTCGGTGCCTAAAGCATATATTGATATTCTCATTTAATTATGTTTTTTCATGTATGAAATTCAAATTCTTTTTTATACGAATTCAAATAAACATATGCGTGATTCATGCTTATCCAAAAGAATCCAACAATTATCAAGTATTTTAAATAAAATAAATTAAAATTTCATTCAAATAAAATAACAAAATTAATATTTTATGTACAATATTTATTGGTTACTTTAATAACAACTAAGAATTTAGATTCTACATAAAATTTTAAAATCTTCCTAGCTTGCCTTAATTATACCAAAATTAATATTCAAGTCAAACATATGCTATTATTATATATTTTTTAAATATATTTATTTCTCAATTTATGTTATAAAAAATTTAATTTACTTTTTATAATAAAAATTTATAAAAATATATACATAAAGATATCTATTTTCTGTGCCTTGGCACAGGGTTAAGTACTAGTATATTAATAAATTAAAATAAGAATAATCAAACAAATATGTAATAAGTATAAAACAAAACAAAACATGGCACGACTTTTTGTAATAACTTGGTGGTTGAGGGCTTGACAAATAAATTTGAAGTTGTGAGTTCAAATCCCCTTAATTGAAAAAATTTGCATTTTTTGGGGATACTATTCTAGCGGTGACGGTGGAATTTTCGTTGAATTTCGGCCAGAATTTTCATTTTTTGACTGATTTTGCGTTTTTTCCTATAGTGTGGAGTGGGAGGGGGAAGTAGAACAGTGATAGATAAAAAATTTGTTAGATCAAAAGTAATTACTTTAAAAGACTCTTATTTTATATAATCACCAGTAATGTTGGTGCACTTGATTTGTGTGTATAATAAAAAAATCATATAATTTATTGATATATTAAAATTTTAGTGGTATTTATATAATCAAAATATTTTTAAGGGAAAATTTTTAAAAAAAACTGTGTACTTTCATTTATTGGCTAAAAACTCCTCTACGATTTAAAAATAAGCAAAAACTCGGCCGTGTTTAAACAAACCTGCATATTTGCTTCTGCCGTTAGTTCATGTTTAGTAGTGTTAAATTTATCCTAAAATATCCGTTACCCCACTTCACTAGGAACCATTGTATGTTTGCTTAAAAAAATTGGATGGTCCAAATTAATTTTTAAATATAAAAACATAATAATTAACCAAAAAATATAAATTTAATAAATATAATATATAAATAATATATGGAATACTAATGTATTACACACAAGCATAAACCTATAATACACGGACATTTCAAAAAATGATCTCGTGTAGTGTCGGACACGGATACGGCTCCAACACGGCAAAAAAAAAAGTCCAAAAATTAAAATGAAAAAATAAAAAATCCATCACGGTGTCAAACATGGCTAAAGGACGTGTCCGACACGGATGGGACATTTTTGATATATTACAAAGTTCAAATTGGGCCTTTTTCAAAATTTTAAAAAGTTAGTGGAAAAATTGAAAATAACAAATAATTTTTTTTCATTGTATTTTATAATTTTTGTTAACTCTTTTACTTGCTTGTATTTAGATATTTGAATGATGATGAATTTCTTCTATTGTAATCATGTATTTGATTTTAAGAGATACTTATTTTAATGATGAATATTACTATATATTTCTCTATCACATACTTTAATTTAATAAATTATGAATATATAATATAATATAATATATTTTTTAATAGTTGTGTCAAAGCCGTGTCGTGTTCTAAAATTTTGATGTCCGTGCACCATAGGCATAAACATAACAGACCAGCACCCCATGAACACACACAAGAACGCTAAACACACACAATTTATTTGTAGATCTTTTTAATTATTTAATGTTTTACTAATTATTTATAAATAAAATTAGAAAATAAAATTTTAACGATAACAAATAAAAATAAAAATGGGCTTGTTTGAAATTTTACATTCTAAAAATAAAAAGAAAAGGGGCTTAATTAAAATTTGAACAAATTAAAGGGGTCTAATTGTCATATTAGGTAAGCATATTTACATGTATAAGTTCAACAGTATATTATTCAATATACTTGCAAAAAAGTGTCAAAAATCATTAATTTTCGCATAGCAAGTGTATGTAATACAAGTTCTGTTATTTTCTAAGAAAATGTTGGCATACTCAATGTATGTGTACAATAAAACATAATATAATTTAATGATACACCAAAATTTTTGTAGTATGTATACTGTCAAAATTGTTTTACCCAGTTTAATAGATTTATAAAATTAGCATAAGGTAAAAAAAAATTAAAATAAAAACTAAGAAAATAATTACAAAAGAGGCAAAGAAAATTATATTAAAAAGTAGAGGGAAATAAAAAAGGAGAGATGAGAGAAAATTAAAAAAGGAAAAAAAATGACAGACCCAAAATATTGACAGACCAAAGGTGGTTACTAAATGAGGTTGCCTCTTTATTCCGAACAAAATAGCTTTTACTCATTTTTCTATTCTTGTTTGTTTGTTAATATCATTCTATCATATATTGACGTTGTTGAATTCACAATTCACTTTAACAATGCTTCAATTTAAGAAAAAAATAAATATATTTTCAATTATTAGTAATAAATATGTTCATAAAATTAAAATCATTTTGTTAAATGATGTATTCATGTGGGAAAATTAAGTTGATTAAGATCATATCAAGAATGACATTGATAGAATGAACAATAATAAATTTTTTTTAATTATATATAATTAACCAGTGATTCAATTAATTAGGTTAAGGTTGATTTTCTATGCTATTATCATATTAAACAAATTACTGTCGATAATAAGATTAGAATATTTATGCACTTAATTATTTATTAAAAAAAAATGCCTCATAAGTTATTTTCCTAAAAAATATTATTATTGATTGTATATTGATAAATATTTCAAAACGTTATTTGACAAACAATAGATAAAGATCAATAGAATTTTGTACATTTTCCGTGTACGATTAGCATTATAAGTCAAATATTATACAAATTATTAATTTATGGGAGTTGTGGAGTTTTAACTGTAATTTTATCTAATTTATATAAATTAACTAATGATAAATAGTGATGTGGGATATTTAAGCATCAATTTGATTTTGATTATGAAATACATTTTAAGCATTAACTTGATATCATAAGAAGAAATCAAATTTTACTTGATATTTTCAGTAAAAAAAATACGTTTCATGAAAGTTGATAACACATTACAATAAGGAATTTTTTGAAAAAAAAGATAAATTATAATATTTCTTTTATCAAAATTTGCACATTAAAAAACATTTATATGTTGTTATGTTTGTTGACAAATTAAATGTTAAAATATATATAATAAAAATTATTAAAAGGAAAAGTTAAATGATGAATGTTGATTGATTGCTTGATTAGATATGATAAATTTAGTTTAATAAACCTTACACATGAAATTAAAATTAGAGCTCGTAAGTGAACAATATGTAGCATGTCATGACAATCTGCATTATAGATTACGAGTAAGTATAACTTATAAAACAAGTAACAGGTACTCTGAGGATGCCTAATGTTAAACTTGTTGCACCCTACCTAATAATAGACAAACCCTAGTTATTTTCAATTATTTTCAATCACATAGTTTTCTCTTTTTTTTTTTAAGTTTTCATTCATTTTAAATTTAATAAATGCTAAAAAGTTTTTATTCATATAAAAAGTTAATAAATATTTATTATTTAATTTATTAAAATTCAAATATAAAATTAATTTTTTTTATCTTTTATTTTTTATTTTACTCACATTTAGTGTACCTACTTTTATTTAGCTCATTTTTTGGAGCAGTGGCAATAGGCTCAAGCACGGAAGATTATACGAGTATAAAGTATTGTTTCGGCGTCCCCCTAGTGCCACATGGCAGGGATGAGAAAAGCAGGGAGTGGGCTGCATAGCAAGAGATCACTTGGGATCGTTTGTGGCTGCACGAGCAATTAAGATTTGGGAAGTCCATAATTCTACTAACTTGGCTGAAGCATTTGGGCTGCGGGAGGCTTCGAGGTGGTTTAAAGCGAAGCAATGGCTGATTGTAATTGTAGAATCTGATGCTCAAGTTGTTGTCAGGCGTTTTATTCACAATTCCCACTTCACTCAGAATTGGGCCTATTTACTAGTGTTCGTCAAAATATTAGCGAGGAATTGAGCAACTTGCATGTAAAATTTATTGAGAGATTTGTGAACCACTCTATACATGTGATTGCTAGACAGATAGGTTCTATGTTAGATTTTATAGAGTGAAATGTATGTCCACCTTTCTTGTTCGATACCTTAATGTGTTCGCTCTAATAAAATATTTCTAGTTTACTTAAAAAAAGAATCATTATGCACCTACTATTGATATACACCTTGTAATATACGGGAATATATGAAATGTGTATAAGTTATTTGCAAAACTAACGTCTTTTATCACACATTAAATTTATTATGTAATATTTATTGCTTTATAAGCATAAATGTGATTACTAATACTAAATTGTGGAACTTAAGAATAGACTCGAGAGGTCACATGCACCGCACAGCCCGGGGCCGTATGTGTTCGCGTCGCTTAGTTGTATTGGCGCTTTAGGCGCCCTACGCATCGTCGCAAGGAGCCAAGTGTTGACGTTTGTAACGAGCACACGCAAGCATACGTATCGCACAAGTAGTATAAAAATATCGATCCCACGAGGACTAATTCCTAAGCAATTTTCTAATCTTCTTCACACAATTTTTGACTTCTTAATTCAAACAATTGAACGTAAAATTGAGAGATTTGTGAAATTAAGCGCAAGTAAACAAGTTACGAAAGTAATAAACTAGGAAATACCAAGAGAAAATAACCTAGGTCTTTAACTTCCCCTTGTATGTCTTTTAAGCAATTCTCCTAATCCTCTCTATCACGTAACATAGCATGCTCAATAATCCGAAATTCGATTTTATCTAAACTACTCTCTCGATATAGAATAAACCTTATTAACTAGATTAATCCTCTCTATCTCTATGAGAATCGAACCTAGATAATAGCATTAAGAATCAATTTCGAGTGACTACCTAATGTAGGTTGGTACTCTCGTCCTCCCTACGAATTATATTCCCAAAGAATACAAACTTAGGTTGCTTTGTTCATTTCTAAACCATGAAATCCTCTCTCGAGATCAATCAAGATTAACGAATCAATTCTAATGATGGCCAATCACTAGAATGCATTACAATCAAAACAAAACAATTGATATGCAAAGTACTTAATAGAGATTCATAAAGATTCAATAAAAATCCATACAAGGTTCCATTAAAGACCTAGAAAAGAAATCTAGTTCATCATACTACAAGAATTCATGGCAAAAAGTATGAAGAAAATAAACATAAAACAAGGAAGAGATGAAAGAAAAACTCTTGATGATGATATAAATCTTCTTCTTTTTCCCTATCTTCTCTTCTCTTGCTCCCCAAAGTCTCTTCTCTTCTCCTCTGTTTTTCTCCAGGTCCCGCCGCTCTGTTTTTGCCCCATTTCCCCTTTTTTATAGTCAGAAAAATGCTCAAAAGTCCGAAAACCTAGTTTTCAAAAGTGCGCCCCCGCCTAGGCGGGAATAGTGCCGCCTAGGCGGCCAGCTCGCTGGAATACGACTTTTCAGTGCCGCCTAGGCGGGACATTTTGCCGCCTAGGCGGCTCGCTCACTGGAACTTGGTTTGTATTTTCTTCATTGCCGCCTGGGCGGGACATTTTTACGCCTAGGCGGCTAGCTCACTGTTTGTTTGCCCCTTTTTCAATTGTTTTGTCTCCAAAACTCATCCTGCCAAAGAAAACAATAGCTAGGGAAGCTAAATAACATTTCCTTCACCAAAAACTAGCAAATTAAATTAAATGGAGCTAAAATTTACACAATATAAAGCCAAAATAACTCTATGAACTAGAGTTATCACCAAGAGCATGTATTTTGCTCGGGACTTGACCCAAGTTGCAAACAATAAAATAATATATTTGAATTTGAATCGATTTGTTTGCTGATAATGGACAGTTTTAATTCTTGAAATCGTTGGAGTTACAAACGTTTTGTGTTTAGTGGCTATAAATGCTCCGACCACTAACCTGAAACTGCTGAAGGTTACAAAATGAAAAGTCAAACCTTCAATATCTGATTGGTATAAATATGCCCCATATGTTCTATCTAGATATCGAAAAAAACAAGAAGAACAATCACTTTTGTTTTTAGTAAATTGCTATTGCTGAAACCATTTTTCGTAGAGGCTTGATATATATCTTGGAGATGTATTGCCTGTAACCTCTAGCAAACCATTTGTGGTAGGGATAATAGAAACCATAAGGACAGGGATCACCCGTGTCATCCTTCTGATTCGCCTACATATTTTCTAACAATCTTAAGGTTTCTACTCGATAGACTCTGAATCGTTCAAGATCATGAACCAAGACTTTGTCAAGCTGGATCATTTTGATGGCAACAACTTCAGTCGTTGGCAAGACAAAATGAAGTTCTTGCTTACTGTCTGAAAATTGCATATGTGTTGGATCCTAACCTTCAAGCTATTCCAGAAGATCCTCCACTCACTGAAGGTCCACTTGCTGCTGGACAATCAACGCATGAGAAAATGGTCAACTCACTCCGGTAGCAACGAAGAAAGAGGGCAGAAGATGAGGAGCTGGCACATGGGCATATCCTCAATACTCTTTCAGACCGTTTGTATGATTTCTACACAAATGTCAAGTCGCCAAGGGTGTATGGGGGGCTTTGAAATACAAATACAAGACTGAAGAAGAAGGTACTAATAAATATTTAGTATCTAAACATTTGAATTTTAGAATAGTTGACGATAAGCCTATACTAGAGTAAGTGCATGAGCTTCAGGTTACTGTCAACAAATTGAGATGTGTAAAGATAGTCTTGCCTGAAATGTTCCAAGTTGGTGTGATAATCGCTAAACTTCCACTAACTTGGAAAGATTATGCCAAGAATTTGATGCATAAATCTAAGGACTTCTCCTTGGATCAAATTCAAAAGCATCTACGTATTGAAGAAGAAGCTCGAAAACGTGATGCTAAGAATTTAGTTCAAGGACAGTCTAGTGTTCGCTATGTGGAGGCAGGACCATCTAAGAAAAAAGGTCCAACTATTAAGAAAAACAAAGGAATATTTAAAAAACGTGGACAGAAAACCAAGCCCGGTCCTACTAAAAGAAAAGGCAAGTGTCATGTTTGTGGAGAAACGGGGACAATATGCTAGAGAATGTTCAAAGCGTAAAAGTGGTAATGGCTTAGCAAATATGATTGAGGAGAACCTAGTTGCCGTGGTTTCGGATCTTAGTCTTAATGTGACTATGATTTCTGAAGTCAATATGGCATGTGAACTGTCTGGTTGGTGGCTGGATTTCGGAGCCACTGTTCACATTTGCAACGACAGGAGACTTTTCTAAACTTTTGAGGAAGCTGTTGGACAAGAAGTTCAAATGGGAAATAGTTCTCGTGCTAGTGTTGGAGGCAAAGGATCTGTAGAAATCAACTTTACTTCCGGCAAGAAATTAACTTTGCTTATTGTTTTGTTTGTGCCTGAAGTTAGGAAAAGTTTGATCTCTGTTGATCTTTTAGATAAGAAGGGTTTTAAAATGTCTATTGAATCCGGCAAAGTCATTCTTACAAAGAATGGAGACTTTATTGGAAAAGGTTATGCTCACAATGTGATGTATAAGATGTCTATCAATAATATGAATTCAGTTTTTGTTTACATGAGTTCTTCAATTTCTTTGTGGCATAGTCATTCAGGACATATAAACTCAAAGAATTTGAAAAATATGCATGCAATGGGATTAATAAATATTGGTAAAGATGAGCTTGATAAATGTGAAGTATATATTAAATCAAAAATTGTGAGAAAACCTTTTCCCAGTGTCCAACGGGAGTCACAATTGTTAGACCTAATACATACTGATATATGCGAATTAAATGGAGTATTGACTAAAGGTGGAAAGCGATATTTCATAACTTTCATAGATGATGCTAGTTGATTTTGCCGTGTTTATTTGTTAAGAACAAAAGATGAAGCGTTTAGCTCATTTAAAAAATATAAGTCAGAAGTAGAAAATCAACTTAAGAAGAAGATTAAAATTCTACGTTTTGATAGAGGCACGGAATACTGTTTAAATGAGTTTGATGCATTTTGTGAAGAAAATGGCATCAGTCATCAAACAACTACTAGGTATTTACCACAGCAAAATGGTGTAGTAGAAAGGAAAAATCGTAGTTTTCTTGACATGATAAATTGTATGTTAAATCATGCTAGTTTGCCTAATAGTTTATGGGGTGAAGCACTTTTCACTGCTTATCATATTTTAAATAGGATTCCTAGTACAGTCGTGAAAGCCAGTCCTTATGAAATATGGAAGGGCAGAAAGCCTAACATAAATTATTTTAAAGTGTAGGGGTGTGTTGCTTACTTCCGAGTTCCTGATCCTAAGAGGACCAAATTAGGGGCTAGGGCTGTTAAAAGCGTATTTGTTGGATATGCTGCTAATAGCAAATCCTATAGGCTCCTTGATTTGGAGTCTAACGTGATAATTGAGTCGAGGGATGTGGAATTTTTTGAAAGTAAATTTTCAAAAGATGTTGAAAAAATTACTTCACCTACACAAGGTGAGTTTAGAGGTCCTATAAGGTCTACTAGTGAGATTGAGGAGCCTAGTGTTCCAAATAAATCAGACAGACCTAGAAGGAGTACTAAAGCCAGAAAAGAGAAGAGTTTAGACAAAGACTTTATTTATTCTCAATCATTACTATTTTTGGTGGAGAGGGGCCAAAATAATAAGGTGGTAAATGAAGTATCTTATGTGCATAGTCTTGAGACTGATCCTAAATCATTTAAAGAAGCTATGACTTCTAGAGACGCTGCTTTCTGGAAAGAAGCTGTAAATGATGAAATGGATTCAATCTTAGGAAATAATACTTGGGTACTGACGGATTTACCTAAAGGTTCTAAACCTATTGGGTGCAAATGGGTATTTCGAAGAAAATACAATACTCATGGTATTATTTCTGCTTTTAAGGCAAGATTAGTAGCCAAAGGGTTTAGACAAGTTGAGGAAATTGATTATTTTGACACTTATGCACCGGTAGCTTGAGTTGCTTCCATTAGAATTCTTTTTGCTTTAGCTTCTCTTTACAATCTTTGTGTTCATCAAATGGATGTAAAGACAGCCTTTTTAAATGGCAATTTGAATGACGAAGTCTATATGGAACAACCCAAAGGATTTGTTGATCCAGGAAATGAAAGAAAAGTGTGCAAACTAATTAAATCTCTTTATGGTCTAAAACAAGTACCAAAACAATGGCATGAAAAGTTCTACACTGCTATCTTGAATTTTGGATTTAATTATAATAGTGCAGATAGGTGCTTATACTCTAAAACCATGGCAGACTATATGGTGATAGTTTGTTTGTATGTTGATGATATGTTGATCATTAGCACGAACATGGTTGGAGTGAATAAGACTAAGAAGTATCTATCCTCTATCTTTAAGATAAAAGACTTAGGCAAAGTGGATACTATTTTAGGAATAAAAGTTAAAAAAACATAGTGGGGGTTTTTGTACTAAATCAAACTCACTATATTGATAAAATATTGACTAAGTTTAGTCATCTCGAGATCAAGGAGGTGAACACTCCATTTGATAATGGAGTTAAACTAAAAGAAAATTTTGGCAGAGCAGTTGCTCAACTTGAGTATGCAAGTGCTATAGGTAGTCTTATGTATGCTATGTTAGCATTAAGAGAAGGTTCAATGTTAGTCACACCTTCTTTTATGAACGTAGTCCTTAGAGATAATTAATAGAGGATTGTTTGGACAAAATGTGGTTTTCCAGACAAGTGGGGGATTGTTGATATACACCTTGTAATATAAGGGGATATATGAAATGTGTATAAATTGTTTGCAAAACTAACGTCTTTTGTCCCACATTGAATTTATTATGTAATATTTATTTCTTTATAAGCATAAATGTGATTATTAATACTAAATTGTGGAACTTAAGAGTAGACTCGAGAGGTCACATGCGGTGCGGTGCATCGCACCGCCCGCGCCCGGGGCCGCGTTCGCGTTGCTTAGTCGTATTGGCGCTTTAGACGTACTACGCATCGTCGCAAGGAGCCAAGAGCAGGTATTTTGCTTGGGACTTGACCCAAGTTGCAAACAATAAAATAATATATTTGAATTTGAATCGATTTGTTAGCTAATAATAGATAGTTTTAATTCTTAAAACTGTTGGAGTTACAAACGTTTTGTGTTTAGTGGCTATAAATGTTCCGACCACTAACCTGAAATTGCTAAAAGTTACAAAACGAAAAGTCAAGCCTCAATATCTTATTAGTATAAATATGCCCCATATGTTCTATCTAGATATCGAAAAAAACAAGAAGAACAGTCACTTTTGTTTTCAGTAAATTTGCTATTGTTGAAACCATTTTTCGTAGAGACTTGACATATATCGTGGAGGTGTATTGTCTGTAACCTCTAGCAAAACATTCGTGATAGAGGCAATAGAAACCTTAAGGACAAGGATCACCCGTGTCATATTTCTGGTTCGCCTACATATTTTCTAAAAGCTACAAAGTCGGGGAGCCCAAAATATTCAAAAAAGTAGGGTGGAGGTCAAATGTGTAATCCTTTAAGACCCATATTCTTCAGAATATGGTCCCCCTCCCAAGGAAAAAACAAAGGAAAAAAAAATTGTTTCTACAGTGCCGTAAAAAATCACCGTTTTGGAAAAAAATAAAGTCATTTTTATTTTATGTACATATATACATATATATATATAATATTTGCTTCCATTTTTATTTCTTTTCGCCATTCGTTTACTCGTATTTTCTTCTTATTGTTGTTTCTAGTACTGCAGTTGAATTTTCTTGATTTGTGAATATTGGTTCTTTTTACTCATATTTGTGTACATGTACGTGAAACTAATCTGAAGAGGACCATAGATATTATAATGAATCAGGCAGAACTCTCTGGTGTAAAAATGAAGTATGGAGTGCGACTGTTAGAAGAGATGTTAATTGGGATTTTGGTACATCTACCAATTAAATCCCTATTGCGATTTAGATGTGTTTCGAAGAATTGGTATTCTTTGACCAAAAGCTCAAATTTTGTCTCTAGGCATCTTAAACGTGATTGCAAAGAGATCGTGCTGGTAAGTCGTTATTTAGCTATAGCGAATAGCGTGGATATTCGTCGAGGTGGAGAAAGCATCCTTTCTTTCCATGACCCGGATTCCTTGGATTTATTGGTATCGCCAAATCTTTCCATTCCATTTTTGAATGATATAGTAGGGCCAGATTACGTACAACTTTTTGGTCCGTGCAATGGGATTGTTTGCTTAGCATACGGTGATGTTGTTATTTTCTGCAATCCCGCACTGCGAGAATTCAAGCTTCTTTCTCCAAGTCCATTTGCTTGTCCAGAGGCTTATGTTCCCCATGGTTCAGGATCCGCATTTGGTTTTGATACTAGAACTAATAGTTACAAGTTGATCCATATATGGCATGTGATCGAGACGGTGATCGACCTTGAAGACGACTATCACCGTGAAGAGGACACATTTATGAAGATTGAAGTGTAAAATTCAAGCTCCAATTCTTGGAGGATAATTGATGCAGTAGTGCCAGATGTTTGGTATAATCCACAATTTGATCTCTTCTTCAATGGTGCTTGTCATTGGCAGGCACCGGAATTCATTGATGGTCCGCCTCCCATGGGTGTTATTCTTTCTTTTGATGTTAGTGATGAGGTTTTTCGAAAATTTGAGTTCCCCGATTGGTTTGATGGAAAAAGTCCCAAGTCTCATGGTTTTAAATCAGTACCTTGCCTTAGTTCGCTATGTGTGCCGGTTAGACGGGGATGGCCCTGATGAGCCAGATTTGATTGACATTTGGGTTATGAAGGAATACGGTGTAAAAGAGTCGTGGACCAAAGAGTTGGTAATAGGGCCCTACCTCATTAGACACCCTTTCTTGTTTTGGAAGAATGAGTGGTTATTGGTAGAAACCAAGGACAACCAATTGGCATATTGTGCACTCTACTCAAATGAAATTAAAATATTTCAATTTTTCGGGTTCAGGGAGTCATTTCGATCCCTAATTTTAACAGAGAGCTTAGTTAGTGTAAATCAGGTAAGTTTGCTCTGAAAAAGACTGGAACATGGAATTTGAGACAGACTTGGGTAGAACTTGGTTTCTTGCATAATATATCCTATATGCTACATATATTTTTATATGTCGATATTGAAGGTATCCTTTCAACTCTTCAAATTCCATAGTAGATTGGTGCCAAAAAACAAACTTGGCTTTTTGAGTACACATTTTCGCTTAATTATATATCCATGTTCGTTTGGTTTGTTTTCTTTCTGAACCAAATTTCTCAAGTAAAGTTGTTTTATGAAATTTTGGAGTTCGCTTTTCAGCATTGTTGTGTTATGCAGCTTCACTGGCACATCAAGATATTGCACAAAAGAAAAATGAGCTAACTACAACATTTGACCTTCGTTTGATGATTCATGCTTCTTTGAATCTTAATACTTCTTCACTGAATCTTTTTATGCATTAATGTGTACTCAACAAGCCAAGTTTATTATCAACGATATCAGGTTTCATTCTGCACTTTTGAATCATAATTGTTGTTTGTGCTTTGAACAGAATTCTGATTAGCCTTTAATTGTGATCTGTATTATTTTAAATTTTATTGCCGTAACATGGTACAAAATCTGAACTTAGAACTATATACGCTGATTGGCATAAATAGATCATTCTGGAGAATTACGACTTAACCTGAGTAAAAAATAGAGCTTAGGTTCGTTCATGTTATGATGTATCCTTCAACGAATTGCTTTGAAATTTACGTCACCTGCAGGTCATTCAGGAAAAGACGCCCTCCAAGGTTCACCACGCCATTCTCTAATACTATGTGAAGCTATTATCCGCCTCGACTCATTTGTTTCCCATAAGAAGGACAGACAAAAGGATTGGACATTTATATGTCTAGTGATAGTTTGTAAATTGCAGTTATATAGGCTATTAAGCCTATGATGTAAGGACTTCAGCTTACAAATCTTTTTTGCTGAAATAGCTAACATTTAATTTCTTCTTTTTCTAACAATCAAGCATGGCGTTTTGAGTCATTCATGTTTTTGTTTGCTTATGATCAATTAGAACATAGGGAAGAGTAACAATTTTCAAGGGCATGGACATCACAGACTTGATGAGTTAAGCTACCAGAACTTGGCTGGACATACACAAAAAAAATGCTTTTTTGGAAGTTGAAGAATGAAGATTCATCAATTGTTTTATAACCAATGACTTAGCCAACTTAATTACTTCAATGAAGTTGTTCAGTTGACAATGAATAGAGTTAGGTGATCCAGGGAAGAAATTGTTTTGTTGGTTTTAGCATGGCTTTGTCTAACTTGGCACACATGAACTTTTTTTTTTTTTTTAATTAGCAAATATCAAGGGAGTTACGCTTAGGCTTCGTCTCCTTCTTGTGTATGGTAGACCGGTGAGATTGCTACAATTTGCTTTGCATGGATGTTGCTTATCGATCCATCTATATGTATTATTTTGTAGCCTAGGTTTGATGTATGGATATCTCAAGATGACTTTGAAAAAATAAAAAGAAAAATGTCAAATACACTTTTCTTTTTTGTACTCTTGTATATAAAAATAATTATATAACATTAATAATTAAGTTATGATTTCAAAATATGTGCAAATAAATATGTAATAGCAATGTTTAATTTTTAGAAAATTAAAATATGTTCATAAAAATTTGTAAATAATTAATGCTTTAGTAGTACTATTATTTTTTTCATATTTATAAAGTTGTAATAATATCAATTTTCTTAAATAAATATATTTCTTTAATTATTTTAAAAACATAAACCGAGTCCAAAACCGCCCCGTTGCAATCCCTATTTGTAACACTTAGCCCCTATACTATTGAAAACATCTCTTACCCCTTAGAAATTGATTACCATAAATGCTAATGACAAAATTACCCTTTATTTTTATTACATATATTTTATGTTATTGCTTTAAAATCAATATTTGTGTAAATAGTTATTTTTTATTTTTCTTAATGCAATATATTGTAAAAGTGTCAAACAACTCTCTAACTTATAAATGTTCATTTCTCAAGTAAAGCGTGTATATATGTAAGATGCAGGTCCTTTTTGGTCGGACCTGTGGCTGAACTTTGAGCTCTGATTTGTTGATTACTGGTGGCCCACCAATCAAAAAGGATTGAACACATGTGAGACTAGCCAATTTTACCCTGGTGTAGACTCTCCGACACTCAAATTAGTAAGGCTTGAATATTGAGGAGATAAGTGGGAGAAGATGAACAGTGTATAATGGTTATTCACATGAGAAGGGTGAGATACCTTCTTTGGTGAGGTGAGAGACTATTTATATGAGATGAACCATGATTTGACTAGGATGATAGGGGTAGGTTCTTTTATTGATGGCTAAAGTACATGTGAACATGCCTTTTTTCCGTTTCGGGTCTCCTCTTTGATGGCTTGGCCGCACTTTCATTAAATATGGCTTGACCTCTCATTAATGACAAATCTCTTGCATTTAATGCTAGAGATATTATCCAAGAGAGAGTATTAATGGCTCTTGGGACTGAGAACAACACGTCGCCAAGCCATGTTTGATGATAGCGGTTATCCTTGTGCGTCAATGGGATTCTCTAAGGAGTAGGTATCCACCTTTTCACCTTAGCACCTAAGGGTCCTTGTGATTTCTGCCCTCGAACATCTTTGTGTGCCTCAAAGGTGCTTTATCCTTTGGGCATTTCAAGGCAATTCATATGGGAGCGATTCCCTTGGCACTTCTTGTTCTTAGGAGGGATCCTTTAGGCCCTCTTTCAAGGGATTTTCATAGACTTAACTATAGTTGATGTGCTATATTATTCTTCTAGGCTTTCCTGGTGATCAGATCAGGTACGCCCTCGAGAGATTAAGACCCTATTGAGGGCTTTCCATTCCAATGTTTTGAAAATAAAGCACTTCACACTACTACTAGGAAAACTAATTTTTTTTTTGTGATGAATTTTGGCCAAGACCAAATATGTGACCGAAAAAATCAGTCATGAAATTGTGACTGAATTATGACTGACTAAGTTTGTGACCGACTTTTATGACTGAAATTTTCTATCACAAAAAAAAAAAAAAAAAATAGTGATTGAAAATTTGGTCACAAAATTTAGAAGTAAATCAAAATAGTGACCGAAATTTCAGTCACAAAATTGGATTTTTGTGATCGAAGTTTTGGTCACCAAATTTTAGTAAATCAATATAAATTTATATTTGTACCATGAAATCTGTCGCAAAATCCTCCCCCATATTAAAGGAGTTTGTGACTGATAATTTGTGTAACGACCCGGTAAAATCCTTTATTTAAATATTTTATATTATACATTGAGTGTCTATTATTTTGATGAATAATTTTCTAAATGAACTATTTTATGAAGTATTGTTTTATAGAAATTATTATTCAAAAGTATTATTTTTTTTATTTGCGAACAAATGAGCATTTACTGCACAAATTTTTAGAAAATATTATAAATTTCAAATATTATTAAAATTTAATGCATTTAATCCTTCTAAACTCCCAGAAATTATTTAATAGATTATTTTCAACTTTTACCTAGTTTTCCAAGAATTTTTAGTAGTTTTCGAAAAACATTGTCTTTAGGTTCTTAATTTGAAATCTAATTTTTTAAAATGCTTAATTATTATCAAAAAATGAAAATAATAATATAAATAAATATTTTAGATTTTATTTTACTTATAAAAATTAATTTTCTAATTTTTAGAATTTTATTTCTATTTTTGGGCGATTTTCGAAAAAAGGGCAGAACAAGGGGTATTTTGGTCTTTTCACTTCTCCAACCCCAAATTTCGGTTTTGGTGAGACATAAACAATAAAAATACTTAATAAATAAGAGTTTTCAGATTTTATAGGTTTTGTTTGATTTTAGTTGATTTTATTCTATATTTTATCAAAATATCTTTACTAATATACTCTTGAGACCTAGCCTCATATACATATATAATTATATATTAGTGGTGATATACATAGCTACATATACACATACACATACCCACATACATATACATGGTGGTTAGTGAAGTGAGGTGTTGGTATAGACAACCATGTATAAATGTGTGGAAGGGGGTATTTAGATGAATATAATATGTAGATCTTTACCTCTAATACTTGGAAGATCAATACACAAGACCTTATACACTCACAATCCTCATTTTTCAGCCATTTTACAGCCCAAAACTGTGCCCTTGCTGCCACCCTCACTCTCTCTTTCATTTTTCCTCCAAACACTACATTTTCTCCAAACTACTACACTTCTTTGGAAGAAATAAGGTAGGAACACTTCTTTATGCCTTAAGTAGAGGGTTTTCTTCTTCTTCCTTGAAAATAATAGGCAAGCTTCCATATTCTTGTGCCCAAGCAATGTAAAAGAACAAGCTTGAATGGCCTAGAGTGAGAGCTTTTGCCAAACATGCCTCCAAGTTGAGGGTTTTAGTTATTTTGCCATCTTCATATTACTTTAAAGCTTTATAGTTAATTTTCCATGTTTTAACTCTTGTTGGGAGGAAGTTGAAGGATGGATAAACTTGTGAGCATGATCTTGAAGATATTATGTGATTAATATGCTTATTTGGAGTACTATGTGCTTACTATGCTTTCTTGGAAATATTATGTGATTATTGTGCCCTTTTGCAATAATATGAAATTCTTATGCTTTATTTGAACCACTATGTGAGTTTTATGCTTTATATGAAGTAGTATGAGATCATGATGCTTTATTTGAATTATTAGGTGAATATCTTATGTTGTTCTTGAAAGTCTTTGTAAAGAAAGCTCCACATATCTATTATTTGATAAATAGAACTTTTATTTTACTTTATACTATAGATTTATGCCTACTTTAGTACTTTACATATATATAAACATATACATCTATGTACGTATATATATATATATATATATATAAATATTTAAAGTGTTATCATATATTCATTTAACTAAGTTCATTATATGTTAATTATATATATATATATATTTAACTAAGTTCATTATATGTAGATATATATATATATATGTTACGTATATGTATATATATACTTATATTTATTTTATGAGTTTTATATGCATATGTAGATAATTCTTATCATATCTATATATATAGTTATCTATATTTTATAGAGATATATATATATATATATGTAGTATTCATATATTTATATATCTTTTATTTTAATCTATATATTTATATATATTTATACTAGCTATATTTTGATATTTATATTCATATATTTATACTAGTTATATTTATATATTTATATTTATATTTTGTCTATTTACATATTTTTGCTACTAGCTATTTACATATTTAATATTACTAAGTAAATATGCTTAATAAGCAAATATAAAGCTTTCATTTATAAGTGTGAAGCTTACTTTACTAAACTATGATATAAACTTCCAAAGATTATGTGCATGTGTGAACAAATTGCAATTCTGTGAATGGGCCCATATCTGCTGCAATGGTCTGGAGCGTGTTCCACCGGGACATACTATTGAGTAGCCGGGAGAGTTCACACCCCTTCCATCTCCTAATCCCCCATTGGGTAGACGGAGGGATCTACTCAAGAGAGAGGGTCGTAGGACAATACTAGGCGTATGCCCGGGATACGACCATTGGAGGAAAAGGCTGGCGGGAGAAATGTGCTAGTTGTTATTTCGGCCCGGGTAGTTATAAGGGTCACTGTCAGGTGACAAAAGGTAGAAAGTGTGAAACTATATGTGTCCTTTGTGTAACTAATGTGCACTTGACACCTGAGCACCTTATGTGCATAAAGAAATGTTTCTACTCAACGTATGTTGATTCCGTGTTACATAATGATTTAGATACTTCCGAAGCTAGCCTTTATGACGATGAGGAGGAGGAACCTTTTGAAGCCTTTTAATCGGAAGAAAGATGTAGGATTTTCGCTGCGTACTTGTATTTTGTGGTTTTCGCATTTACTATGTAGATACATTAGAACTAGCAAGTCGATAGTCTCATTTATTTGATGTACCTTTATGTTATGTAATATAGGCTAGTACGTCTTGTAATTAACAATTTATGCATGTATGTAAACACTAATGATAATAATAATCATAATAATAACAATAACGCTAATAATAATAATATTATAATAATAAAGGGTTTTCGGGGTCGTCATAGGTGGTATCAGAGCAGGTTGCCAGCCGGAAAATCGGGAGCTAAGTGCTCTGTGGGGCAAAGTGCTATGCACATGGGAGCCACCTTTTGAGCCCGTAGAGCAAATGTTACGGCTTGAGCCCATGAGGCCAAGTGCAATGTATTGAAAGTTTTGAGCCCACGAGGCCAAGTGCTATATGTCTTGAAAGTCTTGAGCCCTTGAGGCCAAGTATTATGTCTTGAATGTTTTAAGCCTACGGGGCAAAGTGCTACGTGTGCGGAAGACGCCTCTTGAACCTACAGGAGCTACCTCTAGAGTCCTAACGCCTGGCAGTTGGTAATAGTATGCGTAATTTTGCTACAAAACTTCTAGGGTATCTATTGGATTTCGTATTTGATTGAAATATATATTGGGTTTACACCTAAGCTATGCTGGGTAAGGATCCTCGGCATAAGATTTCGGAATAGAAAGGAGATAGGCTTGATCTGAGAAAGTTAATTAGGGATGAATTTCCTTGGGTAGTATTTGACATGCGGGGTGGCGGGTGTGGCTGGGCGGCCGACCAATGCATACTTTGCTCCTCTAAATGGCAAATACTTGACTAATTTGAGTATAAGGCGAATTTTTTTGGGTATTAGCTGTAAATGACTACTTGTGGAATTATGTGACTTAAGTTCTACGTGCTGAAATTCACCTCTTGAACCTATAAGAACCAACTCGAGAGTTACCATGGGTATACGTGAAAGTTGCTAAGACCTCTAGTGCATCTAATGGATTTTATATTAGGTTGAATTTTATTTTGCGAAAATGTATCTTTTGGTAAAAATTAGTACTGAAATAGGAACCTTGAGAATTGGGAATGGTAGAGGCTATGTACTTTGTGGAACTTAAGAAAAGAAAGATTTGGAAGCTTGTGGTGGTCTAAGGCTCGGAATTGAGATAGGATTCATAATTATACTATGGTAGTAGAAATGGTATTGAGAATTGAAAATCACAATGAAGCAATTGAACAATTAAGATACTTTGTGAGACTACAATCTAGGGGCAGCCCAAGTGGAAGGAACTTTGGAGGATATATCAAAGCTGCAAAAATGGATGTGCGAGGTAACCAAATAAACCTACAGTATGGAAGGTACGCATTTAGCTTGTTTCATTTACCTAGAATTTTGATTGATCCAAATTCATTACATGTTTTCTCGACGAGAGGTTCAACCTGATATTTATCGAATGAATTAGAAGTAGCCATTATCCAATATTGGTGAGTTATTTGATTAAGTACAAGAAGTTTAAGTATATTCCAAACTGGATTTGAACTTGAAGTATAGGTTTCTATTATAGGCCAAGTGTGTGATAGTTAAATGATGATTCCCTTGTGATAGGTATGTTTTTTAATTCTTTTCATAGGATCTCATCATTACTTATTCAAAAGATCTCTAAAAATTCATTTTACATTAAAACAACTTTTTATAATCTCCATAGGCGATGCACTTTTTAATCGAACCTTGAAGCCTATATTCTGTGATTTGTTTCTAAAGCTATAAGTTTGCTTATTACATTTTATTTGTCCCCATATATATTCACAATATCGATATTTCTTTGAGATATCTCTTACAATCAATATTCATTGTTTAATGTAAAGGAAAGAAAATGTCAATTTCGTCTTTAACTTTCTTTTAAAACAATGACTCCATTAGCAAATCTTTTGTTTCCGTAATCATTCTTTTGCTTTTAAGGAACTTTTCAAAGTTTTCTCAATTGACATCCCTTTTTATCTCTTCTTTGAAAAGTTTGTGATAGAGGATATTTCCAAATTATATCACCTATTAGTAAAAGCTGAAAATCTTTGCGATTTAAGCCAATCTTATTTTCCTTATTTGACACTTCAATTGACCAAGTTGTTATTCAAACTTCTATGCATTCTCGTGCGTTATCAACTTGTATGCATTCTCGTGTATAATCCATTAACAGTCTTTTATTCCATTCGCACTTTTAAACTTCAAACACGAAAATTTGTTGAAGCAAGTCTTGAAAATTGATGAGTTATCATTGATCTCTAGTAAACTTCTTCTTATATATTCCTAACTGATATTTAAAATAAAAATGTTGACAAATATTTTCAAATCTTACTACATTTATGAGTCACTTCTTCCATTTGTCGATCTTCTGCTCCTATTAATTAAAATTTTTGTTTTCGCGCTGCCATATACATCTTAGATCTGATTTTGTATCCATCCGAACTATCACAACCCTTACTCATATTTGAAAAAAGCAAAAAATTGAACCTATCACCAAAGATTTCGTTATAGGATTACGTTGAACTAGCAAGGTCATAATGCAATATGGATAGTTCTGGATAGACTTATGAAAAGCTTCCACTTCATTGTGTGATTTAGAATGGCAGAATATTAGAAACAAGACATTGTTGGACTTCTTGGTGCTTGGGGTCTCGGTTAGTATAGTCTTGAATAGAAACTCACAGTTTGCCCTAAACTTTGGCAAGAATTACAAAATGGTTTGAACCACTAAGTTAAACGTTAGTATTTCTCTTCAACCTCAAACTTGTGGACAACTAGAAAGAATCCTACAAACCTTTGAAGATATACTTCGAATTTGAAGGAAGTTAAGATCGACGCCTCTCACTAGCCAAAATTTGCCAATCACAATAACTATTAACCTATAGTTGGCATGATCCTTTTGAAAGCACTTTATGCAGAAGGAAATAGATCTATAGTATTTTGGAATGAAGTGGCAAAAGTGAAGCCCAAAGTTAGTTCAGGAAATCACCAAAGTAGCTCGAAAGTGAATGACAGAAACACAAAGTTGCTAAAAGAGTTACTCTAATAAGAGACGAAAAGATTTGGAATTTGAATTAGGAACAAAGGAGTCTTAAGATTTGGGAAACAAATGAAACTCTTAGTCCTAGATATGATGGTTCTTTTGACATATTGGGAGGAATAGGAAAAGTAGTAGTGTAAGTTGGCATTACCTTCTACCTACAAGAGGTACATAATGTCTTCTTTGTATCTATACCCAAGAAATATTACTCGGATCCCTCACATACACTAAACCATGACATCCTAGATATTGACCCAGAGTTAACCTATATTAAAGAGCCTATTGAAAATATTGAATTTAAGGAAATTCACTTTAAGGAACAAGACAAGTCAATTAGTACGAGTGCTATGGAAACATCATGGAATTGAAGAAACCACTTGGGAACGATTGGAAGAAGTATAAGAGAAGTACGCACAGTTATACGAGTAAGCATAAAACGAATTTCGAGGACGAAATTTTTTAAGGGGAGGAGGATGTAACGACCCGGTAAAATCTTTTATTTAAATATTTTATATTATACATTGGGTGTCCATTATTTTGATGAATAATTTTCTAAATGAACTATTTTATGAAGTATTGTTTTATAGAAATTATTATTCAAAAGTATTATTTTTTTCTTTGCGAACAAATGAGCATTTACTACACAAATTTTTAGAAAATATTATAAATTTCAAATATTCTTAAAGTTTAATGCATTTAATCCTTATAAACTCCCAGAAATTATTTAATAGATTATTTTCAACTTTTACCTAGTTTTCCAAGAATTTTTAGTAGTTTTCGAAAAATATTGTCTTTAGGTTCTTAATTTGAAATCTAATTTTTAAAATGCTTAATTATTATCAAAAAATGAAAATAATAATATAAATAAATATTTTAGATTTTATTTGACTTATAAAAATTAAATTTCGAATTTTTAGAATTTTATTTTTATTTTTGGGCGATTTTCGAAAAAAGGGCAAAACAAGGGGTATTTTGGTCTTTTCACTTCTCCAACCCCAAATTTCGGTTTTGCTGAGACATAAACAATAAAAATACTTAATAAATAAGAGTTTTCAGATTTTATAGGTTTTGTTTGATTTTAGTTGATTTTATTCTATATTTTATCAAAATATCTTTACTAATACACTCTTGAAACCTAGCCTCATAAAATTTGAAAGTTTTCATCATTATTTCGACTCAATTTAAGAAATTTAAAACTACCTATTTTTCAAGTGAGAGCAATTAATCAATTAAATTAATTGGATATGGAAAACTAAGAGCTTTAATTCAAAACTTCAAATTGATCGATTGTTTTTTTTTTTTTTTTGGTTTACTTTGATTTGCTTTAATGTCATATAGTGCTTTCTTGCATTCACATTTAATATTTCGACAAGTAACGTTCAATTAATCTATCTTGGAGCTTTGTTATTGTCTTTTTTTCTTGATATATGTTATGCCTTATCTATTGATGCTTTTTCTAGAACAAGCTTTTATCTTTTTAATATAATAACAAACTGATATTAATATATAATAACTTATAAACTTTGAAAGTATTCAACGCCATGTATAATTAAGTACGTATGACTAGTTTTATTATACTCTATTTTTGACACATATGGTGTTATGGTGATTTTTTAAAATTTTTTTATATTTCTAATGTGAAAATGAACTTTTTTTTAATTGTTATATTTAGTCACAGATTTTTCCGTGGCTAAATCTCAAATAAAACTTTTTTTTAAATTATTTTTTAATTTTTAGCCTCGGAAAAATCCATGCTTAAATGTGAAAATAATTTTTTTTTATTTTTTTTAAAATTGTTATATTTAGACATAGATTTTTCCGTGGCAAAATCAAAAATAAACTGTTTTTTAATTTTTTTTATATTTCTAAATGTGAAAATAAACTTGTTTTAATTTTTTTTAATTTTGTATTTATCCACGGATTTTTCGTTGGCTAAATCTCAAATAAAACTTTTTTTAAATTTTATTTTATTTTTAGCCACGGAAAAATCCGTGTCTAAATGTGAAAGTATACTTTTTTTTTTAAAAAAATTTGTATTTAGCCACGGATTATTTCGTGGCTAAATCAAAAATAAACCTTTTTTTAATTTTTTTTTAATTTTTAGCCATGAAAAAACCCGTGGCTAAATTTCAAATAAAACTTTTTTTTTAATTTTTTTTTATTTTTTGCCACGAAAAAATCTGTGGCTAAGTCTCAAATAAAATGTGTTTTTTAAATTATTTACCATCCAAAGTATACGAGTTTTTACAGTTTTCCATATAAACTTTTTTTTTTTTACCGATTGCCATCCAAACTTCACTTTTTTTACAAAACACCATCCAAGCAAATATTCCGGTAGAATATTCCATCGGGATTTTATCACATGACTAGCATGTGAGTGTTTTAAGGGCATAATCGTCTTTTAAAATTTCACCTAAAAAACAATTGAATTGTGGGTGATGGAATACGAACCTTGATTCATTGAAGAGCACTTAACCACTCCACCAATTGAGCTAACCTGTACAAGTTATGATAGATTATTATATTTGGTCCAATAGCAAATAATTTTTCTAACTGAGCTAACCACTTCACATAAATTTTCTATCTCATTTCTTTTAGGCAAATAGCAAGAATATTTTAATAAATGGGATAAGAAAACTGTTAAAAAATTATTCTTTTAAAAATAATAATTTCTATCTCATTTCTTTTAAGAATTAATTAAATTAATAAGATTTATTTTTTTTAAAAAATAATTTTCATGCAGGTTCTTTTCATTTTTTTTTTGATGAAATTTGACTTTAAAATCAATCAAATTAGTTTCTTTAACCAAATTTTGCTTCAAAATTAATCGAATTAGCATGATCAAATTAATATTTTAATAATATATCTCATTTTTCTAAAACCTTAATTAAATTAGCAAGATCACTTGTTTAAAAAAAATTAATTTCATCCCGTTTTAAAAAATTAATCTATTTTTCATTAATTCCATTTATATTTAAAATTAATCAAATTAGCAAGCTCAGTATATATGGCTCAAATATAATAATCTGTCATAATTTGTACAAGTTAGCTCAGTTTGTGGAGTGGTTAAGTGCTCTTTAATGAACTATGGTTCAAATCTCATCACTCACAATTCAATTATTTTTTAGGAGGAATTATTAAAAGACTATTATGCCCTTAAAACACTCACATGCTAGTCATGTGATAAAATCTCGATGGAATATTCCATCGGAATATTCGCTTGGATGGTGTTTTGTAAAAAAAGTGAAGTCTGGATGACAATCGGTAAAAAAAAAAAGTTTATATGACAAATTGTAAAAACTCGTATACTTCGGATGGTAAATAATTTTTTCCCTTTTTTAAAATTTTGGCCACAAATTTATCCGTGGCTAAGTGTGAATTTAAAAAAATAATAATAATAATTTTACTTAGCCACGGATTTATCCGTGACTACCTTTTTTAAAAAAAAAATTAATAATTTTAGCCATGGATTTTTCTGTGGCTAAGAATCAAAAATATGTAGTTGACTTTTTTCAAATCGAACTTTTTCGTCAATTAGTTTAGATGGAACCGTACAATGGGAGTAATATAACTTGAATACTCAATATAGTTGAACTAATTGTTTTAATCAATTTTTTGATAAATTGTGACAAGTTAATTGACGTTAGTATACAATTGTTACCGAACTATGAAGTCATTCATGTATATCACTAGAAAGGAAAACGTATTTCTTGATATAAATTGGAATATTTAACTCATAAAACAAAATTTATTCAGGGATATTGTAAAATATATTACTTATGATGAGAACAATATGAATTTGAAAAGATTTAAACCAATATAACTCCTGAAGAGTGGGATCAAATGATATTGTGTATAAGTTAGCGACGGAAAAGTCATCGTGAAGAGAATGATCTCTCGGCGACCGAAATTTCCGTGGCTAATTCCGTCGCCACTTAATCAAAAATTAGGTGCCGGCTTTGCTGCCCATCCAGTCATGGATTTTGAGGATTTAGCCACGGATTTTACCGTGGCTAGTTTTTTTCGTTAAATTTTGAAATTCGTGGCTAGATCCGTAGCTATTGGCAACCGATTTTGTCCGTGGCTATTTTGCTATTTTCTAGTAGTGTCCCTAGACTAAATGGTATCACGGTTGTGTGTAGCCGGGAACTAATGTATCTACAATCTCTCTCGAGCATCATAAAACTATCTTATAAATTCTTTTTACGCCTAAAACTAACCAGCTCTCACTCAATTAATCCAAGCATTAAGAAGTATTTATATAGGATTTAACATCGCCCTATGGTTCAATTAACATTAAACTCATTCTCATGCAATTTAACGTTGATTGATTTTGTTTAATCAGAGCAGCAATTGCAAATCGTCTCTCGACCTCATCAACGATTCTCAAATGAATAATTAGGGGTGTTCAAATTCTAATCAAGTATTACAATCATTAAACAAAATTCACACACCAAGCACACGAAATTATTCAAACCCAAAGGGTTTTCATAGAATAGGAAATAAGAAAAATTATACCATCCCTTACACTTGACAATTTATTTAGTTCATAATGGGTTTAAAAACAAGAATGAAATCTGACAAAGAATGCATAAAGGAGAATAGAAAAAAAAAAAAAAAAAAAAAACTTGTTTGGAGAATCCAGATGCGCACTTCCCTCCCAAGGTTGCTCTTTCTTTGCCTTTCGATTCCCTTCCTTCTTCCGTCTTCAAAAATCAAAAACTCATGAATCCCCCCAAACTGTAAAACCTAGGAAAAATATATGTCCCTTTGTTTGTGCTTGTATCTGGACTAAAAAGGGGCAGGAATTCGCCTAAAAAATCTTTCCAAATTAGGGTCCTAATCAAATAAGGAAGGCTTTTAATTGTTGTCGTGGATTTTGGGTACGTACGTACCCAAAATATTTTGCGTACGTACACACATTAACTTACAGATTCATTTTTCCTTCAAATGGCTGGAACTGGGTACTGACTCAAAATTCCTTGCATACATACGCATTCTTGCCGCCCGTTTCTCCTTCGGATTACTTAAATTAGGTTGTTACTTAAAATATTTCATGTAAATACTCAGCTTCTGATTCCACTTTTCATGTCATTTATGGTATTTTTCCATCTCACCTAGAAAACAATGATTTAACTCAAATTTGCGCATAATAAGGCTCGAATAGAGAAAAATACGTGATAAGTTCGACAAAATAAACATCAAAATCACATACAATTACGGACTTATCAAGTCACTACTTAATAAAAAATATGATACTAAAATTTTCTAAAAAAATAAACTCAAACAAAACTATAAGTTTACCAAATGTAAATTTAAAAACAAAACCGGTCATAACAAAAAGAAATTCGATTAAAAAATGACTTACAAAGAAAAACAAATTCGATTAATAAATGACTTATAATGTTCTTTTTTGTTTTTTTTTTTTTGTTTTTAAGAATCGAAGAGTTCTTTGTTTTTCTATACAAAAATCCCAAATTTTTATGAGTGTAACTTTCTTCTTGTTTTTTTCTCTTCATTCTGGCGTTTATATAGAGTTTGTATTGAAAAATATATATATAGAAAGCTAAAAAGAAATGGTAGGTTTCGTTTATACTCTTATATTGACTGAATTACATACATATATATACAGTAGATATACATACATATTATATATATAATAACTAATAACAGTTTTGATATTTAGACCCCATTACATAAATTGTTTTATATTTTTCTAATACCTAATATAAGGCTAAAGTGGAGTCATAAGACAGCACAACTTACAAGGTGACTCCCGCCCTTGCCCCTGGAAAATTTGGATCCTAGTATTTCATTTGAGCTAAGGCTAAGTTGCAACTATGCTAAAGATTAGTTGTTAGTTTCGTCCCATAAAGTTGTCATATTTTAAATTGTGTCCCACAAAGTCTGAGTTCTCATATTTGGTCCCATATTAAACAAAAAAAATCTCAAATTAGGTCCTGGGGATGGGTGAATTAATATGTTAACTGAAATTTAACACCCCCCCCCCCCCCCCCCGTGTTACTTAAATTTTTCTTTTTAAAATAAAAATACCCTATCAAAAACACTGCTAGAAAACTGCATTTAACCATGGATTTTGTCAAAAAAAATCTGTGGCTAAATCTAATAGTCATGGATTTTTTTTCCGTTGCTAAATGTGGCATGGCTAATTTTAGCCACAAAGATTAGCCAATGAACTTTTTAGCCATGGATTAGATACTGAAAATCCGTGACTAATATTAATAGCCACAAATTTTCCGTGGCTAATATTATCTGTGGCAAAACAAAAATTAAAAAAATATCCATGGCTAAATGATAAGCCTAAAATTTGTATATTTTTATGTGCTTAATTGTTGTACTTTTTATTAAAAATTAGCAAAGTTTGATCATTATATTGTTAATTTTAACTAAGTATAATTAAACTTTATTTTTAATAAAAAGTATTAAAAGTCTTGAAAGATTCCTATTTGATGGCACGTTTCCTTTTTTGATTAGGATTTTACAAACGAACAAGGAAATTTGATCTCTAATTGGATTCGACTAGCAAAGAAGGAAATTCAATTCCGATAAGGATTCAACCAACTATCTTCCCATATCTATAAATAGTGCTCTTCCCCGAATTATTCCATGAACTTGGATGACGTATTGAAGAGAAGAATTGAACGGGGGCATGACAACCACGAAGATTCAACTCCCAATTGCCAGAAAATCTCCATATTAGTTTGTTTTATGGTTTCTTTTATATTTTTGTTTCCTTTATTTAATTTTATTTTTATTATGTCCATGTAGTTTATTTTATTAGGACTTTAGGTGGATTCATGAGATGAATTTCTTGTAATTTTTTTGAACATCCATGGTATTTATGTTGTATCTATCCTATCTATACTTCAAGGGCTTAATTGCTTGTGAATTTTTGGCCAACTTTTGCAAGTTTTGAGATTTTATATTCGACTAAGAAAGGGTGTGTATAAAATCTGACTGTTTGTTTAATAAACGTAACGAATGCATAGGTAATTAGAAATAATCATGCATGCTTTTGTGCTATCAGTTAGATTAATTAGCGAGAACTTTTTAACTAACACAACTCTTGTGCGTCATGCGTCAAGGGATCCATATGTGATCACAAAAGTAGACATTGAGCATTCCTTGACACGTTTGTTTTACTTTTCAACAGGAGACTACAAATATTTTCGTAAGTTGGATTGTATGCTGATAAAAAGTCAAAACTTAGGATTGTTTGAATAATTATTTGAAAGGATTCGATTGATGAAACTTAGGCCCTAGTTTTTCCTATTCATACCTTTTCTTTATTTATTTGTTTGCGTTTTTTCACTCTTCTGATTTTTCATCAAAAATTTGAAGTCTAAACAATAAAGAATTTACAAAGTCGGTACTTAATAGTCCTATTTCTTGTGGGAACAATACTCTACTCACTTCTTTATTACTTGGGTGACCCATACACTTACGGAAAATTCGCAATACTAAAATTAGCCACATTTTCCGTGGCTAAGAAAAAAAAAGGTGGTGAGTAAACTCGCTTTATTCTTTTGGTTCATAATAGGAGATCTTATTCGGGTTGTAGCCTTCAAATATTTTGACAATTCAATACATATCATGTTATAGTCCTTTATTTTTTCCCCCCCTAATCTTTGGCTTTTTTTACATTGAAAAGTATTTAGTGATTGAACAAGTAATTTATTAATTATGACAAATATTTATTAAATTAATAGAAAAAATAAAAATTATAAAAAAATTATTTAGATAATTTATATTTAGAATTTCGCATAATTTATATTAGTCAAATATAGCAAACATTAATTCTTAAACAAAAAATTAAAGTGGTGTAGTAGTTTGATACTTTAACCTCAACTCTGAAGTCAAGGGTTCAAATAACATTAGGTACAAGAAATTTTTTTTTACTAAGAATTAGCCATGGAAATTCCATGGCTTCCATGGCTAAATCTTTGGCCATTAGCCACGGATTTTTAGTGGCTAAATTGGCACCAAATTTCGCGCCAATTATAGCCACCAAAAATATCTGTGGCTAAATTTATCTACGGACTAATTTTTTTCATGGCTTTTTTTAGATTCGTGGCTATTAGCCACTAATTAGCTATGAATTTTATATGTGGCTAAAATCCGTGACTAAATGCAGTTTTTCTAATAGTGAAATAGGCAAAAAAAACCTCATATATATATATATATATATATATATTTATATACACACATCGACACACACACACACGCTAATAAGTGAGTCACGCTTGATGCATATGCAAATTAAAATATGAAATCTAATCTCATTATATATTTAAAGTTTTGAATAACATAAAATTATAATTTATTTTAATATATATATTTTACTATTTTTAATATATTTATTAGATTTATGAAAGACAAAAAAAAATTGATTGTAATGAATTAAATTTTGGGATTGAAAAAATATATACCAAAAAAGTAAAATAGAATATAGGAATATGGGAGAGAAGAGAGAGAAGAAATAAAAACAAAAATAATAGTATTATATTGATCAGAACACAAAGAAAATTGAAACAAGGTAAAAGATAGGAAAGAGAAAAAAATTATGCTCGATCGAAGATACCAAACAATTGTTAGAGGGTATTGGTACTTTATAAAAGAGTATAAATTATATGGAATAGAAGAGAGAAAATCGAAATGAGATAAACAAAATAGAAAAGAGAAAAAAAATGCCAGAATAAAAACACAAACAGTTATTTGGGGATGCTAGTATTTTATAAAAGAGTATATATATACAATCTCATACACACACACAAAGCATATACATGTATATGGGGTTGTAAATATGTATATATATGCCAATATGGCCAAATTCCAAAAGACACTCATGTGGTTTGATGAAATTGCTAAAAACCCCTATAGTTTAAAAATGGGTGAAAATTTCCATAAGGTTCTGAGAACACTGCACATTATTCCACAACAACAAAGAGCAACGTGCATGCGCTTGGGGTGCATGTATGCTTGCGATTTAACCTCATTTGACTTTTAAAAGTGAATCAAAATGATCGAAATGCCCCTAAATAAAAACATATTGATTATTATAATCATTTTCTTTTAAATTTAAGTAAACTTACCCAATATTGCAAATCAATCCTTTTATTTGTTGAAATTTTACAATAACCCAAATTCTAATATATTTTTATTTTAAGTTAATCAGCCCCTTCTCTCTCTTTTTTTTTTCATTTTATTTTTGTACCATGTTTTTCAACCTTTTTCTTCCACCATCACCAAGCCACGCCGACGCCACCAGTGTAATGGCCGGAAATGCAAGTCTATGTGTTTTCTCTAGCTAAGCAAAACCTATCAATCAATTTAACCAAATCTCTAATTGTTTGCATTTAATTTGAAAAAAAATCACTCAAAAATCTTAAACCCACCACAATAATTGTTTCATCTTCTTCACCTAATTACTCCACCACAGTCCGTCCTTATTCAAAATTGGTCTCACCAATACACTACCCACACAAAAATGCTCAAGATCCATGTCAATTTACACGATTTGATAAATGAATGAAAACATTACAATTAAAAGTGTGGTATGAGTTTGTATGTATATATATGCGTGTATATGTGTGTCTTACTTTGTATGTGTTGAGTGTGTGCTGTGTAATTTGTGTGTGTGTGTGTGTGTGTGTGTGTGTTGAGTATTTGTGTGTGCGTGTGTGCGCCTGTATTAGTGTTGTGCGTGCGTGCACTGTTGTGCTAGATTTTAGTGCGTGCGTATTTTTTTGTTTGTTTTTCTTTTTTTATTTGTGTGTGTTTTTTATATTATGTATTAATTATATATATATATATATTTATATTTTATATATATTTTTTATTTTTTATTTAAATATTATAATTTTAAAATCAAGAATCAATTTTGATCGTTAATCTTTTAAATTAAGATCCAATAACTCCAAATAATAGGGGTATAGTGGTGTTTTTAATATAAGTCTAACGCCATTAAGCTTGAGTTAGAGGTGAGAGCACGTGTGCAAAGTTTTCATAACCACGGAGGATTTTTAACCTATTTTTAGACCATGGGCGGTTTTCAGTAACTTTGTCAAGCCACATGCGAGTTTTTTGGAATGTGATTTTGTGGTGCAAAGTTAAGCGACAAAATCTGTGATTAGTTTGTTATCAGTGAAAGAAAAAAATCTAAGGATTGTTGTCGGTTAAAATTAGTATGAATATGTAATGTAATCATGTATTGAATCAAGTGTAGAAATAATAGAATTTCTACTCTATTCTCTTCCAATTGTTCAGCCTAATTTATCATATAATTTCTTCTATTGTATCATTGCATTTCATTTTCTTCCAACACCATTTAAGATCTAATCTCTATCCCCACAAACAACATCACACTATAATTCTACAATATAACCACCCGTAGGCCACTTACTAAATTAAATGTCACTACTATTTCCAAATTCAGTATAAATTAATCAAGCTTTGTCTTTATCTATTAAATAATAAACTCTAAATTCCAACCCAATAATATTTGCGTCCAGCATTTATGTGCACTATATACCATGTAGCACAAATGTGTTATCCATAAAAGTGGCCTGCTAACTGAAAGTTGGATAAAAACAGGTCAAACGAACACTTGTTCAAAGGAAATCTTCCAGGCATGTGTTAAGTTTTTATAGACCACAATGCATTGATGACCACAATGCATGTGGTCATTACTTAATTTTGCATCTTTTCCAAAAAATTATCGTCCATGCTAGGTTGCACTTGCATGGTTGTCTGCCAGAAAATGGTGCTAGGATAAAATAAAAATTCTGAATTTTACCAAACATTAACTATGTTTAAGAGAGAATCCATATTTTATGTCAAAGCCATAAAAACCAATGTGTAACGAATTAGGATATTCTTACCATCAAATCCTATACATGCAACAAGCTTCTACGATTTTTTATGGGGTGACGGTGCGCGTGGGCTCGTGGTTATACATCTTGTGTTATGCACCATAACTCATCAATCTGTGAGGATGCAAATCCGAATCTCACATATTTACACAATTAATTAGAAGGATTTAGACAAAGTAACAACTCATTACATGAACAAATAGATTAATTACAGAGTTCTCCCAAGGCGTTGTTTGTTCAATATACACTTTTAAAGGGAGGTTTGTGTAATTTTGCGTGAGTTAAATATGTTGTGAAAATCTCATTTTTGGTTTTATGATGGGAATCAAATTTATCAAAAATAATATCTATTATTCTAAAAATAAAATTAATTGTAAATAGAGTGAGCATCACTACAAGAAAACAGGGCATTAGAGACGGAAAAATCCATCTCTGAAAATTATATTTCTGTCTTTGATGGAAAATAGAGATGGATTTTTCAGTCTCCAATAATGTAGCTAAAAGCCTCGTCTTAGATACTGAAATTTTGCATCTCTAATTTTTGAGACAGAATAATTCCGTCTCTCGTTCCATCTCTAGAAATAAAATATATTTCATGCAAGATCCATCTCTAATTTCGTAAACATGCCATCTCTAATTCCATCTCTAAATTCATAATTACTTTTTACAAAATCTATCTCTAATTCCATATTTGAATTTATTAGTTCATATTCACCTGCTAATCCAAATTGAAGTGATAATTAACAATAGCTCACCAAAAAGATCAAAAACCAAATATATATCATAAAAAATCACTTTAACCATCTTCATTAATACAAACTAAGAATATAATGTCTAACATAATCCAAGAAATTAGATACAAAACAAGAACATTCATACAATATTTGATCTGTCTATCCAACAAAAAGCCAAATGTATGCTAAACATTTGCAAACTAATATAGTATCCATCTGCTTTTGACTTTTGCAAATCTTCTTTCAAGTAGTGATAGTTGGAGCTGCATTTCACTGTTCTTGTTTTCATAATTAAGAGCTTTTTCTTCCATTCTTCCCCTTGAAAGCGAGGATAATGTTGATCAAGGTAATTAGATAAAAAAGCAAATAGTTAAACAACCTATACAAGAAAGAGCACAATTAACCCAACAAGACCTCAAAATTGGATTATTTCTAACCTTGTTTATATATATATATACATATATATATATATATATAATGACTGCGTTATTTCCATATCTAAGAATACTTTCTATATCTCTATCGGTGTATTCATTGAATTTCAGTCTCTTGTGTGTATTATTTTAAACAAAAACAACCATATCTTGGCTCCCACGAAACTTTAAAAACGGCATATTGCATATACTAGGGAAAAAAAACCACATTATAATGTCAACTAGTTTTGTCAGATTACTATGTAAAAACATTAGCAAAGGAAACAAATTGAAATTTCATGTTACGTGGCACTGAATAATGAGAAGGAGCACTTTTGCATTTAATGATATTTTTGAGCTATATGTATTAGAATCGCACACACACATACACACAAGCACATTAAATCTACTACGTGGCAAAGACAAATGAACAGACTTGTACAATGTACCAAGACTAATTCATGCACACCAATCATATTATCTTGTCAATATCATAACTTAGCTTCGATTTTTTCAGTAACTAAACAAATATTAGACGAAAACAACAAAGAATCTGTTCATCAAAGTCCACTTAGTAAATCATTCTTTAATAGCTGCAAAACTGTCTAGCAAACATATGCAAATAAAGACAACAGTCCTTCTTTATTAGGCATCACCAGTAGGGCCGTAAATGGATAACCGAAAATCCGATTACCGCTCGCATCCATATCCGTTTATAGGGATATTATCTGTATCCGTATCCGTATAAAGTGGATATTATTTGTATCCGATTATAAGTATCTGAATAATAAACGAATACGGATATGGTAATTGCATATCCGCTCGGTTTAATATCTGCTCCGAACGTGTATCCGACGGATATATTTGTTTAATATATATCTGTTATCCATATCTGATAAATAACATTAAAAATTTATTATTATTAGCAACAGTTGCTAGCAGCTGCTGAAGTAGTGCGTGTGTATGTGTGTTTGTATTTATATATTATAATGTCTTCTTATAAGTAAAATAGAAAAAATCTAATTGACTCATATTTCCATAATTTACAACGAAATAAAAATATAAGTAAATATATTAATTTTACTTATATTAATGAGCATATGCTATACTTATATATAAAAAAAATTTCAATTAGATAAGTTATATAAATTTTATTTGATTTTTTTTTATATAAACAAATTCGGATACTCAGATAAGCGGATTTGGATATTCACTCGGATATTTAGATAATTATAAGCGAAAACGGATATTCGTATATCCGCATATCCATAATTTTGTCAAATTTTCAAAAATACTAAATGGATTCGGATATATCTGAATTTGCAAAATATCCATCAGATTCGAATTCAGATATGATGTTTTGAATATCCGTTGGATTCGGATACGGATACGGATATCAAAAACTTAATCGGATACGAATTCGGATACTGGATATCTGCTCCATTTAATATCCGTTTACAGCCCTACTCTACTGTTCTTTGTCACCATTTTTCCTGCCTGATTTGTTAAAAGCAAGGAATGAACCCCTTCACAGGTAAATCTTAAGTAACAACTATACATATAAATATTATATAAATATAAATAGAATAGTTGAGGAAAATATTACTTCTTGCTAAAATATTTAACATTACTAAACTGAATTAGTTAATGTAGAATAACAATATCTATATTGTTAATCACGATGACTTGGCCTTTATTGAAGCGTCAAACTAGCAAACTTACAAGCTCTGGGGCTACGAGATATCGAGTCGGCTTGGAGGAGATAATGTTAAATCTACGCTTGGGGTTGGTTTGATCATTCAACGACAGATCTCAAACAGGATTTGTACCCATTCAATTCGAGAAGAATAATCTTTATTTGATAAGTTAAAACTGGAGTTCAAACAAGTTCTCAATAATCAACAAAAATTGGTGAAGTTTTTGATGCATTTTCAACTTAACAACTCCTAAAACGACAACCACACACAGAGGCTTACCGTATACGCTAACCCAAAGCCGCCGTGACCCAACTTGTTCAACACGGAGAAGAAATTAGTAACAATCTGCAGCCATATTCTCAAAGCAAATCTGAAGCATAGCTTCGCTTATGCATTTGTTGAAACACGTATGCGTAAGCCTGTTCAGAAAGAAGTTATCATCAAAATTTCAAAATTATGCACATTGACAAGCACATAACAAGATCATTAATATGATATGATAATAATTTCAAAATTGATAATATGCCCAAGAATACAACAATACTTTCATCGAGAACACAGAAACCCAAGAATGAAGTAAATTGAGCAAATTTGGCCAGTGAAGCATTTTCACAAACACAAAAGGCACAATTACCCACTTGTTAAACATTTCCAATATATACTCCATCCCATTTTCCATCATCCTAATAATCTGAAAGACTTAATCCAACAAAGAAAAATTAAAAATTAATATCCCCAAAACAAGAATACATAATCCCCATTTTTGTGTGCTCAATAAAGAAGTACCTGTTCTCTTCCAAAAGCAGACGGGACATTGGCACCTTTTGGAGCCATTATCAGATCTATAATTGAGAATTGAGAAATAGAGATGGATAAATAAAAGGTAATTCTTTAGGAATCAAAGTATGGAACTGTATTCCCTCAAAAAAAAAAACAAGTATGGAACTGTAATTCAGAGTAATATCGAAATTCCACCCAACCAGAACAAAATCTTCTTCCAAATTTTGAAAAATGAACGTGGTTTCAGGGCGAACAGAGAGTCGCTTCTTCAGTGAGAGATGTTGTTATCCGAGGTGAACGCGAGCTGTTGGTTGGGTGAGGCAAATCGAAGGTTTTTTAGGATTAATTTTAATTTTGGTTCTGTAAATATGTATTTGTTCAATTTTGGTTCATTTGTTTCAATATTCTTAATTCTAATCTCATATATTTCAATTTTTTTAAACTTTGGTCCCAAATATTTTAACTTTTTGTAATTTTGGAATATTTCTAAAATTTCGTCTAATCTTTAATGGTGAAGACATGCGCGCCTCACGTGGCCGTTAAACCTTATACGTTTCAAATTTCTGCAAAGTCCCAAAATTACAAAAAATTGAAATTTATGGGACCAAAATTGAGAAAATTGAAACAAATAGGACCAAAATTGGACCGAATTTTTATCCCATATGAGGAGTACGTGCCTTCGCAGTTAAAAATTAAACGGAATTTCAGAAAAGTCCCAAAATAGCAAAAAATTGAAACATATGGGACCAAAATTGAGAACATTAAAACGAATGTGATCAAAATTGAACAAAGACACAATTAACCCGTTATTTTAGAAGGTCTTTGGATTGTTCTCTGAGTTAAAGTGAGAGATTTCCCGCAATATATTTCTTTGTATTCATTCTCACAATGTTAAAAGGATAAATTAGTTTAACTTCATTTAAATGAGAGATGCAACAAAATAAAATTATTTTAAATTAATTTAAATTCAGAGATTGAAATAGCGACCCATGTATATAAAAGTAAAAATTTAATTCAAAATTTCTTCAAAATCAGATATGGAAAGAGAGACATATTTTAAAATTTTTTGTTATAACTGCGTATATAGTTGAAAACAAAATAGGAAAAGTGTAGATAAAAAGAAATTTCTAATTCATTCAATTCAGATACGGAATAAGAGACAAGATAAATATTGTGTCTAATTTCATTTCAAAATCCGTCTCTATTTTGTTAAAGATTTTTTTCACACTTTTTTTTTATTCTTTATTCATGAAATTTGACTTTCATAACAATTTAGTATTACATGAGTAATTTATTTTGTTTTCACCAAAAAAAAATAATAATAAGTAATTTATTTTGTTAATAGAGACAAAATTCAATATCCATCTCAAAAGCCATCTCTAATCGATGAAAATTGGAGACAGATTTAATTCCGTCTCTAATTCCGTCTCTAATTCCGTCTCTGATACCCTGTTCTCTTGTAATCGATCGCGAAGAGAATAATTACAACAATTTCCAAAATGACCGAGAGTATAAAACTCAAGAAATTTATTTACAAATTAATTTCTATCTTAAAAATTGTCATCCACTCTTGGAACATCTTATAAGTTCTCCACTATAGTGCAAAATTGTAGAATGTTATGGATTTGAACTTAATTAATTTAATCTCAAGAAGTTTAAAATTAATTTATAAGGTGAGGTTTATCGAAATCATTATAAACGCTATAAGAAAAGTTAATATCCGTGACAATACATGAAAATGATATGTGACAATTGTCACTATATAATATGTATTTAGTAACAATACTTTCTATGTGATCATTAATTAAACCTACTTAGTTACAATAATTTTTATTTCGTCATAAAATGATTTTAAGGGTTCTAAATTTTTTATTTTAAGTTATCACTTTTTATAATTTGTGACAAAAAGATTCTTGTGACAATCGATGGTGTTACCAATTTGCTCTTTTTCTTGCAATGTATGGTAACAATCTAGTAACAAAAACATTGTCACTATTAATTAGTGACAGATGCCACTAAGTTTTCACTTTATATGGTGTTATCATTGTTAATGGAGATAATTTAACTACAATTATTGTCACCATTTATATTATTAAATAATTTTTGTATACATAGTTGTTGACAACTTTTTACATTACTAATTATTATATTATAATCAATTTTTTTTTCTCATGTTGAAATCACACCACATCATGATTTTAAGTTGATGCGGGATGCAGTTGACACATCCTCCGCATACTCAACAATAGAAAACAATATATCGAGACAAATTAGTATATTGGAAATTTTAATAATAATACAGGCAGGGAGCCTTGATGGCAACACAATCCGTTAACTATGACCTATTTTGTTCTTTGTCCTTTAAAAACAAAATTGTTAATTTTAGTCCTTTATCTTGCAAAAAAATTACAATTTCAGTCCGATTGGCCAGAATCTTGCAAATTAAGCCAACATGGCAAATTTGGATGATGATGTGTCCCTTAAGTCGAGAACTTTATCAATTTTTCTTCCAAATCTATGACATGGCTGACAATTAAGAAAACAATCAAATAAATAGAAAAACTAATTCCATGTAAGCAACTTTTAAGAGGGAAAATAAAAAATTGTTGAAACATTTCTATGCATGTGTGTATATACTCATATATACGCATGTTAAAAATATATTCCTCTTTTTAGGGCTGGGTCGGGAGGAGGGTTGGGTTGGTGGTGTTCTCTTCTTCCCGAGTAGCAGCAAAACCTTGATTCTCATCCACTTTGTCCCCAACTTGAGCCGCCATTGCCGCCGCCCTTGTCGGCCGGCATCTTGCACACCCCTACACTTACAAAAAAAAATTAACTACCTTTAGATCCGCTACCTCCAACCTCACCCTAAAAAAAATTGCCAGCCCTCGTCCCTCCGCTACCAAATCCACCACTTCCACAAAACTCCACCACTACTAATAAATTCGCTGCTACCAAAGTTCAATGAGAGGTTGGGGAAAGAAAAGAGGTGGCCTTTGTGGCGGTGGTGGAAGATAAGGTAGACGCCGGCGCATGGTGGGGGAGAAGATGAGAGAGATGGGACGGGATTGTTGGGGAAGAGAAGAGGTGGCACGGTGGTAGACAGAGAAAAGACATGGGACTGAAGTGGCGGTGGTGGAAGAGATGAGGTAGAGATTGAGGGAAAATTTACAAAAATAATACAAAAAGGTGTAGTGTTTAATATTCTAACGCAAATTTAATATTTATTTAAAAAGTAACCTAAGTTTACATTGCCAATGTCGACATCACAATAAGTTGACATTGGCAATGTAGACTATGAATAAAATATTATATTCTCTGATTCTTGTTAAATTAGTGAATTAAAAAAAAATTAAACGGAAATCGATGTTGGCTTCCATAAAAAATAATTTTTGAAACCAGAATTACAAAAAAAAAAAAAAAATTAATTGAAGTTGACGGCAATTAAATTTTTTTTTCCAAAAATATGATTTCATGCGTATTGGGTCCCCAATGTGAATATAATAGCCTCCTCTTTTTGTTTTTTTTGCCCTTTTTTGGACATATACGTGATTATGTATATGCATTATGCATATATATATATATATATATAACATGTATCATGTACGTGTATATACACACACAGACGCACCCTGACAGGGTTAACAAAAATAAGATCTTCCCCAAGTAAGATATATCCAAGTAAGAACCCAACATTTTTTGAATCAAATACAGAAACATAATGGATTAGAGATTTCAAAGAATCATTGTAATATTTGTTGCAGCCCTTACGTATTTTGCCTTCCACTACAATCAATATTGCTTATATAGGAGACGTCACGTTATTAAAAACAAAAAAAGGGAGTCAAGTCAACATTGCCCATGTCAACTACTTGTGAAGTCGACATTGTCAATGTGTTAGGTTACTTTTGCGTGGAATATTAACTTTGTGTTAAAATATTAAATTTAACACTCCTTTGTGTTATTTTGTAAAAAGTCTGAGATTGAAGGTTGAGGACTGGGGAGGTGTGGGTTTCGGCGGGGTTGGGGGTGCTGAGTGTGTGTGGGGGGGTGGGCCTTGGGGTGAGGGTGGGGGTGGGGGCTTGGATGGGGGAAAACAATAAAACAAAAACCTGTATAAATATTTATATATATGAACTCTAATTATACAATTTATTATATGTATATATATTTGAATGAAAATATTTAAAAATATTATTTTTTTAGTTTATATTTGCAAATATATATTTTCAAAATAAGTAAATAGTTAAGGTGGAATTTATCTTTTTTTTAAAGAGAAATTTTCCAACATGTCCTCCACGTGGTAAATATTTTTTTTTTCTTTGAAAAAAAAAATGTTGACAAGGGTTCCAAGTCAGCGAATTTGAGGAAAAAATAGAAAAAATTTCAATTAATTGTCCATATCAGCTTAATTTTTAGGATTCGGTTAAATTGGATTAAAATTGCAATTTTTTCACAAAATAAGGAACTAAAATTGAATTTTTTTTAAAGGACAAAAATAAAATGGTTCATAGTTAACGGACAAAAATGACAATTTTTCCTAGCAATAGATTACCAAACTTGCTTTGATATCATGTGAAATATTATGATGTTACAATTAATCCCGAACAAGTTGATGTGATGATTACGTACATTGATATAAATCAAGTCATATTTTGATAGTTAATCGAGATAGTTAAACAAAAAATATTTTGAAACGCGCACTCAACATTGAGGGGAAAAAAAGAGGATAATTGCAATTTATGTCCTCTAGATTTAATCTATTTTCGATTTTGCCCTCTTCATTTTAAATTTTTCAATTTTGTCCTCTCCGATTATCAATATTTTGATTGTTGTCTGATTTTGGACATAACTTCTCGCTAGTGATGATGTGGCGATTTTCAAGCCGCAAATTGAGATTTTTCCGGTTATCACCATAAATGGCCAGAAAATCGCCACATCATCACCAACGAAAAGTTATGTCCAAAATCAGACAACAATCGAAACATTAATAATCGGAGGGGACAAAATTGAAAAAAATTATAAACGGAGAGGGCAAAATTGATAAAATTGAAACGGAGAGAGCAAAATCAAAAACATTCTAAATGTAGAGGACAAAAACAAGCAATTATCCCGAAAAAAAAAGTTACGGAACAGAATATGAGAAATACTCAAACCAAAATATCAAAATTAAATGTGGCTTAGCTTACGATACCGAATAATATTTTCCCGCATTTATAAATAGTGGGACAGGAATGCTATGTATTATGCGCTCATTCTAAGTGAAGATGGTTGACAAACTTGGTTACATAATTATAATTTTTACTTTGCTCTATTCCTGTAAAACTTCGAAGTCCTATCACCATTTCAAGCTAGTATACCAGTGGCCTAACTCATTCTGCAAACTGAATAAATGCATCAGCAACAGGATCCCATCGCCGTTGAATTTCACAATTCATGGATTATGGCCCGATGATAAAAAGAAAGCACTGAACAGTTGCCGTTCAACCCCTGTCTTTGTCCGTATCCCGGTAATTACGGACCATAATTCCAGTTTCTTTCAACATGAATGCGTATATTAAGCTTATTTTCATATAGTGTATAAGAGTCTTGGCTCTCGTGTATATGTGGTCCAGAAAATTATTCCTTCTTGAAATATTAGTTAATTTATGATGCTTGGGTGCAGGTGGGAGATATGCTAACAAGGATGGATTCTAATTGGCCTAATCTAACGGCCTCGAGCTATGACAGCAAGACAGACCAGGTATTTTGGGAAAGAGAATGGTATAAGCATGGGACATGCTCTTATCCCCCCTACGGACCAATGGACTACTTCAAAAAAGCATTAGAACTAAAAGATCGATACGATATGCTACAGATTCTCAGATCTGGTGGAATCAGCAATGGCGGTGCAATGATTGATCCCAACCGAGTCAACAACTCCATTGCAGCATTTACACGCGCGCGTCCTGCACTCAAATGCTTCCAAAAGTACTTGTCCGAAATTATCATTTGTTATGATTCAAATGGAGGTCATGCTATCCATTGTCCGCCACCACCAGCTCAGACTTCATGCTGGAAACGTAGCTATAATGGAGGAGTTTATTTTCCATGATATATTAGAACCTAATTAACACTACACGAACTCAATAATTAAAATATGTATTTGGATCTAAAATTTGTATATATTTGCGCTGATAACTTACTTAGAAATAGAACGTGAGTGCTGTGTTTCCGTTCAGTTGGGACCTCTTTTTTGTTTTGTGCAGTCAACTCCCCTCAATTTCCAATTGCCACGAGAAAAAACTTCATTGTATTGGCATAACCAACTATATGAACTTATATGCGAAAAAAACCTCTCACCTCCCTGTGATTCCTACAAGTTTCTGTTTCAAGTACGGATTGATTTTGGTGGGGAGTATAACTTTTTTTACCACGATTTATCCTAGATATTTTAAAGGAGTTTTTTTTTTCAAAATATTATTCTAATAAAAAAATATTCCCAAACTATTATTTTTTTAAAAAAATATTTCTCATATTATTTCTTTTGTTGTCCTATATATTGCATTGTGAGCAAAAATAAATTGGTAAAATACATTATAACCCCTTATCCTCATGAATAGATTTTTATACAATTCAATTTCTTAAATCCTTCTATCTAATACTATAATTACCCCTTTCATATCCAATGAGTTATCAGGACTATGCTTCAACATGTTTTTTTTTCCTCCCCTTATCTTTTCATCTATTTCACCATTTTTTATCTTTATTTCTTTATTCATTTTTTTTGTTCATTTAATCTAAAATGTTATTAGTAATCCGAGTTTCATGTTGATTTTATTATCACTAATTTGAGATTAATATTAATAGTTGATTTTATTCTTTCAAAATAATGATTGGAGAATTACTTCAATTGTTTAGACCTTTTTGTTCCACTTTAATGTAGTGAGTGATTATTAGCATAATTTTGTTAAAAATTATCCACATATATTTGATTTTAATGATTAATACTTAATTATGATATATATAAAAAGTCATATTTAATATTTTAAATTTATAGTTTTTGATATAAGGTTTATTTTCGTGCCAATTTATAATTTTAGAATTCATTGTCAGTACGAGGCTAGAAACATCATTGTGTGTGTGTATATTAAAGATGTCTAAAAATGTTAGAAATTACAAGTGATATTAAGTTTTCAGTTAATATTTATTTATATATTTTAAAAGTCAATTGAACATGAAATTTTATTATTCTGTTTAAGTTTTTAAAAATATTTAACTTTTCATATTTTAGATAAAGAGGATTAAAGATATTAATTAAATATAAAAGGCAGCAAGCCTATATCTATAATATTTATTAGTTGTGGGGCACACTCGATGATTGTGCAAAATTAAAACAAAAACAAAAATAAAATTTAATAACATATTTAAATTATGAATATAAGATTAAAATATTTATTAGATTTTACACATTGTTATAAAAGAAAAATAAAAAATTAAAAAATATATATCTATACTATTAACATAGAGTCCTAAGATTTTCCAAAGAATTATCCTAGCTCTATTATGAATTTTTTCTAGGGTTTGGGCCATATATATACCCGATTGTATAGCATTGTCTAAACATCTTGGATTTCAATCTTTTATTCTAGTTCTTAGTTTTTCTCTTTAAAATTTTCAGCTTTTATATTTTATTTTGAAGTTGTCATTATGGTCATGCGTGGCTAAACTTATTTATTCAGTCAAAGAATAATTCAAGCCAACGTTTTCTTCAAGGATTGTGAGATCTAATTGATTTATTTGTCTTTTAATTTTCATTTAGTTTTTGTGTATTTTCGTATGCTTCTTGGGAAAACTCCATCTCTTATTATTGTTTTGTTAATTGTGCAATTTTGGCTGGTTGTTCAATTAATTTAACTTCATAGTTCCAGTTGGTAAGATCAAATCCATAATTGTTTGATTGAATCAACACAAGTGGAAAGTAGTATAATTCATTATACTACGGAAAATACAAAAGCTAGTTTCGAACAACCACATTTGTAGGTTTGTTGGCTAGGATTTGGGTCTTTCTAGTTTAATGTTGTTAACGGGTTAAATCCTGTCGTTCGACTAGGGTTATTCGTTAATTAGGGATTATTTATCGCGTTCGCATGTCTAGTCTATTATTAAGGAAAGATTAGGTTAGACGAGTTCTCTGAAGGCTATAATTAATCTATTGCATGAATTAAAAGCTGTTTTTGAATCAATGATCAATCCATGAAAACGTTATAAGAAGAATTACCCTTGATTAAGTCTTCATTTCTATAAATTTGTTTTAAATTTATTCTTGCCTTTGTTTTATTTTGCTAAGTTTTTACTCAAAATTCCCCTCCTTTTACTTTATTTTGCACTCATGGTTATCTAGGAATTTACCAATAGTTATTCCCTGTGGGATCAATCCTTCTCACTCTATTTATAAGTTAATTTTATAGATAGAGGAGTAGGATTTATTTTTGGTGGATTCCACTCCCATCAATTTGGTCTGACACTTCTCTCTCTCTCTCTCTCTCTCTCTCTCTTTCCAATTTTAACATGAAATTATTGTTTATCTTTCTTTTTTCTATCCTCTCTCCATCTCTCATGTACATATCTTCAAAATTCATTTTACTTTGTTTTTTATTTATTTTTATAGTCATATAACTTAATATAATTTTAAATCATTTTTTTGTTTTTTTCATAAATTTAATAAATATATTAAATAATTAGAAATATATACTCAAATAAACACTTAATAGATATTTAGTTTTTATACCCTTTACATTTAAACACATAATTAAATTATATTTTATTTAATATTACACACGCAGTGAGTGTGCTTGATGAACAAGTATAAATATGGATAGGTGATGACTTTGTTGAAACAAGGTATCCTTTGGTGCTTGAATAATGTTGCAGGTTTTAAAATCCTAAGTTGAAAAACTCAAATATAGGATGTGGAGGCAATTATTGCCCATTACTTGCTATAACTGTCAAACATATATAAATACCTTGTCCTTTATTTTCTACTAGCGATTATAGCACATTCTATTCACAGTGACGGAGCCAGGGGGCTGGGGGTGGCGACTACCCCCTTCAATTTTTAAAAAACTCATTTATTTGTATATAATTTATTAGAATTAAAAATAATTTATTAGAATAAAAAATTTCCCCCCCCCCCAATAAAATTTTGACTTTTATATAAATTATGTAATAAGAAATTTAATTTTCTCTATTCTATATTATTTTTGCTAATTTAATTTCACCCAATCTTATCTACTATAATTAATTACATTCTTTCTCTTTCTTCATTTAATACTAGAAATCCTATTAGATTTTTGCTTCCCTCTTTTTATTCCTATTAAAACATTAAAAATCTTATCCGGTTTTGTCTTATTAGTTTACTTGAATTGTTCGATTATGTTTTTCTTATTTAAAGTGAGATCATCAATGATAAAAGTGGCTTATGTCATCCTAGAGCACTAGCCAATGGAGCTTATGACATAATAACGTCATTTGAATTCGTGTTTATTTTGCATTTTTTGGTTAAGTTGTTACAAATGGCTGATGATCTTTATAGAATTCTACAATGTAAGTCCCAATATATCCTGAATGCAATGGATGTAGTTAACCACACAAAAGAGCTTATTCAGAGATTTAGAGATAATGGATGGGAAAAGCTATTTGATAAAGTGGAGAGTTTTTGTGAGAAGCATGAGATAGATCTCGCTAACATGAAATGCTCATCGTCAATCAGGTAGAGATCGACTCAAGAAAGGCAATCATGTTACCTTGGGACATCATTATCGAATCGATATATTCACTATTACCATAGATTCCACATTACAAGAGATGCATAGTCAGTTCGATGAAAATGCAATTGAGTTGCTCAGACTCAGTTCAGCTATAGATCTGAGAGATGGATACAAGTCATTTGACATTAATAATATTTGCAATCTTGCTGAAAAGTTCTATCATAATGATTTCACTAACCAAGAGAAGTTACACTACTAGAAAAAACGAGTTTAGCCACGGGTTAGCCATGGATTTTATCTGTAGCTAAAAGTGGTGTGCATAATTTTAGCCACAGCTTTAACGAGCCACAGATTAGCCACAGCCTAATGGCTACGAATTCTTAGCCACGGGCATTAGCCACGGGCTAGCGTTGGCCAAATGGGCTACTGAATTCTGCAAAATAGCCAGGCCGTGGCTAAGCCGTGTCCGTTAGCCACGGCTTTAATCCATATCCCTTAGCTACGGCCAGGCCATGGCTAAGCCGTGTCGATTAGCCACAGCCTAATCTGTGGCCATTGGGCGTGGCTAATCCGTGGCTAATTTTGCTAGCTTTCGGCAATATTATTCCCCTTTTTTTCCGGCCAGCCTGTATCAAATTTTTATTTTTTCAATAAAAAAAACAAACATTCAAACAATACTAATAATGGCGATGCATTCAAACAATACTAATAATGAAGGTCGCGGATCGTCCAATACAAATCATATCATGAAATAATTAAAAAGAATCTCAATAATAACGCTAATACATTACAAACTTAATCAGTTAACATATGATGTCTAACATTTGTCATAATAAAATTAGTAAAATGTCACAAAGTGTCAATGTCTAACAGGGTCCAATACCATCATCCTCAATGTCATTATTGTCATGCTCGTCATCACATACGTAAGTTGGTGGAGTGTGCCTGGAGGTGGATCGCCACCCTCTCGATGAAGTCCCACAAGAACCCCTCTGTTGGCTAGGGGTGGGCTGTACGTTCGGTGAACCAGCTGACTGTGCTTCATCTCAATTAATTCAGAGGATTGTTTTTTCTCAAACCTATCCAGCCTTCACTTCAAGTCAAGCGTCGGTGGATCCTCCCATTTCGGGGGGTAAGTATGGGAGCCTGAAGTCCCCGTACTACGTGACTCACCTGGTATGCCATACCATCGACCCTTATTCGGTTTAACCACTCTCTCCTTCCACACCTATAAATCCATGAATATAGTTAAATTTAGCTATAATATATCTTATATATATATATATATATATATATTAGAATATGAAAAATCGAGTTATTTGACTTACATCGAGCTGGAATGGTCGAGGTAAGGGCGTGCCATTAGGCGATTGAGCAGGCGGCTGGGAATTAATATCGTCCTACTTCTCCTTAAATGCGCTCTATAAGTTTTCAGTTTGAAACATCAGCAACAAGAATCAAAATATCAATATTAAAGTTGAACATAATGAATACTCACAAATGAACGCTCCGCACTCTCATCAGACCATTTCAAGTCCCCATTCTTATCTTTTTAAGATTAGAGATGGAGAAATGATTGATCTACGGTCGGATATTCCCCCAATTGAGCTTCTTGTAATAAGATATGTAATATTTTAATCCAATATATAAAAATGCTATCACTATCAACCATAATTTTGAAGTACTTATGAAATACACATACTAACCAACTCGTCGTTGTGAGTGAGATGAGATTTTGAATCCTTTTTGTGGCCGGTCATTCCCCTTCCACCAGAATCCGAAGCCTAATTAGCTTTGTTGACCGCGCTCTTTTTAAGAAAACTGGGCATACCCCATTTTTCTTGCAGCTCCTGCTAAGCCTCAGATCCAATCCACTCAGGCTTCTTATTTTTATGATGTGCTTTGTTAAGCCTGTTTTTTAGGAGGTCCGATCCTTAGTGCTCAAATGTTTTCCAAACGGCATCATGCTGGTCAGCTCTCCAATGGTAGACTCTCTGTAGAATGAAAAACGTTAAACTTATACAATAATGAATGAAAAAATATAAAAGACAATTTGTATATATATCAAGACATACTTGGAATTCGGAGAACCACATGTGTCTAGTTTGTATAGGGATTTTCTTCCACCTCTCCCATACCTCTGTATACCCGTTTGTGAAAATACGGGTGATTGTCCTCACGGTCTCCAAGGCATGATTGAACCTAATGAATATAAATCATGCGTAAACACAAAAATCGAGATTTGCATAATTATATGTTAAATAACGAACAAAAATAAACTTACTCATGTCCCCGCAAATAAATAACGAGCTTTTCGTCAACTCTGGGATTATCGGAAGTTTCAATTGGCATATCATCACTAATCGATGTGTTGATGAGAGTCGTCGTACGGATCATCTCGAATGTGTAGGTCCATCGTAGGGGGCATGTGGAGGCCACGTCGGTTAGATCCTCCTCCACTACTAGTAAAATTCTCTTTACCTTTTCTAGAACTTGTCATCTACACTCAGATCGAAAACATCACATAGCAAGAACCTTTTAACATTCATCTCAAAAAAATCTTTATTTTGTTAGTTTTTAACATTTTACATTACATTAGGTAATCGATAACAAGATTTGCATTACAACATTCATTGCCTTCTACATATATATATATGTTAACAAACCAAGCAAAATATTAATTCATAGTAAATTTTAGTCTTCTTCATCTTGATCTTCTTCTTCATTATCGCCATATGGACTTATATTTTTGTCATCCTCCTCCTCATCATCTTCAAAGTCAGAGTTAAATTCTTCTTCGTTATCATTTTGGCCCATTTCATCAACTTCTACATCATCATTGGCCATGTGTTGAAGGTATAATTGGTTGACCTCTTCTACAACACCCGTACAATCAACAAGGTTACACGTCAGTTCATTATCGATGACACCATTCACTATTCCAGATGACTCTTGGAACGGGTCATGAGTAATCTCTTCATTCACGACTCGACTTCGTGGTCTTGTTTTGATAACAAACCGCCATTGCGATTTATCTCTGCTAGTACCGGGGTAAGGGACGTAATACACTTGAGACGCATGTTGTGTAAGTATGAAAGGGTCATCTTTTAGGTATCTCTCATTAATTTTTATTTCAATAATGTAATACTGTGGGTGTATCTTGATACCCTTATTCGATACCGAGTCATACCAGATACATTTGAACATCACAGCCTCTTTTTGAAGCACGCCGGAATACTCTAATTTGAAAACTTCCTTTACTATTCCGTAAAAGTTTGTACCCCTGTCACTCATTACACAAACACCAGAATTAGAGGTCTTCGTATGTGGGGTCATATCGTCCGTATGGAACAGATATCCATTAAAATAGAACCTATTGAAGGTCTTGACCTTTTTCATTGGACCCCAAGCCAAATTGAGCAAATACTGATTTTCAATATTATTTTTTCGATTATGCGCCTACATATAAAAATATTTTTAATCAGCGTATTTAATTAAAGATATTTTGTTAAAACCACACCTTGTTTTTTAGATATACAATTTAATTAAATGTTTATGTTGTATAATGAAATACTCACATAGAGCTTAAACCATTCAACAAAATTATTCTTGATGGATTCCTCAACCTTTTGATCAGTTAGATGTGGCTAATTGTATCGAACGGCTGATCTATACGTCCTACATAAAACGTGATGTATCATTCAGAGCCATCTACATTCCTCTTAACATATTATATATAAAATGTTGTAGATAGTACTCACTCAATTATGGGGACAACTTCATCACAATTGATGAGTACATGTAAGGCAACTTTGCTCCACTCATCATCTGTCAAAAAACGTTCCTTGTATTTTCTTCCTGGCTTTCCAGATCGTTTGAATACAGACAAAGTGTAAGGCAGCTCATCATTAGAAGAGACGTCGTCCTCATTACGACGAGATCTTATACTTTTGGTATGGATATGACTTTCAAAATAATAAGATGAAAAATATGACAACTCTTGATTTAAATATGCCTCACATATTGATCCTTCAACTTTTGCTCTATTTTTAACCATTCCCTTTAAGTTATGTAAGTACCTAAAAAATCGCTATTTTAACTTCTTAAAAATGATAGTTCTTCACAACGTAATTTAACATATGAAATTTAAAATTCATAATAATTTACTTACCTCTCGAAATGATACATCCACCGATATTGCACTGGGCCACACATGGCAGCTTCAAATGGTAGGTGTACAGTCAAGTGCTTCATTGAGTCAAAAAATCCAGGCGAAAAAATGCATTCCAATTTGCATAAAATGATGGGAATATTACTATCCAATTGTAGTAGATTTCCCTCACTTAACTCTGTTGAGCACAAATCTTTAAAAAATTGACTTATTTCAGTTAATGGCTTCTAAACATTTTGTGGGAATGTGTTTAACGCCATTGGGAGCAAACGTTGCATAAAGACGTGACAGTCATGACTCTTCATACCGTGCAAGTTAGGTCCAAATTGATCTACACAATTTCCCAAATTCGATGCATAACCGTCAGACATCTTCAAACATTTAAGCCAATCACATAATTCGCGTCGTTGTTCAACAGTTAAAATGAAAGTAGCCCGTGGTTTCAACACTTTACCGTTTAGAAGATACTGTAGATGTAACTCAGAATGATTGTAATACTCCAACAAGTCAAGTCTAGCCTTCTCATTCTCCTTTGTTTTGTTTTTTTTACATCAATTACAGTATTTATTATGTTATCGAAAAAAAAATTTCAATGTGCATTACATCCAAATTGTAGCTGACGAGATTATCCTTCCAATACGGCAACTCCCAAAAAATACATTTTTTGGTCAAATTGTGGTCCACATCATAACTTGGTATTTTTGAGGGTCTTACGGGCATATCGATTATTTTTGGTAAGTGCTGCACAAAATTCCATATTCGACCACCCGTCATTCGAGAGGGAGGCGCAGATTGCTCACGTCTCCCTCTCAAGAAAACATATTTATTTTGCCTAAAAGGGCGAGACTCAGGCAAAAATTGTCTGTGGCAATCAAACCATGTTATTTTTCCACCATTCTTCAACCTAAATGATTTTGTGTAGTGCATGCACATCAGACATGCCAGTTTCCCATGCGTCATCCATCCAGACAACATTCCATATGCAGGAAAGTCATTAATTGTCCACATAAGGGCGGCTCTTAAACGAAAGGTGTGTCTCCTCGAGACATCAAAAGTTTCAACTCCGTCTGATCATAACTTTTTCAACTCGTCAATTAAAGGTTGCAAATACACATCGATCCGATCTTTTGGGTTGCACGGTCCAAGAATCAAACATGTCAGAAATATATACGGAGCAGTCATGCACATTTCGGGAGGTAAGTTGTATGGAGTAATAATAACCGGCCACCAAGAATATGGTTTTGATGTTTGGTTGAAAGAATTAAATCCATCGGCACATAGTCCAAGTCTAATGTTTCGCGATTCGGAGGCAAAGTGTTGATGTTTCTTATTAAAATGCTTCCACGCTATACCATCCGAAGGATGACAAGGAACACCAGGCTTTTCGTGTGCTCTTGGTGCCACCTCATTTGCTCGGCTGATTTTCTAAAGGCATACAACCTTTGCAATCGTGGAATTAGTGGCATGTAGTGCATTCTTTTGTAAGGAACATGTTTAATGCTCTCCGTACGAGATGGTTTAAATCTAGGATGCTGACATATTGCACACGCATCTGAATGAGCATATTTTTTATAAAACAGCACACAACCTTCAATGCAACAATCAATTTTTAGAGATGTTAGTCCCAATTTTTTCGTTAACTTTTTGGCTTCATAATAATTGCTAGGGACATGATTGTCTATCGAATTTGATATTTTTATAAGTTCAGTCATTCTATCAAAGCATCCCTGTAGCATTTAATGTTCTGATTTCAATATCATCATTTGAAGAGTCAGTGACAATTCTGTATGTGATTCCTGACCACAAGGGACGATACGCAGCCTCCAACAGGTCATAAAATTGTTAAGTTTCGTTATTACGAGATTGTTCAACAATATGACTCGTTCCAGCAGCATTTTGCTCAGAATTTTGCCACGTCCTATATTCATGAAAATCATTCTGTTCCATAGCATCATAGATCAAGTTTTGATAATTTCTTAACCCTTCTATAGTATTGACATAATTGTAAGTACTTGGACTGACAATGTCAACATTCCAATTTTCTAGAGCAATCTCTTTATGTGCAGTCCAGTACCAATAATTTGGTTGAAATCCATACTTCAAAAGATCATATTTTACATTGCTAGTATTCTTGTATTTTTTATTTTTGCATTTAAAACACGGACACCTAAAACAGCCGTTGTCAAGTTTGCATTGTGGTTGTGAGGTTGCAAATTCAATAAACTGATTCAAACCCAACAAAAATTCATTTGTTAGGTCAATTCGATCTGGCAATAAACGATTGTACATCCAACTTCGACTCACACGAATATTTTTCATTTTCTGTAACAAACATGATTATGTCATTTAGTCACTACTGAAATTCTTATTCAAACATTGGCAACAAACATACATCTACTCGTCAAAACATATCTTATAAGCAACATATAACGTGTTCTTCATTATTTTAATATATGCAACATAATACAACATGTCAAACATATCTCATACTAACATATGCAACATAACACAACGTAACACTAACATCATTATTCTCATACTACAAATTCGTTGCAAATTTCAAACATAATACTAACATCATTATTTTCATACTAGCATGAAACATAAATTCACTACAAATTTAATACTAACATAAAATTAAACGTAAATTCACTACAAATTTCAAACATAACACTACCATCATTATTCACATACTAATAAATTACAACAAATATAAAACATAACTAATATTATTAAAAACATATAAATACACCAATATTGAGTAATTTAAAACACACCTAGCAATTTTTGAACCACCAAAACTTGTGAATATATAAAACCTAACAATAATTACAAGAAAATCAAAACAAACAAAAATGTTAGAAATATATTTTAATTGCAAAAAAAAATTGGGGGTGAGGAGGGGGGCGGGTTTGGGGCTGGGGGGGGAGGGGGAAGGGTTCGGGCTTGGGCGGGAGGGGACGGGTTTGGGCTTGGGAGGGGGGGAAGGGGGACGGGTTTTGGGGTGGGAGGTGGGAGGTGGGGGGGATGCTGCGCATGGCAGCCACTGGCGTGGAGGCGCCGCCGCTCGGGGGGATGGGGGTTGGGATCCGGGATTGGGATTGGAGGGGGTGGGAGGGGATTTGGGGCTGGAGGGCGGCGGCCAGCGTGTAGGCACTGCAGTATGGGGGTGGGGGTTGGGGGGGAGAGACATACCTTGGGGGAAGAAGAAGGGAGGGGGGGGGGGAATTCTAAGTGTGGCATATATAGGGAGGATTAGCCATGGATTAGCCTCCGTCAGGCTGTTGCTAATCCGTGGCTACAAAGGCCACCGATCTACTTTAGCCACGGCTTAGCCAAGGCCTGACCGTGGCTAAATTCCATTTTTCATTTTTTGGTTGGGTTAAAAATTAGCCATGGCTAACACATTTCAAATTTAGGTTTAACTACATTTTATATTAATTAGATCAATTGAAAATTATAATACTGCCAAATAATTGAAACGATCATCTATAAATCCTTATGATATATATATATATATATATATATATCATCACGAAATCATTAACATTAATGAGTTATATATCACTACTAGTTAAAATATTTATTCGATTGATAATAGGAAATTAAATAAGGGTTATTATTTGCCTTGAAACAGAATTTATTTGGCTGATAATAACAAAAAAAATAACACATTTGTCTTCAAATAACGAATTAAATAGAACACAAATAAAATAATTTATTTAAAAAATAGTGGTCGTGGCTAAGCTAGCCACGGTTTAGCCGTGGCTAATAGCTACGGACTAGCCATGGCTAGACCATGGCTAACTTAGCCACGGCTTGACCATGGCCAATCCGTGGCTATTAGCCACGGCCTGGCCGTGGCTAACAACCCAGGCCACGGTTTAGCTACGGCCTAACCGTGGCTAATATACATCAGTGGCTTCAATAATTAAATTTTAATATCAATAATACGTTGTTCGATTGTTGATAAAACTATAATATAAGTTAGGACATTTTGTCAATTATAAACTTTTAAAATTATATAATTAACTCGTACAGCTGAATAACTAACCATATGTGTAAATGAAACTCGCATGCTTACTTATTTTTTGCCACTCTAATATTGTGATATTATAATATACAATTGTGAAACTTAAATTGAAAATTAGTTTAATCAATACAACATTATAATTAATATATATCATCGAATTATTTAAATGACCGTTCGTCATTCGAAATGATCGTTATATGTATATATATATATATATATATATAATGATTATCACTCAATTATTAACATTCAGTTATATATCAATTTAGTTGCAAGATTTATTTGACTGATAATAAAAAATAGAATAGCACATTTATCTTCAAAGAACGAATTAAATCGAGCACAAATAAAATAATTAAAAAAAAATTGGTTAGCCACGATCTAGCCGTGGCTAATAGATACGGATTGACCACGGTCAGGATGTTGCTAATAGCTACGGGTTAGCCACGGCTAGACTGTGGCTAAGCACTGAGGCCACTGTTTAGCCACGGTCAGGTCGTGGCTAATATAACATTACCCTGTTTCAATTTAACATTACCCTATATTTTTTTTTTGTGATAATACACATCGGTGATAAAACTATAATATAAGTTACAATATTTTATCAATTATAAACTTTTGAAATCACACAATTAACTCGTACAACTGATTAATAAGTAACCATATATGTAAATGAAACTCGCTTGTGTCTATATATATACGCACTTATATATGTAGTATATATATGTGTGTATATATATATGTATATATATATATATAACACTCTAATATTGTGATATTATAATAAACAATTGTGAAACTTAAATTGAGAATTAGGTCGATCAATATATTCTTATAATTAATATTAGGCAATAATTTAAACGATCATTCGTAATTCCTAATGATCGTTTATATATAAATATACACAATCATTAACATTAATCAGTTACATATCAATTTATTTACAAGATTTATTTGATTGATAATACAAAATAGAATAACACATTTATCTTCAAAGAACGAATTATGTCGAGCACAAATACAACAATTCAAAAAAAAAAAAAAGTTAAGTCGTGGCTAATGGCTACGGATTCACCATGGCCAGACCGTGGCTAATGGCCACGGTTTAGCCACGGCTAGCCTGTGGCTAATCCATAGCTATTAGCTACGGTCTGACCGTAGCGACGGCAAAATTCGCGCCAACTTTAGCTACCAAAACTAGTCACGGACTCATTGTGGCTAATTTAGCCACTGGCAATCGTGGCTAAGTTTATTTTGTAAATTTTTTTTCCCCGTGGCTAATAGCCACGAATTAGACACGGATTTTTTCCGTGGCTAAAATCCGTGACTATTAGCTGTTTTTCTAGTAGTGTTACATATAATGTATCAATTGAAGCTCTTCGAAAAGATATCCAACACAATCCCCATTTTCAGAGTTTGTCTACACTTTCAAGGTTGTGCCAAGTATTGTCAAAGATAGGAAAGGCATTGAATTACTATCTTGTTGATAAATTGATTAAGCTTATTTGGACTCTTTTGTTTTCCATCACAATCAAAGGGTGTGTTTTTAGCAATGAAGATTGTCAAAACGAGATTGTGAAACAAGATGGAAGATGACTTTTTGTCTAGTTCATTATTATCGTACATTAAGAAAGAAATTGCTTGAACGTCTAGTATTGATTCAATCATAGATGAGTTTGATGTAATGACAAATCATCGAGCACAATTTAGGATGCCTAAATTATATAAGTATGCTAGGAGTATTGTACCCGTTTAAATATTTTATACATTCGTGATTTGTATCCAATTATACTGCTTTATTTTCATTATATTTGGAAATAAATTTTTATATATTGTATATGCATAAATATGATAAATGTTGTTATTTTATATACCAATAATTTATATAACCATTATATTTATATATTACTACGTAACGATCTCGAAAAAATTTTACCGCCCTCCCTCGCCCCCCCCCCCCCCAAAATAAAATTCCTGGCTCCGTCCTTGTCTATGCATGTGCGACATAAAAATGAAATATAATTTAATCACATATTTAATAAATTTATAATTTTCTATATTATGTAAAGCAAAAAAAAAAAAAATTGATTGAAAATTAAATTTATATATTGTTAAAAGGGTTTATTGCAATTTTGGTCCCGTAAGTATGCCTTTGTCCAATTTCAATCCCATTCGTTTCAATTTTCTCAATTTTGATCTCATATGTTTCAAATTTTCTCAATTTTGGTCCCACATATTTCAATTTTTTTGCAATTTTAGGACTTTTCTGAAATTTTGTCTAATCTTTAACGGCGAAGGCACGCTCGCCTCATATGGTTGTTAAATCCTATACATTTCAAATTTTTAGAAAAGTACCAAAATTGGAAAAATTTGAAACATATGGGACCAAAATTGATAAAATTGAAACAAAAGGGACCAAAAATTGCAATAAACCATTGTGAAAAACCAAAAAGAAAAAATGATTGAAAATTAAATTGAATTTTATTATTGGAAAAAAATAAAAAGATGAAGTAAAAGTAAAGATTGAAGATAAACATATGAGCGAAGAGTGCGAATACAAGAAAGAGACATAATATGTCACGTTGAAAAGAGGAAAGAGAAAAATGAGAGAAAATATAGGAGAGGGGAAAGAGGAAAAAAAAATGACAAACCAAGACACCAAAAGTAGAGATGGTAATGGGTCAGGTTTCGCGGGTCCCCGACCCAGACTCAACCTACTGATTGGGTCTTAGGGCGGGTCACAGGTTCAAAATTTTGGACCCGTCCGGGTCTCGAGTCCACTTAAACCGTACCCAGATCCGACTCGTACATATATACTTATATATATTTAACATATTTATAATATATAAATAAATATATATATTTTTTTAAAAACTTTCTCTTACAAGTTACAGTGTAAAATACTAAAATTTGACACGCTCCATAAAACATTGTCCATCCATCGTCTTTTCCACAAAAAACCTAGGTTTCACGAATTGCCCCTTTTCCAGCAAGTCTCACCCATGACTACCGCCCACCCACCACCACCGCCAACCCACCACCGTCTCCAACCAGCAGGCAGCAGCTGCCACAGGATAGTAGCAGCAGCCACACACCCAGCCTCCAGTTGCCGCCGCTCCCAACTTCGGATTCCTCAATTTTCCGGTGAACCCTACGCCTTCTAGTGAGAAGCCTCTACTATTTGTTTCATCCGTGGTGCCCATTTGAGTAAGCCCTTTTGGAGTGATATTATATATTTATTTTTGAATAAATAGGGTGGTGATGAATGTGGAGCAAAGATTTTAAAAATGGTGCTAGAAGCCTAGAACAGCGGAAAGTGTGTATATATATATATATATATTGAAACAAATAAGAAATTTCGGAAATCACTATTTTGTGGTGATTTTAGCTAGAAATCCAGTTTGACATTAGGATTTCTTAATTTGTATAAGTGCTTTTATTATCTTATCAAAAGAGAAAGTATAATTAAGTGCTTATGGGAATGCTTGACTTTGATAGTTTGCACTAAGCCCAATTAGCATGCTTGCTGGATTTATAAATTACGTATGCACAAATCCTTTTTAATCAGATTGTGATTGCAATCCTTTGGAAAGTGATGATTTTCTTTGTTGTTTTTAAAGGGGGAGGCGATACTTAGTTTTTTCCTCTCCTTGAAAGTAATGATTTTTCTTTGTTGTTTTTATATGTCAAAGAAATTTGTTAAAAAATGAAAATTTTAATTATTATGGCGTGTACGTGGGGCGGGTTGGAACGGGTTTAGGAATCCGGCCGGCTCAACGGGTCCAACCCTCCGGGTTCGAGTTCAATGCCGGTTCGGGACGGGTTCAGGACCCGCCAGGTCTGGGACAGGCCCCGGGTCCAAAAAAAGTTTCACGAGTCGGGTTTTCGATTTGACCAAACCCGTACCAAACTCGACTTGTTGCCATCCCTAACCAAAAATAGTTATTAAATGGGTCTAGTGCTTCGTATATAGTATAGATACACTATAAAAGCAACCATTGTCAACCAAATTTGCATTATTCTATCGCATAATTCGAATTGTGACTGAAACACTCTTTCTTGAAAAGCCTAGTCACAAAATTGTAGCAACCGCGGCCGGCCGCATTATTTTCAAATCGATTTTGCAACCAAAAATTAGATCATAGGGAGAGGCACAACCATTTGGTTACTGAGACACTTGGCGACCAAATTTCAGCCACAAAAAAAAAAAAAAAAAAAACTGTTTGTGGCTGTAATCTCAGTCACAAAAAATATGCTTGTGATTGTAACCTTGATTGCAAAATTATAATTTTCATTGTTATTTTTTTTTACAATTTGTGATCAATTTTTCAATCACAAAAAGAAGTTGACTGTTCAAAAGGTTGCAAACAAAATTTCGATCGTAGAGATTTCAGTTGCAAAATCTGATACATGTTGAACATGATTGAGACCGATCATTCAGTCACAAATTCTGGTAAACTTATTGAACCTTTTGTGTTTGAAATTTCGGTTGAATATTTTGGGACCAAAACATTTTGCGACTGAATGGTTCATCACAAATGACCTTAAACCACCAAAATATATATCATTAACCACATATGATCATTAATATTCACCAACAAAAATAAATAACAAGCAAATTTGTTTTCTGATCCACACCATTTCTTGGTAATTTTTATTATCAAATCAAATCTATGATGTGTTGTTCCAAAGTGACGATGGTGCTTTTTTGTAGTTGTGGTCTGATACGGGCCATTTCTAAAAAGACCCGTATTACACAAAAGGCCATTGTTGCATTGATACGGGCCACAACCATAATAAAAAGACCCAATAAAAATAAAAATAAAAAATTAACTTGGATAAAGCCCATTATATTATGTAAATTTTAGCCCTTAATGTCCGGGTACAAAATAATACAAGGTCCTACCAAGTAAATATATTTCCCACAATATTCACACATACAAAATTGATATTCAGCATAACACCCGTCTCGCTAAAATGAAATAATGTGATCAAGGTATCATTAAGTAACCGTATAAAGTACACACACCCCGACGATACTTAGTACAACTACCCCAATCTAAAATAAATGCTTACAAGCAATCTCTTTAGCGGAAGCATTGCTACATATAATACCATCATTAAAACTAATTCGTGGCAAATTTGTTATGATCAAATACAAAGTTTCAACCCGTACATAAGATAGAAAACTAGATAATTCTTAACAATATCTTAGAGTTATATATAAACTCCACAATAAATAACAATTGGAAGGAAATAAGTGCACAATTACGAATACATAACAAAAATCCTTACATCTCCCTTGTCAATGAGCTACCTCGATCTAAACTGATAGAAGGTGTACCAGGTAACTGTGCAATACACCGATCCAATTTTATCTACATCAAACCTCTGACTACAAATAAAATTAGATCCAACCGTCAGTCCATTCCGCCTGATATTCCCCTCCTGCTCGTCTCTAGGCCCAACTTCCCAAGGGTTTCCAAGGGTGATAATCATAACAGAAAATGAAACGGATACAACTTATAGTCTGAAAAGATATAATAAATACATATATATATTTGGTCAAGCTTACATAATACGGAGAAGTAATGTTCATTAAAATTATAATTGAAAATAAAGTATAACATCATAATAACATCTTAAGATCAAAATGTATCTAACGAGCAAAAACAGTTATAAAACTAGTAAAAATCATTTATGTTGGCCATACAAGAATATTTACTATATATAGTTCGGTGCCTTGCCAATGAGGGTTAGGGTTTTTAACTGACTTGATTATGTTTGGCCGGTGAACCGAGTCATGTCAAACGCCTTAACTTGGCCATTCACTAAATTAGGCAATTATAACTATAATTAGTATATTTATCCCAAATAATGTTTATTAAAGTATTTTAGGCATAGAAGATTGAGTTTTAAAATTATAATTAGTCGAATACGATTAATCAAATGTTGACTTTAAAGTGATATTAGGCCATCAAGATATTATCGGATTAGAAAGTAGATTTTGGATTTGAGATTAGTACATTGAAAGCTTTGAAAATAGCTAAATTAACAGGAAGGGTTGACCAGCGACTGCTGACCATCATTGACTACCGGAGACTAGTGATCAATGACGTTGACTGGTAGTTAATTGATGACCAGTATATGAAAATAAAGCTCTTGATACAAAGAATCAACACTACATGAAAAAGTAATATTAGCGATAAGATATAAAAGTAATAATATAAAAGTTATCGTCAATAATTGTATTAAGTGATAACATTTTCTATTTTGTCACTAATTAATTTTTTTAGTAACAAAAACTTTTATTTTGTCATAATATATATGCACTCAATAGCGACAAGAATTAATGTTTTAGTGACAACCACTTTAGGAAAAAACTCAATTTCTGGCGAAAAATTTCCATCGGATTTCCTTCGGAAAAAAATCTAGCGGAAATAATCCACTAGATAATTCTGGAGGAAATTATTCCTCCGGAATAATTTGGAGGAATTCCGACGGAAAGTTTCGCTGGATAGTAAAAAAAAGTTTTAAAAATATTCGGGGGAATTCCAGCGGAATTTCTCCCCTAGAAAATTCAAAAATAAATAAAAAATTTGGGGGAATTTCGACGGAATTTTTCCCTAGAATATTCAAAAAAAATTATCAAAAAAATCCGGCAGAATTGCAACGGAAATTTCGGTCGACTTAGATCTTTATTTTAAATTACACAATATTAAAATAAGTTTGAACATAGCCTAATGGTAAAGGTATAACTCTCCCATCTCAAAAGTCTGAGGTTCAAACCTCCTTAGATGCAAAAGTAATTTAATTTTTTCAAAAAAAAAAAATCCGGGGGAATATTCTGCTAGACATTTTTTTTTCTGAAATTCGGTTGAATTAAATATATATTTTGGATTGCAAAATGTTTAAACAGAAGTAAGCTTTGTCTAATGGTAAGGCTACAATTCTTCTATTTTAAAGGTCCCAAGTTCAAATCCATTTGGATGGGAAAATAACTTTAATTATTTTAAATATCCTTTTTTACAAAATTGTATATGTAAATACATATCCATATCAACTATTATTATTATTTTTAATATGTCTTAATTATTTATAATATATTTATTAAATTTATGAAAAATTACAAAATAAAGGGGGATCTTACTAATATATATATATATATATATATATATAATTTTATTAAGTTCTTTGTGCGTCGCAGTAAACATGTCTCTTATATTTTTCAAGAAAAAAAAATGTTGATTATATGGTACAACATAAATACATTGAAAATCTTTTAGTTTTTTTAAGGAAATAAAATTACCAACTTTATGTAGTATAATAATAATGATAATAATTTCAGGAAAAAAAAATCAATGAACAAACTTGGAGCTAGATGCATAATAATAATAATATGAATTGTTTATTTTTAGTTCTATATATCTTATAATGCATGAAATGTAATGCATGGGATTATTAAAATTTAATATAATCTTTTAAAACTATTAACAACAATTGAATTTTACAAAATTATATAAAAAACATCAATTAATTTAAAAATGAAATATTATTAAAAGCACATAAAATTTATTTTTTCCAAACATCATTTATTGGATATAATTAATAGATACAACTAAATTACAAATAATTGGATATATAAACATATATGTATTCGGAGCGGATATTAAACGGAAACGAATAAAAATATAAATATGTTAACAAAATAAGAATATGTAATAAGCATAAATAATATTTTACAAAAAATAGTTTTAAAAAATTAAAACAAGTTAACAAAATAAAATATGTAACAAGTATAAAATGAAATAATATATTAATAAATTAAAATAAGAATAATCAAACGAATATATAATCAGTATAAAATAAAACAAAACATAGCACAACTTATTGCAATAGCTTAGTGGTTGAAGGCTTGACAAACAAGTTTGAGGTCACAAGTTCAAATCCTCTCAACTACAAAAATTTATATATTTTGGGGATACTATTACGGCGGCGACGGTGGGGGTCTGGCGTACGGTGAAAGGCGGCAATGGGGTCCTGCAGCGGCAACAGGAGCGAGGGTGGCGGTGGCGGTGGCGGTGGCGGAGACAGTTGCTGTGCAGTGACGCGGCGGGCCATCGGTGGGAGGTGATAGCAGTGGGCATCGGCGGTCGGACGGAAATTTCTGTCGATGGTCAGGTCTAGAGGAATATTTCGCCAGAGGCTAGGTCCTGCGGCTGGTCCGGCGGAACATTCCGACGGATTTCTACAAATTTCTACCGGAAAATGGCACTTCAGGGTCGTTTTTTCCGGCGAACACATTTCTGCCGGATTTCCTCCAGATTTCCGTCAAAATTTGCATTTTTCGACTAAATTTCCGCCTGATTTTTTGGCCGAAAAATGCACGTTTTCCTATAGTAAACCATTAACAATTAGTGACATACTTTTAGTGATAACTTAGTGACAAAAAAAAATTTCAATACCATTTTGTGACAAGATTCCATTGTCATTAAGTTGCCACCATAAATGTGTCACTATTTATTAATTTTGAACTAAGTTGTCACCTTTTTACACTATATTGTCACCATTAATATTGTGCAAACTATGTTTTATGAAAACATAAATTTGTTATTACTAAATGCATATAATTAATGACAAATTTTTCATTATCGCTTGTTATATCGTCACTAATTTACTTATTTTCTTGTAGAGCAATCCCCCAAATCAATTTGAAAAATTCAAAATGGATTAGGAGTAATTAAGATTTTAAACTTTAGGTTTATGGTTAAAATGAGTTATTCAATTTTGATAAAATTTCTTGTAATTGATCATTCCAAAACAAAATTGATGTCTAGAGACGTGATTTTTGATGAGTTTTGAAGGTTTCAAATTAAAAATAAAAAAATAAAAATAAATAAATGATTTAGAAATTTTGGTTTCAAGGTATTTTTGCTGAAGAAAATAGTGCAATTTGCAACAAAAGTGAGCTAGTGGCAAAATATTTGATATTATATAAATGACCGTGCATGATTCGTGTACACAATTTATGAAAGAACTGAACAGTGGACTAAAATTGGAATATTGAAATTGGATAGTTTGGCTATATATTTCCAAAAGCTCGATATTATTAGTGGTACAAATGAACCTATAATTTGAGAATAAAACAGCAATTTTTCATCAAAACATCTTTAAACTACAAGAATTTATCATAGAATTGAAATTTATACGTTTATGCAGATACGTACATGAATTAGGTTGAGATTCATAGGTAAGTGTCAACAAATTTAGAATGGCCAGGCTTACATTTTAATTAGAAAAAATAATTACTTTCTCTGAATATGTATATTGGTATCAAATTACTAGGTTTAATAAAGGAGAAGATCAATGATGAGTCTCGATATAGAGCCAATGTTAAACGATCTGAGATTCGAAATTCTTGTTTGCCTTCTTCCAAATTACTAACAAAATCTTGATGGGCGTGTTTAATATTACATTACAAGTATAAGATGTTAAATATTTTAAGTTAGTAGGCTCTACATTTTAAACATTTGGTAAATATTTTTGTTTTTGGAATAAGATTCTGTTAATTGAAATTCGTGAAATTGATCATATAGTTGACATTATTATAGACCATGTTGTGACATTTCAAATTTAAGTCGAATTTCAAGCCACAAGCTCATATGAGTTATAAGAAATCCACCACCTTATCAAACATTTTTAAAAAGTGGTTTCATAAATTGTAAATGCATATAAGATTGAATCAAACATATCCGATGTGTTTTGAATTCTTGGAGCCCTCTGATCAAAAAGGCCCATATTTGTCATTATGCACCTCCTATTTGAGAGCAAGGAAACCGTGCAGAAAAGCAGGGTGGACACAACAATTTCTAATCTTTCGGCGATCGATTCACCGACATTCGCGATATACAAACACAAAGCAGTTTGTTTCCATGGTGTCACAAACTGCTTTTATGAGGAAAATATCCATATATCCTTTTCTTTTTTTTCCTTTTCTATATGTTCCTTCCTGACCTATCTTTTGACCCATATCTTCTTGTCAAAAAAACCTTAAAACCTTTAAATTGTATTTTCTGGATTTGTGAATTCCTACTCAAACGCATGTATATACATATTTTTCTGCCAAACTAATTTGAAAAATCAGAGAACTTTTGATGAATTTTGTAGAGATATCTGGTGTAAACATGGAGAACCGAATGCGACCACGAGAGGATATGTTAATTGAGATTATGCTCTATCTGCCAGTAAAATCAATTGTGCGATTCAGGTGCGTTTCAAAATATTGGTTTACTTTGATCAAAAATCCAACTTTTGTCAAAAGATATACCAAACGTGATTGCCTGGAGAACATGATAGTGAAGCGCTTTTTAACCCCACAAAATAGCAAGGAAGATCGCCAAGGTGGGGAACATGTTTTTTCTTTCCACAATCCAAATTTCCCAAACTTGTTAGTATCACCAAATCTCTCTATCCCATTTTTCAAAGATATACATGTTGCTGAGTATGTGAAACTTTTTGGTCCGTGCAATGGTCTTGTTTGCTTAATGTTTGGCGATATAATTAATTTGTGCAACCCTGCACTGCGAGAATTCAAACTGCTTGCCCCGAGTCCATTTGCTTACCCAGATGGCTATGTTGCCTATCCTTTAGGATTGGGATTTGGCTTTGATTCCAATACTAATAGTTACAAGATTGTCCAGATATTAAGTATAGAAGAGAATAAGGCTAATTTCTTCAGTGAGGAAGAGGACTTTTATGATCATGAAGAGGGCTCTTATGGTAGAGTTGATTTGTTCAATTCAAGCACCAACTCCTGGAGGCTAATTGATGTAGCGCTGCCACACATTGTATACAATCCTGGATTTGATCTATTTTTCAATGGAGCTTGTCATTGGCAATCATGCCTCATTGATAGAACTCCTTATATAGCTCTTATTCTTTCTTTTGATGTAAGAATGGAGGTTTTCAAATATTTTGAATATCCACATTGGTTTGAGGATGGAAAGCATCCTAGTCTTGTAGTCTTAAACGAGTACCTTGCGCTAGTGAGCCTCAAGGACTATCTGAGTGAGCCACATTTTATGGACATTTGGGTGATGAAGGAGTATGGTGTGAAGGAATCATGGACCAAAGAGTTAGTAATAGGTCCTTACCACTTCAAACGCCCATTAATGTCATGGAAAAATGAGTGGCTACTTGTAGAAACAAAACAACGGCCAATTGGCAATCTGTGTAATCCATGGATCGGAAATTAAGAAATTTCAATTTCACGGGCTTGAGGACTCATTTAGAGCTCTGATTTACGTGGAGAGTTTAATTAGTTTAGATCAAGTAATTAAAGGTTTCAAAGAGAACTAGTATAGGAATTTTAGGCATAACATGAATGTGGTATATCCTGTATATTTACCTTGAATGTCTCCTTAATTTTTTTTTTTTTTGAAATTTCTTAGAAATCTCTTCTTGTCCAGGAGAAAATGGTCTTGTAATTTTCTCTCAGCAATATTTCTTCTCATAATAGTTGGCCTCACCGGGGATCCAATATTGCTATCAAGCGGGTTCTTTATGAACTTTATCTCTTTTAATAATTCATGGTAAAAATCCTTTTGCCATATTCATTACACATTATTTTTTATAGGGATAATTACTCCCACTACCCCTGAGTTTAGGCGAAATTACAAATAACACCCCATTGTATCGGTTATTACCAATACCCCCTTGAGTTTTGTTTCCGTCTTACAATTTCCAACTTCCGTTAGGTTGACTAACGGTCAACGTTCGTAAACCTACTTGAATTTTCAAAATTGCCTTTTTGAAAACAAGATTGTTTTTAACCATTTATGAATAGACTTTTTTACCATTATGTTTTATATTGAATAAATAAGAAAATATATTTAAATATTTTTGTATTTATGATGTATATATATATATGCACATGATAAATATTTATACATAATATAAATATTGTATTGTGATAGAAAAATATATTTGTACATTTTTTAAATATATATACATAATATAAATATATATATGCACACATAATATACAAAATATTTACAAATATATACATACATATATATAATATAAAAAATATTTATAAATATATATACACTCACAGCCGCCGACATCCTCCGCCGCCACCCACCGTCCCTGCCGCCATCCTCCTCAATGCCCACCGTCCGCCGTCGCCGCGTGTGCAAGAGAGAGAGAAAGGGAGAGATCGATCGATCGATCTACAGGGAGAGAGAGAAAGAGAAAGAGAGGAAAGTGGGGAAGAGGGAGATTGAGATCTCAGACTCAGATTTGAGGGCGGCGGTTGCGGCAGGGGTGAGTTGAGGGGTGGGGTGACGGACTGAGGCGGCAGCGGGGGTGGTGGAGTGACAGTCGCGGTGAGTTAGAGGGTTGGATCATAGGCGTGAGTTGAGGGCTGGGGGGATGGGACTGAAGGCGGCGGTGGCGGGGGCCGGTGTGTGAGGCGGCGGTGGCGGTGGTAAAGTGAGGTGAGGTGAGGTGGGGATGAGTTAGGGGGTTGGGTGGTGGGGGTGCGTTGAGGGGTGTGCTGATGGATTGAGGGCGGCGGTGGCGGGGGGCAGTGCGAGTGAGGCGGACGTGGAGTGAGGCGGCGGTGATGGTGGAGTGAGGCAGCGGCGGCGGTTGAGTGAAGGGAGGTGGGGGTGGGTGGTGGGGGTGAGTTGGGTTGAGTTAAGGGAGGTGGAGGTGATGGATAGAGGTTGGCTGGTGCGGGTGGGTGGTGGGAGGTGGGGGGGGGGGGGTGGGAGTTAGGGTTTGTCTGATGAAGATAGGTATTTTTTTTTCCCAAAAATATTAATGAAGGGTATTTTGGTCAATTCAATCATATATCTATTTTTTTATATTTTTAAATAAAAAATATTTCAAATATTTAAGGGGCAAAATGGACATTATATAATTTCCGTCTATTTTACCAATAAGCCCATTAAACTCAGGGGAGTATCGCTAATTACCGATACAAGGAGGTGTTATTTGAAATTTGGCCGAAAGTCAGGAGTGGTGGGAGTAATTATCCCTTTTATATTATAGGTTACTGTTCAGTTTTATGTAGCCACTAACTGGAGCTCTTGTCTGGGGGTTATTTATGTTTATGTTGATATTCAGTCGAGTTAATTATCTGTGTGCTTTTTTCGTTTGTTTTACTCTTACCATTTTCTCCAAGTTAGAGTTTTGATATTTCGCTTTGGAGTCTATATTTGTAGTTAAGAATGTTTCAAGTTTTATCCGTGCGATGCGGCTTGACAGCTAAATGTGGCCATCAAACAATAGAATGGCATTAACTTCAGCACAAGAATGCCCTTTTTTTTCTTTTCAGTTTGCATACACTTCACTTCTTTGCATTTATCAACAGAACGGGAAATTATGTCTTAATTGAATCTTTTATATAAAATTGATATATGTCAATCAAACATGCTTTTGGATAACTACACCTAAGCTCCTTGAGTTTTCTTTATGCAACATGTATTACTTTTGTTATCTAGAGAATTTTGACATAATATTAAACAATTTTTAGGTCCTTTTATTTGGTTTATACATTTTCTTGGGTTTGATTGCAATGCGAATTGTTTTATTAAGGCATTCGAAACATGAACCAATTGTTATTGTGTTCTTTTGTATCAATGGAAGTTATATATTTTTTTCTTTTTCTAATCTAGTTGTATCAAAGAGGTGTTTTCAGTAATATTTTTAACTCGTTTCAGAAAAACCATTCATAAAGTTAAAAATTGGTCGTTATTAACATCAACTTCAAGGCATATAAGTTTAACTATGCAAACCACAGGGATCTTCAACTTTAAAGCCTGTAAGTTTATAGGGATCTGAGTATGATACACCAAAACTCAGGGGTCTAGGTGTAACTATCCCAACATTTTATCTGTTAAAGCAAGGATATCATTTTCATTTGGAATAATTTACGAGTAATGTTCTTCCACTGCAGGAAGACATGGTATTTATAATGGAATTTTCTATTGGAAAACCATCAAAATCCATTCGAAATTAAGACTTTTACGTCGGTTTCTGGCCATTGGAAAAATACTTGTCAACAAATTATTTTGAACGGTTACTGACGTTAAAGTCTTCTTGAAAATATTTTTGAATACCTCTCTAACAGGATCTATCAAAAGTACTATTGGTTTCGGGAGAAATCTCATTTCTGTTCCAATATATTTGGCCCTATTTAAATTTAAGTCCTACTATTTCACACTCTCTTATTTTTCATATCGTCTTAATTTTAGATCCAACGGATATCTTGAAATAATTTTGAATTTCTCGCTATAATCTGATGCTTCGGCTGCTAAATATCTAATAGAAGTTAGTTAGATGACTAAAATTGAAATAATTTAAGAGCTGTGAGATGCAATATGAGATATTCATACCAAATGAGATCAAAACTAAACAAGGCTAGCTTAACATATGGAACCAAGAATAAAATTTCCCCTAGGTTTGATGTTTTCTACTTTTCTCTATAGAACTTACGACACCTTTCATCCATTAGAATTTTCGGCAGCTTTTGCAACCTTGTTGCCATTAGAAAATCAACTAAGACTTTGTGAAATGTTCATTGACTTCCAATAAAAATTCTATCAATTTTTTTTCATAATTATGAAAAGAAGATTTAATTTTTAACAAGTGTGTATAATATGTTCATATATTCATTTGAAAAAATATAGAATCAAAATAATTCGCACTCTAAATAAATTACTTAAATTTCACATATTTCATTTTTCATATCCTATTTATACTAGAAATACTAAAAAAAAAAAAGAAAAAAAGAAAATCGCACGTGGCATGCCAAAGATATCAAATAAAGATCCTAAAAGTAGGAGAGGTGGTTTGGTAATATTCCATCTCCTAATGATGATCTTCCCTCCTCCTATTTCCAGGTTGCAACTCCGAAAGAAGATAGTTGTGGCTAGAGCTAACTGAGCCACTAGGAGAAAATACATTTTACATACATTAAGTTGGTCTCTTTTCGATTTTGATACATTAAATTAGGGGGTGGCTCATTTGATAACGTGTCTAAAAATAATGACAATTTAGATACAAATTTTGCTGGAGTACTTTGTTCTAGCCAGAAAGATGACTTAGATCCAATGAGGCACAGAAATTGGGGATCTTGTGAGGTTTGGTGTCAGCTAAATGTAGAGATAATTGTCAATTTGGTCACATACGTTATATTCGCTAGTCGATTTTATCCTAAAAATTTTTTTTAGCCAATATAGTCCCACTGGATAGTACTCTCTCTCCAAAATGGTCCCTCTGTTAAAAACTAACGGGAAACACACGTGCAACTCACGTGCACCGTTAATTTTTTAAATGGAGGGAGTTACACGTGGGACTACTTTAATCAATTTTGAAAATTTGGGACCAAATCGGCAAGCGCTTATGTACTGCGGGACTAATTTGGCTAAAATGTATATTTAATTTTGATCATGACTTGATGCATAAGTAATTCCTCATCCAAGTCCAATGATCAATTAAATTATGTTATAAGCTTGGAACATTCTTAATTCTTTTATTCCCACTTAAGAATTTTCATAGGGGATGAGATTCTCAATAAACTCATTCTCTAACGAGCACTCATTCATGCATACGAGTGTCACTACACTTGATGTCCATGAAACAATACATCTCCCATTTGAAATAGTCATAATGCAAGTCTTTTAATGAGTCAAGTCAATACCTCACTTTAAGTTAGACTTAATAACTTTGAGTAATTTTGATCACGTTTTACAAACTTATTTCAAGATTTCCATCTCTATGCGAAGCCAAGTCTCACGGTTTTAACGTAATCGTGGGGATTCAACCACAAACATTTAATATTTTTTGGCAATCTTCATTGTATAGCATTAGTTATATTATTTATATTTAATGATTGTGGATGAATCTCCACAATTACATTAAAGATTACTCAAAGTCTTGAAACAAGTGTGTAAAACATGATCAAAATTACTCAAAGTTATTGAATCTAACTGAGAATATGGTATCGACATGACTCATTAAAAGATTTACATTTATGACTATTTCAAATAGGAGATGTATTATTTCATAGACATCAAGTGCAGTGACACTCGTATGCATAAATGGGAGACCGTTAGAGTATGAGTTTACTGACAATCCCATCCCACATGAAAATTCCTAAGTTTGAATAAAAGAATTAATAATGTTCCAAACTTATAACGTGATTTAATTAGTCCTTGAACTTGAATGAGGAATCAATTATGCATCAAGTCATGATTAAAATTAAATATACATTTTAGCCAAATTAGTCCTACAGTACAGACGCGCTTGCCAATTTGGTCCCAAATTTTCAAAATTGATTAAAGTAGTCCCGCGTGTAACTTCCTCCATTTAAAAATTAACGGTGCACGTGAGTTGCACATGCGTTTCCCGTTAGTTTTTAACGGAGGGACCATTTTGGAGAGAGAGTACTATTCAGTGGGACTATTTTGGCTAAAAAAAAATTTTGAGACAAAATTGGCTAGCGAATATATCGTATGGGACCAAATTGACTAAAATCTCGCTAAATGTACAACATTACACTTTACAATTATATGCAAGGGTTTGAACCTGAATTGAGCCAAACCAAACAACTTCACAACTTTCATTCAACTTCTAGGCTAATCAACCAACTATAATTCTATTTGTACCAATAATATTTTAATCTACTAGTTTAAACTACCTTTAAGAATTTATCAATTATGGATATTAACATAAAAGAGTTACTTCCATTTTTAGTCCCACAGGAAATCTTAAATTTCACGTTTAGTTCCATATGATACATTTTGACACATTTAGTCCCATAGGACACGTTGTCTTGCCTCATTTAGTCCCACCGGCGATTTTTTAAATTGGAATTTTAACATCGTCCTACATGTGAGGTGAAATAAGTGACGTTGCAGTCTCAGGTGATGACTTGAAGTTTTTAGTGCCGACCTGGTCGAGTTAATTCCATTTGTAGTCCTATAGGAAATGTGCCAATTCACATTTAGTTCCGTATGATCAAAATTCTCACATTCAGTCCCATAGAATATGTTTTTTAGCCACATTTGGTCCCACCGATCAAATTTTAATGGTGGATTAACAAAAATAACTGATTTGTCTGATGACTAAATCCGTGTGCCATTTTCCAGCATTTTTTTACATATGTAGTGCCAGACATGACAGTGACAAGGCGTCAACTCATTTAAAATATACAATATAATTTACAAAATAGGAAATAATATATAAAAATTTAAATAATATAAAATTTATATAATAAAAAAATACATGCTAAAAATAAAATTTTAACTTAGAATTTAAAACATATATATAGAGAATTGATATATAAATATAATATATATATAATACATACATATATATATTATGAAATATTATAAATACACATATATATTATGATAATTGATGAATACATATTATAAATAATGCAAATTAAAAAAATAAAAGAAAAAATTATTGAATTCAAACCCCCCACCCTACCTAACCACCCCTCTCTCCTCACCACGTCCCTCTCCCCCACCCCACCCCCAAACCCCCAAAATTTGAACCTGAAAAATGGCCGGAGGTGGCGTGCAGCCGTTGCCACTCGCATCCTCCTACCACCGCCACTGCAGCCATCTTCTTCCAGATCTGATCTGGGTATTTATTCTTGTGTGTGTGTGCTCCACATGACTTTCACACACACACACCTACAAGTCATGTGGCACACACGCATGCACACACACGCGCGCACACACACACACACACACACAAGAATACATACCTAAATCTAGATCTGGAAGAAAATGGCGGTAGTGTCGGTGGTGGTGGTGGTGGCGGTGGTAGGAGGATACGAGCGGCGGTAACGATAGCGGCGCGCTGCCTCATCAAAAGATCCTCTTTTGTTGAAGGTCCAGAGCTAGTGGGACTTTCAGATGTCGCAGGTAAACTATGGACTTCTTTTTCGGGGTTGGTAGAGCAGACTCATCAAAAGTAACACCTCTACTAATAACGAATTTAGGTGACTTAGGATCAAGACACCACAACATATACCCTTTCACCCTAGCATAACCAGGAAAAAGGGGAAATTATAATATTAGGACTGTATGTTGTACTCTCTAATAATTTTAGGATAATAACTTTTTCATTTTCAATTTTAAGATGCGAATTTAAGATTTTGTAGCACATTTAGGACTTCTCAACTTGATATTTGCAAATTTGTGGGAATATTGACAAAATTGGTTGGAAATTTTGAAGTGAATATCCGAAATGAGCCACAAAATCTTAAATTTATGCCCTAAAATTGAAAATGAAAAAGTTAAAGTCCTAAAATTGCAAATGAACAGGTTATTGTCCTAAAATTGTTAGAGGGTACAACATACAATCCTAAAATTATAATTTTTTGCAAGAAAAATACACTTTTTAGCTCTAGACTCTAATTTTTCTTCATTAACATGTATATAGGCAGGACATCTAAATATTCTCAAATTTGAATAGTCAGCAGGTTTACCATACCATACCTTTTCAAGAGTTTTAAACTGGATTGTTGTAGATGGTGAACGATTCACCAGAAAACAAGCAGTGGAAATTAATACTTCAACCTAAAAAACTTTGGACATACCAACATTGGAAAGCATACATTGAGCTCTTCCAAAAGAGTTCTATTCATGACTTCCACTACACCATTTCATTATGGAGTGTTAATTATAGTTCGATGCCTGATGATCCCCTCAACTTCACAAAACTTGTTAAAATCTCCACTGCAAAACTCCAACCCGTTGTCTGTTTGGAGTCTTTCGATTTGCCTTCTAATTTGCTTCTTGATTAAAACCTTTCACTTCTTGAAAGTATCAAGCACATCATTTTTTTTTTAATTTAGAAAATAGACCGAGACCTTTCTTGAATAATCATCAATAAAGGTTAATAGATATCGAGTTCCTTCTTTTGATGGAACTTGTGATGGTCACCAAAGATTAGAGTGAAAATAATACAAAGAACCTTTAGTTCTATGGATTCCAATTCCAAAATTGAGCCATTTTTCTTTTCCAACACACAATGTTCACAAAAATCTATCTTTCCTGTGCTTTGGCCACAAAAAAGACCTCTTCTACTCAACAAGATCAAGTCTTTCTCACTCATATGCACTACAAAAAAAATAATATTTTGTAACGAAGTTTTTTGATATAAAAAGTCTATTTTTTGTTACTATAACTTTTGGTAATGAATATTTTTGTTACCAAAATTCATCTCATAAAGCCCGATGCTAAAAGTTTTTGTAACAACTTTTAGTTTTTTGTCACAAAAAGGTATTTTTTGTGACTAAAAATTTCGTTACAAAAAGTTATTTTTTTGTGACCAAAAATTTTCATTACAAAAAAAGGGAACGGGCAAATTCCCGCACCGGACCCATGACCCGCGCACCGACCCAGTTGGAATTTCTTGCTTTGTCGCTGGAGAGATTCAACTTCTGACCTTGGGAATAACTTATCCAAGGGCTGCCGCTACACCAAGTGATATTTTGTTGAAAGTTTTGGTGTTTTATTACCCATATTTGTTCTCTACCTCTATTGATTAATTTTGGTTTAAGTTAATTAATTATATATTAATTAAATAAATTCAGATAATTTAAGAGCTTTGTTAGTTAAAACTCATGATATACTTATGTAGTACTATACATAGGAATAATTAAAAAATACTTTTATTTTTCATACATATTTTGAACTTAACGTATCATATTCATAACAATCTTTAATATACCATATTCTGTATAATACTTGATAAAATAATACTTTTATTTTATGAAAATTTATTAAGTTTGTTTCAAAATTTATAATATATAAAAATATTTATTGGTATAATATATCAAAATATATGATAATTATAAATTGAATATCATATAAATAAAAAAATTTTAATACTTCATAAAAATATTAATAATTATATATAATTTATATGATGATTATAAATTAAATAATTCAATGAATAGTTTTAAATAATCTTTTTTATTATATATATTACATAAAAACCATAATTTATGTAAACATAATATCAAAATAAGTCGTATTTTTACTCTCGAATATATATTCACTTTCATATTGTGCTTGTACTTTTAATCAATCGTATAATAGCCATTCACGTAATATTTAGCCAATTTTTTCACTGTAACTTTTGAAAAATATTTGTAATATGTACGTATGTGTTGAATGCCGAATATTTTACCTGTTCGATATTTAATTATAACTAAGATTATGTGTGACTATATATATATATATAAAATTATGTGAACAAATTTTATTAATCTTACTAAATTTTGTATTTTTTAATTTATTAATTTATAATTTTTTTTAGCCACTATAAAGATACATTATCGCTAAAAATCAAAATTACTAACAAAATTTTAATGCCCATCCAAACACATTTTTTCTTTGAAGTGCTTTCTTTTGTTTCAAAAAATAAGTGTTTTTTCTCTTAAAAAAAAGCACATCCAAACGAGAATAGTCCATTGATATCAAACACACAAAGCGATTATTAAAAAATCTTAATGCTCTATAAAAGAGTATATATTATAAATCATGTCTAAAGTTTCATATATAACAAATTTCAAAGTTATCACAAGTAAATACTATTTTTAGTGACAACACTATATTATTCGTAATTAATATTTTCATTTGTTACTAAAAAGTAATTTTTTGGTAACAACTTGTTTTCCGTCACAAATATCCCTTGTGGTCACTAAAGTTTGATTTTTGGTAACAAACTATTGCTTTTTGTAACGAACTATCATTATCATCACTAAAAAGTAACATTTTTTTTTGTAGTGATTTTAGTGACAAAATATACATTTGTTACCACTACTTTGTTACTTAAAATACATTTTTTTTGTAGTGATGCCTAAGCCTCATATGCCATAATTTTGTAATATCAGTATCTAACATAAAAGATGATGAGACTGCTACAGGGTCTAAAATGGTAGTGCCTTGTAACACGTACGGGCTACCTACTTTTCTAGCTTTCATGACAACCAATGCACTTTTGCTTACCTTCAATACTCTACCTTCAGCTAAAAACTTGCACCTATTAGTATCGAGGGTGGCCAATAAGATAAGATTTTTCTATGAGATATAGAATATATCGAATGTTAGTCAATGTTCTGACAATTCCATTGTGCATCCAGATCTAGATTGTTTCAATAGCAACAGTTTTAAATGGAGAATTATTCCCTATAAAAACAACTCTTCAATTAATGGACTCGTATGTTGAGAACCAGTCTCAATTGGGATACATATGACAAGAGCAACCCGTATCCATAATCTATCCATCATTGAATTTGGCTTGCTTATCCGTTACAAGAAGCATATCAATGCCGTCTCCATTTTAGCAACACTAGCCTCACCAGAGTCTTCACTTTTATCTTGTGGAGCATTTCTTTTCTCTCTGCAACTTATTGCAATTTCTATGAATGTGCACTGGTTCTTTACAATGACAACACACAACACCTTTACTCCTGGATTCTGACCTAGATTTTGGCTTGCTTTTGTTGATGCCTCTCTATTTGGACTTCTTTCTTGCATATAGGCCCTGTGTCTGACTATCACTAGTTTGACTAGTGATATCATGATCAATCTTTTTTTTTGTCTCCAAAGAAACATCTTCTAGAGAAATATAGTATCTTTACCATACAATATGGTCTCTTTGAAATGTCTATATGAAGGGGGTAATGAACAAAGCCGTAACAAAGCTTTTTCTGCATCGTCAATAATAACATCTAGATTTTGCAAATCCATAATAATAGATTCAAACTCATCAATATAAGAACTCAAAGATGTATATTCACTCATTCACAGTGAATATAGGCGGTGCTTCTTGTACAACTTGTTCGTGAGAGTCTTTTTTAAGTAGAGAGACTCCAATTTGTTCCATAGATCTTTTATGGTCTTTTCAATGACCACCTTGGGCAAAATATTACTTGTCAAAAACAACTGGATAGCCGAGGAAGCTTTCTCATCCATCTCGTCCCATTCATTATCCGACATGGTCTCTTGCTTTATACTGCTTAGAGTCTTCTAAACTCCATCCCGCACTAGGGTAGCATGCATCCTCACTTGCCATAAAGTGAAGTTGATCTTTTGATCAAACTTCTTGACATCAAATTTTGTCATCAACACCCTAACTTAATAGGAAATACCAAAACAAATGTACTAACAACCAAGGCTCTAATACCAGTTTATTAGACTATCACCCGAATCAAGTCGTACATCTATTTAAATAGACGATAATAAATTGATAATAAAATGAACGAAAATTAAAATAACACAATATTTACGTGGTTCGGCTAGTAACAAGCCTACATCCACGGGCAAGAAGTGATTCCACTATAAGCAATTTTACAAAAGAGTTTACAATAGTTAGAGAAAATATTCTCTAATTAAATCCAACACCCCAAGAGAACAACCTCTCAATTCTCTCACAAAGCATTGTCTTTTAAGTGTTTCCAAACTCTCTAATTTCCAAGCCTCTCAAGTCTCTCTTTTTCTATTATTTGCTTTTTCATCCCTCTTCTTCAAATGACTACCAAGAGCGCATATATATAGTCACCAAGAGACAAGATAAGCATCATCTAATACTAAGTGATAAACATTATCTCATGCTAAGAGATAAGATTTATCTAATCCAAGAAGAATTCAACTTGAACTCAAACTCTTAAAAAACAAAGTTTGAATAACAGTAATTTTGTGTGTGTAATCAAGAATGTGATTGTTTTTTCTTGCCCTAATTCCGTTTTGTTTCAAAAAGAAAGAGGGTGGGGGAGGTTTTTTTTTTTTTTTTTTTTCTTTTACTTTTAAATAATTGGAAATTTACACCCCCCCTCCCCCCCCCAATCATATTTAGTAAGCCATTTTATTTTAAAAGACATTTGAGCGCCATGTAAACATTGATATGTTAAATATTTTCAACTATTCCATCGATGACATCATTTTTTCGATTGAATTATGCAATTCGAGGCATCAAGTCCTAAATGTGTCAAAAATTTTCAATTGATATCCTAAAATTGAAATTGGGCATATTAGAGTTCTAAATATCAAATTGGTGCAACATAATATCCTAAAATGTAATTCTCCCCACTACGTTTACTTATTACTTAAGAGTCCTAAAATTGTCTTGATTCTAAAATTGTCTAAAGAATTATATTTATAAAATATCATTCAATATTTTGCTATAAGAGAGTATTTGGGTAAGCTTATAAGCTCCTAAAAATATTTTATAAATTTTTTGAAAGTTTATAAGCTCCTTAATTTTTTTTTTAGTAAAGTAGCTTATAAACTTAAAAAATAAGTTGTCATAAGTTTATAAGCTCCAAAAAACAAATTAAACTCCCCCAAACTTTTGTTTTTTTTCAAAAAAATAAGCAAGCTTATACGCTTATAAACTCTTTTTTTTTTCAAACAACTAATTAGTTGTTTAATGCTAAAAGATAAAATAACATAAATATATTTATTTTTCTTTCAATATTACATTTCTACTATCTCAAAAAATATTTATTTACATGAAATTAATTTTACTTTATTTTTTTTGGTCATCATTACATATAAAAAACGTATAAGCTCTAATTTTTACCAAACAAAATTATAAGTTTCCAAAACATCTTATAAGCTCTACGAACTTATAAACTTTTTAAAATACGATTTGCCAAACCCTATCTTAATGTTCTTAATGGTAACAATTAAATTATTATTATTTTAAATAAAATAAGATAAAGAAAAAGTTCGGCCATCGCACATCCTCATTCACACGAAAGCTATCCCTCGATCAATCTCCAAATCTCAATCACTAGTTTACTTCTTCTCTAAAATCTTACCGAATTTAATTAGCCATTTTTCCTTTTGATAATCATGATTTAATGATTTCTCTAACTTTCTTTGTAGGGAAATTCTATCGCGAGTAACACTTCGTAGGTGACTAACGTTAGTCACCTTTGATTTTAACTATTAGATGTGCAATATTTAATATAAACCATTAATTTTTATATAACCTGCAACATGTTGTGCAGATAAATTGAAAGGGCTACATGCTACACAGATTACCAAGAGATTTTTTTTATACAATAATTATTGTAGTAGATCACATATGAGACCACTAAATGCCAACCAATTAATTTTTTTTTACTTAAAAAAAGCTAAAAATCTAATGTCATTGGATCCATTAGATCATTCTTACTCATTCTTTTTAATTTATTGGAAAAGTACAATGTTTTTTATTTAAAAAATTACTATGGTACTCATTATAATTTTTTATTTTTTTAATACAATGGTAACATTATAATAAGTTACCATTATTTTCTATTTTTTAATTATAAATACCATGGTACTTATTATGATTTTTTTATTTTTAAATTTAAGAATATATGCATTAACAAGGACAACTAATTGAAAAAATATGGTACAAAATTAATATACTAAATTGATACCAAAATAAATTTTAGTTATAATTCAAAAATAAGTATACATGGTAATAGTTGATAAAAAAATTATGTCTAACTTCAATTTTTAACATATTTCAAAGAATATATAACATTCATTATGAATTATTTTAAATATATATATATAGAATATGAAAACCTACATTTAAAAAAAAGATTTTTAAAATAGGATACCATTATTAAGTAAACTATTTATATTATCCGTAGATTTACTCCCAAATGATTGATCTGCACTGATATTGAATAATGTATTTTTAAGAGCGAATTGCACATATAAAATACATAGAGAGGAGTACAACAAGCATTAGTTGTCAAAAGAAATGTGTTTCGATTATTAATGGAGATGAGCTACGAAACAGAATAATAATAAGAACAAGATCAATAATAATAATAATAATAATAATAATAGTAATGATGATGATGATGATGATGATGATGACGACGACAACGACGACGACGACAATGACGACGATTGGAAAGAATGAATATGTAGTTTTAACAAATATAGATCAAGATGGAGTAATATGTTCAAATGTATATTCTCCCCAAAAAATGTAGGAAATATGAAACTCAATTATTGGTCTCAATCACTATGATTATAATATATATATATAATGAATAGTAATCGTAATTTGATAACTATATATTAGCAATAATTCAATGGGAGATAACTATAACAATAATATTGATTATGAGTAGTAGTAGTAGCAGTAGTAGTAGTATTACTACTACTAATAATAATAATATGGTTGTGACACATATAGATCTAGTTATATAATGTAATACAATAGTTATATATAGAAAAGTATGTGCTCCTTAGAGATAATAACCAAATATGAAATTCGTTTATTGATTTAAACAATTATGGTTAACATGTATAACCAAATACCAAGTTAATTATAATAACAACAATTATAATATCATTAATGATTAGATGGTATGCATATAAAATTTGATTACCAATACTCGTACTCTTAATATGTAATATCAAGTAATCATATTATACGTTTTGCATAAAATAATTGATGAATAATACACTATTTTATCAAAAGGAATTGGCTTGTTTAAAAATAAACCAAATAAATGTAAGTAGTTTTTTATTTTAATTTTTATCCTCGAAATTGTATTTTATTTGTTCATCAATGAATTCATATAATATTTTTCATACTAGCGAGCCGATGTTTTTAATGGTAACTTGGAGAATATATATAATTTATATGATTGAATATTGAATAGTATTCACCCCTTATAATAATAATAATAATAATAATAATAATAATAATAATAATAATAATAATTTTAGGTAAGTTCATTCATTAAAACACTTTTATTATAATAATATTATTATTTGTAAGCTGAAATAGAATATGATGCAACTTTTATTTAATTGAAATTAAACATTTAAATTATAGTAGAAATTATTTATCCTAAGAAATTTTAATAATTAAGGGATTTTTTTTGTAAGATTAATAATTAAGGAAATGATTTGAGAGAGAGAGATTGGGAGAAATTAGGAAACATGGACAGAGAGACTTTTGACCCATATTAACAGAGTATTCGAAAGGGCAAAATGCACAGTACTCCTTTGTGGTTTGCGAAAGTAGCACGGTGAATCCTATGATTTTTTAATTCTCAAAATTAACCCTGTAGTTATAAAAATTTGCCTACCGCCCCTAAATCATATTTGTCAATATTTAAAATTGAAATGACGAAATTACCCATCACCCACCGTCGGAGCATCACCGGATTGTCGCGCCGCCATCTTGGAGATGGTCATGCTGTACACCAAATCATTCATCTCATTGAGTCTGTCAAAAGCCCTCAATTTGTATCGACAAAATCCAATTCGATTGGGTTTAATTAGACAAAAATATATAGAAACCCTAACTTACTCTTTTCACATTTATCGAGAAATTAATCTGCCACCAACCCTCGAATCCCAAAATTGAGGCTACCATTGTGCTTCCCGTGTCTAACCGCTCCAAACCCAGCCGAACTTCGCAAAACAAGTCGTCGGATTTCGGCAACCCACCGCGGTCACACGTCCGCCGCCGCTGTTGCCATTTCTTAGATTGACGAAACACCATAACACCACCATCGTTGCGTTCCTCTCCTCGAGTTGATCAATTTACACTACTCACACACTCGATTTGGCCAACAAACGAGAGAGATATGAGCAAAATAAGATTTATATATATATATATGTGTGTGTGTGTGTATATATTGTAATAATATGAAAATCTAAGGGTTAAAATGTTATTTTATAACTGAAAATGAACAATATTCACACTAAACGCGTATGTGTAACACAGCATGCCAAGAAAGTCTGTCAAACTTGATTTTTATAACCACATGGTTAAATTTAAGAATTAAAAAACTATAGAGTTCAACGCGCTACTTTCGCAAGCCATAGGGGAGTATTGTGTATTCTGCCCTTATTCAAGAAGTTGAAAAAACATGGAACCTGTTGAAGTTTTTTAAAATTTATACACTTGGCATTTTCCTAAGAGCTAACTAAGATTAGCCACATATGACTATGATTAATCATAGAACTCCCCCTCTTTGTAAACCATTCATATTCGACAATCAGTGCCGCATACAGTTATCCCATTCTTCTACCTCTTAGCGATAACATAAAACATCTTCAACGGGTAAAGTTAACCATCTGTGCCTTCATAAAAGAATAGAAGTTTTGCCCTAATAATTTTCTCCATTCTCTCTTAGAATTAATATTTTCATACCCCTCAATATTAACAAAATAATTATGGTCTTAAGTAATTTATACCAAAATCTCTTATCTTTCTTCTGCGAGCATGGGTTCCCGAACTTAATGGTACACCAAGTAAGGTGAGGTTCAAGTGGTGTCACGAATAGCTATTTTTTAGTAAGCACCCCTTCCATTTTTATACATAGGCATAGCACTGCTTGTTTCGGTTTCTACTCTTCCTAACAGTTATTTTCATCATTTTATGAGAATTTATTTTATTCCGGGCAGTTATTTTCATCTCCTTTTGTGAATAACTTGAGCTATTACATTGAATGTGGTAGATTGTGAATTCTGATTCAAAGAGGTACACGTATGTGTATATTTTATGAAACCAATTTGAGAACGATAAACAATATCATGATGAATGGGGCAGAACAGCTCAGTTTAAAAATAAAGAATGTAGTGCCAATCCCCAAGGAAGCGCTAATTGGGATTTTAATCCATCTTCCTGTGAAAGCCATAATGCGATTTAGATGCATTTCGAAGCATTGGCGTGCTTTGATCAAAAGCCCTACTTTTGTCACTAGGCATCTCAAATGTGATCAAAAGGAAAATGTGTTGTTGAAGCGTTACATACCTCAAAAAAATAGTGAGAATAATCGCCAAGGTGGGGAAAATGTCATCTCTTTTCATAACCCAGATTCCCCTAACTTGCTTATATCACCAAATCTTCCCATCCCATTTCTGAATGATATAAATGCCCCTGAATTTGTACAACTTTTTGGTCCTTGCAACGGTGTTGTTTGCCTAGTATTCCACAATATCTTTATTTTGTGTAATCCTGCATTGCAAGAATTTGAGCTACTTGCCTCAAGCCCATATGTCTACCCAGATGGTTATGTTGAGCGCCATTTAGGATCAGGATTTGGCTTTGACTCTGATACTAATAGTTACAAGCTTGTTCATATATCGAATATCGAAGAGAACACAGCTAACTTTTTTGTTGAGGATGAGGACTTCTATGACCGCCAAGATGATTGTTACACTAGAGTTGATTTGTTCAATTCAAGTACCAATTCCTGGAAGATAATTGATGCAGTGGTCCCAAGAGTTTGGTACAATCCTGGATTTGATCTCTTCTTCAATGGTGCTTGTCATTGGCAAGCAGATATACCTCTTGAAGAGATGACTTCTGAGGGTACAATTCTTTCGTTCAATATAAAAACCGAGGTTTTCAAACAATTTGAGTTTCCCGACTTCTATGATTATAAATATCCAAGTCTCATGGTCTTAAATGAGTGTCTTGCCTTAATTCGTCATGGAGCATGGACAAATGAGCCTCAAGTCATTGACTTTTGGATAATGAAGGAATACAGCATCAAAGAGTCATGGACCAAAGAGTTGGTAATAGTTCCTTACCCCTTCAGACGCTCTTTTTTCTCTTGGAAGAATGAGTGGCTACTGGTGGAAACTGGTGACGGTCAATTGGCATATTGTGCACTTCATGCAAACGAAACTAAGACATTCCACATTTACGGGTTTGAGAACTCATTGCAAGCTGTAATTTTCACAGAGAGCACAATAAGTTTAAATGAGGTAACTACGTGTTGGAAAAACACTAGCCTAAGGGATTTGAGGCACATGTTGGTTTTCCTTTTCACATTCGATATGTATCTATACATATATATGTACGCATTGATGGAGCTAGGAAGATGGGCTGGCAAGGTGCAACTATCACCCTTCAAGTTTATGTACAGCTAAAAGTTATATGCACTTTTTAAAAATATTAGATATTGCACACCCTCCCACCTAACAAAATTTCTTGCTCCACTCCTGTTTGTATATATATATATATATATATATATATATATATATGTTGAACATCTTCTTCAATTATATATTGAAACTTCATATAGTTGGTTTTCTTCTTACGCCAACTCTACTTGCAGTTTTCATTTGAATTACTGATCAATGCTTCTTCTCTTGACTTGGTTGCAGTTAAGGCCTAACACTGGAGTTAATTAGCCAGACATTTACCACACATCTTTTATTAATTCATTAGAAGAAATCCCTTTTTGTCATATTCCTAGCGTATTGCATGATCAGTTTTTGTTTCATGCTTAGTTTTGTACTTCTACTTGGAGATTCTATCCAGCCATAATGTGATTTCCTTGTTTACTCTCACGAACTTAGAACATATTGATGTTTGTGTGGTCTGTTCTAGTTTTAATTATTTTTATTTTTAGTTTTTTGTGTTAAGTAGAATTGTATATGGTTTTATAGAGACTATATTCACCAATAAGAGTATTTCTATTGTTATTCTGAGTGTGAGGTCATATATATTTTCAGTCCACAAACAATATTTGCAGATTTGCTTATTCCTTAGCAATTGACAAGATAGTCACCAATTTATATATAAATATGCATTGTTTTTTTTCCATCTGAAATATACTCTTCAGTAGCTTAAACTTATTTTTTGAATCTCTTTTTTGACTTATCTACAATAGTGTATTATTTCCCTTTATTGAATTGCACTGGTTTGAAATACTCAATTAGTAGCAATCGTATTTTCAAATCTTTTTAACTGATATTTTGTTCAGAATTGATAAATGTATATCATGTACGTTATCGGCAGAACAGGGGAGTCACTTTCGTTTGTAACTATTTAATAATAACAGGATGTGTATCTGAGGATTTTTAGTTTGATTTTTGTGTGTATTTTTTTGTAGAAAGACTTATAGCCAGCAAATTGACAAAGAAAAATTTAGAATCAAGTTGAAATCACATACATAGTCAGGCGACACCTTGAAATTGTTTCCTGAAGTTAGAGTTAAGATCTGTGCAAATCCTAAGTTGTTCTTTTGATTTGTTTTAAAGCCTACTTCATATACATGCAGGTCCTACAAAGAAAAGTCTTATGCAAGGAAGGTGATGCCACTCACTAATATTTGCATGAAGCACACTACTTGCTTTTAATTATTAATTTAAGGTATAATATCAAGCTATGAATTCTAACTCTTGACTTTCTATTTATGAGTGGTGAATTGTCCTATTTCTTTTGCAGAAGATTAATGAAGGAGATATATTTCTAGATGTTGACCGCACTGCAAACATGCCTAGCTACCATGTGTTATTTAAGGACGTTTTACATTTATTTCTTTTTGCTGCAATTAAACAACGTTTCCTATCTTTTGTTGTTCAAAACCGCGCATGCCAGTTTCAACTAATGAAGTTATCTCTCCTACTTATCATCGAATGCACATGGAGAAGCACAACAATTGTCAACGACTAACTTTTAAGTGTCACCACATAAAGGAATCGCAAAGTCAAGCCATGAAATGAAGTTGAATTGGGTGAAGAGTCATCTATTAGATAAAATGAGGAATAGAATTGAAGTTAAATATGTACGGATATTGAATTATAATGGAAATCAAAGTGTGGGAAGATCTAATAATGAGGTTGTGATTAGAATATTATTGGTATTTTTTAGAACTTTCTTTTAGCTCACTATGTGGTTGTGGCAACAACTGGTCACGCTTTAGTGCAATTTCATGTGAGCAGCTATTGTTGCCCCCTATCGCCGCCATTGCTTCTTGTAACATTATTATGTTGAAGGCTTTCTTACATTCGTGAAACGTTTCAATGCCCAAATTATGTAATCCTATGTAATTTCATTTAGCAAATACATTCAGATATTTGGATAATTATAAGCGAAAACGGTTATCAGATATCCATAATTTTGTCAGATTTTCAGAAATACCAAATGGATAACAAATTTCCAAACTAATAATTTTTATAAATATTATTAATTGATAAGCATATGAGAATACTATAAGAAATGTGATAAAGAAATATACAAAAAAATATAAGTATAAAGATTCGAGATTATATATTCTTAAAAAAGAAAGAAAGATTGGAGATTATATATCTCCTCCAGGAAATTAAATAATGAAATATTTGCTTAATTCTATAGCACTATAATACAAATGAATTTTCGAGGCTTCAATATTTGTCAAATTGAGAATAAGGTAAAATCAGAAAACAAATCAAGTTCTCTTAATTGGAAAGAGTGAAGTCAATTCATAGTTAAAGAGTCAAAGTGACACCAAGTATATATATTTGAGAGGGCTAACCTGGAATTCACCACTGTCAAAATTTTGATTATCGTACGCATTCATGTTTATTTATAAAAAGGATTTTAATTTTAGTCGTTTAAAGTGGATATTATTTATGCTGGGTTATAGATATCAAACATCAATGAATTCAATCCACATTCTTAAATATTTTTATTTAAATAATAAATTATCCATAACTTAGTTTTACCGACTATTTAATTACATAAAATATATTCTTTAATTAAAAAGTATTATAGTCATAATAATAATAATCATTTCATGTATTTAAAATTTTTATTTTATTTTTTAGAATTTAATCTACAAAAAATTTCATTTTTGTCAAATATTTTCGGCTAAATTCTAGTAAAAAATAAGAAAATATTAATTTTTATTTTCTGTCAAAAAGTTACGCTTGTATATTAGAAAAAAATTTAAAAAATTGATTTTCTGTTGGAATTTTAAACAGAAATTTTTCTCAAATTTTTTTACAAATTAAAATATTAATTTTTTATTTTTGATAAAAATTAAAAAACATAAAAACAATAAATTTTAATTTTTTGGCAAAATTTAAACAGGAAATTCCATAGAAAATTCAAATTTATTTTTTTCAATGAAAATTTCACAAAAATATTTGCCAAAATAGAGAATTGAATTTCGGTGGAATTTTGTTGAAAATTATTAGAATAAATAAAAAATATTGGCATTTTGTAAATAAATTTAAATGATTTAAAAAAAAACATTTTTGTAAATAAATTGGCATAATTTTGGTAGATATTACCTAAAACGTTCAATTTTTATTTTTATTTTTTATAAAAATCAGTCTATTAGAGTCACAATCTATTACAATCAATCAAATATATCAATAGTTGAAATGAAGAACAAACTATTACAATCATTTACGCTCAAATAACAAAGATATATGAACTACTATATAGTAGAAACAAGCTAGTATTAAACTAGAAAAATATCCACATTTACGGAAAATTGAACTCATAATTTTAATGTTATGGGGCCTCCACCTTACCACTGAAAACAAGGCTTCATTAGTATCTAAAATGTTCAATTGACTTAATCGAATTGTCAAAAAAATGTGTATTTAACTCAATTAAATAGAAGACATGTCAAATTAACTCAATTGAATTAAAATAAATGAGCAATTAACTAATAATTGAATTAAGGGAAATGTATAAAATTTATTCTTTTTTGTATGTACCGATACTTAAAAGAATTAACTAATTTATTTATTGTCATAATTTACTCTATATTTTTAAATTAAAAATAAAATAAAATAAAATTAATAAATGGATAATTTTCAAAAATATATACTAAGTACACACACACACCCAAACTAGGTACTGCAGTGGTTTAGTGTCAAGATAATGCGGGCAGGTTTGAACCCATGCTATTGAAAATATGTGCTCCCTTGCACATGTGGCGTGCCTCTTTGAAGCCGCATATCACTACTAGAAAAATTGTAATCTATGACGGAAATTTGCAATCGAAAACATGGCCACAATTTTGCAACCACCTTTGTGACTGATTTAGCAAAAATGATGAAATTTTGGGCCAAAAATTGCAACAGATTAAATCAATTGTAAAAAAAAATAGTGATTCAGTCGAAAAATTTGCGCCATGCGGAAAAAAAATTGGCGCGACTTTGTGATGGATCCGTCGCAAAAGTGGTAAGCAAGATTTGTTACCGATGTTATCAGTTGCAAAATTCATCGCCCTTCTTGTGACTGACTTTTTCAGTTGCAGAGTTCTTTTGTATAGTTGACCCTTTTTTGCGACCGATTTTGTCTGTCACAAAATTTTTATTTTAATTTTTTTAAAAAAAACTTGGCCACCTATCAATTTATATCCTACTTCAATGGTCTTCTTTTTTTTTTTGAAAAATTTGTTTTTTGATATGTATAACTAATGTTTTAATTTTAAAAGTATCAATCATTTTAATACTATGAAATAATGATTGAATATATATGTATATATGCTAATAATTAGTACGAACTAGTTACTTGTGCATACTCAATGTATGTGCAAAGTAATATAATATATATATATATTATTTAATTATGTATTTAAATTTTAATAAATTACATCATAAATTTTTTGAATTTTATATGTGATTACTTTTTTCTGCTTAATTTTATTACAAGTGAAAAGTAAAGTAATTTATTTAAAATGAAACAAAATTATATGATTAATAGAAAAATAATTGAATATGAGAACTAAAAAAATATTAAATAGTGTGATATCGGATGAAAGCAAGAGACTATATTGAGAATGTAAAATGGAAAAAAAACGTTGAATTGGCATAGAGAAAAAAATAGGAGAGAGAGAGAGATAATATGAAGAAAAAAAAAACAAAAAAGATAACATTGTATCGATAGACCAAGGCAATTATTAAATGGCATACTTTGTAAATCTAGTACATAGTTGAATTTATTAATAAAATTCATACTTTGTAGAATGTATACTTTGAGATGCCTACTGATATTAATGTAAAGTTCGATTATATATATAGGAGAAAAAAATAGGGGAGAGAGAGAGATAATATGAAGAAAAAAAAAAAAAAAAAGATAACATTGTATTGATAGACCAAGGCAATTATTAAATGGCATACTTTGTAAATCTAGTACATAGTTGAATTTATTAATAAAATTCATACTTTGTAGAATGTATACTTTGAGATGCCTACTGATATTAGTGTAAAGTTTGATTATATATATATATATGTATATGTATATAGTGCTCATTTATACATACGTTTAAAAACAAATATTTGATTTATATATTTAATGAAAAATCATTAACTCGATTATCTATTCGAAGAACGAATAACTAATTTTAATAAAATAAATTCAAATATTTGACTTATATATTTAAATTGATTGAGTATGTGACCACCCTTGGGGTGTTTTTTATAATTTGTTTTTATTATTTTAAGAGATGAAATTCACAACGGACGCAGTTGGTCGCAAATACTAAAAAATTTACTAGTTTTGCGGCAAACCTAGTCATGCTCCACGTTAGCATCCTTTGCAACTCGCTCATTTCGATCCCAAATCCGGTCTCAAAGATAATCGGTCGCAAACTTGGTATTAAATTTTGTGACTCGATTTTTTGCCACTGGCTTCAGTTGGTTGCAAACGCAGTGGCAAAAATGTTTTGCAACCAATTTTCCATCAGCAAAAACCAGTCGCAAATTCCAATGCAAATCGTCATTTTTCTAGTAATGTATGGTCTACCATGATACAAACTTGGGTTTGACTCTTAACTGGCGTAGCTAGTTAAATTTAAAAAATAAAATTAGTATTTTGATTAGTGAAAAAAATTGCCAAAAATTAATTTAATTTAAAAAACTTTTGCAAAAAATTCGATCAAAAAATAATTTAATATTTAAAAATTTATTTTCAGAATTCCACCGAAAAAAATCGGTAGAATAATTGTCCTCTAAAATTCTATTAAAATTTAAAAAGAGATGAAGATTTCTCTGACAAAAATTTTCTAGCGAAATTCTGCCAGTTTTTCTTGATTCTCATGAAATTCTGCCGACCAGCATATGATGAAGCTAGAGAACATCGCCAAGGAGCATAAAAATGCTAGATTAAGGGAACTATATTATAAAAAGTTAGAGGCTTATAAAGAAACTAGAGCTATAATGATTCTACTTAGCAATGCCTAGTTATACATTGCATAGGCTTCAAGTGGAATTGCATCAATATCAAAAAGAGTTGGATTTTATATTAAGGAAGCTAGCTTATCATAGAGGAGATGCTTTTAGAATTTGTTTTTGAAAGACCAAAATACAACAAATAAATGAAGGTCTTGATGTTGTAAGCCAAGATGAAGACAAATAAACATCTTAAATGATAAATACAAAGTATAAATCTAATTTTAAGTCTAAATATAATTCTTGAAGAAATATAATCGAGATTATGAACACATTAAAATAGAAGAAAATAAAGCAAAAATACAACGTTGCAAACAAAAAATAAAAGATACCCAACAAAATACTCAAATACATTGGGATAGATATAAAAAATATAAATGGATAAAACAAATAAAAATATTGAAGAATTAAATACAGGAATGAATAAAATACTTGAAGTACTATATGTCCTAAGTCAAGAACTTAAAGAATTAAAAACAGAGGTTCAAACCTTAAAGATTTGTAATTCAAACATCGAAGACTTAATAAAGAATACTTGTTTAAAGAAAAATAAATTCGACGAGAAAATAAAATAAAGAGAAATTATAATTAAGCCAATAAAAACTGTTAAAGAAACTATACATCCAAATTCCTTTGATGCATATATGTTAAATGTTGAATTACCTAAAATAATGGCTGAAGAAGAAGCCCTTAAAAAGGAAGAGAAAGGTAAAGATATAGCTACATCATCTAATCCACCTAATGAACAAAATTTTGAATCAGAGACAAATAAAGATGAATGAAATTAATGAATTAATTGATCAATTTGAAAAAATAGATCTTTCTGAAATAGAGGAATATGAAGTATTAGTTAAAACAAATAATACAACTGGAGGCCCAAGTGGTACAAGAAAATCAGAAAATATGGATTTAGATGAATCAGATATGATGTCTATTCCTAAATATAAAAGGCAATATTATGATCATATAAAGAAAAATAAATATCATAAACAATTAGGTAAATTCACTCCAGATAATAATTATAGTGAACCTATAAATCATGGAGGTTCTAAATTAGATATAGATTGCAAAGAAGATACTAAAAAACCACAATTTCATGGGCAAATACTATGAAAGTTTTCTTTTTATATAATGCTGATGATAAATGGACAACAAATAGACAAATAGATTATTTAATCGCTACCTTTGATGGAATTGTTTTTAATTGGTGGCAAGGATTAAATGAAAATACGAAAGCTTTAATAAAAAAAAATGTACAAACTAAATTAATTGATAGTACTGATAAAGGAATTGAAATTTTAGTTGCCTATCTTTCTAGTGAATTTCTAGGAGAAAATTGGCAAGAACCTGATAAAGAAGGTTCTAAAGAAAAGGAAGAAGCAAGAACTAATTTAATAAACCTTAGAATTTGTAGTATGAAGAATTTAAAACAATATAAATGTGAATTTAAAGAATATTATTATACAAAATACTATAGTATTGAAGATCAGAGTATATATCTCAATATGTACTTTTTAAAACTTTCACATCCTTGGAATAAATATATAATGAATAAATGTAAGGAAGAAAATAAAGATTCAAACTCAACTCTAGAAAGAAGGATTAGCTTCCTCTTTTTAGAGCTAAGTAAATTATGTAAATCTCAAGATTTATATAGAAGAACTAAAAACTTTTCACCTTTATATTGTAATGAATTTGAGATTCCCAGTCAATGGGAATGCAATAAAGAAAGATTTAATAAAAAGAAAAGAAGGTTTTATAAAAAAAACCATAAAAAATATAATAATATCCAAAAAACATATAAAACCAAGAAGAAGATATTTTAAAAGAAAACCTAACTATAAAAGAAATAAAAACCTTTCACAATGCCAATGTTGGAATTGTGGAGAAATTGGACATAAATCACCAGAGTGTAAAAAACCTAAAAAGATTTGAAGTATTGAAGCCGAATTCATAGAACTTCAATATGAATTATCTGAAGTTTTAGATATAGAGAATTATGTTGATAAAGAAATATACATTGAAGAAGAAGAATATTCTAGTAATTCTAAGAATGAATAAAGATATAATAGAAATTGAAGATTCAGATAAAGAAATAGAAGTTTATAAAGGATCAGAAGGTTATGCTCAACGGATAACCTTTGATCAAGAGACTTTAGCAAAAATAAAAGGTTTAAGACTTGATGCGACTAATCCTACCAAAAGTATTTTTACGACTTTTGGTAATTTAATAAAAAGGGAAAAATAAATATATACGATTATCATACTGTTGAAAGATCCATAAATGTTGAACATACTAAAAGGCAAATTAGATTAAATTTGCTTACTAAATCCTCAATAACTCAAGCTTCAAACAAAAAAAAAAAAAAAAAAAAGAAGTTAGAAAGAAGATAAAATATGTTTATCTTGGCAGGATTCAAATCCTAGTTAAAACTTTATTTAGAGATGGAATAGATAGTCTTATGGCAGGATGCTGGGGCCGATCAGGCCATGAGGGCGGCCGTCGAGGAGGTGGCCAAGGAGATAGATGGCGCTTAGGCCGTAGTGAATTTATGCCTGGTCATATGCCTGAGAACATGTATTTTTATTTATTTTTGTTCTTTTCTTCTCCAATCAGATGTAAATTTTTATTATTATCAATGAATAGTTCCTTATCGAAATATGATTTTCATTTTCATCAATGCCAGTTCCTCATCGAAATATGATTTTCATTTTCATCAATGCAAGTTCCTCATCAAAATATGATTTTCATTTTCATCAACGCAAGTTACTCATCAAAATATGATTTTCATTTTCATCAATGCAAGTTCCTCATCGAAATAAGATACGTAATCATAAGTTCGAGCAATATTTAAAATTGAACTTTGGAAAATAATTTGGTAAACGGAAATCGAACTTTGAAGAATGGAATTTGGGCGTATAAAGTGACGCGTTTCAACCAGAAAAGTATTCGATGACAAACACTGTTTGAGGACAAATTACTCGTGACCATTTGTGCTCGACCTAAAGTAATCATACATAGAACCGTTTGAGATTCGTGGCGTTCCAAGGTAGGGGCAGTTCCCTTCCTAACATGTCCTTGAGGCGGTATGCATTGTTCTTGCAGATTTTAACGACCTTGAACGGCCTATCCCATTTGGGATCCAACTTGCCCACCGGGCGGGAGACTTCTACTCTTTTAGACACTAGGTCTCCAATTTGAAATGCCCGAGGATGGACATGGCGATTGTACGCGCGCGCAGTGGATGCCCTGAAATTATCCATCTTCTGCTTAGCAGCGCGTCTTCTTTCGTTGGCGAAATCGAGCTCAAACAGGCGAGCGTTGATGTTGGCGATCTCATCGAAATGTACTACCCGTGCAGAGGGGTGCAACACTTCAGCAGGGATGACGGCGTTAGATCCATATACTAAGGCGTACGGTGTGTCACCCGTTGTAGTTCGGGGAGCAGTCCGGTAGGCCTAGAGGACGCCCTGGAGCTCATCGGCCCAGTTGCCCTGAGCGTCGGTCAGCGCTGTCTTGAGCCCGTAGAGAATCGTCCGATTAGTAACTTCGACTTGCCCGTTCGCTTGAGGGTTCCCTACGGAGTTAAACCGCTATTCGATCTCTAGGCTCGAGCACCATTCCCTCACTCGATGGCTCTGAAACTGGGTCCCGTTGTCAGATATAATGACCCTGGGGAGTCCGAAGCGGTAGATAATGTTCTTCCAAATGAAGGCTTTGACAGTCAAATCTGTGATCTTGGCAACGACTTCTGCTTCGGCCCACTTTGTGAAATACTCGACGGCCACAATAGCGAACTTCCTCTGCCCGGGGGCCTGAGGAAAGGGTCCTAGGATGTCTATCCCCCACTGGTCGAATGGCCACGAGATTTCCATGTTGACCATAGGCACGGCGGGTTGATGAATGAGATTGGCGTGTATTTGGCAAGTCCGACATCTTCGGACAAAATCGAAACAGTCCTGCACGAGGGTAGGCCAAAAGAACCCCGCTCGGGATACCCTCTTGGCCAAGGCCCTCGGTCCAGTATGGTTTCCGCAGCATCCCAGGTGTATCTCCTCGATTACCTCCTTCGCTTGTTGCTTACTCAAACATCGTCAAGAAGGCCCATCAAAGCTTTTCCTGAACAGGCGCCCTTGCGTATCCAGGGCGTAGCGCGGGGCCTGTCATCGGAGTCTCCTTGCTTCGACGGGATCCTCCGGGAGAATTCCATCCCTCAGATAGCCGATCAACTCGGCCATCCAACCTCTGGGTATTCGATGGCGAGCACTCCTTGTTTGGTTCCGGTCCGGATCAAGGGTGATGGCGAGCTCAACACCGTTATATACCTTTCCCTTGTGCCTGCCGTCGAGCTGGTCAATTTTGATAATTAGTCCGCACGGTCGTTTTCTGCTCGGGGTATCTGTTCGAGCGTAAATCTGGCGAACTTCATCTTTAACCTATTAATCTCCTCGAGGTATTTGGTCATCGACGCTTCTCTGGTCTCGTAGTTTCCGTTGACCTGCTCGGCCACCAACTGTGAGTCTGTTAAGGCCATTAGCTCGTCCACACCCTTGTCTAGGGCTATCTTCATTCCCGCGGCCAGGGCCTCATATTCAGCCTCGTTGTTAGAGACAGGGAACTCCAACAGGATGGCGAAGTCAAGTTCATTGCCGAGCTCGTCCCGAAGGTAGACGCCCGCCCCTCCTCTATAGCTCGTGGAGGGCCCGTCGACCGTGAGAGTCCAAGGCGTCTTCGGATCGTCCGTCGGCCCTGAGGCCATTTCCACAACAAAATCCGCCAACACCTGAGCGTGGATGGCGGTCCGTGGTTGGAACTGAATGTTGAATTCTCCAAGCTCGACGGCCCATTTCACCAGCCATCCCAAAACGTCGGGCTTAGTCAAGACTTGTTTCAATGGTTCGTTAGTCAGGACAATGATGGTGTGGGCCTGGAAATATTGCCGTAATTTTCGGGCGGAATGGACCAGCGCTAGGGCCAGCTTCTCATTCTCCAAGTAGTTTCGTTCAGGGCCTTGGAGCAGCTTGCTTAGGTAATACACCGGGCGATGGACGTGGCCGACCACGTTAACCAGGACCGAACTGATGGCATTCGACGATACCGCTAAGTAGATGTGGAGGGGTCTCCCCAGAACTGGCTTCGATAACAGGGGAGGCTCAATCAAGTAACCCTTTAGTTCGAGGAGCGCGCGCTGGCATTCCTCGGTCCATTTTCAATCAGGGACCACCCGGAGCGCTTTGAAAAATGGGAGGTTCCGGTCGGATGAGTGGGATATGAACCTGTTAAGGGCAACTATGCGCCCCACCAACCTTTGGACCTCCTTCACCGAGCAGGGCGGCCAGATGTCGAGGATTGCACGAATCTTAGAGGGATTGGCCTCGATCCCTCGATGGCTGACAATGTATCCGAGGAACTTTCCTCCTCGGACCCCGAACATGCACTTGTTGGGATTGAGTTTTAGACCATACTTCCGGAGAATGCCAAATGCCCAAGCAAGGTGCTCCAAATGATCGGATTCCCTCTCACTGCGTACTATCATGTCATCGACATAGAACTTGACAGTTTTGCCGATATCTTCCTTGAACATGAGGTTCACCAGCCTCTGGTATGTAGCGCCCGCGTTCTTTAACCCAAAGGGCATCATGAGGAAGCAATATGTGCCGGTCGAGATAACAAATGATATCCTTCCACGGCCCTCCTCGGCTATGTAGATTTGATAATAACCTTGGAAGGCGTCCATCATGCTCATCAATTCATATCCTGCTATTGAGTCAACGAGCTGGTCAATTCGTGGAAGGGGGTAGTGGTCTTTTGGGCAGGCCTTGTTGAGGTCGGTGAAATCGTTGCACATCCGCCAACGACCGTCCCCTTTAGGAACCACGACCACATTGCACAGCCACTCGGTGTATTAGATTTCGACGATGTACCCGGCGTCGAGCAGCTTATTGACTTCCTCGTGAATGATCCGGTTACACTCTTCACAAAATATTCTCTTCTTTTGTCTCACTGGCCTAACTGTAGGGTCCACATTGAGGTGATAGACGATCATCTCAGGGTCGATCCCCGGGAAATCCGAAGCCTTCCAAGCAAAGATATCGACGTTGACGCGGAGAAAGTCGATAAGCATTATTTCCTGGTGCGGACTGAGACTCGTTCCGACCCTGGTAGTCTTGGTCGGGTCTCCCTCAACGAGCTCTACGGTCTTGAAGTCTTCCGCTGGCGTGACCTTTTCTTCCTCGAGCTTTCTCCTCTTCGCCGGATCGATTTCAGAGGATTCGGGGATGTTGATGTGCGGGGCATTCGCGCTTCCGGGTCGGGGTGCCGGAATCTTCCTCCCTTCGATGGATGCCGTATAGCATTTCCAAGCGTCCAGAATTAGGCAAGTCACCTGCCCGACCCCAGCTGGGGTCGGAAACTTGATCATCAAATGATACGTGGACACCACCGCCCGAAATGCATTAAGTGCGGGTCGCCCGAGGATGATGTTGTAGGCGAACGGGGCATCGACTATTAAGTACTGGACCATCATTGTCTTCCTCCTCGGCACTTCCTCTAACGAGATGAGAGAGCGTGTATCCTCCCAGATCCATTTTCGCGAGTGTGTTGGCGAAAATAATGTTGGCAGAGCTCCCGTTGTCAATCAGGGTCTTGGCCACGGAATAGTTGGCCACGTCTAGATTAATGACCATTGGGTAATCCGGCGTATCTTCGAGGCCTTCTGTCTCAGGGATGTGCAAAAGGTCTCGATCGGAGAATTCGAGCGACTCCGACGTCGGCGACCCTGCCCCTGATATAGTGTTGACATGTAGCCTTTCGTGGTAATAGCGCTCCTCGATACGGTATCGAGCTTGGTCTAGGCGCCTTTCCACGTGTTTCCTCCTGCTCCTAGTGTCTCCTCCACTCGGCCCTCCTGCAATGGTGTGGATCATCCCTCTGGTCGGGAGATTATCTTATGCAGCCAGTTGCTTGACGACCCGAGCAGAAGGCGTGTAATCTCTTTGAGGAGATCGAGATCTATCTCTCTTTGGCGACCCGTACTTATCTTCCACGGAAGACGGGGAGTTGTGTCGGTGGCTTCCCTCACCCTTCTGACTTTGTCCTTTCTTTTTCACGTATTTTTTGATTTCCAGGCGGCCCATGTTGATGAGGCGCTGTATTTCCTTCTTGAGTGCGTAGCAACCCTCGGTGTCATGATTACCCACTTGCTTATGAAACGCGCAATATTTGTTTCCCCTCAGGGGAGCTCCGTCCTTGTCTTTGACCTTCCTCGGCCTCCGAAATATTGTTGGATCACTGGCGTTGATGGTGGCGAAAATTTCTTTCTTCGACATTACCAATGGGGTGAGGTCGTTGTCCCATCGGCGGTCCTTCCTTTCCCCGACCTTCGGCCTCCTTTTGAACCTCATGTCCTCGACATTCATGTATTGTTGGGCGATGGACATGACTTTCTCCATGGTGGCAGGGCGCTTCCTGGCCAAGTGGTCCGAGCACGCTTGATTCCGTATTGTTCCCATGATCATGTTGAGGAGGAAGTCCATTTGGACGCTCTCGACCTTGAGCAGCTTGGTGTTGAACCGATTGAAGAAGTCCCTCAAAGATTCGCTGTCCCTTTGTCGGATTTTGTGCAGGTGGGACGGAGGCAACTTAGCCAAACTCTTAGTTTGGAAATGGTTGACGAACTTCATTGTCAAATCGGCGAAGCTTCTGACCGAGCCGGGGGCTTGGCGGACGTACCATTGCGAGGCCACGCCCTGGAAAATCGTAACCAGCAATTTCGCCGCGAAATCATCGTCGATCATGTGCACACGCATGGCGTGTTTGAATTGTATGAGGTGCTCATTGGGATCAGCTTCTCGATTGTATCGGGGCAGGTCGGTCGGGATTCGGACCCCTCTGGGGGCTCGGGCTTGTTGAAGGTCGGCGCGGAGTGGGTCTGTTTCGTCGGGCACAAAGTATCGTTGTGCCGATTCATGCCCGGAACGGTGAGATACCTCCTCGAGTTTCCGGTTGAGTCTTCCATCCGATGTGAAAGCTCCTCGACATCGTCACGAGATCTCTCGCCATGGCGGACCTCATCGATCCTCCGCTAGATCTCTGTGGCCTGGTGGGAGATTTCCTCCAGCCGTTCTCTGTGACTCCGTGCAGGATGACCTGAGGATGCCCCCACGGAGGATTCATCGACTTCCTCAGCGAGTCGAGGAGGTGGGGGCCGCCTTTCTCTTCGGGCCTCCCTTGTGGCGGGGACCCGTTCGCGCACCTGCGTGTCATCCCGCTCGGCGTCGATTTCCCGAACACCTCGCGGGGGGCGAAATTCCTCCCTCACAGGGTGAGGGTCTTCAGCAGTGGCAGCCGGGGCGGGGTCTGGGTTCCCCCGCCTGATCTCGCGTAAGAGCGTATGAACTAATCTGCCGTCAGAACGACGAGGTTCTGCCCGACGGGAGGTGTAGGTGCTGGCCCGTCCTTCGTGTGTTCACCATTTTCTCACTTGCTTGAATAGGGCCCTTCCTCTAGCGCCAAAATGATGTGGTCGAATTTGATCCGCTGTGCATGTCAGCTCGATCAGACTATGGATGTCCAAATTCGAGCAAAGAAGTCCGCGTAAGGGTATACGTAAGCTGGTCAGGTTCTATTCTGCAAGGATGGAGCACACGTGAGACTAGCCGGAAGTGTCTCCGGCGAAGACCCTCCGACGCTCAAGTTAGTATTCGGGCAGGTAGATGGTAAGTAGTATCAGGCGTAATAATAGATTAAAAGTGTCTTACCCAATGAATAGTGCCGGTACACTATTTATAATAATTAAAAACAGGTGGGCCGAACTAGGGTTAGGCTAGCCCAGTCCCGTTGCTAGTTATAGGAGTGCCCCCTGACACGCGTCGTGGGCGCATCGGGTGCATCCATCGCTGAAGGCGGATGTCAGGGTAATAACTCCGAGGATGGAGTGGAATCGACATCGATGATGTTTTAACCTCGAGGAGATCATATAAGCCGAGGAGACGTGATGGCCTCTGACCGACCTTGGCCCTGACCGGATTAGGCTACCCGGGTGGCAACCTAAGATTGACATCTTGCGCTGAGCTGGAGCCGACGTGTGGGCTGAGGAGGCGTACACGTGGCCAAGGCAGATTCGGCCACATCAGAATTATCAGTTGTTAAAACTGAGATCCCATTAATATAAGATTATTAACTTTGAATACCAAATTATAAACACTAAAAGAAATGAGACAATACAATCTCCGCTCAACTATACTTACTAGGCTAGTTATGTATCAGGGAGGTGAAGGTAATTTTGAAAAAGTACCAAGGGAGGTGATTGTAATTTTAGAATGTGCCAAAGCTAACCTCCGTTAGTTTTAACAGAAAAACTAACGGAATGACCAAATTTGATAAAAAAAAGTAAGGATGAGAGACCAAAATTGATGATGAGTGAAAATAAAGGACCAAATGTAATTTGGGGGCATAGTTGGAGGATTAAAATAGTATTTTTCCTAGCAAACATCGAATTAATAAGTGCAACTTAATTAGGTGACTCAAATTAATGAAAATTATTTTGAATATCATATATAATCCTCACGTGATAGTTTAGAAACATAGAAGTAAAGTTCCAAATAAGAGAACAAATTTTGTATCAACAAACAACTTTATACCACGTAATATAGAATACAAAACTGTTAATTATATATCACATGAAGAAGATGATTACAACTTATACCACTTTATATAGAATGTAAAACTGTTAGATCAGCGATTACATTAGAAGAAAAAAGAAAAAAGTGGTCAAAGTTCATCTATATTTGTTGAAGCTATGACTCGATATTGGTTTGTGTTTGTTCATTTCAGGTAAGATATACATTCAAAGATAATAGAAAATATAACGCAAATCATTCTAATTGTGTAATTAGTGAAAGTAATAAATATAATACGGCTTCATTATATCATAATAATAATATGTCAAAGATAAAAGTAATAAATATATGGCTCATATAAAACTATATATAAATATATAATGTAGTATCGAAACTCAAAAAATAAAATTATATATCTGTAGTGAGAATAAAAATTGAGTGATTTCCAAGCACTTTTGGAATGAAACAAAGATTAAATGTAGAGACATTTTGATGGAAAAAAAATTGCAATAACTATGAGTTATAAAAACTAAAAAACAATCATGAAAATATGAATAAAAAAAACCTTAATAATGGTGAAAATAAAATATGAATAGAAACCAAAAAGGAAAAAAGAGAGAGAGAGAGAGAGAGAGAGAGAGAGAAGGAGGAGGAGAATGCACAAATGCTTATGAAAAAAAAAATGAACCACAACAAAAAATTAAAATTACAAATGTGTGGTGAAAAGGTAAAAATGTATAAAATATATTATACCAGTAAAGAAGTGAACATTAAGGCCATATCTCATCAACTTAATTAGGTGACCTAAAGTTACTTCCCTTAAAGTCACTACAATAGGTTTTAGTTTTAATAACAAACACTTTTGTTGTGAAAAGTATAATTTTTTGCTGCAAAATCTATTAACAATTAAATATTTTTGTTGTCAGCTTTGTAGACAAATCCTCGTTGCTAAAAGTTCATTACAACGAAAAGTAGAATTTGTCGCCTATACATTGTGTATAGGCAACATCATTGATTTCATTGCCAACTTTTGTATGATTGACAACAAATAATATTGTCTCAAAAACTATATGTTTTTCATTGGTGAAGATAATATTTTGTTGCTAAACATAACATTATGAAGTTGGCATTTTTCTGCGATTTGCAATGATACATTTCGTTGCAAAAAGCATGATTTTTAACAACAAAATATTTCGTGCCTCAAAATACTTCTTTTCGTATCGAAACTATTAGTGCCTAAAAATTTTTTTTTTGCTACAAATATTTTTCGTTCCGAAAAGCATATTCTAAAAATCAATCGTGATTCTCAGTTAAGCACCTCTTGCCTCAGTTAAACCCTCCCTCGCTCGTCGTACGATTCAAACCCTCAATGATACCATTTATGCTTGTCGTAATTTGAACAATAATTTAACCTAGGTCGCAAGGGAACAAGCACAAATGGAACAATTTGCATTAGCCTAGAATCGAACCCGAGTGTCGCGTGAGGCATGTAAGTTTGCTAGCCACTAGATCATGTTGATAATTTATTTATGTATTGCTATATTTTTACACTTATTAAATTTAGATAATATTATTAATTTATTATTTTTATTGTTATGAAGTTATTATTTATTCTTAATTTGTACAATTTAAACTTAATTATCAATTTATTAAAAGTCCAACATTATTATTTGAAGTTAAAAACACACATAAAAAAAATACATATCCTCTATTAAAAAATGAGGAATTGATAGATATTTTTTTACGTTGTTACAAGGTTTTAAATATTCTTCTAAATATTTTAACAATTTACAACGAACTTTTTGGTGTTTAAAAGTATTAAATTAATTGCAACGAAAACTTTTGCAATAAAAATGTATAATTGTCTGCAATGAAACTTTTCATACTAAAAGTACTCACCAATTTGTAATGAAATATTTTCATGCACAAATGTACTATACATTTAGCACAAAATACTTTGTCCACAAAAGCTCACAATTATTTCCCAACAAAAAATTTAGTTCCTAATTTATCAATATATTTACAACGCTATATTTCGTTGCGTAATAAGTTACAAATGCAACAAAATTTTTCATTGTAAAAATTTTAATATATTGACACGATAATATTTCGTCGCGAATTACTTAAAATTATTATCAACAATAAATTTCGTTGCCTAAATATATGTATAACCTACGATTATATTTTGTTGCAAAAACAACAATATTAGCTACGTCTTCATGTTGTTCCTAAAAAAATTATTCTGTTGCAACAAAATATTTTGGTGTGAATTGTAAATATCATTGCCAAATAAATTACAAAAATGACAGCCGTGAGAAATCATATTTTTGGCAACAATAAAAGTTTTTGTTATAAAATAATTATTAATAAACAACAAATATTATTTTTTGTTGCCAAAGCTTAACTAATTGCAACGAAAAAAATATTGTAGCAAAAGATGTCATTGCAAATTTTATAATTTATTGTAGTGAGTCATACCTCATCAATTAATTATTCCCATTACTTGCCAAAATTTATGAAAGCCCATTAATTAAATTCTTTCTTATGTTACTTTCCTATATTTAGCCGTCATCAACCAATAGAATTAAAGTTATTCACAACCACAAGAAATTAGAATTCAATTAAAATTGTGCAATTGGGGTCAACAGACGTTCAAATATATAATAGTATAGATAGGAGGAAAAATATTAAAGTTAGAGAATTTATCAACTTAGTTAAAATTTGCTGAATTATGGTCAACGTTTCTATGTATATGTGTATAAAATTGGTTACACAACGGAGGCAATTAAGTATGAAAATGGAGTGTCAGTGTGTGCGACTTCGAATTCTAGTGTAACTTCCTGTAAAATCAGTGTGACTTAGACAATGTATTTAGAAATCTTGGTGCATATTGCAAAAGGCCAAATTATCATTATGCATATCCAGATGAGTAGGCGAGGAATGCGTGCACAGAAGCTGGCTGATCAAACAACGTCTTGTCTTTCCATGATCCTAATTCCTCCGCATGCTGTGGCCAAAAAACATTTCACATTGCATTGGCTTCTCAAACCATTATTCTGAGTAAATGGCCCCTTCCTTATATACCATATGTACCGACTTCTACTTCCCTTTTGATTCCATTTACTGGCGCGTATTTCTTCTTGTCAAAATTACTTTTAATCCTTTGAATTGGATTTTTCAGATTTATTAAACTCGAATAGACATATATACATGCATAGACACGCACACGAGCACGCACGCACACACACACACACACACACAGATATACATATATATATATATATATATATATATCTAGGTATGTTTGTGCCAAACTAATTTCACAACAATGGAAGATACGATATCGAATCGGGTTGAAGAATGGGGGATAAAACTGGAAAATGGATTGGCACTGTCAAATGATGTGCTAATTGAAGTTCTAATCTATCTCCCCGTAAAATCACTAATGCGGTTTAAGTGCGTTTCGAAGTATTGGTTTGCTTTGATCAAAAACTGTGCTTTGGTCAATAGGCATCTCAAATGCTATCGTGAGGAATGTGTGCTGCTAAATCGTTATTTACCTCCTGCAAATAGCAAGGAAAATCGCCAAGATGGAGAAAACATATTTTCTTTTCATAATCCGCATTCCTAGAACTTTTTGGTATCACCAAATATTTCAATCCCCTTTTTGAAAGATATAGTTGCCCATGAAGCTGTGCATCTTTTCGGTCCATGCAATGGTCTTGTTAGCTTAGTGGTTTTTGACATTGCAATCTTTTGCAACCCCGCATTGTGAGAATTTGAGTTGCTTGCCAAAAGTCCATTTGCATGTCCAGATGCTTATGTTGATCGTATTTTAGGATCAGGATTCGGATATGATGCCAATTCAGAAAGTTACAAGCTTGTCCAAATACGTGATATAGTAGAAAATCTTGTCCATTTCGCCGATGTGGATGAGTTCTACTATCACCGACCAGAGGACTCCTACATAAGGATTGATTTGTATAATTCAGGCACCAATTCCTGGAAGCTAATAGATGCAAATGTGCCAGATATTTGGTACAATCCTGGATTTGATATTTTCTTTAATGGTGCTTGTCATTGGCAGGCAAACATACCCATTGATGAACCACCTCCGGTGGGCACTATTCTTTCTTTTGATGTAAGCACTGAAGTTTTCCAACAGTTTGAGTTCCCTGATTTTGATGATAATAAATATCCTAGTCTAATGGTCATAAACCAATGTCTTTCCTTAATTCGCTTTGGGGATCCGGAATGGATAGATGAGCCTAAAGTCATTGACATTTGGGTGATGAAGGAGTACGGTGTCAAGGAATCATGGACGAAAGAGATGATAATTGCGCCTTACCACTTTAGACGCTCTTTTTTTTCTTTCAAAAATGAGTGGTTACTGGTGGAAACCAATGACAATCAATTGTCATGTTGTGCACTCCATACAAATGAAATAAAGACCTTTCAAATTTGCGGGCTTGAGGAATCATTGCGAGCAGTTGTTTTCACTGAGAGCATAATTAGTTTAAATCTGATATAACTTTGTGTTGCAAGAAAGACTAGACTAACATTTGGCACAAGTTGGTTTCCACCACATATTCTATATATAATAAAAGTCTCCAATTTTTATAATTCATTAATAGAATATCTCTTCTTGTGACAAACACAATCTTCTTCAAGTTTTCGTTAGAATTTCTCAGCAATATATTTTTGTTTTCATTTCAATGAAAGACGATAGGATTTGTTACTAATGAAGGTAAATCAAATATTACGTAGGGCAAAAAAAAAGTTAGGCACAATGTTATTGCCTAATTCAGCAGATGAAAAAAACATAAGCCACTATATTATCCTTTGGTCTAATTTGGGAGATTCTCATTCCAACACATCTTGAGAGCAGAACTTTCGTCTCATCTATATTTCTTTACATCCTTTCTCTTTTTTCTTTGGATGAGTGTGTATCTCTTTTCGATTGATATTTATAGAATGTTTCAAATGAATTGTAAAAAATAAAAATAAAAAATATTTGCATATTATTTGCTTGCACTTACGACCTAATATTGCTCCTCAGAAAGATGTTTAAAAGTGTAAATTTATCAAAAATTGTTGGAATTTTGGATTACTAAGGTAATTTTAGGGGTGTGATAAATAGAACGTACGTACAATACCAAAACATAGTTTCAGTCTTGATTCAAACTAGATAAATAACAAATAGAGCCAATACATATTAGATTTGCAAGTCCAGATGTGGTTCCAGATCAGCACCATGTATCTTTTCATAACTCGGTTATGACACCAGAAACATGTATAATTCCTATCATACAACATGTAAGAATTTCATATTAGTAATGGATAAATGTAACAAATACAAAACTTAAGATATATACAAAGAACCAATTTGAAAATTTATCTTTTCAAGTAACTGTTACTAGAAAATGTTGTTCCAAATATTGACAAATGTCATTTTAGTAACTTGTTTTAATGATTGAATGATCAACTTTTGCTTACTTGACTTAAAGAGATATTAGCCCCACCAACCAGTGTGTTGGGAGAGTGAAATCCCTTACATGATTAGATAGTCTAGAGATTCTACTACAAGCTGCACAACTACACAAGAATCTTACTGTGAAAACTAATCAACTCGTTATAAGTGTATACAAGTGCTGCGATATATAACACTCTAATTCAAATGAAGGTATGAAATACCAGACTCGAATCGAGATATAGATACGAAGTGGAAAAGTATGAGCTATGATGTTCACTCACAAAGATTTTAGGTGTGCATTCAGAGAACAGAATTCTCACGAAGATCTCATAGAAATTTTCATCAAATGTCAGAGTTACTCACACTTATTCATCTAATTTTCCAAGTCTTGTACCATTTATAAGGAACATGGGAGCTAAGGCATTAAAGGTGTCTTTAATACACTAACTTGGTAAATCAAAAGCAACTATAATAGCTAGAAATATTCCAGTAATTTCTATAACTGAATACCAGTTATATCTGAAACCTCTGGTATAACTTCCCGCAACTGTTAATAACATTCCAAGTAACAATTTGGAATGTAATAGTGAAAAATAGTCGTTTCTATGATTAACACTGACAGTAAAGGGCAAATTAATGCCCTATAACAACTCATTTAAATTTTAAATTTTGAATTCAAACAAAGTTCCAGAGCAAATTCTAGTATAAAGATAAGATTAAGACAATTCGTCCCTGTGTAGTACTTAGTTGATACTTTGACAAGTAATTAATACTTAATCACATAAATACATGAATTGTCTTGGTTAAGCATCCAATGTAGATACAACATAGCCCACAAATATTTATTTTTGTGCTTTACTTATTCTATAACATTTATGGGCTTTATTCTATGCATTCAACCATAAATAGCATCTTTTCATCATTGAATAAAAACACCCATAAATATTAACAAATAACTATGCCATTTTCAACAGTGCCCCCTAAATCCATAGTATAAAGACTATCAGGATACTCGTAACATACTTTTGATAATGGTACCTTCCAATTTGAACTACCGCCTAGCTATCTAACTTATGCCACCACAAGTACAAATGGATTGTTTGCCTTAAATTTGGATCTTGGATGTGATGGCGTTCATCGATACCAATATATTACAAAGAGCTTAGTAATCTTTAGAGTTGACACGTTAAAGGCCAAGGGTCCAGATCCTGTATTATGGATATTTTTCAAGGAATAAGCCTTTTTCTCTAATCGCAGTCACATTAATTGTGTATATCCAAAGATGTATTGCTAATATCTGGTGACGACACGAAACCTTTAGCTAATTATGGAAACATACTACTTACAATTTATTAAGAAAACCAACTGCTCATACGTTTTATTAGGAAAATCAAATATACGTGCAAGTTGTTTATTACGTAAACATGATTGTTTCTACAAGAGTCTCGATTACATCACAACTAGCTAAACGCCTCGAATCGCCTTTCAATGTCCTCCTCGTTCGTAACCTCATTCACCTCAAGTTCAGCTAAAACATAGTATAAAACAACGTCAACATGTATGTTGAGTAGAAAATTTGCTTAAACATGATGTGCTCGTGTGAGTTACGCATATTGCCACATGCATTTCCAAGCATATAAGCACATAATTTCACATTTTTATCTCTTCCGCCTCGACGGGCGGCTACCTTATCACACCATGCCACTATTTCCAACCAAACACTCCAATCCCAACCAAACACTCTGGTGGTCATACCCCGGGCATATGCCGATTATCCTACGACCCACTTCAGTACATGAACACTCCGTCCATGCAAGGATTATGCAATGATTGAGGGTCGATAATTAATTTAAGACCGGCAAGCCCATTGCCACCCGACCGAACTTGACCACAACCATCCCTATCACTTTGAGGCCCGACATGCACACATAAGTTTCATGTATTACATATATTTCCACAGATTTCAACTTGTTTTCAAATAACTTTTGCATAAATCAACACAGTTTCCAGCTTCTATAAACTGAAATTTTCAGTTTGCGAAAACAGAAATTTCAGCTTGGAAGATTGAAATTTCCAGCTTGTTAAACACTGAAATTCCAACTTGTTAAACATAATCTTTCACAAGCACACAATATGCATATCACTAAACTATTATGTAACCCTTTAGAACCAAGATAGTAACTAACTTGTAGTTACATCCTATGACCAACTATGGGGATTAAGTTGTTACTACTTCATGAAAAATCTAACTCATGCCTTGGCAAAATTCCTACCTTCGCTAAGTTTTTCTTCTTTTCTTTCTAATTTTGAGATAGTGTAAATGTGTAGAAGGGTTAGGGAATAATAGCAAGATGAAATAAAACTAAGGAAATGGAAGAGTGTGTGTGGCCGTGAACTCTTGTGTGTGTGTGGGTGGTGTTTTTGTTTTGTGTAGTATAGTATTTACTTATAGGTAGAATTAAGGTATAATAAGAGTATAATATAATTAAGTCATTTTCTAATGATTCTCTACTTTCCAACTCAAGATACATGTAATAAGTCTAATGTGCTTAGTGTTAGTATATGTTAATCTTGGCCAATCATGCATGTATAACTCTAGAAGGGTATTTACAAGTGTACACGTACATTAAAAGTTGGAAGATTTTAAGAGTAAGAGCTAATAACCACCAAGTATTTAAATTTTATATATAGGGATAAATATTTTTAACCCTCCAAACTTTTCGTGTTTTTGGACTTCACCATATGAACTTTTTTTTTTTTTTGCTGGTTGCGTTCTTTTATATAGTACCGTCGTCTAAGGGCATTTTCCGGTGGAATATTCCACCGAAATTCCATCACATGCATGTCACGTGACTTTAAGTAAGGGCAAATGCATCATTTTACATGGGATAAATACTTTTAACCCTCCAAACTTTTTGCGTTTTGGAATTTTACCATATAAACTTTTTTGTTTTTTGCCATTTGCCATATGAACTTTGTGTTTTTTACATATTACCATCTAAGGGCATTCACATATATGTCATGTGACTTTAACCAACTGAAATGATGCATTTGCCCTTAGCTCCACCGAAAAAAGGTAATGTGTAAAAAAGCACAATGTTCAGATGGCAAACCGCCAAAAAAAAAAAAATTAGATGGTAAAGTCCCAAAACGTGAAAAGCTTGGAAGGTAAAAAATATTTATCCCTTATATATATACACCAAAATTTGTCCACCCCCCTCCTCTTTCTATAATGTAAGATATTTTCTTGTAATATTGTTTATTTATTCAAATTATGGAAGAAATAATACCTAAAGGAAGAAAAATACAATTTTATACATATTTATGTAGGGATTTTCGAATATATATATATATATATAATAAAAAATAATTTTGATATATATACATATATGTATTGTCTTATGACCTAGGAATTAAAATAATTATTTCAAAATTATTTTATGAAAATGACATATTTTTGTGAAAAAGGCATTTACAAGAGTTTATGAAAAAATGCTCTAACCCTATGTGTGTGTATATATATATATATATAAAGTCGTGTGTGTGCATATATATACACCTATGTATTTTCTCGAATTTTATGCATTGTATGATGGCTAATTAAGGTAAGAAAATAATCCTAATACTTATGCATGTTGTGAATAAAATCAAGCATATATTGCAAAATATGTATTGCAAGAAAGTATCATGTTAATTATGCATATAAACATGTAAATAATACACATTTAAGCATATGTATGTATATCTAAGTCACATAGAAAGTGTAAGCTAAAATTCGGGTCCTTACAATATCTCATCTAATAGACATTGATCCCATTTAGAGTGAAAACTCTTACTATATGTGCATCTATAGTACATAGCAGGTATATTAGATGATAGACTCTGGTATATAGTACCAGTCGAGAATTAGGTGCCAACTCATATACCGAACAACTTGTTGATTCAACATTGAACTTCCTCATGGGATCTCCAATTGGTATATTAGGTTGCTATTGTTGATGTATTATAAATGGGTTGCCAGTCCTGTTCTCAACTTGCCTTTGGTTAAAGAACCAGCCACATTTTCTTCAGTACCAACAAAATCATCGGCTCTAACCCACTGAGACACTCTGAATCCCTTATAGATTGTAATCTAACTTGGATGAGTCTCTAGGTCTTTTGCTTATATTTGGAGCTATCAATTTTCGCAGTTATGATTTCATTTCGATAAAGCACAATAATAGCTGGACTTGGGTTGTTCATCATGGGTAATCCCATCATTATCCCATTAAACCCTTCAACATTAGTTCCATTTGTATAGGAAACACATATCTCTATCTAAACAATAGACCGAGTTATCAAAGTCTATTTGTTGACTTTCAGGAGACAAACACAACCCCCTCCCCCACCCCAACAAGGAAAATACATACTTTGTACACTCGTTGTTACCAAAGTTTAGAAAGTTCAGCTAACACACAAAATTCGTCAAGTACTTCTTGGAACTTACATGCTGCAAGACAATGGGACTGGTACTTAGAAGATACCACAATACCCTATCCAAAACTTCCCAATGAGTTAATTTGGGACAACTTGTATATCTACTGAACTTTGAGACACACATCTACACCACTTTTATTCTTAAGCATGTTGTCGAAAGATCATGTGGTACTATAAAGATTCTACATATAGTATAACCCAATTTCTCAATTATCTTCTCAACATAATGAGACTGAGAAATTCTTTTACTATTAATTGATTTGTGTTAAAGAACTTGGTTAATTCCAACAACATCATTCATTCCAAACTTACTTTTAAGAATGGCTTTGACTTATCGACAATATAACTATTTGTACCAATTAACAATAAATAACATCTATATATAGAAAATTAGTAATACAAGTACCATATTTCATCTTTGCAGTAAAGGACACTTGCCATTATCATTAGCAATAAATTCAAAAATTCATATAACAACAAACCTCCCATGCTACAACTTAGACACTTGTTACAATCTCTAAGAGATTTCAACACGTTCACAAACTTGGTAAATACCAATCCCTCTAGATTCACAAAATGTTTTTTTATTTCAAAATCAACATATATGAAATAGTTTTCAAATCCATGTAATGACTTGTCAAATTATATATGGAATATAATACTATAAGCACACAAATTTTAGTTAACCAAGCAACTAGAGAATAAAACCAAATCAGTCTACTTCCTATTTTATCTAAACACTTTTGCCAACAAGTTCTAGCCTCAAAATTATTAAAGGCTTGGCCACCTTTAAGTTTCTATTAGATCCATTTACATCCAATCGTAGAACACGATGAAGTAAATCAAATAGTTCCAAGTCTCATTAGAGATAATGGACCCTATTACACTTTTAAAACAAGCTTTCCAACACTTAGTCTCAAAGAAGCCATGGCATATTTGAAAGTACAAGGGTCATCCTTAATGTTGTAAGTGATAAGATCACTCTCAAGATCCTTAATAATCCTAGCTCATTCACTCCATCATGGTTAATTCCTTCAACTAAAGTTGAGCTTAGCACTAATTGGATTCCACCCCACCCCCCCCAACATTTGTCATCTTTTCCAGCTATTTGGAAATGGAACCAAATATGAGGCGGATCTAAAGTTGAAATATCAGGATGTACTCCCATTTGCATGTGAAACACACTCTTGTGGAATATAGCATCACAAAAGTCCATAGTTGTGTTCACATATATGCTCAAGAGATATCGAATTTAGAAAACAATTAATCTCATAGCATAACTTGTTTCAACACAACCAATAAAGATCATATCAACAATGTTGGAACCTAACTCATTCCTCTTGTATTATGAGATTAAACTTTTGTTAAGACAATCCCATACTTGGAAGTGCTTGGTTTTCCAACTTTCTAGAATTAAAATGAAGTTTATTATATGTTTAAGATAGTTTTTGTTATAATACGGCAAGCCATATTCATAACCTCTCCCCATACATATATTTTGAACATATCCGAATTCATAAGTAGATTGTTGATTATATCTTTAAAAGGTTATACACTTCAAGTATTCCATTAGAAGAAGGTAGACATAACAAAGCATCTTCATAAATAATACCAAACCTTTTGCAATATTCAACAAACATAGATAGACTTATATTCCACTTCTACCAAACACCAACCTTTAAAGTTCCTTACTAGATAGACAAACCCAACTTCGTTTCAAAATGATAATGATTTTAGGAGTAGTCACCATCATATATCAAAAGATAAATCATAGCAAGTACAACCGAAAGGTGATTAAGTATCATAACAACACAAAACTCCATTGAACTCACAAATATCTATATATTACCTGATCAAGTATCTCAGAACCCCTTTCAATTAAATGGCAATGTTTCTTTACTTGATCATCATTTACACAAATTTACCACTTGTGATTCTATTCAATGTCTTGTTTTGATGTCACATTTGAATTCATCATTCGTATGAAAAATCAGAATTCAAATGATCATGCTATATATTAGAACTTTTAACATCATCTGTACTTATAGAATAAGAAAATTAAGGTTCACTAGAACCTGGAAATACTAGTATGTATTAAGTGAAATTACAAAATTGGTTTTACTAGAGTTGACATAAATCAGAGTACAGAAACAACACACATTTCCTCTAGTATCAAAATTTGAGCAAGCATCTAGCTTTTGTTAGTATCAAAAATGAAATCATACATACTAGCATATTTAATTTTGTTGGAATATAAGTTGGTACCACATACACATCCTATCTGGAAAAACCGAAGTACAGTCAGCTTTCATAAAACTAAATATGTTTGGTTTTCACATGAATAGCCTTTTGGTATTTTTTTTCTTTTCAATTAGTCAACACATGTGCTCAATATTGATACTCTACTTTGGTACATCACAAATTTGGTTTCCACAAGCCTTGGCAACCATCAAGACATCAGGGGTTAACTTCCCTTTCAGATGCTTGAATATCATTCCAATATTACCAAGAACAAGAGAACTTTAATATCATTGTTATAAGTCGAAACTTGTTTGAAAGTCCCAACTAGGCACAACTAAGAGCATGTTCTAGATTATCCAGATCATATGACCACTCAAAGTACCAATCATAGATTTCTCATTGTTAAATAAGTGCTTAAAGACTGCACTATATCTAAATAATAATATAAAATTGATTAACAATTTGTATTTTCAGTTTTTAGGAGTTAGTTTTCTTGCAAAAGGATAGGATCAGTTAGTCTATCTATATTAGATTAGTTTTTTTTGTAAAAAACTGATGTATGTTCCTGTAGAATCAAATCCAATTAGAATCTTCTATTTTTTCCTTAAAAAGTCTTCTTCTTAAACACTAACAATTGGCATCAGAGCCTTCTTCTTGAGGGATCTGTGAGTATTTTTAAGTGATTTAAGGGTCCACCAAACATAACATTTCCATCCATCAAAACAGAACTCTTTGAGTATGGAAGGAGAATCAAGTTTCTCTACTATCGCACTTCCTATTTTCAATGGTGAAAATTATCATATTTGGGCTGTCAAAATGGAAGCATATTTAGATGCTATGGATTTGTGGGAAACACTAGAGGAGGATTATGAAATTCTTCCATTGCCTAGTAATCCAACCATGGCCCAAATTAAGAACCAAAAGGACAGGAAAACTAAAAATTCGAAGGCAAAGACTTGCTTATTTTCAGCGGTGTCTTCAACAATTTTTACTAGAATAATGTCTCTAAAGTCAACCAAGTCCATCTGGGATTATCTCAAGATAGAATATGAAATGGATGAACGAATTAGAGGTATGCAAGTGATGAATCTTATAAGAGACTTTAAGTTTCAAAGGATGAAAGAAATAGAAACCATCAAGGAATACTCCGACAGGCTTTTGAATATAGCAAACAGGGTAAGATTGCTTGGCACTAAGTTTACTGATTCTCGAATTGTTGAAAAAGTTTTGGTAACGGTGCCTGAGAGATTTGAAGTAACCATAAAAACCTTAGAAAACATTAAGGACCTATTTAGGATCACCTTGGCAGAATTATTGAGTGCACTGCAAGCACAACAGCAAAGAAGGGCTATGGGAGAAGTTGGAGCTGTTGAAGATGCATTAAAAGCCAAAATTCAAGATGGAGGAAAATATGGAAAGAAGAAGAATTAGAATAACCAACAAACAAATGGAGAAGGTATGTTGGGACTTGCGCAAGTACACGCAATCGTACAAGTAATATAAAGTGAGTAGAGTGTCGAATCCACAGGGATTGTGATTTGGCCCGTGAAAATGACTTGTGTTTGTTTAGCTAAATGGATCAAATTGAGTAGTGATTTTGTATTACTAAAAGAAACCTACGTTCTTAATTAAAAACAACTTACAAATAATAATACTAACAAATAATCAAGGCAGGAAATGCAAGTGTAAGGTGGTTTCATTCACCAAATTCACTATTCTAATCCAATTCCTAAGTTGAGTGATTTCGTGGTTGTGTGAAGCCTAGAAACACATATATCCACAATCTCTCTCGAGTATTGCGGAATTAATTCATACAATTCCTCTAAGCCTAAGATTAACTAATTCTCATTCAATTAATCCCAACTTTAGAATTATTTGTATGAATTTTTAAACACTACCTTAAGGCTCAATCAAAGTTAAATTCATTCTCATGCGACTTTAACCCAATTGATCTCGTCTAATTAGAGCTATTATCGCGAATCGTCTCTCGACCTCATCACGATTCTCAAATTTGCTAATTAGGGGTGATCAAACCCTAACCACGTATTAAACCATTAAACAAGAATCACACAACAAAGAAAACATAGGAAAACGAATTCAAACTCATGGGATTTTCATAGAATAGCAAAAACGATGAACTAAGCCATCCTTACACTTAATTAAAATTTGTTCATAATGAAACTAAACATAAGAATGAAATATGGGAAAGAATTCATGAAAAGAGAATAATGAAACTTATTGCTGGAAATTTTAGGTGTAAAACTCCCCTCGTTTGGTTGTTATTCCCTTGGTTCTTGATTTCTCCCTTCTTCTTTCTTCACAAAATCCCCGTCAAGATCAAAATCGAACCCAAGAAGAAAAAAAATGAACAAAAATTGATGAATGTCACAAGCCTCCAAGAGATCTAATCTATCTAGCTCAAAAAAACGTCTCCCCTTGATTTCCACTTGAATCTGAACTCAAAAGTGGTAGAGAAACGCCTAGCAAATCTTTCCAAATCAGCACCTCAGTCAAATAGGGAAGGTTGTTAATTGCTGTTGCAGACGTTGCGTATGTACACAAAATATTTTGCATACATACGCAAATTTACAGATTTGTTTTTCTTCAAACTCGCTGGCCTTGGGTAAGTACTCAAGATTTCTTGTGTACATACGTATTTTTACAACCATTTTTCCTCTGAATTACTTGCATTGGGTTGTTACTCGAAATAGTTTGCGTAAATACGGAGCTTCTAATTCCACTTTTCATGCCCTTTATGGTCTTTTTCCCTTCTTACCTACAAAACAACGATTTAGCTCAACTTACGCATAATAAGGCTCGAAATGAGAAAAAAACATGATAAGTCCTACAAAATAAACATAAAAATCAATTATAATTACGGACTTATCAAGGTACTACAAGTAATAACAAAAGCGAGTCTGAGAAGTATTGTGATAAAAAAAGATTATCCACCCTCAGAGTGTTGGAAATGGCCTGATGCTAGGTACGATAAATGGAATCAACTTGGTCATGAGGCTATAATTTGTAGGAACAAGAACCAACAACAAGAAGTAAATGCTCAAGTAATTAAAGAGATGAAGAGGACCAACTATTTGTTGCAACCTATTTTTCAAGCAGTAACTCGGGTGAATGTTGGTTGATTGACAATAGATGCACCAACCACATAACAAATGATGAACTTTTCAAAGAGTTACATTTAACATCTATTAGAAAATTTAGAATTGGAAATGGTGACTACATTCCTGTAAAAGGAAGATGAACTATTGCGAATTCAAGTCATTTGGGCACAAAGACCATTCTGATGTACTTTATGTACTTGACATTGACCAAAACTTGCTAAGTGTTGGTTAGTTGATAAAAAAGGGCTTCAAAGTTAGTTATGAAGATAAATATTGTTTGATCAAAGATACGATTAGTATGGAGTTGTTAAAAGTAAAAATAAGAGGTAAAAGTTTTTCGTTAGATCCTTTGGAGGAGGAGCAGATATCCCTTTCTATTAAATAAAGTACTGCTGAAATGTGGCATAAAAGATTTGGCCATTATCATTGCGAAGGTCTACTCAAAATGCAAAAGCTGAATTTGGTTAAGAACATGCCTGACTTGGACGTGCACCATCCAAACTGTCAAGTTTGTCATTTTGGAAAGCAAAGCAGGCTGCAATTTCCAAAGACAATATGGAGAGTTTCACACAAGTTGCAGTTGATCCACACTGACATTGTAGGACCTCAACGGACTCCCTCTCTTAAAGGTAGTCTCTACTACATCATTTTTATGGATGATTTAACCCGCATGTGTTGGATTTATTTTCTAAAGTTTAAGTCCAAGACTGCAAGTGTTTTTACCAAGTTCCAAGCAGAGGTGGAAAATAAGAGTGGTTGTAAAATCCACTCATTAAGGTCAGACATGGAAAGGAATATAATTCATAACAATTTAACATATGTTTTGAAAAAGCAGGCATAAATCATTAGTTTACAGCTCCTTATCCTCCACAGTAAAATGGAGTAAGTGAAAGAAGAAACATATATATTATGGAAATGACAAGATGTATGTTGCATGAGAAGAATTTGCCAAAGAAATTTTGGGCGAAAGCAGCAAATACAGCAGTGTTTCTTCAAAATAGACTTCCTACAAAGGCGTTGAAAGATCAAACATCATTTGAAGCTTGGTATGATTCAAACCTTCATTGAACTTTCTTAAAGTGTTTGGTTATCTTTGTTTTACTTATGTTCCTCATGTTAAATTTGGCAAACTAGACAAAAAGGTTGTGGTAGGCATCTTTGTTGGATATAGTACTGTCTCAAAGGCATATAAGGTTTTCAAACCACAAATTGAGACCATAATCATCACTAGATATGTGCATTTTATGGAAAATGAGCAGTGGAATTGGGATGAATCAAGTAAGGTAAATCAAATCCCGATTGAGCTCGTGAATGCATGGCAGAATGAACTAGTGGATGATGTGCCAATTAGAGGCAACTAGATTGCTCACGGACATTTATCAAAAATACAATGTGGTAGTATGCGAACCTGCTAGTTATGACGAGGCTAAACATGATCCACACTAGATAGCTGCAATGAAGGAGGAGCTGTATTTGATTGAAAAAAACAAAACTTGGGAGCTAATTATGACAAACCTCAAGATAGAAAAATAATTGGGGTGAAATGGGTATTTAGAACCAAGTTAGATGCAGATGGTTCTATTAACAAGCACAAGGTGAGGCTTGTTGTTAAGGGGTATGCTCAAATTTTTGGTGTAGATTATTCTGACACGTTTGCCCAAGTTGCTCATCTTGACACAATCAGGTTACGACTTGCAATTGCTACCCAAATGGATTAGAAAGTGTACCAAATGGATGTTAAGTCAGCATTTCTTAATGGTTTCCTACAAGAGGAAATCTATGTTGAGCAACCTGAAGGCTTTGTGGAAAAATGTAAAGAAGACAAGGCCTGTAGGCTAAAAAAGGCACTTTATGCCTTAAACAAGCACTAAGGGCTTGGTACAATCGAATAGATGATCATTTGATTACAATAGGCTTTGAAAAAAGTCTATTAGTATCTACTCTTTACATTAAACACCATGGCATTGATATTCTTATTGTTTCTCTTTATATGGATGGATCGTTTGACAACGGGAAGCAACTTTATGCTTATTGATGATTTCAAGAAAGGCATGATGAAAGTTTTTGAGATGACAGACCTTGGTCTAATGTTGTATTTTCTTGGCATGGAAATCAAGCAAGACCAAGATGGAGTTTGATGAAATACTAGGTTCTAATTAGATACCATTTTAGTTAGAATTTATTTATTATTAGAAGTTATGAGGTCTAGATTATAAATATAGAGACTCAAGGGATTAAATTGCAATTTGAGGAAATATATGATAAGCATCTTCTAGGGAGTTCCACCTTTCCCATCAATCTTGCCCCTCTAGTTTTTCTTGCACCACTTGTCAATATATGTATATATCACTTTATTATATACACATAAAATATATTGAAGGCCTAGTACAATATATATATATATAGCAAAAATCTCATCTTCTTTTTTTTTTTTCCTACAACAAGTGCGTCTCTTAACCCTTTACCTCCCTTTTCAATAATTTAGTGTATTTCCATGCTTGAATTCAAGAGTTTGGTGGTCTCTTATCTACATGAATAATTGGTGGTTTATGTATACCCACACACACATAGAAGTATGTAGAGATATATATAGTTCGTATGTATATGTAAATATAAACACACACATACATGTCGTATATACATACATGTTACATATATATACACAATTTGTTATTTATGTGAACACACTTATTTATATGTCGCATATATAGATATAATTATATATTTTTGGTCCGTGTATATATACATGTTTTGATTTATATATGCATATATACATGTTTTTGGATTATATATATGTTTATATTCCTTTGAGTAATCTAATCAAGGGATTAGTGATAATAAATTATTGTGCTGGAGTATTAACGTAATTGTGAATTGTGATAATTAAAGAATTATTTCAATCGAATATAATATATATATATATATATATATATATATATATATATAAGCAAGCATAGTTAAATCACTTATGAACTAGTATGGCGTTTATGATTAGTGGTTCTACACACACACATGCACATAAGTGTATATGTATATATATATATATATATATTCAATTCGTATATATGTGTGGGTAACTTAGATATGTGTGTATATATATATATATATATATGAATAAGCTAAATTTTGGTATATAACATAGTTTCTTTACATTTGGAATTAGGGAGATTATTATTTGTGCTTTGAGTCAATAGAAACTGAAATTTGAATTTGAACCCTCAAGTATATTAATTCTAGTTTATGGGACTACTGTATTTTAGTAAGTATATTAATAGGATGCTAATTTTAGTCTATCACTTATTATAGGTGAAGAATAGATTGGTACTTTTGACCTATCTTGAGTTACTAGTGAAGTATAATTAAGTTCGGTGAGTGTCTTTCATCTTTCTTTTGGGACATATTGAACTATGTGTTGTAAATATCATGGTATAGCCTACCATGTCTGATTTATGTTATTCATTTATTTTACCAATTAGTTATATTTGCATTGTAGGCTATTATTTTGAAATTCTATTTTACTCTTTATATTTCAAATGAAATATTTTTTTGAATTATAAGTTAAACTATATCCTAAAATATTACGTTTCTAAAATGTGAATTGTATCTGTTCTGATATGATCTGTTGACACCCTTGGGGATGCACTTGGGAGAGTCGGGCCTAGGTACATGCAGAAAGGGACTATTGGGCAGAATGGACCGACGATAGAATCTTTTTGTATGATACCATTCCGTAGGATTCAATTTTGCGTACAATTGGAGATTGGCTATAGTAGGATTGGATCGGTGTATAGCATAGGTACATGGTATACCATTCGTCTGTCTAATGTCGAGGTGGCTTCCCGACGAGGAAGGCATAAGGATTTCTGTTACGTTTTATCCATTTTGAGCAGTCACAAGGTTGGAGATGTCTGCACAGCTCACCATTGCATGATCCGAATATGTTTTATGATAAGATACGTATTGTATGCTTACAACTAAATTTCTTGGCTCATAATTAGAACTGTTTCTGCTGCACATAAGAAAATCATGTTTATATGATTTAAATATTTTGTTTAAGACTTACTTCCCCAATTCCTTCTGTTCTTTGTCTCAGAATAAGGTCACTCGTTTGAGTGAGGACTGGTACGAGCAATGGACACAGTTAGTGTATAAATTTTTGCTATGTAATCTTTTAGATGTATAGTAGTTGGTACAATCATGTTGTTTTGGCCTCGTATCTATTTTTGGACTGATACTTGTATTATTATTTTAGTTTTATGTATCGCTTCCACGTTAATTTTAGAATGAGGCACTTGTGTGTATTTGAGGTGACTGTACTAAATATTAGTCAAAAGACGAGTATTTAGTATGATCACTAGTGGGATCCAATTGTTTAGGTATTTCCTGGCGAGAGGGGTGCCAAAACACTATATCTAAACAATAATATAAAGTTGATTAACGTTTGTATTTTCAATTTTTAGGAGTTAGTTTTCCAGCAAAAGGATAGGATCAGTTATCCTATTTATATTAGACCTGTTTTTCTTGTAAAAAACTGATATATGTTCCTGCAGAATCAATTCCAATTAGAATCCTCTATTTTCTTCTTAAAAAGTCTTCTTCTTGAACACTAACATTCATCAACTATTTGAAACTCCATGAACTTGGAAATATAACACTTTTCGAGCACTAACTTTTGGTATTATAATGCTAGTTGAACATGTTCCAAACTTCGAATAGAATATTTGACTAAATGATCTCTCTGTCCTATGGATCTGGTTCATACTAGAGACTATTCCAGCTATTTTTTCCAATGCTAGTCTAATTACTAGAATCTAGATATGAATCTTTCTGTACCAAATCTTCCTTTGTTGTTACCAACATTTGAAAAAATATATGAAAACCTTATAAGGCATTGTTGCCGACTTTTCTTTTCAGAACTCAATATCAATCTGAAATTAACATTGGAACTTATGTGGGAACATACGCTGGAATTATACTAATACGTATGCACTAGTAAACAACATTATATATATAACACAAATTGAAATTAATTTTAGGTTACTAAGGTAATCTTACGGGCGCAATATATATATCATACAATACCAAAACATAGTTTTAGTCTTGATATCAACTAGACAAATTAAGAACAGAGCCAATACAAACCAAATCTACGAGTCCAGACACAGCTCCAGATCAACATCATCTCTCTTTTCATAACTTGGATATGATGCCAGAAACATGTATGATCCTTTTCATATAATATATAAGTCTTTTATATTAGTAATGGACAAATGTATCTAATACCAAACTCAAGATATACAAAGAACCAATTTGAAAACTTATCTTTTTAGGCAACTGGTATTGGAAATTGTCGTTCCAAACATTGACAAATATTGTTCTAGTAACTTATTTCAATGACTAAATCATTGACTTTTGCTGACTTGCCTTAAAGAAATATTCGTCCCCCTATCTGGTATGTTGAGACAGTGAAATTACTTTAAGGATAAGACAGTCAAGAGATTTTACTACATGCCCCACAAACACACAAGAATCTTACATTGAAAACTAATCAATTCTTTATAAGTATATATAAGTGCTTCGATTTATAACACTCAAATTCGAATGAATATATGAACTATTCATAGGGGGCATAGGAGCTAATGTATTAAAGGTGTCTTTAATGCAGTAACCCGGTAAATCAAAAGCAGCTATAACAGCTAGAATCATTCCAGCTGTTTTTGTAACTTAATACTAGTTACATCTGAAACCGTTGGTATAACTTCCAGAAACTGTTAGTAGCGTTCCAAATAACAGCCTGGAACGTAAAATAGCCGTTTTGATGATTAAAACAGCCTGGAACGTAAAACAGCCTGGCACATTAAAGTCCTATAACGGCTCATTTAAGTTTGAATTTTGAATTCAAACAAAGTTTCAGAGCAAGTTCCAGACAAAATTCCTATAAAAAGATAAGGCTAAAACAATTTGCTTCTGTGCTGCATTTAGTTGATACTTTGACAAGCAGTCAATACTTAACTACATAAATACAAAAATTGTCTTGGTTAAACATCCAATGTGGGATACAACATAACCCGCAAACATTTATATTTGTGCTTTACTTATTCCATAACAAATATGTGCTTTATTTTATGGATTCAACCATAAATGACATCTCTCCATCCTTAAATAAAAGCATCTATAAATATTAATATATAACCATGACATTTCCAACAAAAATCTTTAAAATAAAAAATTGCTCCTACGACAGATGCTTAAAAACTCTTATACATATTTGTTGCTTGAACGCATCTTTAATTTGTCCATACTATTATAAAAGTGTAAATGAATTTAAACTGTTTTTGAAGTTTTGAAACAACTAGAATGTCTTTTCAATAGCGTTTTCTTTGAGGAATACTATGCAAATTAACTGTTTATCAATCATCACTTTTATTGGTCCCGATCATAAAAATATCGATATTTAAATTAGGCATGACTTCAGAGTCCGACAAAAATTAGCGCTGTTTTCAAATTCCATAATGAATTAAGCATCTATTAACTAGTTTTTAAAATAAAATAGTTAAGATTTGAACATAAACACAGAATACGCACACAAACCCCCCCAATTTTCACACACACAGAGGGATTGCACACGCATTCAGATTGTCACACAGAGATGCACACAAACTTTCACAAGCACACACCAATCACGTGGAAAATATTATTTTTGGTCCTATAAATTAGCCTTTGTTCAATTCAATTCGCATTAATTACACTTGTTTTGCACTGAATCCCGTAACTTTAGGGGAGGAAAAAAAAAAAGATCTCTATTTTAATCCTTGTTTCTTTTTCCTTTCTTTTCATTTTTCTCTTTCTTTCTCCTTTGTCTTTATATATATATATATATATATATATATATAATAGAAAAATAGTGGTCATGTATTAACTTTTAATATATTAGTCTCTTCACATGTCAATTTTAATTTTCTATTTTTCATTAGTTTCATATTAATTTATATTAATTAAGTAATATTCAAAATGTTTTATATATTTTTTTTATTAATTAGTTAATATGTTAGTTAATTATGAAATCTTTTTGAATTTGATAAGGAGTCTTTTGCCTATTTCTTTTGTATAGGGACTTTTTTCCGAAGATTTTAAGCAATATAGGGTTAAAATGCAATTAACACTACTAGAAAAACACTAAATAGCCACGGACTTTAGTCACGGCTTGGAGGGAAGACATCGAAAAAAATTTAATCCGTGGCTAAGATGGCACCAACAAAATTAGCCACGGTTTTTTTCCATGACCAATTTGTAGCCCGGTTTTTTTTTTTTTTTTTGAACATCTAGCCATGGATTGGCCACGGCTTAATCCATGGTCAATCTGTGGCTATTGGTTAAATAAATAAATTTTCCCTTTTTTTAATTATGGGAAAAATATAGCCATGAATTAGCCATGGTAATATTCCGTGGCTAAATTTAGCCACGGCCATCCGTGTCTAATCCATGGCAATTTTATTATTTTACTATTCAATTATGTTATTTTTGCTCGATTTAATATGTTCTGTGAATACAAACATGATAGTTTATTTTATTAAGTGTTGTATTATATATCAAAAATAGTAACCCTCATTTAATTCATAATTATTACTTAAATAAATATTTTAAATTGATACATTATATGAATGATACGATTGTTTGCTGGAATTCAATTCGAATATTGACCAATGATCGTTTCAATTCTTTGACAATTTTATAATGCTCTATTGAGTTAATACACACGATTAAGTTTCTTAATTATTTGTTTAGATTTAATTTACAATTTTATTTTTATATCAAAATATATATTCGGTTTAATCGATTTTCATAAAAAGAGCCCAGTCAACAAAGCTAATCGGGCTTCGAATTCTAGTGGAAGGGGAATGACAGGCCACAAAGGAGGTTCAAAATCTCACCTAACTCACAACGACGGGTTGGTTAGTATGTGTATTTGAATATTATTTCAAAATTTTTCATATTATATTAAAATATTACATCTCTTATTACAGGCCGCTGAAAAACGGGGAATATCCAATAGTGGATCAGTCGTTTCTCCATCTTTACTCTTATAAGGATGAGAATGGGCAGCTGAAATGGTCTAATGAGAGGGCAGGGCGTTCCTTTGTGAGTATTCATTATGTTTCAACTTTAATATTGATATTTCAACTTTGATATTGATGTTTCAACTTGAAATTTTGTAGAATGCATTTAAGGAAAAGTGAGATGAGATTAATTTCCAGCCGCCGCCTTAATCTTCTGATGGCACGCCCCTACCTAAACTATCCAAGTTGGATGTAAGTCAAATAACTCAACTTTTATGTTTTAATATTATATATAGACAGGAATGATATATTCTAAAAGTTATAACTATACTCATGGATTTATAGGTGTAGAAAGAGATAGTGGCTAAACCAAAAAAGGGTCATTGGTACGGAGTACCTGGTCGATCGTCACGTAGTACGGGGACTACAAGCTCCTTTACTTACCCCCTGAAATGGGAAGATCCATCAACGCTTGAGTTGAGGCTAAGGTTTGATCGGTTTGAGGAGAAATAAACCTTTGAATTGGCTGAGATGCGGCACACACTCTATGCCTTGCTTCAAAGCGTCCAAAGTTTGACCCAGGATAGTTTCATCTCTTGGCCAAATCAGCTACACCCGTCAGCTGGTTCACCGCATGTGCAACCCACCCCTAGCTAACAAAGGGGTTCTTGTAGGACTTCATCAGGAGGACGACAATCTACCTCTAGGCACACTCCACGACATTACATACGAGATGACGAGCATGATGATGATGATGATGAGGATGATGGTATTGGATCTTGTTAGACATTGACTCTTTATTATAATGTTACTAACTTTATTACGATTTTTAAACATTGACGTTAACTACTTTGGTTTGTAATTTGTGTTTCTACATTGACTCTTTGAAATTTACTTGTCGTTATAATTTGTATTGGACGATCCATGATCGTCATTATGAATGGATAATTGGTATGAATGATGTGTTATTTTGAATGCTTGTTTTGTGATTGAAAAAAATTAGGAAACAAGTTGGTCGTAAAAAAAATAGGCAATTGGCCATCGAAAAAGTGTCAAAATTAGCGATGGATTAGCCACGGAATTTCCGTGGCTAATTGTGCAATTTAAAGTCCATTAGCTAACGGACACGGATCAACCATGGAATTTCTGTGGTAGTTGTGCAATTTAAAGTCCATTAGCAAACGGACATGGATTAGTCATGCCCTGGCCGTGGCTAATGGGCGCGGTTAGCCATGACCTTGCATTTTCAATATTAAGTGGCCACATTTGGCCACGGATTGTCCGTGGTTGTTAGCCACGACCTAGTCATGGCTAATGCCTGTGTCTGGAAAGCTGTGGCTATTAGCCATGACCTGGCTGTGGCTAATCTATGGCTGAGGAAATTAGCCATGGCTAAATTTAGTCACACCACTTTTAGCTATGGATAAAATCCGTTATTAATCTGTTGCTATTTTTTTTGGCCACGGAGTTTTTTCCAAATCCGTGGCTAAAACTGTTTTTTCTAGTAGTGTAAACCATGAATTTCCCCCTACTTTGATGACCATGTGCAACTCACGTATTCCATCCATTAATGATTTGACGTAAAATGTCAAAGAAATCACAATTTGAGAACTTTTGTAAATTATGGAACACAATTTGTGAAATTCATATGGTACAAAATTGAAATAAACTCAACTTTTTGTAACAAACTATAAAATGTAATTAATCTATGAATTTCCCCCCTACTTTGATGGCCATACGCAATTCACGTGTTCCATCTGTTAATGATTCGAAGGAAAATGTCATAGAAGGCATACTTTGAAAACTTTTGTAGACCGTGGGACAAAATTTATAAAATTCATAATTGATGAGACATAATTGAAAGAAACATTACTTTTTGAGACAAACTCAACATTTTTCCTCTCATAGCTATTATGGCAGTCAAGATGATCAAAAAATTCAAAAATTGGTTTCATTATCTTAAGTTTAAAGTTATAAGCTTCCTCTAGTTTCTTTTTCCTTTTCTTGTTTGCTTATTTGAATCTTCTAAGCAATCCCTGAAAAATAGTGTTTACTGTGTCACAAATTTGAAGATCCCACCACTAGAATACACCACCATATGCACTGCTCTATAATGGTGATATAAGAACTCACAACCCAAAATTGAACTCCAAGATGTCAAGAACATAAAAACCTTAAATGCATTAAAGTCATAACCTTCTCTCTTGGTTGTCTGATTTCCAACATTTACCATTGAAAACTAGAAAACACATCCGCATATTAATGCAAGTTGTGTTCCATATTGTACTTGACAAGGTCGGGAGATAAAGTCTACGTTGATTTCTACAACTTCAAGAAGAAGTTTCACTCAATGTATGTAGCAAACTATGCTACTTTCACGAGGGTATCAGCAGAAGAATAAAATCAAGAGAAAAGAAGGATGGGAAAGGAAACAGATTAAAAAAAAATGTGGAAGACACTTGTACAGAGAAAAATAAAACTTCGCAGTAGGTTTCTCTTCTAGCAATCTACAACCAAACTTTCATCGCATTATCAATTTTTTCTTTTATTTTTTTTATTTTTATGATAGGGCTAAAATGTTACAGACTATATGTTACAAAAATGAATACAAATCGAAAGCAAAAATAAAATGACACAAGGATTTACATGGTTCATCCAAATCCGAGTTACATCCACGGGCAAGAAAGAGAAATTTTTTTTACTATCTTTAAAGAGGTACAGAATGGAGTCACAATTGGTGGTTTCAAAACTCTCTAGAACCACTCTAAAATCTGCTGTAAAAGTTACATAGGAACCACCCACAAAGTAGTGTTATAGTGTGCAGGTTCGCAAATTTTGTGCGAATATGCACAAAGTGTTCTGTCCAATCTGTGCAGGTGCACAGAAAAATGCCACAGGTGCGCAAATGGCTCTGTCCAAAATTGGACTTGTTGGAGCCATACACAACAAATCTCCACCTTGGATCTACAAAGTCCAAGTTTCAACAACCTCAAGCACAAAACAAAATAGCAATTCTCATCTCTATCTCTCCACTAAAACCTCAAAGGGCAATCAATCAAAAACAACAAACTTGCACCGAATCCAAGCAATGCTTGAATTTGTGCATAGGCAATGGCTTTGTTATCATGTCAGCTGGATTATCTTCGGTGGCTATCTTGGTAACACAAACTTCACCATTAGATATATAGTCACGAACAAAATGATACTGAATATCAATGTGTCTGGTCCTCTTGTGAAACATCAGATTCTATGTGAGATGGATTGCACTCCGACTATCACAGAATATGTTAGCAACCTCCATTTTAAGTCCCAAACTCTGAACTAAACCTTTCAACCACAAAGCTTCCTTAATCACCTCAGTGATTGCCATATACTCTGCCTCTGTAGTTGATAAGGCAACGGTAGACTGAAGAACTATCTTTCAGCTAATAGTACCTCCCAACAAAGTAAAAATATATCCAGTGAGGGAACGTCTTTTATCTAAATCCCCAGCAAAATTAGAATCAACATAGCCAACAACTCCACCTCTAGACGAACTTCCCAAACTATCAAATAGAAGCCTCAAGCGAGATGTACCTTTCAAGTATCTTAAAATCCACTTAACAACCAACCAATGCCCTTTACCGAGATGCGCCATGTAACGACTCATCACACTAACAGCTTGTGAAATATCAGGCCTAGTGCAAACCATGGCATACATGACACTTCCAACTGTACTAGAATATGGAACACGAGACATGTGTTCTTCTTCCTTTCCAAATTGAGGTGACAATAAAACTGATAGCTTGAAATGTGGTGCAAGAGGAGTGCTCACAGACTTTGCATCATGCATTTCAAACCTCTTGAGGACCTTTTCAATGTAGTGCTTCTGAGATATGGACACCTTTCCGGCACGATAATTTCGGTGTATCTTCATTCCTAAAATCTTCTTAGCACTACCCAAGTCTTTCATCTCAAACTCACTATTCAATTGTTCTTTCAGCTTGTTGATGTTCGAAATGCTCTGTGCAGCAATGAGCATGTCGTCCACATAAAGGTGTATAACCAAGAAAAATACTAGGACACCAAAAATAATATTTCGACTAGTAATCACCTTACACGTACTAGGACACCAAACTCTAAATCCTTTAACACCAGGTGTATAACATAGAAAAATACACTTTTTAGATCTAGGTTCAAGTTTTCCATCATTAACATGAATATATGTAGGGCAACCAAAAATTCTAAGATTAGAATAATCAGGTGTATTACCAGACCATACCTCTTCGGGAGTTTTCAACTCAATAGATGTGGATGGAGATCGATTCACCAAATAGCAAGCTGTAGACGTTGCCTCAGCCCAAAACTCTCTAGGCAATCCGACATTGGAGAGCATGCAACGGGTCCTTTTAATCAAAGTCCGATTCATACGCTTGGCCACGCCATTTTGTTGTGGCGTTCCAACAACTGTGTAGTGTCTCACAATACCCACCTCTTTACAATACTTCTCAAAATCACCGGAATAGAACTCCAAACCATTATCAGCGCAAAGACGCTTAATCATTTTTCCAATCTATTTTTCTATTAGCATCCTCCACTGTTGGAATGTAGCAAAGACATCACTCTTCTGCTTCAGAAAAAATGCCCAAACCTTCCGGGAATAGTCATCAATGAAGGTTAGCATATACCTAGCACCACCCTTGGAAGGCACCCGAGATGGACCCCAAAGATCGGAATGAATATATTCCAAAGTCTCTTTAGTTAGGTGAACACCCTTACTAAAATTGGTTCTTTTATGTTTCCTAAAAATGCAGTGTTCACGAAAGTCCAATTGTATAGTGCTTTGTCCACAAAGCAAGCCCCGCTTGCTCAAAATAGTGAATCCTCGCTCGCTCATATGTCCCAATCACATATGCCATAGTTTCGTAATCTGAGAGTCAGACATAGAAGATGACGAAACTACAACTCCACCTGAAACAGTAGTACCCTGCAAAATATACAAGCTGCCACTAGCTTTCACACCCTTCATAACAACAAGAGCCCCTATGGAAACTTTCAAAATACCATCTGAGCCGGTGTACTTATGTCCAAGTGTGTCTAGAGTGCCCAATGATATAAGGTTCTTCTTTATATCCGATACATGTCTCACTTTTGTTAAAGGTCTGATCACACCGCCATGTATCCTGATTCTCACTATTCCCTTCCTAACTACTTTACACGCTGCATCATTACCTATAAGAACAACTCTATTCAAACTTTCATACGTGGAGAACTAGTCCTTTTTGGGACACATATGAAAGGAAAAGGAGGTATCCATGATCTAAACATTGCCTGGTCTAGAACCCTTTGAACTGACTATAAGAACACCATCTTCACTATCTATTTCAGCAACACTAGCTTCACCGGTCTTACCTTTCTTACTTTCTAGCTTCTTTTTCAATTTCCAACAGTCTTTCTTGATGTGACCCTTTCTATGACAATAGCGACACTTAATTGGCTTACTAGATTGTGATCTAACTCTCTGTTTGTTGCTATCAAAACTTCTCTTTTTAGTTCTTCCCCGAACAACAAGACCTTCACCTTGATTTTCTGACATACTAGATGTAATTTCCCCATCAACCGAATATTTACTCAATAGGGCTTCCTGAACATCATTCAACGTAGTGGTATCCCTACCATACAAGATAGTATCTCAAAAATTGGAATAAATAGGAGGCAAAGAACACAACAACAACAACGCCAAATCCTCATCATGGTATTTCACATCCAAATTCTCCAAATCAGTAATAATAGTTTTGAAATTATCAATGTGGAATTGAATCGAAATACCTTCAACCATTTTGCAGGAATACAATTGTTGTCTTAAACGCAACTTATTCGTCAAGTTCTTCTTCATGCAGATTTCTTCTAACCTTTGCCACAAACTTGCAACATCCTCTTCTTTCAACACATCCTGTAGCATTTCATTAGACAGGTGCAATTGAATCTGCGCCACGGCCTTCCGGATAACTTTATCCTTCTTCTCCTCGAACCAATTTGCAGGCATCCTTGCTTTTCCTAATGGGCCATCTTCAAGATCCATTTGTGTTAAAATCGCCATCATCCTTGTTTTCCATAAAGGGAAACGGGCTTTGCGATCGAGCTTTTCAATTTCATGTTTAATGGAAGCCATCCCAAGAACAAAACAAATCAGAATCAACGGGCTTTGCGATCGAGCTTTTCGATTTCATGTTTAATGGAAGCCATCCCAAGAACAAAACAAATCAGAATCAAGATGGCTCTGATACCAGATTGTTACAAAAATGAACACAAATCGAAAGCAAAAATAGAATGACACAAGGATTTATGTGGTTCACCCAAATCCGGGTGACATCCATGGGCGGGAAAGAGAGAGATTTTTACTTATCTTTAAAGAGGTACAAAATTGAGTCACAATTGGTGCTCTCAAAACTCTCTAAAACCACTCTAAAATCTACTGTAACCGCCAAAGTAGTGTTATAGTAGGGTTTAAATCCTGCAACCGCCAAAAAACTGTCTGTGTGCAGGTTCGCAAATTTTGTGCGAATATGCGCAAAGTGTTTTGTCCAATCTGTGTAGGTGCGCAGAAAAATACCACAGGTGCGCAAATGGTTCTGTCCAAAATTGGACTTGTTGGAGTCATACACAACACTATACCTGAATTTGGTGTAAATGACTTCTTAACTATGAACGACATTATCATTAGCTTTAAACCTCATTGAACAATATTATATTTAAAGTAAACTACTACCACCACCATTTTGAATGACATATATGATTTTCTGATTCTTACATGACAGAATTTATTCAGTAATGCTTAAGGATAACATTTAAGTCCACAGTCTCCACTGAGGCACATGACCGTGCTTTAACCTTGATATGTTGTACGAAATTTGGAACTAATGTCAAACGGAAGACTCTGTTGGCCAAAATTGGTTGGCATATATGCTTCTACGAATTAACATTATATAGTCTTCAAAAGGCAATAAGGACAATATTGTAAATTGGTAGAGATAGAGTAAAGGAAAATTTATATTTTTAGGACCATATGTTGCACCGCTTTGAAATTTAGGATATTAATTTGTCCTATTTCAATATAATTTTAGGACACCAATTTAACATTTTTTGACATATTGAAATTTTTTTCCCTCGTAATGCGCATTTTAACCAAAAAATTGACCAAATTAGTCACAAAAATGACATTTCTCTAATTGAACAATTGAAAATATTTAACATATCACACTTATGTGGCCCTTATGCATATTTTCAAATGAAGTAACATGTCAAATAGGATGAATTGGGAGTAAAAATGTAAAGTGCCAACTATTTTTAAGAAAAAAAACAAAACAAAAAGAAACTTGTATCCCCATCCCTTTTTCAAAAAGAAAATGAGGAAACGAACCCGGTGAAAAAAAAAAAAACCATTCACAAAATAATTATACTATCAAAATGGGATAAAATCTTCAAATTGAATACATGGATAAATTTTCCATGGAGTGAAAAATAAGATTATGAAAAAAAATCGAGAAAAAAAGGCTAGAGGCAGCGTAACCGCGGTGCGAATGCCCATTTTCTCCTCAAAATTTTCTCCATCAATGTATTCCATACACCACAATTAAACATGTGTTCAATTTAAAGATTCAAATGAATATTAGAGAATAATTTAATGTGCTTATGTGTGTGTTCATTTTCTCGGTTTCTACTTTAGGGAATTGATGCGAGTGGGTGAGGCGGGGTACGGGGGAGGTTCTTGGAATATTTAATATTAATTTAATTAATTATATTTCAATTTTTAAAATATTTTATTTACATAATAGGTATATTTTGTCTTTATGTTTTTAATTTTTCATTTCTTATTGATGGCTAGATTTTGGTCAAATTTTGTAATACATAGGCAAAATTTTGTTACATACGTAAATTCCGGCCAATATGTGCTGGAAGTCTTCATTATGTCAAAAATTATTAAATTGGTAATCCAAAATTGAATTAGGACAAATTAATGTCCTTAACTTCAAATTGATACAACATACAGTTCTAAAAATATAATTTTTCCTGAAGTAAAATAAGATACGGATAGATTTTTGATACGTGTAATAGTATAATTATTGAAGAAAAAAAAATTAGTTTTAGCGCCATAGATTTTTCCTTATTCAATTTTAGTTTTAATTAATTGATTTTTTTTCTTTTCACATTTCATCCATTATCTTACATGTTGTTTCATACACTACAACAAAAATAGGAGTGGCAATTCGGGTGGGTCGGGTTGGGTTGAGGTAGGGGTATAATACAAAATCTCGCAACCTTAACGCAATCCATGATCTATCAAACCCATGAGACCTCAACCCTAACCCAACTTGACTGAGTTCGTGTCAGCCCGGGCTGATCTATTTTAAATAAAAATTTCAAGTTTTGTAATAGAAAAATTAAAGCAATTATAATTTACTAGTTAAAAGTTGAATTTTCTCCCTAATTTTCATTTGGCTAACTATACTATATATACATTTATTTTGTATGAACTATAAAAAAGCACCCCTTCACTAAGTCTATCGAAAATTTTGTGACAAAGAGATTTTTACATTTTGTTACAGGTTTAGAGTATTATCACATCCTGTGATGATTAATAATAGAACTCAATGTAAATAGAACTAAATAAACAATTAATAACAAGACATTTACTATCAAATTTATTATAAATAAAATCTAGTATAGAAAACTAAATTTATAATTTGTTCGTCACTGAAAGGTATACAATCTTGTAGTAATGGTTGGCTATGTACAAAATACATGTTTGGAATTTACATTAGAACTTAATGAGTTTATTTAGTACTCTAGATTATTTAAATTTTATTTATAATATATTGTAAAAGTGCTTGATAAAAAATTTTTATTCAATATTAAAATAAATCAATATAAAACTTCAATAAATGCAAATGAACAACTAAAGGAAGAAAATATACTCTTTTGGAGGGAAGAAGAAGATGATAATTAACATAATTTAGTTTTTTATTCAAATTGACTTTTCACTTATTTAAAAAATTTAAACATAATTATAGATTTTCATAATTTTTCCTACATTATATTATTAATGATTAATTATAACCCATTAAAATATCATGATTTATAATTTATACATAATATATTTTGTCGAAACGAGAGGAAAAGGAGAAAAAAAATTTAAATGATTTGGGTCGGGTTGGGTCGGGTTATTGGTTGACCCATAAAAGGATTCGAGTTGTCTGGGTTACCCACGAGTCAATCCAACCCAATCCATATTTTTTAGATCGCTTTCGAGTTTGACTCATTTTCAACTCAACACATAAACTCTCAACCCTAACCTGTAATTTTCGTATTGGGTTATCGTGTTGGATCAGAAATTGCCACTCCTAAAGAAAAATGCCTAAAGTTGGTGAAAATTTTGCCAAAAGACACTGCCAAAATTACCCGCTGAAAATCCCTAGGTTTTTGTGTGTGTAGTGTGTGGAACTGTGTGCAGTGCGTGTGTGTGTTTTTTTTTGTGTGTGCAGTGTATGGAACTGTATGTTTTCATGCACACTATGTGTGTACAGTGTGCATGTGTGTGTGTGTGTATGTATGTTTTTGTGTGTGCAGTGTGTGGAACTGTGTGTGCGTGCGTGTGTGTGCAGTGTGTGAAACTGTGTTTTCACACATTGTGTGTATGCAGTGTGTGTGTGTGTAGTGTGTGCAGTGTGTGTGTGCGTGTGTGTGTGTGCAGTATGTGTAAATGCATGTGTATGTGTTAACTGTGTGTGCACAATATCAAAAAAAGACAAATAAAAAAAAATATATGATTGGATAGAATCCATACCCTATCCTAAAAATATGGTAGACCCAATACACATATCCAATGGATAAATATTTAAATAGGGTAGGGTATGATTTAGGATATATTTAATCGGGTATTTTTAGAGTTAGGGTTAGGATTAGAATAGGGTAAAATCCTACCCATTGACAGGCCTACTGAGATGTATGTTAATTTCATTAACTTTGTAACTGCTATATTTTTATGAAATTGCTAAAAAAGCCCCTGTATCAAAAGAAACAAGCAAAATCCCCTTCCCCCCTCGATCCCCAAATTAAAAATAAATAAATAGATAAAACATAAAAATAAAAGCAAACAAAGATAAAAATGTATGATACATATTTAAACACACTGCGCAAATTACCAAATGAATATTAGATGAATCCTTAATTTGAGCATATGATAGTACATGGGTGAACAATAAAGCAAATTGGTGATAACATAAAAAAAATAATACAATAAAAATTATCATTAATTATATATGTTTAGTGACAAAACAAAATGTGTTTGAATTGCATTATTGGCAACTATTGACGCCCTAGCGACAATTTTTTTATCACTAAATTATCACTAATTGTTAATAGTGACAATTTAAATTGTTATGTCTTGTCATCTTTAATCCATTTATTGATCAAATAAAAAATATTGTCATTGAGTAAATTAAATTAGCGACAAAATGGAAAATGTCTACATATAATTGGTGATAACTTTCACATGTTACTTTTATATATTATTATTGATATTATTTTTTTCTTGTATTGTGGTTTAATTACTCATAACATAGGGGATAAATTCATCTATACTATTATAAAAAGAAAGTCATTTTTGTCTCACAAATGACGATTATTTATGTGATTTTATATAATTTGCCCTTTAATTTTATGTGAAATAAATAGAGATATGTAAAATTGTGTCTAAAATTAAAAATTCACATGAAATTGATTTCATTCGGATACCAAATTTTGATGAGCTAATTTTATCCTTTTAATTAGTAAACACATGCAATGAAGAAGCAAATAAAAAGGTTAATATTGTAATATTACATCCAATTTAAAAATGACATGTTCTCAACCCACAAACCACTTTTTCTAATTACAATTACTTGGTTTTTTTTTCTTTTTGTGTTTATTCTTTATCATGTAATTTTATTTCATTTAATTATTTTATTTCATTTAATTATTTTATTTTTAAATTATTATAATTTAATAAATTATTTCAAATAATTCTTAAAAAAAGTATTCTTAGTAAAAAAAATTTATAATATATTTATATTTTTATCTTAAAAAAATAAATACTGAATTAAAATATATATTTTTTATATTTTGCACGCACATATAATGTGTAGTGTTTAGAGCACACATACGCTCATTTTTCTCAAATTCTTTTTCATAGATTCGTCAAACATACGCTCAATTCAAAGATCCATAAAAAATTCCTTATATCCAAAAGCAAATAGTGAACCTTATGCTCGATCAATTAATTCAGTGACATTGAGACCATGGAAATACTCGGCTCAGGCTCAAATCAATTTGTAGAATATAATTTTTTAACTAATAAATTGTCAGTTGGATACAAATTGTCAGGAAAGCCAGTAAATAAAACTAAGAAATAGTAATTATAAAAAGCAAGTAAATTGCTAATAATAACTAATTCACTGCAACATAATTAATACAAATCCTTATCTCACATATGACATATCTCCATTTTCAGCTTTTCTTTCACCAAATTTATTTTCTTTACTATTCCCCCATTTTACTTTTTCCTCTCTCCGATCCCTTTTTCCGTCACTTTTCGATTTCTTACCATTCTCTGTCCCAAAAAATTCTCTCTTTTCTGTTATTATCTTCCATCGGCAGCTCCACCATACTAGTACCTCTCACGCGCACGTTGGACGCATACGAATGACCCTAGATACAAATTAGATGTGCTAGATTTGTTGATTTCGATTCAAATACACACACACACACATGTACATAAACATATAAAGGAACTAATTTCATAAAGATCAAAATGATGAGGAATTGGGAAGGACTACTGGGTTTAAAAATGAAGGATGAAGTGCTTCTACCCAAGGATGTGCTAATACAAATTCTTCTTTATCTTCCGGTCAAATCTCTAATAAGATTCAGGTTTGTTTCAAAATATTGGTATGCTTTGATCAAAAACCCTACTTTTGTAGCTAGGCATCTTACATGTGAGTGCAAGCATATCCTGTTGTTGAAGCGTTATTTGCCTCCACAAAATAGCAAGCAAAGTTATCAAGGTGGAGATCACATCTTTTCTTTTCACGATCCAGATTCACCAAATTTATTGGTGTCGCCCAATCTTTTGATCCCTTTTCTAGAAGATGTCAGCCCTCAATATGTAAATCTTTTTGGACCTTGCAATGGAATCATTTGCTTGGTGTATCCTGATGTTGTTATCTTGTCCAATCCTGCATTGCGGGAATTTGAGTTGCTCCCCAAATGCCCGTTTGCCCTCCCAGAGGGATATGCTGATATCCTTTCAGTAGCAGGATTCGGATTTGATGCCAATGCTAATGCCTACAAGGTTGTTCATTTGTGGAAGTTAATTGAAAAAGGGGATAATTACCCAGATGAGGATACTTTCATTAGAGTCGATTTGTACAATTCGAGAACCCATTCTTGGAAGGTAATTGACGATGTCGTGCCAAGAATTAGGTATCGTCCAGGATTTGATATCTACTTTAATGGCAATTGCCATTGGCAAGCAAATGATTTCATTGATGGGCCGCCATCTATGGGCATCATTCTTTCTTTTGAAGTAAGTACTGAAGTTTTTCGCACATTTCAATTTCCTGAGTGTTTTGATGATGCAAAGCATCCAAGTCTCGTAGTCTTAAACCAATGCTTAGCCTTACTTCGCTATGGGGGATGGAGTGATGAGCCCAATCTCATTGATGTTTGGGTGATGACGGAATATGGTGTAAGTGAGTCGTGGATCAAAATGTTCGTAATAGGTCCTTACCTTTTCAAATGCCCCTTATTGTCGTGGGGAAATAAATGGCTATTTGTGGAAACCACTGATAGCCAATTAGCATCTTGTGCACTCCATGCCCATGAATTAAGGAGATTTCAATTTCGTGGGCTTGAGGACACCTTCCGAGCTCTCACTTTTACGGAGAGTTTAATTAGCTTAAATCAGGTAACTCCTCGTTGCAAAAGGACTAACCAAGGGAATTTTATGCATAACCTGATTTCTTCCGCACCAGTTGGTTGAAATTAATTTCCTTCATTTATTTAAATTTCACTAGATGTTTGTTTCTCTTATTCTGCTTAACAAAATAATCTTGCAATTTTATTTGCTTTAGCAACTTTATTTCTTCTCACAATAGATTACGCTCAAGACCTGATATTGCTTTTGATCATGTGAAGGAATATCTTTTATATAGTTCCACCAAGGCGGTGGTCAAGTAGTTTGAAGTTTACTTTCAAGTTGTTTGATAACTCATATTTTTCGGGTTTGAATCTCCACTATGCATCCAGTAAAAACACTTGCCAGTTTTGTGCTGCTCGGCCTAAGTGTAGACCAATGTTGGTTTCTATGCAATATATATCTTGCCAGTTCTGGTATTTAACATTTTCGTGGTTGAAAACAAAAGTTCGAACATGGAGGGTGGCATAGATCACCACTACTAATCCCTTCTTTTCATTTTCCAAATATGAAGTCTTGCTCATGATTATTGATTGGAATATTTTATTTTTTTGTCATTTTCCTCACCTATTAATTATTTTGTTCTGGGTTCTTTCTCAGTTTTATGTTTTTGTTCAGAGTCTATTTTTGTAGTTGATTGCATTTATATTCACATACGACTTTATTTCCTAACAATTTATCCGATAGAAAATATGATTATACTTTAATTCATAACTACTAAAAGCCACGTGCAAAAGCATATAAAAAACTATGGGGAAAGTGATATACCGTCCTATAAAATAGCGTTATTTTAGTTTAAATCGTACAAAGTTTCATTCTCACATTGGTCCCATATTAAATAAAAAGTCTCAAATTAGGTTGTAAAGGAAAAAAAATTATCGTGTTAATTGCATTTTAAACACCTGTGTTACTTAAGATCTTCAAAAACCATCATATAAGAAAGAAATAGGCAAAAATCACCTTTATCTATATGGTATTGTTTATGCTATCTATATTTTTATATTATATATGTGTGAGGGACTTTAATTTTTTTTTTTGGTATGTAATTGTGGTATTCCTAAAATACCATTTAAGTACTTTTTCTCTCAACTATTATTTCTTTATGTCCAACAATGTTTTTTATCCTCATTTTTATTGTCACCTCCCCCCCTTTTCGCCCTCGCATCCCTTTTTTTCAAAATTTCATTCTACTTTGTATTTTTTTTTATTTTTAATCAAGAAATAATTTTATTTAAAATTGATTTTTTTTAAAAATTTATAAATTTAATGAATATATTATCTAATTATATTTTTTTTATCCACGCATCTACTGTACCTAATACACTAAAATAAAGGAAGAGGCCCCTTTAATAAGTGTTGGATTCTCTCCATTCTTTCTACCTATCAATATAATTTTTTGTTTACTTTATATCTCTTATGTTCTTTCTCATATTCCCTTCCATTTTACGTTCCTTCACTTTTACTATTTTTAATCATTCTCATCTCTCCAATCTGTGTCGTATTATGAAATAGTTTTCAACTCTTTCATATAATTATTTTTGATTATTTTCAATCATATGGTTTCGTCTAATTTAAAATTTTAGTTTTCACATATTTTACATTTGATAAATGCTAAAAACTTTTTATTCATATAAATAATAAATATTTTAATTTAATTTATCAAAAGTTAAATATTTATTTTTTTGATACAGTTAGCTCGGAGCACCGTATAGATGTCAACCAAAAAACATCCCCCCACACATACACACACTCACTCAAAGGATTGTACCGATGAGGGTGACGAGGGACAATTTTGGGGTTGGCGATTGGATTGAATGAGTCCCTACTTAGAGAATTTTAGTTATCGCTATTTATTTTTGTTGTTTCCTTGAATGACTATTTATTAAGACTATTATAGATTAATTTTTATTTATGTTTTTGAACTGGAGATGTAATAGTTAGGATTATTATCTTTTTCGCTGCGATGTTTGACTAAGGCTTTTCAATAAATATTTTATATTTTTTAGTATGTTCTGATTTCCATGGCTTGGTATCTCTAAGTCCTTTGGGCTTATGGGCATTGCCATACCGCGTCTCAAATCCGGGGTGTGACATAAGTTAAATATAAAAGTGGTATCAGGGAGGTCCTGAGTTCGAACCTTCTTGTCCTCTACCCCTTCCCCTTATCAAAACTTAAATATAAAATTACAAATTTTAATCTTTTATTTGCACCCGTATCGATTGTACCTACTTCACTAATATGTATAATATATATATATATATAGAGAGAGAGAGAGAGAGAGAGACACCCATAAATACACACATAGAGAGAGAGAGAGAGAGAGAAAGACTTGCAGACTCTACGTGTGTGTGTGTGTGTGTGTTTTTCTGATTTGGTTCTGTTGGGGGGTGGGGGGTGGGGGGGACTATGGTTGGTGGTAGGGACGGGTAAAATCATTTTTGTTTGTCAAAAATCTGTAGAGATATATTTATTTATTTATTTATTTATAATTTCAATATTATTTAATGGGAATTTTTACAAAATTTATCTTCTAAGTTTGAAATATTAAAATTTTTATTTTTTATATTTTATTTTTTCAATTTTAGTACTTTATCATACAAAAATTTTCAATTTAGTTCGATTTTGGACTACTTTGATCGATGAAGCTAGCATAATAATCAATTGGATTTTTTTCATCAATACTGATGTAGCAAATAATTTGGAAATTTTTATTGATTTTTCCTCCAAAATGCCTACATGGAAGAAATATATTGTTTGATTAAAAAGCTAAAAAAGCCACATGTACACACAGACACATTGAGATAAATATTTAGGGAGAATTATAGCTACGTCCTTTGAGGTTTAGCATAATTACAAATTAATCCATGGGTATTGAAAAATCACAATAACCTACCTGAAGTATGGCATGATTAAACAAATTTAAAGCAGTAATGGCTAATGCCAATGACAATATTATCTTTTATTTAGTCATAAATTTCTAAATAGAAAATGAAAAAAATAATAAAAACCTAAAATGCCATTACTTAAAAAACAAAAGTAAGAAGAAAAATCCTAAAACTGAAAATGTTCTATTGTTCTTTATCTATCTAGATTCTCTCTGTGTCTTCTCTCAAACTTTCTAGTTTCTAGCCATTTCAACTCACCCACATACACGCACTGACCGACTCTTACCACCGCCAGGCTCGCTGCCACAGTGACACTTGCCGGCGTCCCTACCCCTGTAATCTCATGGCTCTTACCTCCCTAATCCCCTCTTTCTTCATCCTTATTTTTTGCCTCTTCCACCAGTGAAATGATCCATCCGACTTCCATCCTCCGCGCCATTGGTTTCTGCTGCCCACGGCGCCCTCGCCGCCAAATCTGCAGTGTCCATTGAACCAGATTTCTCCCATCCCCGAACTTCGTTTCTATCGTGGAACCCTCAAATCCACCCCCTTTAATTTGTTTCGATTTCGACCACTCCTCTCACTTCGTCTTCCTCACCGCTACTGCCGTTGAGTCAGACGTTGGCGCAAGCTACTTGTTAATGAGCAGGTTATTAAATTAGGCTTGAGTTCCATTGGTGCCTCTACTTCGACTGCCACGATTGAGTTCTCCAGCAGTTCGCAAAAGTTTAGCAGTTAGGGTCTCATGAGCCTTCCGTCTATGCAATTAAGTCTTTAATTTCATTTTATGATAAAATATATTTTTTAAAATTTTTGTATACTAATTGAGTTAAGATTTTTGAAGTGTAATTTCAATAATTCAATTGTAACATAATTAAATTTTTAGAAGTAATTAAATAATAAAGTAATGTTTTGTTCTTTACAAAAATTAAATTCACAAATTAAATAAAGATCTTTTGAATTATAATTTTAAAGTAACTTACCTGTAATACAAATAATTTTTTAGAATTAGTGAAATAATAAAATAATGTTTTTTTTCTTTAGAAAAATTATAGTTCACACCCTTAGGTATAAGAACATCTATAACATGTAATATCATATTAATCTAAAACATTACAAAACGGTTTATCGGTAGTTATAGTCACTAAAAATGACTATATAATGGAGCCCGCCAAAACAAGGGGTAATTTGGGAATTTTATACAAAAACTAATAGGATTCTAACCAAACCCTAACAGCAGGAGTTCATTGTTGAACGGAACATATTTCAAGGGGTTATTGTAATCTTTCAATACTTGTGGGTTAATTTGTAATTATGCCAAACTTAGCTGTAATTCGTCCTATGCATATATGTCTGTATATATATATTCACACACAAATGGAGAGAGAAGAAGAGAGAGAGAAAGAGAGAGAAGATTTGGAAAGAGAAAAGGGGGTGGATGATGGAGAAAATTTGAGGGTGGCGGGGTAAGGGGGGAGGGGTTGGGGCAGGGTTGGTTGTTGGGGGGTCGGGGTACTGGACAAGTTTGGTTTGGGGTGAGGGTGGGTGTTTACCAAAAATAGATAATTAATTTATATATATACAGCGCATATGATAAATGATTGGGCATGTCTTATACAAAACATAAACAATATTTATTTACTTGATATGCAAATGATCAAATGTTTCCAATATGATGCAGGAATTTCTTACAATCTACAACACAAATCTAAGTGAGAACTATTTGATATTATGGAATTGTATGAACTCCCCAATTGAAGGCATAGAGGCTTGTCGACTTATATTATATTTCGGTCATCATTTGGATCTAATAAAAACTCTCTATGTATCTTCAACTTCTAGAAGTTTAGTTTCACTTTCCAAACTTGATGTTTTTGGGTTTACTTTTAAGTTTCGACATGGTTGTTTCAGTTTATTTATAAATAATTCCTCCATTATTGGTTTTGGAATACTTTTAGATGGTTTATATAAATTGAAACTTGATGATACATTTCTAAATCCTTGCTCACTGTTTGTCATGCTATTGGAACAAAATGTAGTATGCTTAACTATAATTATGCTTAACTATAATTATGCTTACTTGTGGCATAAACGTTTAAGTCACATATCCAAAGAAAGATTAGAAAAGAATGAAATTATTTCGAATTTAGATTTTACTGATCTTGGTATATGTGTGGATTTTATTAAGGGAAAGCAAACCAAACATGAAAAGGAAGGAGTCACAAGAAATACATAGCTTCTGAAATTATATACATTGACATTGTATCACCATTATTGATGATTTTTCAAGTCATGGTTACATCTATTTGCTTAATGAAAATATGAAGTTGTATATGTCCTTGAGGTATTTATAAAAGAGGTTGAATGACAATTAAATAAAAAAAAAAAGTGAAAATGGTAAGATCTGATTATGGAAAACATAATGAGTTATGACAATGTTCGAGTCCATTTGCAAAATTCCTAAAAAGATATGGCCCATGTGCACAGTATACTATGCCATATATACCACAATAAAATACTGTGGCAAAAAGGCATAATAGAACTTTAATGGATATGGTAAGGAGTATGAAGCATAACTCCTCAATACCCAAATCTTTGTGGATGCATGCACTTAAAATAACTGTGTATCTTCTAAATAGAATTCCTAGTAAAATAGTCCCTAAAACTTCTTTTGAATTATGGATTGGAAGGAAACCTAGTATAACACACCCACATGCTTGTGGTTGTCCAGCTGAAGCATGGGTTTCTAATCCACATATAAAGAAATTAGGTTATCGAACAGTTAGTGGTTACTTTATCAATTACCTAGACAAATCTAAAAGGTATATATTTTATTGTCCAAACTATAGTTCAAGAACTGTTGAAATAGGCAATGCAAAATTCATTGAAAATGGTGAAGTTGGTGGGACTACTGAAAAATGGAATGTGGATATTAAAGAAATTAGTGTAAATATTCCATCACCCGTAATGATTCAACATCCACTTCCTCAACAAAATGTTGTCCCAGTATTGGAAGAAAATGTTGATGTTGAGCAACATTTGAAAGCATAAGTAGCCCAAGAAAGAACTAATTTTTCACTAACTAATGTATATGAACCACTTGGAATAGCTCTAAACAAATCCGTAACAACAAAAATTTGCTATTCCTCATGACTAAGTGGTTTATTTGCATAAGTTACAATATAATTATGGCATTGATAATGATCGTATCCTATTTCATTTTCACAAGCCATGGAAAGTGGTAAGTATGATAAATAGTTTGATGCTATGAAAGATGAGTTGAAATCCATGGAACAAAAAAAGGTCTGGGAACTTATTGATTTGCTTGAAGGTTTTAAACCAGTTGGGTGCAAATGGGTCGTTAAGACTAAATGTAACTCTAATGGAAATATCAAATGATATAAAGCTAGAGTTTTTGCTAAGGGTTATACACAAAAGGATGACATTACCTATAAAGAGACATTTTTATTAGTCTTAAAGAAAGAGTCATTGAGAATAATCATGGCATTGGTGGTTCAATTTGTTTAGAGTTAACCCAAATGGATGCAAAATTCGCCTTTCTAAATGGAGATCTTGAGGAAGAAGTTTATACGGATCAACCTGAAGGTTTTTCCACAAAAAGTAAGGGTCACATGGTGTGTGAATTTAATACGTCAATATATGGACTTAAACAAACTTTCAGACAATCGTATATTAAGTTTAATGATACCATAACTTCTCTTAGATTTGAGGAAAAACACGATTGGTTGTTGTATTTACTGAAAGATTAGTGGGTGTAAATTTATATTTTTGGTTTTATATGTTGACGATATCTTACTTGTTGCTAATGATTTGGACATTCTATACGAGACTAAAGATTTTCTATCTAAGAAACTTAAAATGAAAGATATGGGATGGGAGAGGCTTTCTATGTGGTTGGAATTTCTATATTCTAAGATAGATTAGAAGGATTGTTGGGATTGTCCCAGAAAAGTTATATTGAAAAAATTCTTGAGAGATTTAACATGAAAAAAATGTTTAGCAAGAGCTGTCCCAATACAAAAAGGGGATAAATTTAGTCTCATGCAATATCCAAAGAATGACGTAGAATGTAAAGGAATGGAATTTATTCTATATGCTTCTGTGTTAGGTAGTTTGATGTATTCACAAACCTATACAAGACCTAGTATTAGTTTTGCGGTTGGATTGTTGGGTAGATATCAAAGTAATACTAGTATTGACCATTGAAAAGTCGCAAAGAAAGTATTGAAGTGTCTCCAAGGAATAAGGGATTATATGCTAAATTATAAGAGATCCAATTAGTTATAAGTGATTGGATATCTAGATTGAGACTTTGTTGGATACATTAACAATAGAAAGTCAGCGTTGGTTATGTGTTCCTATCAGCTAAAGGAGCAATTTCATGGAAAAGTGTCAAACAATCTATTATTCCTTCATCCACTATAGAAGCAGAGTTTGCAGCTTGTTTTGAGGCTACAATTCATATATTATGGTTGTGAAATTTTATTTCAGGGCTTGGGGTTGTCGACATGACACCATTACCAAGCCATTGATAATTTATTGTGATGATTTTGTAGTAGCTTTCTTCTGTAAAAATGCGAAATACTCTAAAGGTGCTAAACACATAGAATTGAAGTATTTTACCATCAAGAAAGAAGCTCAGAAATAAACAGTATGTATTGAACATATTAGAACGAGTCTTATGATTGCAGATCCCTTAACCAAAGATTACAAGCGAAAACATTTAAGGAACATGTTAGTAGAATGGGTCGTGGTTGTATTGATAATTGATGTGATGTTTATAACACTCTTAAGCTCAATAATGCATTCTAATTTATAATGATTAATTTCTTGTTTCACTACAAGAAAATATGATTTTTTTGGCAGAATTTCGGCGAATTTTCGGTGGACACTATCTGCCAAAAAAACCCTCGTTGGTTTTCATTTTTCAGCGGATTTTCAGAGGAAATAATTAATGTTTAAAAAAAATATTAAAAATATATATATTTTCTGCCCTAAAATAATTAATAAATAGTTTTTAAATAAAATATTATTTCGGCCCTAAAATTATATTTTTTCAAATATATTTAGATTCATTGTATTTTTCTTCGTTGTTATAAGCACAATTATAATAAAAATATTTAAAATATTATACTAATCACATAATCTGAATATATGAATAAATAACATATCAAATATATTAAAATCCACATATATATTAGCAAATCCCATATAATTTATCCAAATATATAAAAAAACATAATCCGTCGAATATTGCATCATACATAAAAAGCGAAATTATTTTAAATGAAAGTTCATACTAATCACAATCTTCCTCATCGTAGTGATCGTCTTTATTATCAGCGACATACTGAACCGGCGGAAGGGCATAAGTCGGTTGCTTTGAGCCACTCGTTGTATTCTGCGAAATCATCGTGATCATCTGATGCATCATTTCCATGATAACTGTGTGTTTTGCTAGGTTAGGTGATCGACCCGGTTCTCTAACCGCAACACCGCCGAGTCGGACTGGCTCGACAAACTGCCGGGTGAAGAAAAACTGAAGTGACAGGATGTCGATATTGTTTGATAATTTTGCCCATACTTTCGACCCTTCTTGGTAGGTTCACCAACAGCCTGATCAAAAACTCGTTCATGTTTTCTTGCATGAAGGGATCAGATAAGTCAGTGTCCTGTATATCCAGACGACTCTATACTAGACTTTGAAAATTATCCTGCAATTGTAATTAGTTTATATTAGCAATTTAAACAAAAAATTTATTTAGATTAATGATGGGTGTCGAATCCACAAAAAATAAATCCTACTCCTCTAACTACAAAATTAATTTGTAGATAGGGTGAGAAGGGTCGATCCCACAGGGAATAACTTATTGACTACTTTTCAAGATAACCAAGAGTGCAAAATAAAATAAAGGGAGGGGGGTTTTGAGTGATAAGTTAATAAACGTAAGAAAAAAAAACACAAGTAAATCTATAAGAATGAAGACTCAGTCAAGGGTAATTCTTCGCACAACGTTTTCATGGATTGATCATTGATTCAAAAATAGCTTTTAATTCATGCAATAGATTGGTTATAGCCTTCAGAGAACTCGTCCAACCTAATCTTTCCTTAATAATAGATTAAACATGCGAACGCTATGAATAATCCCTAATTAACGAATAACCCTAGTCGAACGATAGGATTTAACCCGTTAACAACATTAAAAATTAGAAAGACCCAAATCCTAGCCAACAAACCTACAAACGTGGTTGCTCGAAACTAGATTTCGTATTTTTCATAGTATAACGAATTATACTACTTTCCACTTGTGTTGATTCAATCAAACAATTACGGATTTGATCTTACCAACTGGAACTTTGAAGTTAAATTAATTGAACAATGGGCCATAATTGTACAACTAACAAAACATCAATAAGAGATGGAGTTTTCCCAAAAAAGCACAGAAAAATACACAAATACTGCATAAAATTAAAAGACAAGCAAACCGATTAGATCTCACAATCCTCGAAGAAAACGTTGGCTCGAATTATTCCTTGACTGAATAAAATAGTTTAGCCACGCATGGCCATAATAACAACTAAGATAAAAATATAAAAGCTGGAAATTCTCAAGAGAAAAATTAAGAACTAGAACAAAGAGTAAAATCTAAGATGTCTCAATAATAAAATAACAACGGTTATATATAGGGTTCAAACCCTAAATCCAAATCCTAATAGAGCTAGGATAATTATTTGGCAAACCCTAATAGTTGTAGGCAAGTAGAGAATTTATTTTCAAGTCGAACTCTTGCCATATCAACCTCTTCCTTTTCCAATCCCTCATAGGATTTTCAGCTCCTAAGGCATGATCACACCTTGCGCGATAAACATGATTATTTTCAAATTTAGCCTTCCAGCTTCCTTGTACGACATTCCTCTGCACTTTTTACCATCTTTTGGCCCGTTTTTAGCTCCTTTTCATCAATTTTCACCTATGGCAAGTAAGAATTAACTTTTGTGAAATTTTAATCCATTTAAGATCCAAAATTAATCAAAATAAGCATAATTGGGGCCTAAAATTAGGTAAAAATAACATACTATCAAATTCCCCCACACTTAGTCCATGCTTGTCCTCAAGCATGCAATAAATCCAAGTCATCAATTTTTCTTAAGAAAAGCAAACCCTTAAGACAATGTCAAATTGATGAAGTCTAAGAGCAAATGTAGGCACACTTAAAAAGAGAACGACATACAAGATACATCCACAAAACCCTTCACACTTAGGCATTGGTTCAAACAAAGGTCTTTAGACATTTAATATGATGGATTAACACTCTTTACCCCGATTCTTAACAAATAAGTTCGATTTCGCAAATCAACTCCAAGGAGGAAATCACCATAATCATACAAGACCTTACATATCCTTCATTAGAAGAGTAACAATGTGGGGTAGTTTTATTGACTCTCTCTTCTTTTTGTTCTTTCTTTTTCTTGTTCTTTTCTGTCTATCTCTCTCTTTTTTTTATAAATATATATAAATATTTATTTTCGCCAATCGCAACCACAACCAACCTTTTTATGCGAACAAAAACATTGGTGATGAATGTGCCCGGTTACTCAATTGGTGTGATTAACTTGTCTAGAGTGTTAACCAACCTTTTTACGCGAACAAAAACATTGGTGATGAATGTACCCGGTTACTCAGTTGGTAACAACCTCTAGATGAACATTAGCTCTACTCATAATCACTTTTTTGCGTGATTAGTGGAGTAAATTGGCCACTTTTTTTTTTCTTTTTTTTTTGACTTTTTTTTTTCTAAAAATGTTCTTTTTTTTTTTTTAATAATATAATCTCCCCACAATTATTCCTCATCTTTTGAATTCAACATAATATCAAGCATAATTATAGTAAATTCCTATAAAAAGTGACCGCTAGCCAAACCTATTCACCAATTCACGTTGTATCAAGCATCTTTCCCTCATATTTCACACCCAAGCCCCATGTTTTAAACCAATGCGTTAAGGTGAAAGAATTCATGAGCTTTTCCTATAAATCGTCACTTCCCAAGTGTAACCCCCATAGGCTCCTTGACTCCCTATTCGACATTATTTCAAAACAAAACCAAATAACGTTCAAGAAAAGTTGACAACTCATGATTCAAGCTTGATTAAGTAGAGCATGTCTAAGTCGGGGTAACACTAGAGATCAATTAAAAATGCCAAGAGACAAAAATTGACTGAAAAACTAACATGATTTGCCTTCTAAACTCAAGTTCACCGAATATGCACAACAACCCAAAATTAAAGTATATTCCTCAAAAATTCATCAATCACAATTCAAATATTCCTCCCCCCACACTTAAATTATGCATTGTCCTCAATGTATGATATAAGAAAAGTAAATAAAGAGAACACGAGTACTCCCCTGACAAATGGCTCCAGAGGTGGGATTGGGTGGTACAACACTTGATTTGTTTGGCCCCCGGCATTTTCATTGTTAAAATAACAAAAACAGGGTTAAAGAAACCGACGAGGGATGCACGAATAGAAAATAGTAATAAGAATAATATAGATATATAATACTAGATATAATATGAATAATAATAATAAAATAATAATAATAATAATAATAAATATATATATAAATATATACTGCTACTAATATTAATAAATATATGTAGAGATATATTAATAGTAAGAATAATAATATATATATATATATATATATATAGATAGATAGATAGATATTACTAAGAATATAAAATAAAATAAAAAGAGAAAAATGGAGAAGATGAAAAGAAGAGAGAGTGACGGGGAGAGAGAAGAGGGGGGGGGGGGGGGGGGGGCGGTGGAGCTGGGTTTGGTTTGTGGCTGGGTGAGAAAGAAAACGAGCAGCACCGGTGGGCAGCAACAGGGAAGGGAAAGTGATGACTCCGGTGGTGGAATCGGGCGGCGGGAGGAGGTCTTGGCCGGAGATGGAGCAGCGGCAGCGACTGGAGGATGGGGGGGGGGGGGGCGGCGACTAGAGAGAAACACTGGGCAATTGCTGTGAGCGGTGATGATGGCTGGAGGTGGGTGGTTGGACTGGAGATGGGAAAGACGGTGGTCGAGGGAGAGGCGACAGGGAGGAGAGACGCGGGAGAGAGAGAAGAGGGGGGCGGCTGGGTATAATGAAATCGACGGGGAGAAAGGAGAAAGAGAAGGGGCGGTGATGCTGGGCAGTGGCTGACGGCTCTGTTCGAAGATGGAGGGAGCGGCAGCGGCTGGAGATGCGATGTGCACGCCGGCGGGAATGAAGGTGACTGCAACAGGGAGGCAGAGAAGGGAGAGAGAGACGAAGAGGGAGAGGATTGAGGTGATGATGAATAGTCATCAATTTTGACCCAAAATTTTCAAATTTTGACTCTTTTTTTTTTTAAGAGAAAAGAACATGGGGAAAAATGAACAGAAGTGCATGTTCTGTTAGGCGTGATCATGCCCTATTTTCTACAAAATTATGCTTTGGTCGGATTTAAGTCGTGATCACGCCTTATTTAAAGGGCAAATCTGTTTTGATATTCTAAGGTTATCTCCTTTGATAAGGCGTGATCATATTTTATCACTTGTGCACCATTGATCAATTTTTGGCTCTAATTTTCACCATGTTTAAGCACCTAAATAAAATATTAATTAAAATACAATAATAAAGAGTAATTAGAAGCATAAAAACACTAATCAACACTTTTTTTTTTTTTTTGCAAGAAAATGAAAAATTGGGTTGCCTCCCAAAAGTGCCCTTGTTTATCGTCTTAGGCTAGACATTAGAGGGTGGGTTTAAGTAATCGGAGGTGAGAAAGGATCATTGTCGACTCTCCTTATAAACTCTCCATTGGGGTTCTTGTCTCCTTTGACACCTATTTTTTTTTTTTTCTCATTCTTCCCCCCTCAATGTCGGAGATCGGCACATCCATATCTTTTGAAACCCCATTTATTATCGCTCCCACCATTAGCAAATGCCTAGTATCGTGCGATTCCTGCTCTTTAGCTAATGGAGTGAAAGCTTTTAGACTGAACACAGAGCACACTTCATTAAAGCAATTCAAGCTATCATAAACTTTAAACTCAACCACTTTTCTATCAAGTTCCATGGTAAGCGTTCTAGAAGTGCTAAGAAAAGGTCTTCCTAGCAAAATATCACAGGGCATTGAATTATTCTCTACATCTAGAACAAAGAAATCAGCGGGAAAAATCAAACCATTAACTTGCACTAAGACATCTTCTAATACCCCTTTGGGGTGGACTAATGATCCATCGGCAAGTTGAAGAGTTATAGTTGTTTCTTTCAGTGATTTAACATTCAAAAGTGAGAAAATGGACATGGGCATGATATTGACTGAAGAACCTAAATCACACATGGCTCGATTTATACCGACATTACCTATAGTACATGGGATAGAAAACATACCTGGATCCTTGCATTTTTGTGGGAGTTGCTTTTGTATTAAAGATGACATATTCTCCCCCAAACTGACCTTTTGTGAGCGCTCCAACTTATGCTTATTTGTGCATAACTCCTCAAGCCCTTTAGCATTTTGCGGTAATTTGTCAATTTTATCAATTAAATGATCATTTACCTCAACCTTGCGTAAAGTCTCGGGAATCTCTTTTTCCTTCACTTCCTTTCTACATCTCATGAATCTTTCTGGAAAAGGGGGTGGTATCTCCCAAGTTGTGGGTGGCTCATCTTCTTTGGGCCGCTCTTTATGATGAAATTCCCTCTTTTTTATAGCTCTTGATCCATGGCTCATCAATCTATGTGTTTCCAACTCCTCCATATTTTTCAAGGTAATTGCACTCACATTATGTTTTGGATTGGCCACAGTTTGCGATGGTAATTTACCTTGAGATTCCCCCTTACTCATCGATGAGGCTAGTTGGCTTATCTGATTCTCCAATTTTTGCATGTTGGCCCTTGTTTCCTGTTGAAATTGTTCTTGGTTAATGGCTAGGGATTTAACAATATCCTCGAGAGACATACCTGAATTAGTGGGTTGTTGTGGCGGTGGAACTGGTGGCCTTGATTGGAATTGTTGAAAATTTTGAGGACGGGCTCCATAACTCAAATTGGGGTGATCCCTCCATCCGGGATTGTAGGTATTAGAGTATGGATCGTATTTTCTTTGAGGAGCTCCCGGGAATCCTCCCATAGCATTGACTTGTTTTTGATTGTCCTCTTGAAGTGTTGGGCACATGTCAGTATGGTGTCCAATGGCGGCGCAAATTCCACATGTTTTTGCTTGAGAAGCGCTTCCTACAAAATTTTGAACTAACGACGTCAAATGATTTATTTTATCCTCAAGAGAAGAAGAACTTACCTCATTGACTCGTCGTGACGGCTCTTGCCGCATTCCAAATTGTTGAGAGTTATCCGCCATAGTAGAAATTATATCTCTAGCCTCCTCGGGGGTTTTGTTCACTAGTGCTCCTCCACTGGCTGCGTCAATCATACGTCGCTCCATGGTTATCAAACCTTCATAAAAGTATTGAATGAGTGCTTGTTCCGATATCCCATGTTGAGGGCAACTAGAGCATAACCTCTTGAAACGCTCCTAATATTCATGAAGTGTCTCAGCGTTTCTTTGGCAGATTCCACTAATATCCCTTCGAATGGTAGCAACACGAGATGCGGGAAAAAATTTGTTCAAGAATGCTTGTTGCATGTCACCCCATAAATCGATAGATCCCGATAGAAGGTAAAACAACCAATCTTTTGCATAGTCGATTAAGGAGAAAGGGAATGCCCTCAACTTAATGTGGTCCTCGTCTACATCTTGTGGTTTCATGGAAGAGCAAACCACATGGAACTCCTTGAGATGCTTGTGGGGATCTTCGTTTTCCAAACCTCTAAACTTGGGTAAGAGATGAATCAATCCCGACTTTAGTTCAAGTGATGCCTCCAAGTTAGGGTAGGTTATACAAAGAGGTTGTTGATCTATGGGTGGTGCGGCTAATTGGCGCAGGGTTTGTCGTAGTTGTGCCATCTCTTCGATTTCCAAGTCGGACTCGCAAGAAGAATTTGAAACGGGGGGGGGGGGGGGGTGGTAAAGGAGGATTCGCCTTGGGTTAACTTTTTCAACTTGGTTTCCTTCCTCAATCTACGAGCTGTTTTTTTCAATTTCTGAATCGTATTGAAGTTTGCCCGTATTAGTATTCCTGGTCATCAAAGAAAATAAATCAAATTTGTAATTCCCCGGCAGCGGCGCCAAAATTTGATGGGTGTCGACTCCACCAAAAATAAATCCTACTCCTCTAACTACAAAATTAATTTGTAGATCGGGTGAGAAGGGTCGATCCCACAGGGAATAACTTATTGACTACTTTTCAAGATAACCAAGAGTGCAAAATAAAATAAAGGGAGGGGGTTTTGAGTGATAAGTTAATAAACGTAAGAAAAAAAACACAAGTAAATCTATAAGAATGAAGAGTAAGTCAAGGGTAATTCTTCGCACAACGTTTTCATGGATTGATCATTGATTCAAATATAGCTTTTAATTCATGCAATAGATTGGTTATAGCCTTCAGAGAACTCGTCCAACCTAATCTTTCCTTAATAATAGATTAAACATGCGAACGCTATGAATAATCCCTAATTAACGAATAACCCTAGTCGAATGATAGGATTTAACCCGTTAACAACATTAAAAATTAGAAAGACCCAAATCCTAGCCAACAAACCTACAAACGTAGTTGCTCAAAACTAGATTGCGTATTTTTCATAGTATAACGAATTATACTACTTTCCACTTGTGTTGATTCAATCAAACAATTACGGATTTGATCTTATCAACTGGAACTTTGAAGTTAAATTAATTGAACAATGGGCCATAATTGTACAACTAACAAAACATCAATAAGAGATGGAGTTTTCCCAAAAAGCACAGAAAAATACACAAATACTGCATAAAATTAAAAGACAAGCAAACCGATTAGATCTCACAATCCTCGAAGAAAACGTTGGCTCGAATTATTCCTTGACTGAATAAAATAGTTTAGCCACGCATGGCCATAATAACAACTAAGATAAAAATATAAAAGCTGAAAATTCTCAGGAGAAAAACTAAGAACTAGAACAAAGAGTAAATTCTAAGATGTCTCAATAATAAAATAACAACGGGTATATATAGGGTTCAAACCCTAAACCCAAATCCTAATAGAGCTAGGATAATTATTTGGCAAACCCTAATAGTTGTAGGCAAGTAGAGAATTTATTTTCAAGTCGAACTCTTGCCATATCAACCTCTTCCTTTTCCAATCCCGCATAGGATTTTCAGCTCCTCAGGCGTGATCACGCCTTGTGCGATAAACATGATTATTTTCAAATTTAGCCTTCCAGCTTCCTTGTACGACATTCCTCTGCACTTTTTACCATCTTTTGGCGCGTTTTTAGCTCCTTTTCATCAATTTTCACCTATGGCAAGTAAGAATTAACTTTTGTGAAATTTTAATCCATTTAAGATCCAAAATTAATCGAAATAAGCATAATTGGGGCCTAAAATTAGGTAAAAATAACATACTATCAATTAAACAAATCTAACTTACATGAACTTGTTGTGGCCTCGGGTGAACCCATGTGCTTGTTTTTTTATCCGGCCCCTTTTCTTTTTTCCTCGTATAACAATCGTAAAGGACCTCACTTTTAAGAGCAGGCCTCCTTAACTTCCCCTCCTATAAGAATAAGAATAAATTAAAAGAAAGAATTAAATATATTAAGTAAGTCAAAAACAAATACGAAAAGGTACCTACCAAGTCCGCTCAACGCTCATAAATCGATTTGCCCCCATTAGCATACAACAAACCTCCACCGACATTCCTATTTATCCTGTTCTGGTCACTCTTCTTTTTCCATTTAGGTATGCCCCAATACATGGCCAGATCTTGAAATATTGGTTCGGGGAGCCACAGTGGACAGTCATCCCCCAACACAATTACTTTTCTAATGTCTCGATACATGTCAACCATTCTTTTGGCTGCACGATTGTCAAAAGCTATCTTCATATGCCCCGTATCCTCCGGCCTAAAACAAACATATTTCTAACAAAAAAAATAATACTTTACCACTCAAACATGTAAAAAAAAATTAATACTCAAATATATATGAAAAATACTCATTCATTCAAAATTTAGGCCTATCCAATTTCAATTAAATTACCTACCATTCACCGAACCATCGCAATCGAACGTTTTTAGGAACCTTGCCGTAACTGAAGTATGGTTTGTCCAACTGGCTTTTTATAACATTTATAATGTGCACACCACTCCTTTTTGCCAGGAGTAAAACTACATGAGAGTTCAAAATTTATTAACATATATGATTTATTGTCATTTCTATTTGTTGTATTACATATGTAAATTTAAAAAAAATCTAACCGATTCGGACCAATTGGTGTGACCGTAATCTTACTATCGGGTGCAAGGGGAAAAGCCCGAATGGGATGCTGGGGAGGTGTCTCAATGGGATGAAGAAGAACCCGAATTAGATGCTGGCTTATCAGTTGATCTACCATACAAAATCTTATTTTTCCGACGCCGCATCTACATGATTGAAAGTTGTAAAAAAATTGTGAAGTACAATTTTTTATTATCAAATAATATATAATACAATGATAGGCCGATGTAAATAAATGACACATATATCCAATTAAGTGCAATAACGTATTTTAATTCGTTTAAGTCACGATGAAATTTGTCACGCACATATATTTATGAAATCTATATAACTTACATGTTTACAATGCATCATAATTTATGCATCACTCGCTTCATCTTCATCACTATCAACTTCTTCAATGTCGTCATCTTCTTCGTCAGTATGTATAACCTGATTAAGCTCTTATTCATCAACTGGTATTAATGTCATATTTTGGTCGCACATAGAGTCTACAACGTCATCAACAGTGATGTCTCGCACATTTGCACCCTTGTCATTTTGGTAAGCGACTTCCAACGCGTGTTCAACATCAACGCGGCCAGTCGCTTTACTTTTAATGACAGCGAGCCATCGCATTTTCTCATGAATTTTCCCGGGATACTTCACAAAGTATACCTGCCGGGCTTATTGTGCGATTATGAAAGGATCGTATTTTCTATACCTCCCTGATTGTTTTACTTCAACAATTTCGTATTTTGGATGTACTATACGAGTTCCTTTTCGAGGTGTGGGGATCAAACTACTCACATTTGAATAAAACAATCATTTTTATTAGCTCACCAGTGTACTTAACTCTAATATTTCATTCAAAATTCCGTAGTAGTCATCCTCAACGACAGCATCCTCATAACTTCCTTTCACCCAAACCCCACAATTTATTGTCTTTTTTCCTTGACACCACGAGGAAGTGTGAAATTTGAAACCATTGACAAAGTATGTATCATATGTTTTCATTTTCATATTAGGATTCCAAGCCAATTGATTTAAGAATAGATTTGTAATCCAGTGTCCTGGATTATGAACCTGTAGGATAAATATTCATTTGCATTATTAAATTTAGGTTAAACTTCGTAATTAACAAAAATAAGTGTATATATATATATATATACATGTAGGATAAATATTCATTTGCACTCATCAAATTCTGATTCAAGACGGTCATTAGCTTCAGCATCACCAACTCGGAAGTATGATAAAAAATAACTACAATTGTTTATGTAGTTAGCTATGAAAGGCTTGTTAATATTTCATTGAAAAAGATATGTTTCATACTTACTTAATGTAAGGTTTAACTTCTTCGTAGTTCAATAGGATGCAGTGTATCGCAGCTCTGTATTCTGCATCGTGTTCGAAATAATGTTCTACATATTTACCTTGCAAACGACCCACTTAATTAAAAACTGACAACGTAGGTAGAATAGATTCATCTATGCCATCGTCGTCGTTCCTTCCAACTCTATTTCTTAATGAACGAACGCGTGATTTAAAGTAGAACAAACAAAAATGAGCTGTTTCACGACGCAAATATGCCTCATATATAGAACCCTCAACCGGGGCTTTTTGTTTGATTGTTTTTTAATTTTTTCCTAGATACCTATTTGAAATAAAAAAAAGTAACATCAATTGGATGAATTTTTATTAACATATATTAAAAAAAATTTCAATAAATTTTATTGGTGTTATTGAATTACCTCTCGAATGGACACATACAACGAAATTGAACCGGGCCTCCATTTCTTACTTCTTCGATCAAATGACTTGGCAAATGCTCTATCACATCGAAAAAACTAGGTGGGAAAATGCGTTCCAATTTACATATAATGACAGGAATATTTTCTTCCATCTTGTCCAAATCGGCATGCCTTAATGTGCTAGAACATAAGTCTCTGAAAAACTTACTTAATTCAGCAAGTGGTTTCCAAACCTCGTCGGGTAACTCTTTAAAGGCAATGGGCAACAGCTTTTCCATAAAAATATGACAGTCGTGACTCTTTAGGTCATGCAATTTCGCTTGATGTGAGTCAACGCAACGACTCAAGTTGTACAAATAACCATTCGGCATTCAAAGTTCTTTAATTCACTCACAAATCATCCATTTTTGTTCAAGAGTAAAGGTATACTTTGCCTTTGGTTTTCCCCATTGTCCATTGGGCTTTAGGACCAGCTGTAGCTTAGGTCACCTACACAGCTCTTGTATAGCTAGTCTTGCATTTGCATTATCTTTTGTCTTACCTTGTATATCCATAACAGTGTTAAAAATATTGTCAAATATATTCTTCTCAATATGCATTACATCCAAATTATGTCGTATCAAGAGATGCTTCCAATAAGGTAAATCCCAAAAAATACTTTGTTTCGTTCAATTATATTTGACGCTATAGCCAGATGGCTTCCCCATAAATGGTTGTTCTATTATTTTCGACAACCATTGAACATCATTCCACACCAAATCTCTGGTAGGATTCGGAGGAGGAGGATCCTTCTCGACCAAATTTTTTTTAAAGTTAATCTTGTTTCTTCTGTACTGGTGATTTATATCTAGAAATCTTCGATGGCAATCAAACCATGAATTCTTTCGTCCGTACTTCAACGTAAATGCTTTGCTGTAGCCCCTGTAATACGGACAAGCTAATTTACCGACAGTCATCCATCCCGACATCATTCCATAAGCCGGAAAGTCATTGATAGTCCACATTAATGCAGCACGCATAAAATTTTTTTGCTTTTCATGTACATTATATGTGGACACGCCATCTTCCCACAATACCTTCAACTCATCAATTAGTAGTTGCAAATATACATCAATTTTCACTTTCAGATTTTTAGGACCAAGAATTATGCATGTTAGAAACATGTATGGCATTGTCATACACATTTCAGGGGGCAAATTATGAGGCTGCAGATTGGGAATGCAGCGTGAACCCATCAGCACACAAAGTAAGCCGCACATTTCTAGGGTCACTAGCAAAATCGGGATATACTTTGGCAAAATTTTTCCAAGCATTCCCATCTGCTGGGTGACACATAACACCGTCAGGTCGCCGATGTTCTGCATGCCATCTCATGTGTGGTGCTGAACTCGAAGATGCATACAGACGTTTCAGTCATGGAATAAGAGGTAAATAATGCATTCATTTTAGTGGGACTTGTTTTTGCATGCACACACCCACCATTATCATGATATCTTGGCGCATTACACAATGTACAATTCACTGCGTCTGCAGTATCTTTATAGTATAACATGCAACTATTTATGCAACAATCTATTTTCTTACTCGTCAAACCCAACTTTTTCACAAATTTTTGTGACTCGTAAAAATTTGTTGGCATTTTATGACCAGAAGGCATTACTTTTGACATCAATTGGATGATTTCGTCAAGTCTATCTTGTGCTACCTTGTAATCACTTTTTATACTCAACAATCTTGCAGTAATAGAAAGTGGAGAATGGTATATACATCCGGATCACACCTCTTGATTAAACTCGTTCAAAAGATCAAAAAAATTTTGAGTTTCAGGATTAGGTTGCTCCCCAAAATCATTTGGTATTTCGCCCCTACCTCTTGCCTAGCAGTATCAAAACACATTTCAGCATATCTTTGCAATAGGTTATTTTCTGTACCACTACTTGATGCGCCAGGGAATACTACAGAGGGTTGGACCTCACCGTGTTCAGTCCAATACCAATAATTTGGTTTAAAACCATTCATTAACAAATTTACTGCAACATCATCCAATTTTAACAAAAGACATTTTCTCTCACATTTCTTACAAGGACACTGAATTTCTCCATACTTAATATAGTCCGGACAACTCTTTGCTTTTTCTATAAAGTTCATAATGCCATCATAATATGCTGGTAAAAGCCCTCATCGACTAGGATAAGTCATTGTATACATCCACGTTCTGTGTTCCGAAATATCCATCTACATGCGCCACTTAAGTTTATAAGTTTATTGTTCTTAATAATTTTATTAAACAAATAACCAAATATTCATTTCCTATTATTAAACCAAACATGCTTAATTTAGTATTACGGATCGATTCGTACAACCAACATCGAACAAACATTCCATATTCACCAAACAATCACTTCATTCCATAAACACAAAATGAATCAAGTATATATTGAAAATCAATAGACATGAAAGGCCAAAATATATTATTTATATATATATATATATATAAACATCGAATATGTACCATCCCCATATTTTTCCACATCACACAAACACATAAAAACCAACAGTAAGCAATAGGAAGGCTCCACCCCTTCCCCCAATTCCCGTTCTCCATCCCCACATCACAGACTAACCTATTATCTATGAACTATCTAATTATATACATATATACATATATATACGTCAAAGTTAGTCGTACTTACCTTTGTAAAGTAGTAAAAACAAGACTGAAAATGGGATCAATTACCTACAACAAATACAAAAGTTCAAATATTACAAAATAATCGAACACCCAATTTTAAACACATACAAAATTTTCCCACATAACAAATTTAACACAACTTTATAAATTCAAAAATTAAAATAAACTGCTAACAAATTTAATTTCTGCTAAAAAAATATGAAAACTTACAATTATTTCTAGAAGAAAGGGGGGTGGTGGGTGTGGGGCAGAGGGCGGGGTGGACGTGGGTGTAGGGGGCGGGGGGAGGTTGGGGAGGGGTGGCGCTAGGCTGGAGGACTATCGGGGGGGGGGGGGGGAGGGGAACGGGGTTGGGGAACAAGGGGTCGTGGGGATGGGGGAAGGGGCCGAGAGGTGGGGTGGGCTTGGGGAGGGAGGGGTGGCGCCAAACTAAGGGAGGGCGGCGCGTAGCTGGGAGAGGGAACAAGAATGAGAAAAAAGAAGGGGAAGAGGGAATGTTGGCAAGAATTTTTTTTTTTTAAATCGTGATTATTTTTGCTGAAATTCCGCTGAAAATAATAAAAATAGTTTTTAAATTATTTTGATTTTTTCGGCGGAATTTAGGTGGGAATTCAGTCGAAAATATTTAAATTATTTTTTAAAATTTTGTGCATTTTTCGATGGATTCCGCCGAAATTCCTCCAAAAAAATATTTTTTAAAAAATTAATTTATTTTTGGCTGAATTTCAATGAAAATTCCTCCGAAAATAATTAAAATACTTTTTAATTTTTTTTTAATTTTTTGGCGGAATTTCCGTCGAAATTCCGCCGAAATTCCGCCGAAAAAAATATTATTGTTTTAAAAATTATTTTATTTTCAGTGAATTCTTATTTTTTAGTAACAATATTATTTTTTAAAATATTAATAATTAAATTTTTTCAAAAAAAATTTATAACGTTATTAATAGAAAAATATATATAAATCTTCTATTGTAACGAACCATTTAGTAATTGGATAAGTTTTCTAATCACTTATGTCTAAATATTTTTAAAAAGTGTTACAAACTTAGTAATTCAATACTACTCTATTTCCTTAATCATTATTTTTTAATTTGATTGCTTTCTTCGTTCCATGAAATACATAGTTTTAAAAATATTTTTCATAACCCATAAAAATATACCTACCTTACAATCCCGGGAGAAAATTCATTAGCCATTTTCATAATATCTTTAAAATTATATATCTCCTAATATGTATATTTTTAAAATTGATATATTGCAATAACTTATTAATTAATTACTCGTATGGGTACTTTTGACAAATAGTTCTATAATTAATGTTATTAATCTATTTAGTCAATCATTGTGCAATAACTAATTAATTTAAACGATATGTATTATGGCCAGTAAGAATAGTTCATCATCTCTAAATATGTAAAAGTTATTTCCTCGTTGTGTATTTATGTCTGCCTAATGAATATACTACTCAGTATGACAACTATGAATAATCGCATCAAGTGGGAGAATGTTAGATTATTAGCCCAATTAGTGGCTCTAATTTATCCTAAATAGTAAAAATATTATTTAGGTTTTTAATTGGTTTCTAATTCCTAATTAATAGTCACACAAATCTCAACCGTTTCTATGGTTACTTGATGTATGTACCGGATTAAGTTTAAAGATATGTAAATTGGTCCTGTTGGGAAAATATTCAAAATTAATCCTAAAAATTAATAAACGTAGCAAAAAATAAAAAGACCGAGCCCTTATACGTGCATGCATGACATTCAAAATTTAAATCAAAAATACATATTATGGAAAGTAATAAATAATTAATTAAACAAATTAATTAATTAAACAACTCCTATTACATAATATTAGAAAGCATAAAATATACCAACCTCAACATTAGAACAAACTAACCGCGTTGGGATGCACATTGACCGCGAAAAACCTCCATTAATTCCTTATGAAGCCCAGGATATACTCAATTGATCACCAAGCCACTACTAGAAAAAGAGCAAATAGCCACGGATTTTAGCCACGGAAAAAATCCGTGGCGAGGCCGTGGCTATTAGCCACGGATTAGCAACGGATTATGGGAAAAAAAAATTTCAGCTTTAGACACAGATTGGCCACGGCTAAGCCGTGGCCAAATGCCGTGGCTAAAATTGGTGCAGTTTTAGCCGCCAATAGATAGCCACGGCCTAGCCACGGCGAAGCCGTGGCTAAATGAGCCACGGGTAATCCGTTGCCTGTCCGTGTCCATTAGCCACGGATAAGCCGTGGCTAAATGAGCCACGGCCAAGCCGTGGCTAGCCCATGTCCTTTAGCCACGGCTACTCCGTGGCTAGGCCGTGTCCATTAGCCACGGCCTAGCCGTGGCTAAAGGGCTACGGTTTGTTTATTTATTTATTTATTTTTTTTTACTTATTCAGTTTCGAAGTGCTCAATTTAAATCGTTTTGTAACGATAAATGCGTCCGTTTCATTTCCTATTATAACTTAAAAAAAAATTACAAATAAATTAATACGTAATTAATTAATTGTTCTTATATGTATATATAGACGTACGTAACTATATATATATGTATGTATATCTATATGTGTAAAACTATATATACGTAACTATATATATATATATGTGTAGATATATCTATATGTGTAAAACTATATATACGTAACTATATATATATATATGTGTAGATATATCTATATGTGTAAAACTATATATATGTAACTATATATATATGTAGACTATAGGCACGGATGAGTCGATCAATATATATACATTTATATATATTTATATTTATATAGAATTATTTAAAAATATTCATATATTTTATATATTTATATATTTTAAACGTAGATATTATATATATTTATATATTTTAAACGTAAAATATAAATTTATATATTTTGATCGTAAATTCCAACGTAAATTAAAGAATATTTATATATTTTAGCCAAGGCCGTTAGCCACGGCTGGACCGTGGCTAACGGCTTTTTTTTTTAAAAAAAATATTATTAAATTTTAATAATCTGTATTTAAATATATTTTTCCAATAAATGTTTTCTTTCAATTTTGATTATTATTCAAATAAAATATCATAACTAAATATATATATATAAAATCTATTTTTACAATATTCATTATTGTGTTATATATGACCAATGTATATATATGTACACATATATATGTGCTCTTATCATTTCAATCGATCGAATCGACGAAGATATACATTAATTTGAATTTAAGTTTCGTAATTACAATCAATAATATTACTACATATAGAAGAGTAATATATATATATAGAAGATTATTTATAAGCATGGATGCGATCAATATATATACATTTATATATATTTATATTTATATAGAATTATTTAAAAATATTCATATATTTTATATATTTATATATTTTAAACGTAAAATATAAATTTATATATTTTGATCGTAAATTCCAACGTAAATTAAAAAATATTTATATATTTTAGCCAAGGCCGTTAGCCACGGTCCAGCCGTGGCTAGACCGTGGCTATTAGCCACGGCTGGACCGTGGCTAACGGCTTTTTTTTTTTTTTAAATATTATTAAATTTTAATAATCTGTATTTAAATCTATTTTTCCAATAAATGTTTTCTTTCAATTTTGATTATTATTCAAATAAAATATCATAACTAAATATATATATATAAAATCTATTTTTACAATATTCATTATTGTGTTATATATGAGCAATGTATATATATGTACACATATATATGTGCTCTTATCATTTCAATCGATCGACGAAGATATACATTAATTTGAATTTAAGTTTCGTAATTATAATCAATAATATTACTACATGTAGAAGAGTATTATATATAGAAGATTATTTATAAGCACGGATGCGATCGATATATATATGTTATCGTTTATGTTGATTATTCTGTTATATATATATATAATCTATATATAATTTTTCGATTTACGAATGATGGCTCTAATTATATTATAATATTATGTTAGTGTAATTAATTTGAAATGTTAGGAATAACGCAAATTAAAAACATATCAACCGCAGATAAAAAAATATCAATGTAAAACACGAAAAAAAATATATATAAATATATGTTAGCCACGGCTGGGCCGTGGCTAATCCGTGGCCTAGCCGTGGCTATCATAGATCGGTGGCTAGACTAAGCCACGGATTAGCCACGGCCCAGCCGTGGCTAATTTGAATTGGAGCACAATTTAGCCACGACTAAGCCGTGGCTAATCCATGGCTAAATTCAACATATATATACATAACTTAGCCATTTTTTCTTTCCCCTCCCTCTTCTTCATCCAAGGTAACCCACCCCCCCCCCCCGTCCCCGTCCCCGCCCCCCCAACCCCCACCCTCGGCGCGGTGGCGCCTACTCGCCGGCGACCGCCGCGCCTCCCTCCCTCTTCCCCTACCCCTCTGTCCCCCCCCCTATTCCCCCGGCCACCTCTCTCCCCATCCCCCCAACTCACGCGCCCCCCCCGCCGCCGCCAGCCGCCCTCTCCCCCGCCGCCCCCTCGCCCAACCCCCCTCCCCAATCCCCAATCCCCCCCCCAGCAGCCCCAAACCCTCCCCCTTTCCCCCCCACCCACCAGCCCCAACCCACCCCCCCTTCATTATTATTTTTTTGTGTTTTAATTTGAATTAAACCTAATATTTGTTTGTTTGTTTTGATTTTTTTGTAATTATTGTTAGGTTTTTAAATATTCACAAGTTTGGTGCTCCAAAATTGAATGTATGATTTAAGTTACCCAAAATTTATTTTGAGATATATATATGTATTGGAAAATGTATATGTGTGTATGTATTAATTGAGATATATATGTATTTGAAAATGTATATGTGTGTATGTATTAATTGAGATATATTTTATTTTGGAAACATTTGGTATTGGTGAATGAGAAGTGTAATATTTGTTTGTTTTGTTCGTAAAATTTGATTACGAATATGAAATGCATGTTTGTACGGTAGTATATACATTTAGAGATATGTTTTGATGAGATGCATGTTGTGATGAGATAGGCTTTGATAAGATATGTAAGTTTATAAATATGATTTGATGAGATATGTTGTGACGATTCTATGTTGTTTGTAGATATGCTTTGATGAATACGGTTTGATGAGAATATTTTGAGTTATGCTTTGATGATTACGTTTGTTTTGTTCGTTAAATATGATTTGAAATATGAGATGTGTATTTTTACGGTGTGTTATTGATATTGTCTTTACATATATGTTTGTTGGCAAAGTTTAAATACGAAATTCAGTAGTGACTAAATGACATAATTATATTTGTTACAGAAAATGGATAATATACGTGTGAGTCGAAGTTGGATGTACAATCGGTTATTGCCCGATCGAACAGATCTTACGAATGAATTTTTATTGGGTTTGGGTCAGTTTATTGAGTTTGCAACATCACAACCACAATACAAACTTGACAACGATTGTATTAGGTGTTCGTGTTTTATATGTGAAAATAGAAAATACAAGAGTGCTAACAATGTAAAATATGATCTTTTAAAGTATAGATTTCAACCAAATTATTGGTATTGGACTGCACATGGGGAGATTGCTCTAGAAAACTGGAATGTTGATGGTGTCGGTCCAAGTTCTTACAATCATGTCAATATCACAGAAGGTTTAAGAAATTACGAAAATATGGTCTATGATGCTATGGGACAGACTTGTGGTCATGAAAATAGGACGTGGCAAAATTCTGAACAAAATGCTGCTGGAATGAGTCATATTATTGAACAACCTCATAATAACGAAGCTCAACAATTTTATGATTTGTTGGAGGCAGCAAACCGTCCGTTATGGTCAGGATGTGAGTCACACACGGAATTATCACTGACTCTTCAAATGATGACATTGAAATCAGATTATAATATGCCACATGGATGCTTCGATAGAATGGCTGATCTTATAAAAACATCAAATCCGATAGACAATCATGTTCCCAACAATTATTATGAAGCCAAAAAATTAACGAGAAAATTGGGACTGATATCTCTGAAAATTGATTGCTGCGTGCAAGGGTGTGTGCTGTTTTATAAAGAACATACTCACTTGGATGAATGTGCATTATGTCAGCATCCTAGGTTTAAACCATCTCGTACGGGGAGTAATAGACGTGTTCCTTATAAAAGAATGCACTACATGCCACTAATCCCACGTTTGAAAAGGTTGTATGCCTCTGAAAAATCAGCCGACCAAATGAGGTGGCTCCATGAGCATGTAGCAAAGTCTGATACGTTATGCCATCCATCGGATGGCATAGCGTGGAAGCATTTCAATGAGAAACACCCAAACTTTGCCGCTGAACCGCGAAATATTAGACTTGAACTGTGGGCTGATGGATTTAATCCTTTCAACCAAACTTCGAAATCATATTCTTGTTGGCCGGTTATTATTACCCCCCATAATTTACCTCCCGAAATGTTGCCCCATATATGTTTTTGACATGTTTGATTCCTGGGCCGCGCAATCCAAAGGACAGAATTGATGTGTATTTGCAACCTTTAATTGACGAGTTGAAAGAGTTGTGGTCAGACGGGGTTGAAACATTCGATGGGTCGAGTAGACAAACTTTTCGTTTAAGAGCTGCCCTTATGTGGACAATTAATGACTTTCCTGCATATGGAATGTTGTCGGGGTGGATGACCTGCGGGAGACTGGCATGTCCAATATGTATACACCATACAAAATCTTTTAGATTGAAGCATGGTGGAAAAATAACTTGGTTTGATTGCCACAGAAGATTTTTGCCAGAGACTCATCCTTTCAGGCATAATAAAGATGCCTTTTTGAAAGGAAGACGAGAGCGATCTGCGGCTCCCTCTCGAATGACGGGTGATAAAACTTGGGATGTCGTGCAGCACTTGCCCAAGGTAACCGATTTGCCCGTCAAGCACTCTAAAATTTCAGGTTACGGTGTGGACCATAATTGGACCAAACAATGCATATTTTGAGAGTTGCCCTATTGGAAGGATAATATTGTCCGTCACAATTTGGATGTAATGCACATTGAGAAAAAAAAATTTTGACAACATAATAAATACTGTCATGGATGTAAAAAACAAAACAAAAGATAACGAGAAGGCTAGACTTGACTTGTTGGAGTATTGCAAGCGTCCGGAATTATATCTACAGTATCTTCCAAACGGTAAAGTGTTGAAGCCACAGGCCACTTTCACTTTAACCATTGAACAACGCCGCGAATTATGTGATTGGATTAAATGTCTGAAGATGCCTGATGGGTATGCATCGAACTTGGGAAATTGTGTTGATCAATCTGGAACAAACCTGCTTGGTATGAAGAGCCATGACTGTCACGTCTTTATGCAACGTTTGCTCCCAATGGCGCTAAATGCACTCGCACCTAATGTTTGGAAGCCTTTAACGGAAATAAGTCAATTTTTTAAAGAAATGTGCTCAACAGAATTAAGTGCGGCAAATCTATTACAATTGGATAGTAACATTCCTATTATTTTATGCAAATTGGAACGCATTTTTCCGCCTGGATTTTTTGACTCAATGGAGCACTTGACTGTACATTTGCCGTTTGAAGCTGCGATGTGTGGTCCAGTGCAATACCGGTGGATGTATCCTTTCGAGAGGTAGTTTAAATAATTATGAATTTTAAATTTCATGTATTAAAATAAATAATGGAAACTATCAATTATAAAAACTTAAAACAACTTACGTTTGTAGGTACTTACATAACTTAAAGGGAATGGTGAAGAACAGAGCAAAAGTTGAAGGATCAATTTGTGAGGCATACTTAAACCAAGAGTTGTCGTATTTTTCATCTTATTATTTTGAAAGTCACATCCACACCAAAAGTACAAGACCTCGTCGTAATGAGGACGACGTCTGTTCTGATGATGAGCGACATTATACTTTGTCTGTATTCAAACGAGCTGGTAAGTCAGGAAGAAAATGCAAGGAACGTTATTTGACTGATGATGAGTGGAGCAAAGCTGCATTACATGTACTCATCAATTGTGAAGAAGTTGTCCCCATATTTGAGTAAGTGTTATCTTTAACAATTTATGTATAATTTGTTAAGATGACTCTGACAAATTTCCAATACTTTGTAGGATGTATAGATCAGCCGTTCGATACAATTGACCACACCTAACTGAGCAAGAGAATGAGGAATCCGTCGAGAATAATTTTGTTGAATGGTTTAAACTCTATGTGAGTAATTTATTATACATAATAAATACTTAGCCATATTTGCGTCTCACACACTGTGTGGTTTAAAAAAAAAATCTTTCATATAATATATTGATTGAAAATATTCGTATATGTAGGCGCATAATCCAAAAAATAATGTTGAAAATCAGTATTTGCTTGATTTGGCTTGGGGTCCAATGAAGAAGGTCAAGACCTTCAATAGGTTCTACTGTAATGGATATATGTTTCATACAGAAGATATGACCCCACATACGAAGACCTCAAATTCTGGCGTTTGTGTAATAAGTGATGGGGGTACAAACTTTTATGGTATGCTCAAGGAAGTTATCAAATTAGAGTATCCTGGTGAGCCTCAAAAAGAGGTTGTGATATTCAAATGTATTTGGTTTGATTCGGTATCGAATAGGGGTATAAAGGTACACCCCCAGTATGATATTGTTGAAATAAAAATAAATGAGAGATACCCGAAAGATGATCCCTTCATCCTTGCGCAACATGCATCTCAAGTGTATTACGTCCCTCACCCCGGTACTAGAAGAGATAAATCGCAGTGGCTATTTGTTATCAAAACAAGACCACGGGGTCGAGTTGTGAGCCAAGATAATACTGATGACCCATTGCAAGAGTCATTCGGCTACGTGAATGGTGTCATCGATAATGAACCGACGGGTAATCTCGCTGATTCTACGGGTGCTGTTGAAGAGGTCAATCAATTATACACTGAGCACATGGCTAATGATCATATATTAGTTGATGAATTGGGTCAAAGTGTCGAGGCAGAAGAATTAAACTCTGAGTTTGAAGAAGATGAGGAGGATGATGATGAAAATATGCCTCAGTATGACGATGATGCTGAAGACGAAGACGAAGACGGAGGTGAAGAAAATGAAGATGAAGAAGACGAAGATGATGATGAGTAAAATTTACTATTAATGAATATTTTGTTTGGTTTGATTTTTCTTTGCTATAAACATATATATATATGTGATTGCTATGATTGTTGTTTAGTGGCTGATTGAAATATTTAATGTAATGTGAAAAGACTCATGTTAAGTGATGTTTTTGCTATGAATTTTTTAATATAAATATAACAGGTTTGTGCTGTTTGATGTTTTTATTATGAATGCAGATGACAGGTTCTAGAAAGGGAAAGGACAAGGTCACTAATAGTGGAGGAGGTTCCAACCGCTGTGGCCTCCGCATGCCCCCTACAACGGGCGTTCACATTCGAGACGAGCCGTATGACGACTCTCATCATCAGACACCAATCCCTAGCGATGATGAGCCTATTACTGATGATATGCCGACGGAGACTTCCGATAATAACAGAATTGATGGAAAGATGGTTATTTATCCACGGGGACATGAGTAAGTTTGCTTTTGTATTGCCTTTAAGTTATAATTATTCACTTTTTGTTTGTTGTTTAAATAACAGTGATATTTATTAGGTTCAATCTTGCTTTGGAGACCGTGAGGACGACCGCCCGTATTTTCACAAACGGGTATACAGAGCCATGGGAGAGGTGGAAGGAGATCCCTCAAACTAGACACATGTGGTTCGGCGAATTCCAAGTAAGTCTTGATGCATATACAAATTTTCTTTTACGTTTTTTTCATTCGTAATTTTATAAGTTCTCTATTTTTTCATTGTGTAGAGGGTATATTATTGGCGACCTGACCAACATGACGCTATTTGGAAAACTTTTGAGCATAAGGGATCGGAGCTCCTAAAGAATAGGCTTAACAAGGGGGTTGCCCAGTTTTCTTAAAAAGAGCGCAGTGAACAAAGCTAATCGGGCATCCGATTCTTGTGGAAGGGGAATGACCGGCCACAAAGGTGGTTCCAAATCTCACCTAACTTATAATGACGAGCTGGTTAGTATGTGTATTTCATAAGTACTTCAAAATGATGATTTACGGGTGATTATTGTGTTATATAGTATTAAAATATTACATGTCTTATCACAGGAAGCTCAATTGGGGTATAGTCCTACCATGGATCAGTCATTACTACATCTTTACTCTTATAAAGATGAGAATGGGGAAATGAAATGGGCTGATCAGAGGGCGGAGCGTTCATTTGTGAGTATTCATTATTTTTCAATTTTAAAATTGGTTTTTTTTGACATATCAAGTAATGTTTCAACCTCAAAACTCGTAGAACGCATTTAAGGAGAAGTGGGAAGAAATTAATTCCCAACCGCCTCCTCAATCTGCTGATGGCACCCCCCTATCTCGACCATCCAAGCTCGATGTAAGTCAAAATAACTTTCATTTTTTTTTCATATTTTAATATAATATATAGATACATATTAATGGTATATTATGACTAAATCTAATTATATTCACGGATTTATAGGTGTGGAAGGAGACTGTGGCTAAACCGAATAAGGGTCGGTGGTACGGCGTGCCAGGTGGATCACCTAGTACGGGAAGTTCGAGCTCCCAGACTTATCCTCCGAAATGGGAGGATCCGGGTACGATTGAGTTGAGGCGAAGGTTCGACAGGTTCGAGGAGAAACAATCATCTGAATTAACTGAGGTGAAGCAGACCCTCAATGCCGTGCTTCAGAGCATTCAACTTTTGACCCAAGGAGCAGTCGCCTCTTCACCTAATCAGCCACACCCGTCAGCTGGTTCACCTCATGTACATGTACAGTCCACCCCCTCCCAACAAAGGGGTTCTCGTAGGACTTCATCGGGAGGACAGTGATCCACCTCTAGACACACTCCTCCAAATTACATACGTGATGACGAGTACAATGATAATGATGATGATGATGTTGGACCTTTTTAGACATTGACACGTCTTGATATTTTAATAACTTGTACTCTCTAACTACTATAAGTTTGTATTGTATTAGCAATATTTGAATCTTTCTACGTTTTAGTCAACGAAATATTTGGTGTTTGTTGGATGATCCGTGATCGTTATTTTGGTTTCTATTTGATGATGCATTTGGTGTTAGACGATCCATGATCGTTATTTTAGTGTATAATTTGATGATACATTTGGTATTGGACGATCCGTGATCGTCATCTTGATTGGATACATTGGAATGTTTGGGTTTTTTAATTGCAGGCTGGTTCGGAACGAAAAAAAATCAAATTCACAGATTTCTGGCCCAATTAGCCACGGCAGAGCCGTGGCTAAGCCGTGGCCCTTAGCCACGGCCAGGCCCCGTGCGATGTTTGGGTGGCCAACGTTGGCCACGGCTCGCCCGTGGCTAAGCGCCACGGTTTGACCGTGGCTAACAAGCCGTGGCTCTAGTTAGCCACGGAAAAAATCCGTGGCTAATCCGTGGCCAATCCGTGGCTAGTTCCCTTGGCCACGGATTTTTTGCCAAATCTGTGGCCTTTTTTCCATCAAATATTCTTCTTTAGCACATTTCATGTAATCACCTAACATACAAAGTATGTTGGCCACGTACGACCTCACTTTCAAGTACATTAAAGTGATTAACACTACATGCCCAAAGTCGCAATATTTCAAGATTTAGAATCCATGCATATGAATTATTCATTTTAGATAGTAGTTCAAAATGAATAATTCAAATGGTCCAGTTCGGTGTTCCAATCTCATTGGTGAACATCAACATGCTATAACTTGAATCACAATTCCCATGATTAAAGACAAATCATCATTTATAGTATATTATAGTCTTAGCAGATAAGATCAAATTCTCTTATCACCGACTATGAACACAAACAATAATGTATGGTTTTAGTAATTTAAGTTTTTTCATGAAACAACACTTTCATTTAAATTAAAACCATGCATCATTAAATATTATGTCCATCTAATGATATAATTGTAAATACACATAACTTGCAACAAATTCAATTTCATAAATAAATAAAATAATAAAATATTATTATTTAAATTGGATTTCAGGGCACATATTCCTAACAGCGCCCCCCCCCCCCCCCGGCATCCCTCTGCCTATTAGGGTTACACATACACAAACGACACACTTATAGAAAAAGGAATTCCATCAATTCTTGTGTAACTAAAGAAGGGTTAAGAGGGTGAAACCAATTTATTTCTCAAGCCATCTCATCACGGTAATGGCTTCTGTATTAGTTATAAAATCTAACCATTATGTTCTTGTTAAATTATTTAATCGAGAGCTTGGATTTATGTATGAAAGTTAAATTTATAATGATAAATCTCAAAGCATTAAGATTTAACAAGTGGTATCAGAGCGAGTGTTTCAAATAAGTAATTCTATGATTAATGTTTAATGATTTGATGAAATATATATATATATATATAATAATGATGACATTTCTTTTAACATGTTATATGTATTAGGTCGTGGAATTAACATAGATTTTGTTTTCTATTTTTTTATATGAAAAGGGCATATCATGATGACATGAATGATAATGATCAACAAGCTACAACGCATATGATAAATTGTTTTGCATGTCTTATACAAAACACAAACAATATTTATTTACATGATATGTGACTGATCTTGACGATGATGATGGCTTTTAGTCGACGTTCGTGTTATGGTTTATTTATTTATTTTATGATGTTTTGTGAATAAATAAATTTTATGTGTTGTGAATTTATGTTGCAATTTCATTACATGACATTAATTTTTGCAAATATGTATATACATATATATACGTTGATTTAAATATAATGTAGCATATAATTGTATATATTAATATCTTATATCTACATACATTAGAGTTTTATATATTAATTTTAATTTATTTTATTAGTTTAATATTAATTTATATTAATTAAGTAATGCACTAACAAATTAATTTAATTTTATATAATATATTTTTTGTATAAATTTTACAACATAAATTGTTTTTTTAATTAGCTGTCTACATTAGTTTTATATATTAACTAGTTAATTTGTAAATTAAGATTTTTTAAAAATTTTTGATAAGGGAACTTTTTGTGTAATTTTATTTTTAATTTTTGGATAAAAATTCTTTGTCCTACAAACTATGCGCATTTTTGGACTTTACCATCTAAACTTTTTTTTTAATTTTTTGACATTTGCCATCTAAACTTTGCATTTTTTATAAATTGCCATATAGAAGCATTCTTCGGTAGAATATTCCATTGGGATTTTTATTACAAAATGTAAGGTACATGTAATACTACACTCTTCTTTTAAGTTCCAATTCAAAATTTGTTCATCTAATTTTAATATTTTACCTTTAATTTTTTAAATATATCGATATAATAATAAAATATTTTTTTTAAAAAATTAAAGGGACAAAATTAATTTATTTCATTGAATTCAATTTGTTTATATTATTTTGATAATTTACCTTCAATGCATATGCTTATGAATTAAAAAATAAAATATTTATTTCACAACTCTATTCATGTATTTGATATATTTGGAAAAATTGAATGTAAAATATCAAAAGTAGATAAATAAACTACGAAAATTGAACTTAAAGAGTTTAAAAGATTAAATATTAATTTATTTCATAATTTTATCTGTATATTGAAAAAAAAATTATCCTTTTAACTTCAAAAGAATAATTTATTTCATAATTTAACCATATGTTAGATATATTTGAAAAAAAAATATTGAAGAAAAATATTAAAATTAGATAAATAAATTTTAAGAATTGGGCTTAATGGCTTTACAAATAATTGATATTGCTTTAATGAATGATTTGGAACAAAAATTGAATATGTACAAGTGGTATGAAAGATGGTATTCAAGTTTAGCCACCTACAACCAAGGTTTGAATCCTAACCATACAAAGTATTTTTGGGGTGGGATTTAGCCATCTAAAATGATGAATTTGCCCCTAGTTAGGTCATATGACATGCATGTGATGGAATCTTGGCAGAATACTCTACCGAAAAATGCTTTTGTATGACAGTCAGTAAAAAAAATTAAAGTTTAGAAGGAAAACATCAAAAATAATTAAATAAAAAAATAAATGGTGAAATCCAAAAACGGATGTAGTTTGGAATTTTTATCCCTTTTTTTTTCTTAGATGGTTTTTTTGAAGCACTACTAGAAAAAACGCAATTAGCCACGGATTTTGCAAAAAATTCGTGGCCAAGAAGATTAGCCACGGAAAGGCCACGGATTGGCCACGGAAAAATTCCGTGGCTAACCATGGCCACGGCCATTTAGCCACGGTCGCGGTTAGCCACGGTCAAGCCGTGGCCAACATTGGCCACTTTTACCCTGAAACGGCCTGGCCGTGGCCAAGCCGTGGCTAAGCTAATGTCAGTGTAAAGATTAGCCACGGCTAAGCCTTGGCTAATCAGTGGCTCATTTGGGCAGAAATCAACAGATTTCTACCGCTTTCGTTCCAAACCAACCTGCACCCTATTTTTCGTATTGCTACTCAAAAAACACCAACATTCCAACAATACATCATTTTATATCAATTATAAATTCAAAATGACGATCACAGATCGTCCATTACCAAAAATTCATCATCAAATATTAAATCAAAATGACGATCATGGATCGTCAACGTCAAATATATCGTCAAATATTGCTAATACATTACTAACTTAAAGCAGTTAGGGAATACACAAACTGTTTGTCGTAATAAAAATTATTAAAATATCAGAAAGTGTCCGTCTACTAAGGTCCAATACCATCATCGTTCTCATCATCATCGTCGCGCACGTCATCACGTACGTAATTTGGAGGCGTGTACCTGGAGGTGGATCGCTGCCCTCCCGATGAAGTCCTATGGGAACTCCTCTGTTGGATGGGTGTGGGTTGTATATGAGGTGAACCAGCTGACGGGTGTGGCTGATTAGGCCAAGAGGCGAAAGCACCTTGGGTCAAACTTTGAATGCTCTGAAGCAAGGCATGGAGTGTGTGCTTCATCTCAGTCAATTCAGAGGATTGTTTCTCCTCAAACCTTCGCTTCAACGCAAGCGTGGATGGATCCTCCCATTTCGGGGGGTAAGTATGAGAGCTTGAAGTTCCCGTACTACGTGATCCAACTGGTACGCCGTACTACCGACCCTTATTCGGTTTAGCCACGGTCTCCTTCCACACCTATAAATTTGTGAATAAAATTAGATTTAGCCATAATATATCATTCATATGTATCTATATATTATTTTAGAATAATGAAAAAGTTAAGAAAATGTTTTGACTTAGATTGAGCTTAGATAGTCGAGGTAGGGGAGTGCCATCAACAGATTGAGGAGGCGGTTGGAAATTAATCTCTTCCCACTTCTCCTTAAATGCGTTCTACGAGTTTTAAAGTTGAAACATTAGCAACAAAGTCAAAATATCAATATTAAAATTGAAACATAATGAATACTCACAAATGAACGCTCCGCCCTCTCATCAGACCATTTCATGTCCCCATTCTCATCTTTATAAGAATAAAGATGGATGAACGACTAATCCACGGTCGGGGGTTCCTCCAATTGAGCTTCCTATAATAAGAGATATAATATTTTTAAAAAACTATCACTATCAAACATAATTTTGAAGTACTAATGAAATACACATACTAACCAACTCGTCGTTGTAAGTGAGGTGAGATTTTGAACCCCCTTTATGGCCGGTCATTCCCTTTCCACTAGAATCAAAAGCTCGATTAGCTTTGTTCACCGTGCTCTTTTTAAGAAAACTTGGCAACCCTCATTTTGTTTGCAGCTCCTGCCAAGCGTCATCTCTGATCCACTCAGGCTTCTTATTTTTATGACAAGCCTTGTTAAGCCTATTATTCAGGAGGTCTGATCCCTTGTGTGCTCAAAAGTTTTTCAAATGGTGTCATGCTGGTCAGGTCTCCAATAATACACCCTCTAATACAATGAAAAAACATATAACATATACAATAATGAATAAAAATATATATAAGAAAAATTTGTATATATATCAAGACTTACTTGGAATTCGGAGAACCATATGTGTCTAGTTTGTAAAGGGATTTCCTTCCACCTCTCCCATGGCTCTGTATACCCGTTCGTAAAAATGTGGGTAATCGTCCTCACGGTCTCCAAGGCAAGATTGAACCTAATGAATATAACTTTTATATAAACAACAATGGACATATGAATAATAATATCTTAAATAATGAACAAAAATAAACTTACTCATGTCCTCGTGAATAAATAACCCGCTTCCCGTCAACTCTGTTATTATCGGAAGTCTCCGTCGGCATATCATCACTAATCGGCTCGTCTTCGCTAGGGGATGGTGTGTGATGATGACAATCGTCGTACGGATCGTCTCGAATGTGAAGGTCCGTCGTAGGAGCATGTGGAGGCCACGTCGGTTGGATCCTCCTCCACTACCGGTAACCTTCTCCTTTCCTTTTCTAGAACTTGTCATCTGCATTCATAGCAAATATATCATACAGCACGAACCTTTTTACATTCATGTTAAAAAATTCATAACAAACACATCGCACAACAAGTTTCTTTTCACATTACATTAACTAATTATTCAATCAATTGCAATACAACAATCATATCAACTATATATATATATATATGTTCATAGCAACGAAAAATCAAACCAAACAAAATTTTTATTGATAGTAAATTTTAGTCTTCATCATCTTCGTCTTCTTCATCTTCATCTTCGTCCTCATCATCCTCATCATATTGAGCCATAATTTTGGCATCATCCTTATCATTTTCAAACTCAGAGTTCAATTCTTCTTCCTCAGCACTTACCCATTTCATCAACTAATGCATGCTCATTAGCCACGTGCGCGATGTATAATTGGTTAACCTCTTCTATGGCACCCGTACAATCAACGAGTTTACCCGTCGGTTCATTATCGATGACACCATTAACGGTGCCAGATGACTCTTGCAATGGATCATGATTATTATCTTCATTCACGACTCGACTTCGTGGTCTTGTTTTGATAACAAACCTCCATTGCGATTTATCTCTTCTAGTACCGGGGTAAGGGGCGTAATCACTTGAGATACATGTTGCGCAAGTATGAAAGGGTCATCTTTTGGGTATCTCTCATTAATTATTATTTCAATAATATCATACTGTGGGTGTACCTTTATACCCCTATTTGATATCGAATCAAACCAGATATATTTGAACATCACAACCTCTTTTTGAGGCTCACTGGGATACTCTAATTTGATAACTTCCTTTAGTATATCATAAAAGTTTGTACCCCCGTCACTTATTACACAAACGCCAGAATTTGAAGTCTTTGTATGTGGGGTCATGTCTTCTGTATGGAATAAATATCCATTACAGTAAAACCTGTTGAAGGTCTTGACATTTTTCATTGGACCCCAAACGAAATCGAGCAAATACTGATTTTCAACATTATTTTTCGGATTATGCGCCTACATATAAAAATATTTTCAATTAGCATATTATATTAAAGACGCAAATTTAATTAAGTCTTTATGCTGTATAATAAATTACTCACATAGAGTTTAAACCATTCAACAAAATTATTCTCGATGGATTCCTCAATCTCTTGCTCTGTTAGATGTGGCCAGTTGTATTGAACGACTGATCTATACATCCTACAAAGTGTTAAGAATTTGTCAGGAACATCTACATTTCTCATAATACATTATATACAAAAATGTTAAAGATAATACCCACTTTATGATGGGGGCAACTTCATCACAATTGATAAGTAAATGTAATGCAGCTTTACTCCACTCATCATCAGTCAAAAACCGTTCCTTATATTTTCTTCCTGACTTACCAACTCGTTTGAATATAGACAAAGTATAATGCAACTCATCATCAGAACAGACGTCGTCCTCATTACGATGAGATCTTGTACTTATAGTGTGGATGTGACTTTCAAAATAATAGGATAAAAACATGCGACAACTCTTGGTTTAAATATGCCTCACATATTGATCCTTCAACTTTTGTTCTGTTTTTCACCATCCCTTTAAGTTATGTAAGTACCTACAAATGTAGTTGTTTTAACTTTTTAAAAATGAAATTTCTTCATAATTTATGAGCCATATATGGAATATAAAATTCAAAATAATTTAAACTACCTCTCGAAAGGATACATCCACCGGTATTGCATGGGACCACACATGGCAGCCTCAAACGGCAAATGTACAGTCAGGTACTCCATTGAGTCAAAAAAACCTGGAGGAAGAATGCGTTCCAGTTTGCATAAAATGATAGGAATGTTACTATCCAATTGTAATAGATTTCCCTCACTTAACTCTGTTGAGCACAATTCTTTAAAAAATTGACTTATTTCAGTTAAAGGCTTCTAAACATTCTGTGTGAGTGCATTTAGCGCCATTGGGAGCAAACATTGCATGAAGATGTGACAATCATGGCTCTTCATACCGTGCAAGTTAGTTCCGAATTGATCAACACAATTTTTCAAGTTCGATGCATAACCGTCGGGCATCTTCAGACATTTACTCCAATCACATAATTCGCGGTGTTGTTCAATAGTTAAAGTGAAAGTTGCCTTTAGCTTCAACACTTTACCGTTTGGAAGATACTGTAGATGTAACTCCGGACGCGTGCAATAATCTGACAAGTCAAGTCTAGCTTTCTCGTTATCTTTTGTCTTATTTTTTACATCCATGACAATATTTATTATGTTGTCAAAATTTTTTTTCTCAATGTGCATTACATCCAAATTGTGGCGGACGAGATTATCCTTCCAATACGGCAACTCCCAAAAAATCCATTATTTGGTCCAATTGTGGTCCACACCGTAAGCTGGAATTTTTGAGTGTCTGACGGGCATATCAGTTACTTTGGACAAGTGCCGCGCAAAATCCCATGTTTGACCACCCGTCATTCGAGAGGGAGCCTCAGATCGCTCACGTCTCCCTCTCAAAAAAACAGCTTTATTTTGCCAAAACGGATGGGTCTCTGGCAAAAACTGTCTATGGCAATTGAACCACGTCATTTTTCCACCATGCTTTAATCTAAATGATTTTGTATGGTGCATACATATGGGACATGCCAGTCTCTCGCACGTCATCTACCCCGACAACATTCCATATGCAGGAAAGTCATTAATTGTCTACATAAGGGCAGCTCTTAAACGAAAGGTGTATCTCCTTGACACATCGAACGTTTCAACCCCGTCTGACCACAACTCTTTCAACTCGTCAATTATAGGTTGCAAATACACATCAATTCTGTCCTTTGGATTGCGCGGCCCAGGAATCAAACATGTTAGAAACATATATGGGGCAGTCATGCACATTTCGGGAGGTAAATTATAAGGGGTAATAATAACCGGCCAACAAGAATATGATTTAGCTGTTTGATCGAAATGATTAAATCCATCAGCACACAATCCAAGCCTAATGTTTCGCGGTTCGGCCGCAAAATTTGGATGTTTCTTATTGAAATACTTCCACGCTATGCCATCCGAAGAATGACAAAGAACACCAGACTTTGCTACATGCTCATGGTGCCACCTCATTTGCTCGGCTGATTTTTCAGAGGTATACAACCTTTTCAACCATAGAATTAGTGGCATGTAGTGCATTCTTTTGTAAGGAACACGGGTAATGCTCCCCGTACGTGATGGTTTAAATCTAGGATGATGACATAATGCACATTCATCCAATTGAGCACGTTCTTTATAAAAATAGCACACATCCTTCAATGCAGCAATCAATTTTCAGAGATGTCAGTCCCAATTTTCTCGTTAATTTTTTGGCTTCATAATAATTGTTGGGAACATGATTCTCTATCGGATTTGATGTTTTTATAAGATCAGCCATTCTATCAAAGAATCCCTGTGGCATATTATAATCTGATTTCAATGTCATCATTTGAAGAGTCAATGATAATTCTGTCTATGACTCACATCCTGACCACAACGGATGATTAGCTGCCTCCAATAAGTCATAAAATTGTTGAGCTTCATTATTATGAGATTATTCAATAATATGACTCATTCCAACAGCATTTCGCTTAGAATTCTGCCACGGATTATTTTCATGAAAATCAGTCTTTTCCATAGCATCATAGACCAAATTTTCATAATTTCTTAACCCTTCTATGATATTGACATAACCATAAGTACTTGGACCGACAACTTCAACATTCCAATTTTCTGAAGCAATCTCCCCATGTACAGTCCAATACCAATAATTTGGTTGAAATCCATACTTTAAAAGATCATATTTTACATTGCTAGCATTCTTGTATTTTCCATTTTCACATTTAAAACACGGGCACCTAAAACAACCGTTGTCAAGTTTGCATTGTGGTTGTGAGGTTGCAAAGTCAATAAACTGACCCAAATCGTATAAAAATTCATTTGTAAGGTCTGTTCGATCGGGCAATAACCGATTATACATCCAACTTCGATTCACACGTATATTATCCATTTTCTGTAACAAACATAATTATGTCATTTAGTCACCGCTGAAGTTCATATTTCAACTTTGCCAACAAACATACATGTAAGAACAATATCAATACCATACCATACAAAACAAGCGTAATCATCATAACATATCTCACAAGCAACATATATAGAACCGAAAAAAATGTGCATTTCATATTTAAAATCATATTTCACGAACAAAATAAATATACATATACTCATCAAAACAAATTAGTAACTCAATATATATACTACGGTACGACCGCGCATATCATATTTGAAAACATATTTCACGAATAAAACAAATATACATATACTCATCAATACCAAATGTCTAAAAAACAATACATATACCACCGTAGACAAATTTGGGATAATTTAAAACATATCTCAATTAAAACATACATACATATACATTTCTCAAAACACATATATCTCAAAATAAATTGTGGGTAATTTAAATCATACCTTCAATTTTGAAACCACCAAACTTGTGAATATATAAAAACCTAACAATAATTATCAAAAAATTCCAAACAAACAAAAAAATATTAGCAATAATTTTCAAATTATAAAAGCTTTGGGCTTGGGGAGGGGGAGGGGGGCTGGGGGGAGGGAAGGGGGAAGGGTTTAGGGCCGGGGTGGGGGTAGGGGGGAGGGTTTGGGCCGTTTGGGGAGGGGGAGGAGGGACGGGTTTGGGTGTGGGGGTATAGGAGAGATCGGGAATGGGGGGGGGAGGGGGAGCGGGGATGGCGGCTAGGTTGGTGGGGTGGCGGCTGCCGGCGGCGTGGCTGGCATGAGAGGGCAGCCGGCGGCATGGCGAGGCGGGGGTGCGGCCGCAGCAGTCATAGAGCGCGGGGCTGGGCTAGTGGGGGGCGCGGGGGGCCGGGGGGGAGGGGTGACCGTGGCAGTCGCCGGCGGGAAGGCACCACCGCGGGAGTGGGCGGGGGGGCGAACGGGGATGGGACGGGGTGGAAGTTTTAATTACCTTGTGGGGGGAAGAAGAGGGGGAGGGAAAAAAATTCTTAAGTGTTAGATATATAGGTAGTTTTAGCCACAGATTAGCCACGGGCCACCGATCTAAATTAGCCACAGCCTGGCTGTGGCTAATCTGTGGCTAAACTCAGCCACCGATCTACTTTAGCCATGACCAGGCCACGGCTTAGCCACGGCTTAAATATTTTTTTTTTCGGTTGAAAACTTACCCATGGCTAATACATTTCCAATTTGTGTTTATCCACATTTCAAATTTCTCGAGTTTAGCACAAAATTTAAGATATAATTATATAATTGGAATGATGATAATTCATAAATCGAAATCATATATATATATTTGACAAAATAAACAACATTAGTCAGTTATATATGCGATTGATATATATATCAATCGCATCGGTATTTATATACGCTCTTATATATATAGCGCACATATATATATAATACTCTTCTATCTATATGTAGTGATATTATATATGTTTTACATATATATATATTGTTTATAACCCAATAATGAATATTAATCAATTATATATTAATTTATTTAAGTAATAATAGAAAATGGAAGAAAACATTTATCTTAAAAAAATGATTTAAAATGAGCACTTTTCAAATAGAAAAAAAAAATTAAACAAACGGCTAGCCACGGGCTGGCCGTGGCTGAGTTAGCCACGGTCTAGTCGTGGCTAATAGCCACGGCCTAGCTACGGCTAATCCGTGGCCCTTGGCTACGGAACAGCCACGGTCTGGCCATGTGTAACTTAGCCACGGTTAAGCCGTGGCTAATAAATGGTGGTAAATTTCATGCCAATTTTAGTCACGAAAATTAGCCATGGGTAATCCGTGGCTAAGGTTTAAAAAAAATATATTTTTCCAAATCCATAGCTAATCCGTAGCTAATAGCCACGGCCTAGCCACGGATTTTTCCCGTGGCTAAAATCCGTGGCTATTTGATCAGTTTTTAGTAGTGAAGGTTTTTAAGTAGTATAGGAGTCAAAATGCTATTGAACCCATAAATTTTTTTGTTGGAAATCATCCATTATGACTTAATTTGGGAATTTTCATTGGATTTGAGACCAAATTTGAGAACAAAGACTTTATGGGACTCAATTTATAAAAGACCATTTTGTGGGACAGAATTAACATTTTTCCCACAAAAACTTTGTTTCTATTATAATTAATGCTATTTTAAGAAATATTATTACTAATAATGTTAATGCATTATATATGTGTTGAGATTGTTTCTACCAGTGTACGGATGACCCAAATAATAAAAAAATGAGTAGAGTATTATTCCTATGAGTAACAGGATTGTCAAGTATTGACTTTGTAAATTCTTTACTATTTAGACTTCGAACTTTTGACGAAAATTTAGAAAAGTAAAATAAAAACATGAGTAAATAATGTAAAAGAAAAAAATGAGTAAGAAAAACTAGGGCCTAGGTTTCATCAATCGAGTCCTTTTCAAATGATTGTTCAAACAATCTTAGATTTGATATTTTATCATCCCACGATCCAACTCATGAAAATATTTGTAATCTCCTTTTGTAAATAAACAAATGTACCATAGAATACTATGTATCTACTTTTGTGGTCACATACAGATTTAACGGCCTTTAACGCATAAGAGTTGTGTTAATTAAAAAGAACACACTAATTAATATAACTGATCGCACAAGAGTATGATTATTTCTAACCTGACATTAGAATTTTGTGACAAGATTCCATTGTCACTAAATTGTCACAATCGGTATGCCACTAATTGTCAATTTTGCACTATGTTGTCACTTTTTTACAATATGTTGTTGCCATTGACATTTTGCAAACTATATTTTGTGACAACATAATTTTGTTGTCACTAAATATATATAATTAGTGACAGCTTTTTCATCACCACTTGTTATATTGTCACTAATTTAGTCATGTTCTTATAGTGTCGGTGTGGCGTATTGCATTTAACCTCACTTCATGCATAGTGTGAAAAATATAGAATGATAAATTTTGGAATTAAAAAATTGGTATCCAAATTGTTAATAATATAGTGGAAATGTTTGATTTGGTCCTCTATATTATATTTATGTTGTGATTTCGCTAAACATTAAAAGGCTAGCTAAAATTGTAAATTGTAAAAGACAACTATCATTTTAGATACAAGAATGACTTTCTTTTTATCTAGGACGAATTACACTGAACACCCTTGATGTTAGGCTAATTTACGAGAAACCCCCTATTTTTTCAAAAATTACCAAAAACCCACTAAGGTTATACCCATATTACAACTAGCACCAAGCTTTAGATTGACTTATTTTAATTTTCAAAAATACCCATTCTCCTTTTTTTGGGCAATTTACGCTGACCACCCCTGAGGTTAGATTACTTTACGAGAAGCCCCCTGTGGTTTCAAAAATTAACAAAAATCCTCTAAGGTTATGCCCATATTACAACTAGCACCTACTAATAAATAATGTTAATTCAAGCATTGTTATGTTATATTTCAGAACTTCGACAATAAATACGACATAAGATATTCTTTCGGGTATAGAGTGTAACTAACCATTTATTTTAATTATGTTCTATATTATAAATTTATACTAAATATACGTAATATGTGCTAAATTTATATTTGAGAAAAATATAATTCTATGTGCTGCATATATCCATAATGTGAAATGAGAAATATAAACATTAATTGAAATAAAAAAATTGAAATTAAGTAATGCACTTGAAAACTTTATTTATAATTCAATAGAACATAAATTTTAACCTGCTTGAGGACTCTAACTCATTTCTCTTAAAATTTACTCTGTATTAGCGATAATACGTCATACTTGATGTGTTAGTAGATACTTTTAATGCATTAAATTCAAAATGTTTATTTGAATAAATAATCACATTTTTTTTCAAATCTATTGCACGAAAATTTTATGATAACAATATTACAGAGGGAAAGAAAAAAGAATTAATATTGTGGATAAGTTAACCTAAGTAGGTGTTAGTTGTAATATAGGTATAACCTCAGGAAATTTTTGGTAATTTTTGAAACTACATGAGTTTTCTCATAAATTAGCCTAATCTCATAGTGGCCAGTATAAGTCACCCAAAAAAGGGAAATGGGTATTTTTAAAAATTGAAATAAGTCAACTTAAGGCTAGGTGCTAGTTATAATATGGGTATAACTTTAGGGGTTTTTGATAATTTTTGAAAAATAAGGGATTTCTCGTAAATTAGTCTAACCTCGGGGGTGGTCAATGTAATTTGTAATTGTATTTGAAGGCCTTTGACTTTTTTTGTGTGTGTAATTGTATTTTCCTAAAATATCCTTTTTACTCCCCCTTTCATTTCCACTCCCTTTCTCCCAACAAAGTGTTTTTTGCTTTTCTTTTTTATTCTCATCTCTCTCCCCTCATTTATCCTCTCACATTTTTCATTTTAAATTTATTATTTATTTTTTAATCAAAAAGTATTTTATTTTTAAATTTATTTTTTCACTCATAATAAATCTAATAAATACATTTTTAATAATTAAAAATAGTATAGATAATAAAAATATTTAAGAAATATATATAATTCACATAGAATTTAACAAAGAAAAATGATTTTCTACCATTAAATTGAACCAGTTAATTAGATTATATTCATTCTTATTTTGCATATGCATCGAATGTACCTGATAGGTAGATATACTAGTAATAGTATAATTCTTTACCTCCACATTGTTGATTTTTCTCTCTGTTGTTTCCCCTTAGCAGTTCCATTTTATGGGTGCCACACTTACGCATCCACTCAACAACATTTACGAGTTAGATTGTTTATGCTTTGACTAAATTTGATGGTTGGTGAATTTCGATCCAAATGGCTATGCATATGCATGTGTGTGAGTTAATATGATAAGGACCAAAGATATGATGATGAATCGAGTAAAAACTCTTGGGGGTGAAAGTGGAGAATGAAGTGCGTTTCGGGAAGGATGTGCTAATTGACATTCTACTTTATCTTCCCATTAAATCATTGATGCGATTCAAGTGCATCTCAAAATATTGGTGTAGTTTGATTGAAAGCCCTGGTTTTGTCTCTAGGCATCTTGAACATGGTTGTAGGGATCAAATTCTACTGGTGAAGAACTATTTGCCTCCACAGAATTGCGAGGAGATTTGGTCTGGTGGAGATGATGTGTTGTCTTTCCACGATCTTAATTGTCCAAATTTGCTTGTATTACCAAATCTTTTCATCCCATTTTTGAAAGATATGGAATTCCATGAATTTGTTCTTCTTTTAGGACCATGCAATGGGCTTGTTTGTGTAGCATTTTACGAAACCATAATTTTGTGCAACCCCACATTGCGTGAATTTGAATTGCTTTCTCCAAGCCCTTTTGCTTGTCCAGAGGGTTATGAAACCATTCATAAGGGAGTAGGATTTGGCTTTGATTCTAATACTAATGGTTACAAGTTTATCCGAATGTGGGAAATAGATGTAAGCGTTACTGGGTATGAGGCTGGTTATGCTCAGGAGGAGCGTTATAGCAGGATCAATTTGTACAATTCAAATACTGGTTGTTGGAAAGTAATTGACGCAATGGTGCCATCAGTTACAGGTGATCCTGGATTTGATCTCCTATTAAATGGCACATACTATTGGATCACATGGGAATACATTGAAGGACCGCCACCTATGCGTGTTATTCTTTCTTTCGATATGAGCACCGAGGTTTTCCAAAATATTGAGTTTCCCAACTGGCTTCGCGATCAATTGTTTCCAAGTCTCATAGCTTTTAACCAATGCCTTGCCTTGCTTCGCTATGGAAGATGGATGGATGAGCTGCACCACATGGAAATTTGGATAATGAAAGAACACGGTGTCAAGGAGTCATGGATTAAAGAGTTGGTAATAGGGCCTTACCTCTTTAAATGCCCTTTACTATGTTACAAGAATGAATGGCTATTAGTGCAGACCAAGGATGACCAATTGGCATCTTGTTCACTCCATCGAAATCAAATTAAAAGATTTCAATTTCATGGGCTAGAATACTCTTTTCAAGCTCTGGTTTTCATGGAAAGTTTAATTAGTCCACATCAGGTAACTTTGTGCTGCAAAAATGACTATCCTAGGAGATTTTTTTTAACATAATTATTGAATGAATGCATGCAAATATGTAGCATATAGTTCGAGGCACCATTCAAATTGTCAGCTTCTGTAACAGAGTGACTTCCTCTCTTGTGCTTAGCATAAATTTCTTATATGTTTATTTGTATTCTTGAGCAATAATTCTTCGGACACTACTCTGTTGCGCTTGACACTCAATACTGCTCAAGTAGGTTGTTCAAATGAATGCATATCTTCTATTATTCGCAGGAGGAAAATCCTTTCTTCACATGTACTGCTGCATAGGAAGAAATCCTTTTTGTCATATATACTCCTGGTTATTAATTGTTTGTTCTTTTTCCTTCTTTTCTTTTGTGTGTGCATGTGCGTTCCCTCTTTTTGGGAAGCTTGGCTCTCTTTTTTCATCACATGTGATTTTACGCTCATCTTTAGTTGAATTTAAATCTATTTTTGTTTGGTCTATTTCTTTGCCAGCCTTTTTTACCATTTAGAGTTGTGCCACACGGTATTCCGGAGTATTTCTTTCGGGAAAATTAAAATGTGTCTTGCCAATCTACATATATCTATTAAAAAAGATTGATACTTCCGCTTCTTAGAGTGATATTTGCACTTTTGGCTTTACTCCTTAATAGTTGACTAGATACCCATTATTGAGGATATAGTTGTAGTTGTTTGATTGAAATTTTAACTTACTAAAACACTTAGGCGATGGAAATATTTCATTTATTACATCATTTAGATCAAGCGCAAAAACCAAATAGAAAGATCTTTCTTTGCCTTTACCTTTTTTTTTTTCTTCAATTTTATGTGTGGTAAGATTTATGGCGTGATATTCTGAAGATAAATGTAGTCGTAAGTTAATGAAAACATCGAAATAATACTATAGAACTATGGCCTAAGAGAGAGAGAAACAAGTTCCCAAAATTGTTTTGAGTTGTAACTTGTACGTTCGTAAATTGTTTCCTTAATCCACTTATGCAGGTCCTGCAAAGAAAGATGCTAAGCAAGGATGGTGATACGGTTCACCGGCATTAGAGTGAAGCCACTATCTCTTTGACTCACTCAAGGTATAATAAATATCAAGCTACTGATATCTATCAAATGTATATACGCAAATATAAATATATCAAGCGAGTAGTATTTAATTCTTTTTTTTTTCTATGAGATGTGAATTATTAAATTTCTTTTCCAAAATAAGAGCGACAAAAGGGAAACATTCCTAGTAATGGTGATTGCATTGCTAGTATGGTTGCAATCTTTTATCCAAGGATTTCCATATAAACAATTCATTTTTATTGAAAATTATCAACATTTCACAATTTTTTGTTTTATACTACCACTGGAATACCCGGTTATTTTTGTCCCCTTATTTTAAGTACTAACAATTACCGCACGCTGTTCCCATGCACATAACATGGTTTAAGTATTACGATCACAATATTTAATTAGCTTTTATTGATGGGAATTTGACATCATGTAGTTGTACATCAATAATTTTGATAATGAATTTCTATATAATTCAAACTATGTTAATTCCTCGATTTTATTACCAATCAATCTATTTTTTTTAAGGCAAAATTACAATTTTAGGACACTATGTTGCACGTTTTACGATTTTGGGACACTAAGTTACCTAATTTCAATTTTAGGACAGGAATTTACAAAATTTTTACACATTTAGGACAATTTCCCTCGTAAATGTAAATGTTGCCGGAAATTGGATGAAAGTAGACTATGTAAGCCATCGGCGGTTCTAAAATTGGTAAAGTTTGATAGGTAAGATATGAGATGTACAATATGTGTAATTTTTTGCCACGTCATCGTGCCATGTGTATAATAAATATATGCATATTATACATATACACATACACACACACACACACAATACATATATACAAATTATATATATATACAAACATTATATATATATATATATATATACACACACAAACACGCCATCCACCACCACCGCCGGCCAAACCACCCCCGCTAGCCAAACTCGTCGCCTGCTAGGGGAGAGAGAGAGAAATTGAGAGCGAAGGTGGGAAAGAGAGAGAGATCGAGAAGGAGCGAGGGTGGGAGAGAGAGAGAGAGAGAAACCAGGTAGGAGAAGGCGGCGGCGGCGGCGGCGGTGAAGGAGGGGGTGGAAAGAGAAGGCGGCAACGCTGGGGGGTCGGTGGCGCTGGGTGCGGGGCGGTGGTGAAGGAGCGGGTGGGGATGAGGGCTTTGTGAGGGTGGGGTGGGGGGGGCGGCGGTGAAGGAGGGTGTGTGAATGAGGGCTTTGTGGTGCGGCGGTGAAGAGTGGCGGCGGCGGCAATGGCACTGCGGATTTGGGGAAATGGGCGCTGGGGATTGGGGGAGATGGTGAGGAGGGGGGCGGGGGGGGGGGGGGGGGGAGGGAGGGTTGGGGAGTGGGTGAATTGGATGATTTTTCATTATTTTTTTACATGAAAACTTAATAAAAAATAAAAATAAAAATTTATAAAAATGTAAAAGATTTTTTTATTATAAAAATTATGTTGTATATTTTAATGAGAAAATAAATTATTTTGATTTTTTTTGTATTCTATTATTGCATTTTTATTTTATATTAAATCAAAATGTTTCCACCTAAGCTTGCAATTTTATATTAAATTAAAATGCTTCCACCTAAGCTTGCCAACAGTGCATTAATATGCCACGTGTATTTTTCCGATCATTGAACGCGAATTGTCCTAAATGTGTAAAAATTTTGTAAATTCCTGTCCTAAAATTGAAATTAGGTAACTTAGTGTCCCAAAATCGCAAAACGTGCAACATAGTGTCCTAAAATTGTAATTTTGCCTTTTTTAAAAATCAATTAAATAATATAAAATAATGTAGTTTGTATTGGATTTTATTCCCTTACATACATGGGCAAAAGGAAGAATTTCTAAAAAAACGTTAATGTGAAGCAGAAAAACTCAGATTGGAAGTGGCAAAACACTTTCTTTTCTTGGATAGTTGGATGAGAGGACAGACGCTTTCTTTTCTTGGATAGTTGAATGCAAGGACTAGAAAATGTGGAGACTTGATTCATAAGCTTACAATTTTGCTTGAGCTCTTGCTTTTTCAATAACAATCAAAAGGTAAGAATAAATCTATTTTAATCATTATCCATAACAGTAAAGAGAAGAATTTAACTAAAGACATAATTGATTCTTAACCATCTAAAATATCAGTGGAAATCTTTAGATAAAATCCCAAATTTATTGCCATTGCAAATACACACAATCATAAGCAAATTTAATTTAAAAAAAATAAAGAAAGAGAAAGAAAAAGACAGTGGAAAATCTTGGATAGAATCCTAAATCCATTGTAGTTGCAAATACACACAATTACAGAGAGGGGTTTTTTTAAAAAATAGAGAGAGAGAGAGAGAGAGAGAGAATAAAAGAAAGAAAAAAAAAAGCATAAAATATATAAGTAAAAATACATATCGTAACAATGTGTTTATTGTTCTCGCTTGAAGGCCACTATCTTCAACGCCACAAGTCTTGTATTTCAATATGGATATTTCAACAATATAACAAAATTATCATCAACAAACAAAAACCCAATATAAACTTGATGGTGGTATCTACAAAACTCATGCCAATATGAAACATCAATAGAGGAAAAAGATGTAAAAGTATTGCAATTTGCAAAGTAATTACCACACTTACCTTGTTGTTGTATATCACTTAAAAATTACAATGTAGCTTTTCAACGCCTACTCAATATCCCTTTTTAATGTTGGTGATACCCATCCAAGGACCTTGATCCCTTTATGATCAAATTGAAATCCAAAGAGAATAATAACAATCTATAAGATAAGTTAAAAAACAAAATCTAAATAGAAAATAGAAGAAGACCAAGAAAGTAAGTTTCCTCCCTTGATAAATGAAAGCCAGAGACCACTTTAATTTTCCTTATGTAGGAACAACAAAATAGCCGAATTTTTCTTTTACATAACCACTTTTGTCAGGTCTGACACACTGGAATTGTTTATAGAATAAGAATTGGTGAGGAGTATGACGGGAATAATTCAAACGATGGACCTTTGAGGTTTAGTTCAATTGAAAGAGATGAATAGAGAGAAATAGACAAGGAAAGAGGTTGAAGAATGTGCAGATAATCATAATTTAATGCTACATATACTATTAGAAAATAAGGATTTAGCCATGGATTTTGACAAAAATTGTGACCAAAAAAATTGGCCACGGATCTGGCTACGGAAAAAATCCGTGGCCAAATGTGGCGTGGCTAAAATTGGCTATGGACTTTGGCCACGGATTCTTAGTCACGTCCTAACCACAGATTTATCCTTGGCCAAAATCAATTTTGGCCACGAATAAACTTTTTTTATTTTTTAAAAAATTTACATTTAGCCACAAATTTATTTAATTTTTTTATAAAATTTTTTGATTTATCCGTGGCCAATTTTTATTAAATTTTTTTTATTTAATTATCTTTTTTAAATTTTTTAATTTAGCCACGGATTTATCTGTGGCTACTATTTAATTATTTTTTAATTTTTTAATTTAGCCACAGATTTTATCCGTGGCTAGTATTTTATTATTTATTTTAATTTTTAATTTAGCCACAGATTATTCCGTGGCTAAAATAAATATTTTTTAAAAAAATAAATTTAGCCACGAAAAAATCCGTCGCTAATCTAGCAATTTTTTATGATTTATTTTGTTTTAATGCACCCCAAAACCTGCAATTTGTTTTTTCAAAAATCAAAATACTAACAAACCTAAATACCAACGAACTATCAATCAATATAATACTAAGAATCCACAAGACATATTCTATCAAATATATATTAATAATTAATATATGTCTATTAGTGTATTATCCTACTAATTAAATACAACAATTCATACAAAACACTTCATACAATAACACATATATAACTGTATCTAATAGTTAAATACATGAATATCATCGTCTCCATCATCGTCCTCTTGATTATCATCTTCATCATTGTCATCACTGCCATCGTCGCCTTCATTTTCATCACGAGCAATAAGAGTAGACAAAGTCAAGGCCTTTTTACTTAACGGAGGTAATCGACGCTTGAGTTTTTTGAGGTTGACCACCATTAGGGACACAATCTTTTGAACGTTTGAGATCTCTCTACTATGTTTTTCTTCCATCTCGGCCATCTTCTAACTGTGCTTCTACTCTAGCTTGCTCATCTTCTATGTCAGTTCTTGTGTCTTAGGGTCAACCCAAGTATTCAAATCAATCCATGAGCTGGAAGGCTCAACAGTCACAGTAGAGGGTCCACTGGCAACACCATACCACCGACCCTTTTTTGGACCACCAACTATCTACTTTCAAATCTAAAATAAAAAAAAAAAATAGAGCTTTATGTAGTATATATTTTTTAATAAGTGTATATATCTAACAAATATATTTTTAATGCTACCTCAAACTTGTCTGACTGCTGAATAGGTCCTCCCTCTGCTTTCTCGGCGGCTCGAGAACAAGTTTCGTCATAGTTAGTTCTGAAGCTCTCCTGCAAAAAAAAAACATACATGATTAATTGTTATAAAAGCATACTTAACAATAATATATAAAAATAAATAAACATAGCAAACTCACCAAAGTAGACTTTGCTCGCTATGCTTGTTTCCATCCAGTCTTTCCAATAATGGAGAGCCTCAAATATTTCGTCAACAGAAGGCTGATATCCATATTTTTTGGTCTACAATAAACATAAAGAAATATTTTTTTAAAATATAGAAATAAGGACAACAATGAGATAACCTAAAAATTGAAATTACTTCAATTAATTAAATAAAGTACAAAAAAAATTAGTTTCAAAAAAAATTTATTTTTATTAGCCACGGATAAAACCGTGGCTAACAGTCCAATTTCTTTTAAAAAATAATTATTTTTATTAGCCATGGATTTTTCCATGTCTAAGAGTCAAATATTAGTAGTTGCTGACTTTTTCCAAATCGAACGTTTCGTTGATTAGTTTAGACGTAAATGTACAATTGGAATAATAAAACTGAAAAATTACTCAATATAGTTGAACTAATTATTTGAAAGTCAATTTTTTGATAATTTGTGACAAGTTAATTGACATTAGTATACAATTGTTACCGAACTATGAAGTCATTCATATATATCACTGAAAAGGAAAAACGTATTTCTTGAAACAAATTGTAATATTTAACTTATAAAACAATATATATAATAATCATGATGAAAACAATACGATTTTAAAGTTGTTTAAGCCAATACAACTCCCGAAATATCGGATTGAGCAATATAAGTGAGCCATTTAAAAATAATAATAATAATTTTTTTTCTTAGCCACGGATTTATCCATGGCTAAGTGAGCCATTTAAAAAAATAATTTTTTTTATTTAGCCACGGATAAAACTATGGCTAAACGACCCATTTAAAATAATAAAATATTTTTTTAGCCACGGTTTTTTCGTGGCTAAGTGCACTATATAAAAAACATTGATTTAGCCATGGATAGAATCGTAGCTAAAGGACCCATTTTTTAAAAAAATAAATAAACTATTTTTCTTAGCCATGGATTTAGTGAGCCATTTAAAAAACTATTTTTTTTTTATTTAGACAAGGATAAAACCGTGGCTAAACGACCCATTTTTAAAAAAATAAAATATTTTTTTTAGCCACGGAAAAAACCGTGGCCAAATGACCCATTTTTTAAAATAAATAAATAAATTATTTTTCTTAGCCACGGTTTTATCTGTGGCTAAGTGTACTATATGAATTTTTTTTTATTTAGCCACAGATAAAATCGTGGCTAAATGACCCATTTAAAAAAAATAAAATATTTTTTTTCAGCCATGGTTTTAATGCACTATATAAAAAAAATTGATTTTGCCACGGATAAAACAGTGGCTAAACGACCCATTCTTAAAAATAAATAAATAAATTATTTTTTCTTAGCCATAGTTTTATCCGTGGCTAAGTGCACTATATTGAAAAAAAAATCGCCATCTAGCCACATATTTTTTAGTATTTAGCTACGGAAAATTCCGTGGCTAGCTTTTTTCCATAATGTTTCAATATCCGTGGCTAAATCCATAGCTATTGGCAACCGATTTTGTCGGTGGCTAAACATTCGTGGCTATTTTATTGTTTTCTAGTAGTGATATCATGGATTCCTTAAATGTGGATTTAATTCATAGTGGCATATTATAATTTTAACCTTGCCTCATGAATAATGTGAAAAATGTAGAAGGATAAATTTTAGAATTACAAAAATTGGTATTTGAATTGCTGATAATTTATATGGAATGTTCAATTTGGCCATCTGCATTACATTTATATTGTGATTTCAGGATCGGGCTCCTCTTAACTACCCTTTCTCTCAAATTACACCCAATATACCTTTGGATGGATGCCACATCATATGAAGATTTATCCAATAATCTATATTTAATTGGCTTAATCCAAGTAAAACTCAAATTTTAATTTATTCTTAAAATATCTCTTATTACACAATTTTTAACTAAAAAATAAAATGACAGATTTCTCCTCTCCAACGCTCTCTTATTAAAAACTATTTTTTTTGTTACATGTCAGCATTGATGGTCGGATTTCGACCAAATTTCATACTACATAGGCAATATTTTTGCTTTATAAGAAAATTCTAACTAATTCACTCCGAAAGTCCTGCAAGTATATATTTTTTCTAAATTTATGTCCTAAAATTGAAATGAAAAAAAATTAATATTCTGAATTAAAAATCAATACAATATATGTTTTTTAAATTATAATTTTGCCTTAAAGTATATATCCTGAATTGAGATCAATCATGTTCTTGACCTAAGAAATACTCATGTTGGACACGTACCCTACATTAGAAGCGTGGGGAATGTAATGGTTAGGGTTTGAAACCTAGTAAGTATGCGTGTGTGGGTTGTAATGTATTATCAAAAAAAAAAAAGAATTAATTCTCCAAGATAATTAGTATACTTAAAGAAACGAAATATTTTCCAATAATTCTTTAGACCAATAGATAATTTTCTTTTTTCTTTTTGGTAATCGATCAATAGATAATTAGAGTGTGTGTGCATACTGTATTACTGTAACTCTGTAATAGTATTTAAACGGAAATATTAATCTTGGGATTTTTTAAAAATTTGTCATTTATTTTTGGAGTGTTTGAGTTTTTATTCTTTATATTTGATTTTTTTCAATTTTAGTCCGATTTCGGACTACTTCCATCACTGGAGCTAACATACATGATAATTGGTTGGATTTTTTTTATTTAATCGCTACTAATGTGGCAAATAATTTGGGAGTTTTTGTTGATTTGCCCTCAAAATGCCTACATGGGTGACACCTATTATTGATTAATAAATAAATAAAAGCCACATCTACACACATATATACATATCTATATGATATATCTATGTATATACTTAGTCCGAATCCTCTGCTATAAACTCCTGCTATATCTTCTCCTCCACTCACTACTACACATCACGTGTATTGATAGACGGTTGAGATAAGGAAAGAGAAAAACTTATGATAGGGGTAATTTTTTAAGATTATCTTTCCTTATCTCAACTGTCCACCAATACACGTGGTGTGTATTAGTGAATAGAAAAGAAGATGTTGCATCATTTTATAGTAGAGGATCCAGACTATGTATATACTATATATGAAATGACAACCCCTTTGACTTTTTATTTGGTCTGGTAATTGTGGCATTCCTAAATAGACTAAAAAAATTAAATGTATCCATATAAATATTTTAATGAATATTTAGATTTATACTACTAAAATTTAAATTCGTGATAAAATTATATCTCATTTTTATTTTTATCAGACATTAAGTGTGCCCACTCCACTGATTATTATATAGAGAAGGATCACCACTTTATATATAACTACATTTGATTTCTCAATCGTTTTGGTTTGTCATTTCTATTTTTTGACCTTTTCTCTCATCCTCTCTCATCTTTTATGTTCTTTTCATCTCTCCTCTCTCTTTCATCAGTATCATCTTTCATTCTACTCTTCAATATATTTTATTACTTCTTTATATTTTTTTAATTTTATCTTATTTTAAATTGTTTTATTTTGCTCTTATCATTAATTGTATTAATAAATATATTAAAAATAATTGAAAAACATATTTATATAAAAATAAGAAATACATATAATTTTACAGTAATTAAACTTAAAATTTTAATTAATTAAATTAGACACACTCAATGCGTGTGCACTATAGAAATAAGATATAATTTAATTAAATGGTTAATTTTTAATATTAAAATATTAATTTTCTATGCATATATATATTTTTATATATATATCCCTTTAACTACTTTTATTATTTATACTATATCTTTAACTTTTTATGTATTAGTGAAATTTATAATGGGCAACAAAATTTAAAATTAAATAAACTTTTTTGATTGAAAAATAAATAAAAATATAAAGTAGAAGAAAATTTGGAAAGAGGAATGTGAGAAAGACTTGAGAAGAGAACAAAAAGGGAAAAAAATACATGTTGGAGAGAATAAATGTGAGTTGTTATTTTATTAAGGATATTTCTAGAATTCTATAATTAAACACACCAAAGGAAAAATTAAAGACCTTATCACTTAATATAACAGTATAGATATTCACACACACATAAATAGATACATATATATATATATATATATTCAGAGAGAGAGAGAGAGAGAGAGAGAGGAGATTTGGGGGAAACCGGGGGGGGGGGGGGGGGGGAAATCGGGGCGGTGAAGTAGAAAAAGATGAAGGTGGTGGGTTAGAGTTTTTCTTTTTCTTTTTTAATTAAATATGTAATTAATTAATTTTTTTAGATATGTATGTGTATTATATATATATATGTAATTTAGATTTTTTTGAAATGAAGAAGGGTATGAAATTTTTATATTTTATAAAATATAATTTCATTAAATTTTGTGTTTATTTAAATTAATTGGACATATATTATATATTTTTGAATTAATTAAACTAATTAAATTTATATGATTATTTTCTATAAAAATAAATAATATTTAAGATCTAAATATATAATATTTATACAAATTAAATACTTCTAAATATATAAATGCAAAATATAAGGTGGCTTTTTGTTAATTTCTTTTTTTGTTAAATGCCAACTTATCTCCATGTAGGATCTAACTGCACATCTCAAATTTTCATGTCATGACATCTTCAATCGCTAGAATAGTTCAAAATCGGACTCGAATTGGAATTTTTGTAAGATAAAGGAGTAAAATTGAAAAAATCAAATATAAAGGACAAAAGCTTAAATACCCAAAATTTAGAGGACTTTTTCTTGTGAAAATCCCTATTAATCTTCCATTTTCTGTTTCTTTTTTTTTTTTCCTTCTCAATATTTTTTACTTTTCAATTTTTCTATCTGTTTTCATTCTCCTCTTTTTCAGTTCTTCTTTCGCTTTTCTGATACCTTTCTATTATCTGCCACAAAAAATTGTCTATTTTCTTTTGTGGGTTCCCTCCAACGCATGTGCTACCCAGGTACGACACAAAAAACATATAACTGTGATAATGTGTACGGCTTGGATTAGATTGCTGGATCTGTAAATTTACGATCAAATGGCTATGCATATATACATAGGAAGTTGAGTAGGTGAGAACAAAAGACATGATGATGAATCGTGCAAAGGTATTTATGACAAAATTAATAGAGGATCAAGCGTCACTACCCGAGGACATGCTAATTGAAATTTTGATCTATCTTCCAATTAGATCATTGGTGCGATTCAAATGCATTTCAAAATATTGGAATGCCTTAATCAACAGTCCTACCTTTTTAACTAGACATCTTAAACGTGATTGCAAGAAAATTCTACTAGTTAAACGTTATTTGCCTCCACATAATAGTGATGATAACGTATATAAACCAGGCGGAGATGACATTTTGTCATTCCACGATCCCAATTCCCTAGAGTCGCTTGTAATGCCAAGCCTTCATGTCCCATTTCTAAATGATGTATATGCCCGGTTTCAAGTAATTCTTATGGGACCCTGCATAGGTCTTGTTTGCTTAATGTCTCATGATGTCATTGTTTTGTGCAATCCTGCATTGCGAGAATTCAAGCTACTTGAGCCAAGCCCTTTTACTTGCCCAGAGGATTATATGGTCACTAATGAGGGATCAGGATTTGGCTTCGATTCCAGCCATAATAGCTATAAGATTATCCAAATGTGGTGTGTATCTGAATTGTATGCTGATTACTACTTCCATGATGAATACATCAGGATTGATCTGTACAATTCAAGCACAAATTCTTGGAAGATCATTGACGTCAAAGTGCCACAAGTTAGGTATGATCCAGGATTTGAACTTCTCTTCAATGGCGCATGGCACTGGCAGGCAAATGAATTTATTGATGGGCCGCATGCTATGGGCTTTATTCTTTCTTTCGATTTTAGCACTGAGGTATTCCAAAAATTTGAATTTCCTGATTGGTTTAATGATGATAAGCGTCCGGGCCTCGTAGTATTAAACGAATGCCTTGCCTTAGTCCGCTATTCAGGATGGATTAAAGAGCCACATCTCATTGATATTTGGATAATGAAGGAATACGGAGTTAAGGAATCATGGACTAAACAATTGATAATAGGGCCTTACCACTTTAAATGCCCTTTATTGTGTTGGAGGAATGAATGGCTAGTTGTCGAAAGCAGCGAGAACCATTTGGCATCTTGTGCACTCAATACAAATGAAATCAAGAGATTTCAATTTGATGGGTTTGAGCGCTCCTTCAGAGCTCTCATTTTCACTGAGAGCATAATTAGTCTGAATTAGGTAATTAACTTTGGTTACCTAAGCTAGGAACAATTTTATATCTGGCATGGTATATAACCCATATATGTCGAAAGCCTACATCAAAATTTTTAATCCCTTGATATAGTTGTTTTCTTTCTTGTGCATAACGCAATGGCATCCAATTTTCACTGCCATTTCTCGGCAAATTTCTTCCTTTTATCACGACTTGGTTGTACTAGTGACCTAGTATTAATCTTATTAAGGCCATTTAAATGGAATTTATTTCACTGAGAGAAATTCCTTTTATGTCATATTTCCTGCATATTATATGTTTAATTTGTTTTGGGTTTCTGCTTAATGTTCTGCTTATACTTGGAGATTTTGTTGAGTTAATTATGTTATATTCATGTTGATTTTCAAAAAAATATTTCGAATCCCATAACGAAGTGGTCTCGCCATTTGTGCTTACTGCTTAGCATAATGGTTTTCAAATTTCCACTGGCATTTCACAATATTTATTCTCATATGACGTGGCAATAGATGGGGAAAATCGCATTTTACGTTTCATAAAGTAAGCCTGTTTCCGGCTATACTTCAGTAAAATGTCGTAGGCGTCGGACATAAATTAGAAAAATTTAGGGGAAATTACTAAAAACCCCTTTAAATTGAATTTCAGATCAAGAAAACCTATGAAAATAATTTTTAATCTAAAAAACTCATTCCACCATTCTTTTTCAATCTAAAAAGAACAATTATTAAGTTTAATCCTATCTTAGGACAAAATTACCATTGGATTTCTTACATTATTCTTTTTTGCATTTAATTAAATCAATTTTATGTACTTATACGTTACCTTTTCAATCGTTAATTGATGCAGGTTCTAATTTTTTGATTTATTTCATTTAATTTTAAATAACAAAATTATCTCAGTTACAATTTATATATCATAAAATTTTAAGACAATATATTCTATTACAGTCATTCAATCTGAGTATGATCTGGCTTTTTGTGAAATTCAAATTAGAATTCTTAAAAGTAATACAAATAGAAAATACCTGTAGTGAAACGTCAGAGACAAGTAATCCACAAAATAGTTAAACAAATTGAAGAAACCATTAAATTAACTATCAAGCCAATCTATTTTTTTAGACTATAGCAATGTCACAACTTGTGAAATCCTATATTCTACTAAGATAAATAATCTCTATTTGTTGAGTTAATAGTAATATTATCGATTAATAAATTATAAGTGGATATTATAGTTGAGAACAAATGGTGGATATTTTGGGAGTGCATGTAGATATGTTCTTGGGGCTGCGATCTATCATCACTATACAAAAATGAGTAAATTTCTGACAATATAACAAGTGATAGTGAAAAAGTTGTCATTAATTATATATATTTAGTGACAACAAATTTCTGTTGTCACAAAACATAGTTTGCACAATATTAATGATAACAACATAGTGTAAAAATGTGATAATATAATGCAAAATTAACAATTAATGACACTTATTGTAGTGACAACTTAATGATAATGGAATCTTGTTACAAAATTCTAAGGGTAATTTTTATTGTCGCCAAATTGTCACTATATGTGTGTCATTAATTATTAATAGTGACAATTAAAACATGAATTCTTGTCACTATTGAGTGATATTATGACAATATAAAAATTGTTGTCACCATAAAATTTAATTAATGATAAGATAGAAAGTATTGTCACTTAGTACAATCATTTGTGACAACTTTTATATTACCACTTTTAAATCTTGTCAGTAATATTATTTTTTCTTGTAGTGTGTGAAACAAGCATGTCAGATGTGATGACGTTGATAAATCAAATATATTATGGAATATTTTTTTTGGAATTAGATTCTGAAATCTGAATAGTTAAATAACATATGTTAGGTTTATTTATTTATTCACTGTCAAAATTGTTTGATATGATCATGATAAGTGTTATCGTGAAAGAGCATACTTGTTGGCATAATATATTTATATGTTGTGATCATATTATTTTTGGTAAATATTTCAAAAACATGTGGATGCTAGATATTAAGGCACATTTATATTGGTCATTGTTGATTAGGTCAAACATGTTATTTAAAGTAGTTAAATAAAAGTTCAATATAATATATCTGCCTAAAATTTCATATTGCATAATATTATGATTAGATCATTTTTTTAAAAATTGATTATATTTATATGAATTATATTATGCATGAATTAAATGCTTTTATTTTATGGTATGGTGATTTGATTGGATCAAATAGTATAGTTGTACGCATTATTAGATAATGATTGTACATGGGATATTTATTATAAATAAATTGCCATAGAATTTTTGAAGTCACTTTAAATAGTAGAATTTTATAATAATAAAAAAATGTGATTTAGATATTTTAATGGAAGTGTTTTTTTTTAAAATATAAGAATTAATGATGTGATCAATAATTCAAGTAGTTAGATTGTTCTCTTATATTTATCTAAAAAATCTAATGTGATTAGAACTCTCAATTTCTTTTTTTAGCCAAGGTTATTATGTAATAAAAAAATGATGGATTGCATTTGTAAGGTGCAATCAACTAAGTTTATCTTACATGGTCATCATTTATTTATCTTTTCAATTTTTAGTAAATGTATTTAATTTTGATCAATCAACTAAAATAATATTTGAATGCATTTTAGCATATGAATTTAATTAATAACTAAAATTAAAATCTATATTAATTTTATTTTTAAGAAAAAAGTGCATATTAATTTCAACTCATCTCTTATTGTAATATTTTATTAATTTATATTAATATATCCACAAAAGAGTGATCGCTTCTTAAAATATTATTTGGACACTTGAAATTAATAATTTTCTTACCAATTTCTTGCTAATGGAGTATAATTTAATAATTTATTGCAAAAAATAAATTAGCCAATATATTAATATGTAGAAATCAAATATAATCTAATATATATTTAAAATGAAGTCTGCCTCATGTGTCAATCACTACAGGAAAAACGGCCTTTTCCGGCGGAAAATTCCGGCGGAATTTCCGCCGGAAAAAACACCCCCGGAATCCGGAATTCCGCCGGATTTTTCCCCCAGGAAGAAATTCGGGCGGAATATTCCGCCGGATTCCATCCGGCGGAAAACCGGGGGAATATTCCCCCGGACGGAATCCGGCGGAATATTCCGCCGGAATTTCCCCCGGATAAGGTTCCGGCGGAATATTCCGCCGGATTCCGTCCGGGGGAATATTCCCCCGGTTTTCCGCCGGAACGCCGTGCACCGCCATCCTCCGGCCCGGACTGCCGCCACGACGCCTCCGCCGGCCAGGAGCTGTCGCCGCCGCCTCCCCGGAACCGCCGCCGCTCCGCCGCCTCCCCCCCGGAACCGCCGCCGCCGCTCCTCCTCCGCCGCCACCCGGAACCGCCTCCGCCGCCACCCGGAACCGCCGCCGCCGCTCCGCCTCCACCGCCACCCGGACCTGCCGCTGGAATAGTATTCCAAAATATTCAAATATTTGCAATTGCAGGGATTTGAACTCGTGACCTTGGGGTTGAATGACAAGCACTCCACCACCAGGCTATCCCTTGAAGTTGTGATAAGTTTTGTTTTGTGTTATACATATTAACTATTTGTTTCATTATTCTTATTTTAATTATAATTAAAAGATAGTATAAATAATAATAGTTATAAGATAACATTGATAATATATAAACATATGTATTATATATACTATAGAAACATATATGTGTACCATATAAACATATGTATGCGTATATATAAATATATTATAAGTAATTAATAGTTAAAAAATAACATTGATACTATATAAAAATATATATTATATATACTATATAAACATATATGTGTACCATATAAGTATATGTATACCTATAAATCTATTATAAATAATTAATAGTTAAAAGATAACATTGATAAAAAATAGTATTGATACTATATAAACATATGTATACCTATAAATATATTATATATGATTAAAATCTAGTAAAACTATAAATATATTATATATAATTAGAAGATAGTATAAATAATAATAGTTAAAAGATAGTATTGATACTATACAAACATATATATTATATAAACTATATAAACATATATAAACAATATAAACTTATGTATACCTATAAATATATTATACATAACTAATAGATAGTATAAATAACAATAGTTAAAACATAGTATTGATATTATATAAATATATATATATACATATATAGATATTCTACATACTATATGAAAATATACTATATAAACATATGTATATAAAATTTTTAATTTGTTAAAAGAAAAAAATATTGTTCATATATATAAATATATTATAAATAATTAATACTTAAAAAATAACATTGATACTATATAAAAATATATATTATATATACTATATAAACGTATATGTGTACCATATAAGTATATGTATACCTATAAATATATTATAAATAATTAATAGTTAAAAGATAACATTGATAAAAAATAGTATTGATACTATATAAACATATGTATACCTATAAATATATTATATATAATTAAAATCTAGTAAAACTATAAATATATTATATATAATTAAAAGATAGTATAAATAATAATAGTTAAAAGATAGTATTGATACTATACAAACATATATATTATACAAACTATATAAACATATATAAACAATATAAACATATGTATACCTATAAATATATTATACATAACTAATAGATAGTATAAATAACAATAGTTAAAAAATAGTATTGATATTATATAAATATATATATACATATATAGATATTCTACATACTATATGAAAATATACTATATAAACATATGTATATAAAAATTTTAATTTGTTAAAAGAAAAAAATATTGAATGAACAATCACAATTTTTAAGGAAACAAAATAGTAGAAGTAATATTAACATCATTTATATTAAAATTATATATATTTCCCCAAAGAGTGTTTTAAAAAAAAAAATTATGTAGTTAGTTGGATTTGAACCTAGGACCTCTTGAATACAAGTCTAATACCTTGCCATTGAGCTACTTTAAAGTTTGTGTATCTTTTTGCCTAAATATTAAGTAAATTACGTTTTTAAATTAAAAAAAAAAAAAAACCGGGGAAAATTTTCCCCCGGTTTTTATTTAAAAAAATTCAAAAAAAAACCGGGAGAATTTTCCCCCGGTTTTCTCTCTAAAAAAAAAGAAAATTTTGCTCTTGCATGGACTTGAACTTGGGACCTCTTGGATACAAGTCTAATACCTTGCCATTGAGCTACTTCCAAACTTGTGTTTTGTCTTGCCGAAATATATACTAATATTAAAGTTTTAATTAAAAAAAATTAAAAAAAAAAAATCGGGGGAATTTTCCCCCGGATTTTCCCCCGGTTTTTATTTAAAAATTTAAAAAAAAAAACGGGGGAAATTTTCCCCCGGATTTTCCCCTGGTTTTAATTTAAAAAATTCAAAAAAAAAAACCGGGGGAAATTTTCCCCCGGATTTTCCCCCGGTTTTAATTTAAAAAATTCAAAAAAAAAAAACCGGGGGAAATTTTCCCCAGGATTTTCCCCCGGTTTTTATTTAAAAAAATTAAAAAAAAAACCGGGGGAATTTTCCCCCGGATTTTCCCCCGGTTTTTTATTTAAAAAATTCAAAAAAAAACCGGGGGAAATTTTTCCCCGGAAATTCCCCCGGTTTTTATTTAAAAAAATTAAAAAAAAACCGGGGGAATTTTCCCCCGGTTTTTAATTTAAAAAATTAAAAAAAAAAAAAACCGGGGGAAAATTCCCCCGATTTTTTTTTTAATTTTTTTAAATAAAAATCGGGGGAAATTCCGGGGGAAAATTTCCCCCGGTTTAATTCCGCCGGAATCCGGCGTTTTTTCTGTAGTGAATTCCATGCTTAGGTGGACAAGTTGTTATTTCACTATTTTGCCATGTAAGACTTTTTTCATATTTATATTTTAAATCTTTAATTCACATTAAAATCTTTTTATAATTAAAATTATCTAATTTCATTACTTGCAAGTATATATATGTTTAAATCCTTAAATAACTCTTTACTATTTAATTATTTTTGTAAATTTAATTTATAATTATATCCATTGAATAGTTTTTCCACGATTAGCTCTTTATCAACTAGTGCAAATTTTTAGATTTTGCATGTGTGTGTGTATCTTTTACCTTAATTACTTTCTCTCTTTATATATATAAAATGTTATATATATATATATATATGTATATATATATATATGATTAAACTCATTATTATAAGTATTATTTTAAACTCACACTACTAGAAACGGATCAAATAGCCACGGATTTTAGCCACGGAAAAAATCCATGGCTAATAGCCACGGCTTAGCCACGGATTTGCCACGAATTAGGAAAAATATTTTTTTTAAAAAGTTAGCCACGGATTACCCGTGGCTAATTTTCATGGCTAAAACTGGCGCGAATTTTACCACCACTTATTAGCCACGGGCTAGTCATGACCTGACCGTGGCTAATTTAGCTACGGGCTAGCCACGGCTTAGCAATTTTTTTATTTTTTTTAAAATTATTCTATTTAAATCGTGTTTTTACGATAAATGTTTTCTTCTATTTTCTATTATTACCTAAATAAATATCATAAATAAATTATATATAATTGATTAATGTTCATTATTGTCTTATAAACAATATATATATATATGTAAAACATATATAATATCACTACATATAAAAGAGTATTATATATATATGTGTGCGCTAAATATATAAGTGCGCATATAAGTACGGATGCGATTGATATATATATATATAACACATTAATGTTGTTCATTCTGTCATATATACATATATATATATATATATATGATTTCGATTTACGAATTATCAATCCAATTATATAATTATATTACAATTTTCTGTTAATCTAATTAATTTGAAATGTGGATAAATGCAAATTGAAAATGCATTAGTAATGGGTAATTTTTAATTGAAATATATATATATATATATATACCTATTAGCCCCGTCCATGCCGTGGTTAATTAAACGTTGGTTTGCTAAAAAAAAAAAGATTGCTAGCCACAGGCTAGCCGCAGCCCGGCCGTAGTTAGAAGTTTTTTTATTTTTATTTTTTTAAATTTTTCTATTTGAAAAGTGCTCGATTCAAATCGTTTTTTACGATAAATATTTTCTTCCATTTTCTCTTATTACTTAAATAAATCTCATAAATAAATTAATATATATTTGATTAATGTTCATTATTTTGTTATAAACAATATATATATATATATATATAAATATCATTTCGAATGACGAATATATATATTAAGTTGAATTTAAGTTTCACAATTATATTCTATAATGTCACTATATATAGAATTGAAGAGCATATATAAGTACGGATGCGATCGATATATATATATATATATATATGATTTCGATTTACGAATGATCATTCCAATTATATAATTATATCTGAAATTTTCTGCTAATCTAATTAATTTGAAATGTGGATAAATGCAAATTGAAAACGTATTAGCCATGGGTAAGTTTTTACCAAAAAAAATAAAATAAAATAGCCATGACCTGGCCGTGGCTAATCCGTGGCCTAGTCGTGGCTAGAGTAGATCGGTGGCTGACTTTAGCTACGGATTAACCACGGCCTGGCCGTGGCTAATTTAGATCGGTGGCCGGATTGGCCGCGGCTAATTCATGGCTAACGTTTCCTATATATATAACACTTAGAATTTTTTTTGCCCTTCCCCTCTTCTTCTCCTCACAAGGTAATTTTCCCTCCCTCCCTCCCCACCCCATCCCCATCCCCCCACCCCCACGGCGGTGCCTCCCCGCCGGCAACCATCGTGGTCACCCCCCACTCCCACCCCTCTGTTCCCCCCCCACCCCGGCCCCCCGCGCCCCCATCGAACACAAACCCCGCACCCCCCCCTGCCACGCTATGCCGCCGGCGGCCCTCCCCCACCAGCCACGCCGCCGGCGGTCCTCTTCCACCAGCCCAGTCGCCGGTTTTCCCTCCCCTTACCCCCCATACCCAAACTCGTCCACCCTCCCCCCCCCCCCAATGGCCCTAAACCGTACCCCCCAACCCCAAACCGTCCCCCTTCCCCCTCACCAAGCCCAAAACCGTGCCCTCCCCTCCCAACACCCCCATTTTTTTTGTTTTTGTTTTGTGTTTTTTGTTTTTTAATTTGAAAATTATTTCTAACATTTTTTTGCTTGTTTTGAGTTTTTTGGTAATTATTATTAGGTTTTTATATATTCACAAATTTGGTGGTTTCAAAATTGAAGGTATGTTTTAAATTACCCACAATTTATTTTGAGGTATATGTGTTTTGAGAAATGTATATGTATGTATGTTTTAATTGAGATATGTTTTAAATTATCCCAAATTTATCTACGGTAGTATATGTATTGTTTTTGAGACATTTGGTATTGACGAGTATATGTATGTTTGTTCTGCACGTGGCTAATATGATTTCAAATATGATATGCGCGATCGTACCGTGGTATATATATTGAGTTATAGATTTGTTTTGATGAGTATATGTATGTTCATTTTGTTCATGAAATATGATTTTAAATATGATATATGCATTTTTTCGGTTCTATATATGTTGCTTGTGAGATATGTTTGATGAGTACGCTTGTTTTGTTCATCAAATATGATTTCAAATATGAATGCGTCTTTGTACGGTGTGGTATTGATATTGCTCTTACATGTATGTTTGTTGGCAAAGTTGAAATACGAACTTCAGCGGTGACTAAATGACATAATTATATTTGTTACAGAAAATGGATCATATACGTGTGAGTCGAAGTTGGATGTACAATCGGTTATTGCCCGATTGAACAAACCTTACGAATGAATTTTTATTGGGTTTGGGTCAGTTTATTGACTTTGCAACCTCACAACCACAATGCAAACTTGACAACGGTTGATTTAGGTGTCCGTGTTTTAAATGTGAAAATGGAAAATACAAGAATACTAGCAATGTAAAATATGATCTTTTAAAGTATGGATTTCAACCAAATTATTGGTATTGGACTGCACATGGGGAGATTGCTCCAGAAAATTGGAATGTTGACGTTGTCATCCAAGTACTTACGGTCATGTCAATATCACAGAAGGGTTAAGAAATTATGAAAATTTGGTCTATGATGCTATGGAATAGACTGATTTTCATGAAAATAATCCATGGCAGAATTCTGAGTGAAATGCTGCTGGAATGAATCATATTATTGAACAACCTCGTAATAACGAAGCTCAACAATTTTATGACTTATTGGAGGCAGCTAATCGTCGGTTGTGGTCAGGATGTGAGTCACAGACAGAATTATCACTGACTCTTCAAATGATGATATTGAAATCAGATTATAATATGCCACAGGAATGCTTTGATAGAATGGCTGATTTTATAAAAATATCAAATCCGATAGACAATCATGTCCCCAACAATTATTATGAAGCCAAAAAATTAACGAGAAAATTGGGACTGGCATCTCTAAAAATTGATTGCTGCATTGAAGGGTATGTGCTGTTTTATAAAGAACATGCTCACTTAGATGAATGTGCATTATGTCATCATCCTAGATTTAAACCATCTCGTACGGGGAGCATTACCCGTGTTCCTTACAAAAGATTGCACTACATGCCACTAATTCCGCGGTTGAAAAGGTTGTATGCCTCTGAAAAATCAGCCGAGCAAATGAGGTGGCACCATGAGCATGTAGCAAAGTCTGGTGTTCTTTGTCATCCTTCGGATGGCATAGCGTGGAAGCATTTCAATGAGAAACATCCAAACTTTACTGCCGAACCGTGAAACATTAGACTTGGATTGTGTGCTGATGGATTTAATCCTTTCAATCAAACATCTAAATCATATTCTTGTTGGCCGGTTATTATTACCCCTTATAATTTACCTTCCGAAATGTGCATGACTACCCCATATATGTTTCTAACATATTTGATTCCTGGACTGCGCAATCCAAAGGACAGAATTGATGTGTATTTGCAACCTTTAATTGACGAGTTGAAAGAGTTATGGTCAGACGGGGTTGAAACGTTCGATGTGTCAAGGAGACACACGTTTCGTTTAGGAGCTGCCCTTATATGGACAATTAATGACTTTCCTGCATATGGAATGTTGTCCGGGTGGACGACGTGCGGGAGACTGGCATGTCCCATATGTATGCACCATACAAAATCATTTAGGTTGAAGCATAGTGGAAAAATGACGTGATTTGATTGCCATAGACAGTTTTTGCCAGAGACTCATTCTTTTAGGCAAAATAAAGATGTTTTTTTTAGAGGGAGACGTGAGCGATCTGCGGCTCCCTCTCGAATGACGGGTGGTCAAACATGGGATTTCGTGCGGCACTTGCCCAAAGTAACTGATATGCCCATCAGACACTCAAAAATCCCAGGTTACGGTGTGGACCACAATTGGACTAAACAGTGCATTTTTTGGGAGTTGCCTTATTGGAAGGATAATCTCATCCGCCACAATTTAGATGTAATGCACATTGAGAAAAAAAATTTTGACAACATAATAAATACTGTCATGGATGTAAAAAACAAGACAAAAGATAACGAGAAAGCTAGACTTGACTTGTCAGAGTATTGCAAGCGTCTGGATTTACATCTACAGTATCTTCCAAACGGTAAAGTGTTGAAGCCAAAGGCAACTTTTACTTTAACTATTGAACAACGCCGCGAATTATATGATTGGATTAAATGTCTAAAGATGCCCGACGGTTATGCATCAAACTTGGAAAATTGTGTTGATCAAACGTGGGAAATTGTGTTGAAATTATGCACGTCTTCATGCAACGTTTGCTCCCAATGGCGCTAAATGCACTCACACAGAATGTTTGGAAGCCTTTAACTGAAATAAGTTAATTTTTTAAAGAATTGTGCTCAACAGAGTTAAGTGAGGAAAATCTATTACAATTGGATAGTAACATTCCTATCATTTTATGCAAATTGGAATGCATTTTTCCTCTTGGCTTTTTTGACTCAATGGAGCACTTGACTGTACATCTGCCGTTTGAGGCTGCCATGTATGGTTTCGTGCAATACCGGTGGATGTATGTTTTTGAGAGGTAGTTTAAATTATTATGAATTTTATATTCCATATATGGCTCATAAATTATGAAGAACTATTATTTTTGAAAAGTTAAAACAACTACATTTGTAGGTACTTACATAACTTAAAGGGAATGGTAAAGAACAGAGCAAAAGTTGAAGGATCAATATGTGAGGCATATTTAAACCAAGAGTTGTCGTATTTTTCATCCTATTATTTTGAAAGTCAAATCCACACTAAAAGTAAAAGATCTCGTCATAATGAGGACGACGTCTATTCTGATGATGAGCTACCTTATACTTTGTCTATATTCAAATGGGCTGGTAAGTCAGGAAGAAAATACAAGGAACGTTTTTTGACTGATGATGAGTGGAGCAAAGCTGCATTACATGTACTCATCAATTGTGATGAAGTTGCCCCTATCATTAAGTGAGTATTATCTTTAACATTTTGTATATATAATGTGTTATAAGGAATGTAGATGTTCCTAACAAATTCTTAACACTTTGTAGGATGTATAGATCAGTCGTTCGATACAACTGGCCACATCTAACTGAGCAAGAGATTGAGAAATCCATCGAGAATAATTTTGTTGAATGGTTTAAACTCTATGTGAGGAATTTATTATACAACATAAAGACTTATTTAAATTTGCGTCTTTAATATAATATGCTGATTGAAAATATTTTTATATGTAGGCGCATAATTCAAAAAATAATGTTGAAAATCAGTATTTGCTCGATTTGGCTTGGGGTCCAATGAAAAAGGTCAAGACCTTCAACAGGTTCTACTGTAATATATATTTGTTCCATACAGAAGATATGACCCCACATACAAAGACTTCAAATTCTGGCGTTTGTGTAATAAGTGACGGGGGTACAAACTTTTATGGTATATTGAAGAAAGTTATCAAATTAGAGTATCCCGGTGAGCCTCAAAAAGAGATTGTGATGTTCAAATGTATCTGGTTTGATTTGGTATCAAATAGGGGTATAAAGGTACACCCACAGTATGATATTGTTGAAATAAAAATTAATGAGAGATACCCAAAAGATGACCCTTTCATACTTGCGCAACATGCATCTCAAGTGTATTACGTCCCTTACTCTGGTACTAGAAGAGATAAATCGCAATGGCGCAAAACAAGACCACGAAGTCGAGTCATGAATGAAGATAATAATCATGATCCATTGCAAGAGTCATCTGGCACCGTTAATGGTGTCATCGATAATGAACCGACGGGTAACTTCATTGATTGTACGGGTGCCATAGAAGAGGTCAACCAATTATACATCACGCACGTGGCTAATGAGCATGCATTAGTTGATGAAATGGGTCAAAGTGTTGAAGAAGAAGAATTGAACTCTGAGTTTGAAAATGATGAGGATGATGCCGAAATTATGGCTCAATATGACGAGGATGATGAGGACGAAGATGAAGAAGATGATGAAGAAGACGAATATGATGAAGACTAAAGTTTAGTATGAATAAATATTTTGTTTGGTTTTATTTTTCGCTGCTATGAACATATATATATGTATTTGCTATGATTGTTGTATTGCAATTGATTGAACAATTAGTTGATGTAATGTGAAAAGAAACTTGTTGTGCAATGTGTTTGTTATGATTTTTTTTAACATGAATGTAAAAAGGTTCGTGTTGTATGATGTTTTTGCTATGAATGCAGTTGCCAGGCTCTAGAAATAGAAAGGAGGAGGTTACTGGTAGTGGAGGAGGATCCAACCGACGTGGCCTCCACATGCCCCCTACGACGGACCTTCACATCCGAGACGATCCGTATGACGACTGTCATCATCACACATCAGCCCCTAGTGAAGACGAGCCGATTAGTGATGATATACTGACGGAGACTTCCGATAATACCAGAGTTGACGGAAAGCGGGTTATTTATTCACGGGGACATGAGTAAGTTTATTTTTGTTCGTTATTTAAGATATAATTATTCATATCTTGATTTTTATTTATATAAAAGTTATATTCATTGGGTTCAATCTTGCCGTTGAGACAGTGAGAACACTCACCCACATTTTCACGAATGGGTATACAGAGCCATGGGAGATGTGGAAGGAAATCCCTTTACAAACTAGACACATGTGGTTCTCCAAATTCCAAGTAAGTCTTGATATATATACAAATTTTCTTTTATAGTTTTTTCATTCATTATGTTATAAATTATATGTTTTCTCATTGTATTAGAGGGTGTATTATTGGAGACTTGACCAGCATGACACCATTTGGAAAACTTTTGAGCACAAGGGATTGGACCTCCTGAAGAATAGGCTTAACTCGTCATAAAAATAAGAAGCTTGAGTGGATCGGAGATGACGCTTGGCAGGAGCTGCAAACAAAATGTGGGTTGCCTAGTTTTCTTAAAAAGAGCGCAGTGAACAAAGCTAATCGGACTTCCGATTCTAGTGGAAGAGGAATGACCGTCCATAAAGGGGGTTCAAAATCTCACCTCACTTACAACGACGACTTGGTTAGTATATGTATTTCATAAGTATTTCAAAATTATGTTTGATAGTGATAATTTTTTTATTTATTGTATGAAAATATTACGTCTCTTGTTATAGGAAGCTCAATTGGGGGAACCCACGACCGTGGATCAGTCGTTCATCCATCTTTATTCTTATAAAGATGAGAACGGGGACATGAAATGGTCTGATGAGAGGGCGGAGCGTTCATTTATGAGTATTCATTATGTTTCAACTTTAATATTGATATTTTGACTTTGTTGCTAATGTTTCAACTTTAAACCTCATAGAACGTATTTAAGGAGAAGTGGGAAGAGATTAATTCCCAGCCGCCTCCTCCATATGTTGATGGCACACCCCTACCACGACCATCCAAGCTCGATGTAAATCAAACACGTTCTCGACTTTTTCATATTCTAATATAATATATAGATACTTATGAATGATATATTACGGCTAAATCTAATTTTATTCATGAATTTATAGGTGTGGCTAAACCGAAAAAGGGTCGGTGGTACGGCGTACCAGGTGGATCACGTAGTACGGGAACTGCGAGCTCCCATACTTACCCCCTGAAATGGGAGGATCCATCCACGCTTGAGTTGAAGCGAAGGTTTGACAGGTGTGAGGAGAAACAATCCTCTGAATTGATTGAGATGAAGTACACACTCCATGTCTTGCTTTAGAGCATTTAAAGTTTGACCCAGGGTACTTTCGCCTCTTCGCCTAATCAGCCACACCCGTCAGCTGGTTCACTTCATGTACGACCCACACCCATCCAACAGAGAGGTTCCCGTAGGACTTCATCGGGAGGGCAGTGACCCACCTCCAGGCACACTCCTCCAAATTACGTACGTGATGACGAACACAATGACGATGATGAGAATGATGATGGTATTGGACCTTATTAGACAGACACTTTTTGATATTTTAATAATTTCATTATGACAAACAGTTTGTGTATTCTCCAACTGTTTTAAGTTTGTAATGTATTAGCAATATTTGACAATATATTTGACGTTGGACGATCCGTGATCGTCATTTTGATTTACTATTTGACGATGCATTTGGTATTGGACGATCCGTGATCGCTATTTTGATTTAATATTTGATGATGCATTTGGTATTGGACGATCCGTGATCGTCATTTTGAATTGATAATTAATATAAAATGATGTATTATTGAAATGTTGGTGTTTTTTGAGTGGTAATATGAAAAACAGGGTGCAGGTTGGTTTGGAACGAAAGCAGTAGAAATCTGTTGATTTCTACCAAAATTAGCCACGCCCTAGCCGTGGCTAATTTTTGCAGTTACATTGGCTTAGCCACAGCTTGGCCGTGGCCCTTGGCCACGGCTTAGCTACGGATAGAGTAAAAGTGGCTAATTTGGCCACAGTTTGACCGTGGCTAATCCGTGGCTAATCTTCTTGGCTAAATGGCCGTGGCCATGGTTAGCCACGCCACTTTTAGCCACGAAATTTTTCCGTGGCTAATCTTCTTGGCCACGGATTTTTAGCAAAATCCGTGGCTAATTGCATTTTTTTTAGTAGTGTCGTTGATTCTTTGATGTTAGCCCAAATTTATGTTAGTTATCACATATGAATTTGGCCAGATTTTTCAATCACATGCATAGATCCGCTTTTATCTATATGTATGTTTTTATAATAATAATAATAATAATAATAATAATAATAATAATAATAATAATAATAATAATAATAAGAAGAAGAAGAAGAAGAAGAAGAAGAAAAAGTTATGTACATGCCATAAATAAATTCATATAATTTGTCTACATAATTATCTACCACAAACCTATTTGTATTGTCTAATGTTTTGTGCACACACACACAGACACACATATATTCTATAAATATAATCAATCAAATTATGCACATGTAATTGAGTCATATTAGAAGTCAATTAAATACACTAATCAGGTATTGCTCAAGAGGCGAAGGTGAGGCCTCAAGACTCTTAAGTTCCTGGGTTCTATTTTCTACCGATCCATGTGTGTTTTTTATTTCTACATTAATGGTAGTTTATTATTCTAATTTAATAGTTTTTTGTTGGTTATTTGTGATAGAATGGTTTGATTTGTAAATGAGATATAGTTTGGGTATGATGTAATAGTTTCATTAGTTTTCTTGGAGTTATTGATGTAAATTGTAATTGACTGATATATCTGAATAATATATACTTCAAAAAAAAAAAAAAGAAGCCCATAAAATACATAAATCATGCATATGGATTGTGTAGTTGATAATTTTAATGGTTCATTTTCGGTGAACTTTATTTATGAATCTAGATTATAATTGTAATACCCCGTAATTCTATAAACGGAGATTATATTACAAGATATATATTTCGATAAGAGTCATAGATGAAATGATGGAAGATAAAATATTCAGGACCCAATTGAAAAGAAAAAGAAAAAGAAATCCAATTGAGTATGAATTGGAAGTTTTGAGGATCAAATTACAAGAAATAAAAATACTTGAGGTCTTAAATATATTGAGTGGGGTATATTTGCAAAGTTCATTAAGTTTGGGGGCCTAATTGGAAGAATTAGAACTTGTAGGACTTGATTTATGTACTTTTTGACTGAGTTGAAAATGGCTCGAAACGTTTGGGGTTAAAGTGTAAGGAAGTTATAAATTGAGAGACCATGTTGCAAATTTCAAAAATTGGGCTCTCTCTTCTTCTTCTTGAGCTAAACACGTACACACACATATACAATATATACATACATATTCAAGATTTATCCAAGAACTTCATTTGACGATATTTCACTCTTTTCTTCACGGAATCGAGTGTATGAGTAGTGTAAATTGATCACCGCGACGAGAGGAACGTGATGGTGGTGGTGGTGTTGGGTTTTGCCGATCGAAAAATTAACAGCGACAGCAGAGGCGCGGCGGTGACTGCGTGTCGATGGAATTCAACCACTTTTCCGGTGAAGCTCGACTGGGCTTGGAATGCCTTGACACGAGGAACACGACGGTGGCCTCAATTTCATGATTCGACGGTCGGTGGAGGGGCAATTGCACGGCAAACGTGAAAGGGGTAAGTTAGGGCTCGATTTCGATTTTCCTCGATTAAACCCAAACGGCTTGGAGTTTTATAAAATTGATAGAGGGCTTTGATTGATCGAGACGAGGTAAATCTCCACTTGAAACAGGTTTTGATTTCGACGATGGTAGGTAGGCGGCTTGGCGGCAGTGGCCGGCGGCCCTGGCTGAATGCCCTTCTCGACGGGTTGAGCTCAAATTTTGAGGTATAGGACCTGTTTTAGCACTTGGTTAAGTGGTAATTGATTATTGACCCAATATTTGATATCTATACACATATTCGGATAATTCGGTTGGGATTTTGAATTGCACGAGTCCTATAAGATGTGGATGTATGTATATGATAAAAAGTTGTTAGTGCATTGAGTAAATTTATGTATGTGTAAAAGAGGTTAGTAATTGAAGATTTTGTATGTGGACAAATTGAGCAAGCAAAGTATATGGGAACCTAAAGAACTAGTTTTGTAATGATTATACGAAGTGAATGGGACATCGAATAATGAACTCAGCTTACTATTATATGTACGTATAAGTTATGGCTACTTTGGCAAGGATCAAGGCCATGCATGTGTGAAATCAGAAGTTAAGGATTTGAGTTATTAGCCGTAAAGACCCTGAGGAACTATTAAGTTATTTTGATTTAGTCAATAGAGGAATTATGCTTGATATGGAATTGTAGTAGATTATGGATTGTACTCGGTTAAATGATGCTATTCTTGAATTCTAGGTGAACATGTGCAAAGGCACTAGTAAGTGAACATAACGGGTTTCGGTAAGCGCATCCAGATGAGGGTTCTACCTTTTCTTGTTGGAAAGTGTAGCCATCGTATTTCTATCGCACTTACTTAATTATGAGCTCGAATATGTCTTACTGTTTCGAATTGTTTAGGCTCGCAGCCTGTTGTAATCGTATTGTATTCATGATCGATCTCTTGTACCAATGCTCTTGTATTGGATTGTTTTCGGCTTGTCGCCCATTTTCATATTGTGTTTGAATCCTGCTACTGTCTAGCTTGTATTCTCATTATTTTGCCTTTTCTGATGTACTGTTCAAGGCTTGCCACCCATTATATGCTATTGTGGACTCATGATTAGTGTCTTATTCTATTGTTTCGTAATTCTTTCGTATCCTGTATTGTTCGGGCTTGCAGCCTATTTGAGTCGTGATAGACTTCAACTGTTTCCTGATACCGATTGCTTATGATTGTTGTTTTTTACCGGTGCTAATGTACTGTATTGACGGGGACTTGTTGTTTCTCCTGTATTGTGATTATTGGTTATTGTACTGCATTGCACTATTTTGGAACTCTTCTGCTTGATTATCGGATTGGGGATCGTATTGTTTTGACAGCTATGGGGGTGCCCATAGTTCGCGCTTGTTCTATGGGAAGCTCTCATGTGACAATCGCGTGGGGAAGTCCCCCGATCAATTGTTTATTGACTGTATTGTCTTGGATGGCCACCCAGAATATTGGGAGGGATAAGGAAGGGTCCTGTTTGTTTCTTATTCGTGAAGAGATAAGGTGGTGATACTCACCTTTGCTCGTTATTGAGACCGTCCCTGAATTGCTATCATTTGATTGGTATATTGTTATATGTTCCAATCATTCCTTGAATTATTTGATATTTGAGCCCTTGATTTATTGTATCCTTGTATGCTGATGTGGTCTTATTTACTATACATTACCTGACCGAACCCTGTTCTTCGTGTCTTCTTGTATTGATTGACTAAACATTGCCACATTACTGTTTTCACACGATTGGTTTATGATATTCCTGTAAACACGTCCTGAATAGCCCTGAGATACATATACCAGGGATATACATGAATATTAGCTTTTTATTACCTTGCATATATCGTATACCCTCACTGAGTCGCTTGGACTCATTATCTTTTATTTGATGATTATTGTTCTCAGAGTTATTAAGAGAGAAGTGGGCTGAGATCGAAGGTTATCGCTGCGCAAAGATGTGTACTAAATGGTTTCCATTCATATTTTATTCATACTAAACGCTTAGCATATATGTATTCGGGTCCTATGGGAGCCAATGGTTGTATTTCGGATAATTGTCTATGTATTATATGGCCCGTGGCCTTATCTTGAGCATGTAAGTGGAAACGTACTCATTTGTATCATTAAACCAAATGCGAAATTTAGGTGTACATGGTTATTTTGGGTCGTTTCGATAAATTATGCATATGTGATATCAGGGCATGAGTACAGGGCGAATCGTAGAGTCATTTTATTTTGATATATTAATTGTTGATTTTAGATTCAGGTCTGCCTGCTCACTTAGCGACCGGCTCGGGGCGAGTTGCTCTGGGTCGAGGCGCTACAATAATTAATTTAGTTTATTAAAATAAATACAAATTCCATTAAATAAATACATATAGATCAAATAAATTTCGTACCATCTCCATACTATCATCTGTTGGTAAGTGATAATTTATTTCTTAAAAATATATTACGTTGTTTATATTTACTCTTAATTGTGGTGGTCTTTTTATATGAATTTGAACAAGTTTCAATTTGCAAGAAAATCTAAAGGCTTTATTGAAAGAAACAATTGCAACTCTTGATTTCTATGTATTTTCTGATTTAATTCGATGGTACATGAACATTTAGGACAAGTTTGTTATAATGCCATATATTGCATGTAGGTGTATAGTTTAATATTATTTTATTAGTTATGAGAGGATTTCAAAATTCTTTCGTTGATATTGTGTTTTTGTCTTTTTAACTTTGAACCTCCATAAATATATGATTTCATCTTTTAGTATATTCAAAATGTTGCAATCTTAATAAATTATGATTTTTCTTTACTTGACTATATCGTTGCCACTTTTGTTTTGGATTGGAAATCGATTGGTTATTGTAATATCTTTCATAAAATCGCTCTTCATTATTGGATTATCCTTTTCTGTATGTATGGATCTTTTAATTTGTGGTTTCACATAAATTTCCAGAATATTTTTATTTGTAAATCTTTTCATAAAATCATATTATATATATATATTTAAAATGATGTCTACTTATGTGTGTCTCTATCTATTCTTTATGTGGATAATCAATAATAAGGTGGAGAAATTAGTTTTACTCAATTCGTACAATTTATTCGTACTACCTTATTTATATTATATGAATATTTTGATATATGTTTTAAGTCTTTGAACTCAATATCTTAATTGCAATTTTAAACCCTATCTTTTTTTTCTTAATTTTGACCCAATTCCATGTTGCCATTATATATGATTTGTGTTTTGTATATATTGCCATAGAAAAATTCATATAAATTGTGTACATGTTTAGTTGTATATTATGAGCCCATTAATTATTTTGTATATCTAAACATTCTCTATATTATGCCATAAATATATTCAATCAAATTATGCACATGTAATTAAGAAGCTATTGAATACCTAAATTTAGGAAAAGGAGTGTATGGTTGATAATTTTGGTGCTTCATTTTTTAGTATACTTGATTTGTCAACTCCATTATAATGGATTTAATTTATTAAACTAAATTCAAAGTCCATGACATTGGCTTTTACCATTTATTAATTTGTTCAATGTTTTAGATTTTGTATATATATATATATATATATATATGATTAAATGCATTATCATAATTACTATTTTAAACTCTTTGATTCCTTAATATTATCTCAAATTTATGTTAGTCATCACATATGAATTTGGCCACATTTTCTAACCACATGTAGATATCCACTTTTATCTATATGTATGTCTCTATTGTAATAGGAGAAGGAGGAGTAGTAGTAGTAGTAGGTAAGAGTTAATTATGTTAAGCACCCCAACCTTTGGGGTGCTTTGCACTTTGGTGTACCCAACCTTTGTAAACGTGCACTTTAGTACATAATCTTTATCATTTATGCGCTGATGGTATTTTTCTCTATTTTGATGGAATCTTTGTAAAATATTCGGGCATATTATGGGAAATACTGAGGAATATTCTCTCAGAATAGTGTAAACAATACCATTGACGCACAAATAATAAATGTTAGGTGCCAAAGCACACATTTATAAAGGTTGAGTACCAAAGCGCAAAAATACATTTTAATAAGAGAAAACTACATTTAAATACATATAGATCAAATAAATTTCGTACCATCTCTATACTATCATCTGTTGGTAAGTGCTAATTTATTTTCTCAAAAATGTATTACGTTGTTAATGTTTACTCTTAATTATTGTTATTCTTTTGGATGAATTTGAACAAGGTTAATCTAAAGTTTTTATTGAAAGAAACAATTGTAACTGTTGATTTTATGGTAACTTTATTTCACTTACGTTCTCGGTTTTGTTTTTTCATTTTGTTTGTATATTTGTTTGGATTTTTTATTTAATTCGATGGTACATGAATGTATAGGACAAATTTGTTATAATGCCATGTAAATTCTTGCCTTAATTTATGTTTGTACTATTTAATGCTATCATCTATTTAGTTCTACCTTTAAACCTATTTAATGACATTATTGTCCTTGAAGTCAAATTCTACTAATTGTTATTGCCATTGTAATGTAGATTTAGATATATAGCCGCACCTAATCAAAAAGGCATGGGAAGTAATTAATTATTGTAATTTACCCTATTATAAGAACCATGTTTATTGCCAAAAGATTTGACTTCTATATATGTCCTTATGATTTTCATGAAATACTTATGTCATATTATGTCTTTAGAAGCTTTGATAGAGTTAAACTAAAATTAGAAATCCCTAACATTAGCCAAAAAAATGTCCTAAAAATAGCATGTTTACTAAAAATATTTTTAAAATTTACAATTAATATTTAAAGGTAGAAATATTTTTTTTTTCTTTTCAACCGCCTTTACCTAACAATCTCTTGGTAAGAAGATTTTAGTATCATTTAAGATGTTTCTATGAAATTCTTCAAGTTACTCTTTAATTTGAATTTTAATCAATATTTTTCTTTAAAGTATGACTGTTTGCAAAAGAAATTAGAAGTTATTTGTACGAGGTAAATTAATATATGAGAGTTTCTTTTTGTAGGTTTATGGTATTAATATTTCAAATATGCAAATGTTAACCGAAATCATGTCAAAGGATTATTGATATTTTCATCTGTTATGTTTGGGAGTATATGTTTTTTGCCCGTTAAGTATTCACTTTGCAATTTTGGTCCTATATGTTTTGAAAATATTGAAATTTCAGTTGGATTTCACCGAAATTCGTCGAAACTTGCTAACATGGCGTCACTATTTTATACACCACATCAGTGAGTTCCAGCGGATTCCGGTGAAATCGGACTAAAATTGCAATATTTGAAAACATATAGGATCAAAATTGTAGAGGACATACTTAACGGGAAAAAAACATACACCCTCAAACATAACAGACGAAAATGAGAATTATCCCATAACTTTTTCATGCAATGATGTTAGCACGTAATTCAATTGCACTATTTTTTCAATATTTCTAATTTTTTTTAAGAAATAAATATCATCACAAAATACACACGCACACACACATGTTTATAGTCATCACAATGTGTGTGTGTGTGCGTGTGCGCGCGCGCTAGCTAACATATATGTTCATATGTTAGCGTGTACTTCTCCTACGTACTTTCTTCTTGTAATAAGTTTTAGTTGATATCTATATATATATATATATATATATATATCTTTTTTTATGTGCATGTGTCTTTCTATATAAAATCACAAATAAAATTTATAATTTGTTACACCAAATTCTATTTTAGGGTTCATTATACATATTACAAAAGAAAAGTGTCTTCATTTTTCATCTTTTTATTAATATTCTTAAAGTAAGTGTATTTTTCTTTAAATTTTTTTTGAATATGTAATTTTAATTTCTGTAAAATTAGCTTTGAACCATTATGGTTATGAATCAGAATAGTCTAAAAGAAAAGGTCCAAATTTTGTAATAAGCCCATAAAAATTATATATTTTAAAATTCTGAATCATTAATACTTCTTTTTATAATTTACAATTTAGATTAATATTTTTTTCATAGTTATAGTACATTTTGTTAACTTTTTTTGAAAAATTTGTAGCACAATATTAGTCCATATCTAATTATGTTATTGTTACGTTCTAAAAAAATATGGTAGAAGATTCATCAATAAATGACTTGCAAAATGATAAATAAGTAGTGATAAAAATCTATGATCAGATATAATAATAATTAAAAAAATAATTTTTGAATAGACAAATACTTTACGAATTAATCTATCTTCATATTATCGTATCCATTTCGTTATGTAATTACATAGAAGAAGATCACGATAAAATTTTATACAATAAAAACTATCTTTCAATTAATAATGGGACCATCCACTATATAAAATAGTTGAGCATCTTCATGATTTGATTTTGTTCATAGAAATGAATAAATTTTCACAATGTATAAAATATAGTGGTTGATGATGCAAGTCGCCTAAGATTTGTTATTCATTATGTGTTCTTTATTTTTTTTTTTTTGTCTAGAATTACTGCTAAAATTAATTTAATATATTTTCTCTTTTATCGGAGATATTAAAATGTTAAAATAAATATGTCACTTATTTTATTTTGTAACATCAGAAAATTCAGCGTTTATGTGTAATAGTTGAGAGATTGTGTATTTCAATCTATATGAACTTGATTATATTGGAAAAATATATTTTTAAGAAGTACAAAAACAAAAAAGCCAAAAATAATATGAGAAATTCTATTGTTATTCATGTCTCAAACTTTTTACTCTTATTCGTTAGCGTGTTTTATTCTCAAGACAAGATTTTGAATGATAAATATTGAAATTTGAGTTTTAATCAAATGTCAAAGTTATTAAAATAAGTTCATGCCTTGAGGTAAATGTTACGGTTTTTATTATATAATTTAATATTTATTTTTTATAATCACATGGATTGATACTATCTATTTTGGTATGGAACATTCAATTATAAAATTCAAGAGAAAATTAATGAATATCATTAAAGAAAATATGGCAAGGTTTACTGAATTTATTACTCAAATATTTTATATTGGAGAGATAATCTATATGATTAAATTATCCATATGTCTATGTTTCAACACTTTTAATGCAGTTTTACAAATGCATTACTCTAAATAGTAATTAATGAGTATAAATAAATGTGAAATATCCGCATTAACAAATTCAAAGCATGTAATAAGATAAGTTTTCTTCTTTTTTCTCAAAAATTTTACATTTTATATGTTGGATTATCAATATTAAATAATTTTTTTATTCTAAATATTACTATTTCAAATATGTATGTTTTCTGTGCAAACAATATGAAGTTGTAGAAAATTGTGCAACTTCTATCGTATTAGATCTAATGAAAATAAGTCATATTTATATGAACTATTCTTATTTTTTCTTATTTTAATAATTAAATTGTGTTCAATAATTTTTTTGTTAATTATTTTGCATTTATAATATTTGTAGAAGAATATCATTATCTATGTTATATCTTAAATTAAATATAATAAACTTTTTTAAGTTTGCAATTACCATCCAGCGCAACGCATGAGTTAAAAAACTAGTATATATATTTAAAATGGAGTCTACCTTATGTATCCATCTCTTTCTTATGTAAACAATGAGGTGAACAAGTTGTTCTTTTATTATTTTGCCATATAAGACATTTTCCATATTTACATTTTAAGAATCTAGTTCACATAAAATCTTTCCTTAATTAAAATTATATAACACAATTATTTTCAAGCATATATCTTTAACTCCTTAAATTACGTCATATACTTAATTATTTTTTAGACATAATTTACAATTATATCTATTTATTAGTTTTTCTATTATTAACTATTTATCAATTAGTGCAAATCTTAAATTTTGTATATATATATATATATATATCTATAGGTTTCTCAATATGATAACTTTTTTATTGATTTTAACAATGACATCCTTGATTATTGCTTAGTCTTTTCACATTTAATTTCATAAATTATTATTTTTATTTAAAAATTCCTTATTTTTGATATATCATTTATTTTATACCTTTGTAAACAGTATTTAAAATACACATTTGTCTGAACATATACTTTGAATACATTTTCCTTCATCCAATTACTTTTTTTAAATTATATATATCATATCATTATCTAATAATATTTCTTTTAGTTTTATGTGTGTATGTCAAAATCATACACTTATAATGTCTTTAGATTTATGTAAAATACTAAAGATGAGTTTATATGTTTGAAGAATAAAATATAAAAAATTAATATTTTCTCTAATAAACATAAAAGTGACCCCAAATTAATTTCATGAAAAAAATTACAAAATAATTTTCTAATACAACTTAATTTAGTATGTGATTTTATTTTGATAAGTAGTTAATTGACATGATAGAATGTATTATATACAGTTTGTACCATTCTTCTTTTTAAGAAAAATGTTTCTTATTTTCTGTATTTTTCACGTCTAACTTTCTAATTTTGTATATAAGTCTCATTATTATCACTATAGTAAATCATAAATGTAGCGCCCCGGCCCGGAGCAGCCCGCCTCGAGCCGGTCGCTAAGCGAGCAGGCCGACCTAGATCTAAAATCAACAGTTAATGTTTCAAAATAACCATGTACACCTAAATTCCACATTATTCCCATGTTCCACAGCCGAGGATCCTTTCCCGGTACGCTTGGGCATCACAACCCAAGCTCTGATACCACTTGTAGCGATCCGGCTCGGGGAGAAAGCCTGCTCCGGGCCGGGGCGCTACAATAAATGTCTCGAGTTATTGTATTTGTAGAAATATATACATGAAATCTAGCTAATAATTATTATCACGTTCATGTTTTTATTCTTACAATGCACTAATTCTTACCAAGACAATCTATAATTTGTCCCATATTCCATAATTATTTGACTTCATCTAATTTTTCCTTAAATTTGGTATATAACTTTATTTTTTTAATTTTAGGTGGCACAATAACTAAGCCAATCATTCCCTCAAAATCCATATCAATTACTTATGTTTTTCCTATAATTTCATTTTCTTTAATTACTTTCCTAAGTTTTCATTAAAAACATTCCCTTTCGGATCTATATATTCTAAAACGTTTGCTTTTCTTAATACTTCACACAATCTTCCCCCTACCGCTAAGCTTGATTTATTATAATTAAGCTTTTCTTTGAATTCAATCAAAAAAAGTATTCAGATGCTTAGGATGATCTTTAACAGTGATACTCCAATTTACATTTTGAGAAATTACTAATGCACGCGAAAATTGATTTTTGAAATTTTTCATCTTTCATTTTGTCACAAAAAACATATTATATGAGGCAATATTATCATAACATTCATTTCTCTTCTTAGTTTTTCTTTTTCTCTAATGATAAAGTTTATTATTTTTCTTGCCGGGGTTCATATTATCTCATGATAAGAGCAACTTACTTCATATTATTTACATCCATTAAATAGTTTTGAAGATCAATTGATAATTTTGTATTCGTCTTCTTACATAGTTATGTAACAAATTGAAGATCAATTGATAATATTCCTGACATGAAATGCATTTAGTGTCTGTATCATTTAGATTTTTTTTTCACCACAATTATGTAGTTATGTGACAAATGCTTCTTTTATTATATTTCTTAATATATCAAAATGTTTGACGTGAATACATATATTTATCGAATCATAGAGAATCGTTGAATAGAAGTTTTCTTCGTTTTTATTTTTATTGATTAATCTGAAACAGATTGAACTGATGATGAAGTTACATGCATTAAGTAATAATTAATTGTTATACTTTTTTGATATCTCCTAATGCACATTACATATATGTAACAAACTTCTTTCAAACCTGAAATAATTGGGTTTTTTTTATCCAAATTTGAATAGTTTTGTTTAATTTTTTCAATCCTAATATATCCCCATAAATTTTAAAATATCATTTAGCTTTACACTTACATAATAATTATAAGTCAAAAAATAATTTAAATTAATTATGTAATATCCTAACCCAATTTTATTGTCAAAAACTATAATAAATTATTTAAATCATTATGCAAATTTTTAAATGTTTGGATCGTGCTTACAAGCACAAACATATCAGAATGGAATTTCTAAAATTGTATTTTTTCTTGACTAAATATTTATGATTTTGTCCAATAATAGCTAACTCTTTAAAATATAAAAAAATTAAATATATATTTTTCCAGATCATGTCAAATTAGAATAAAAATATTATATTAGTATATTTATTTTATAAATAAAAATTGATTCCACATGCCAGGCACGGGTAAATATTAATATATATAAAGTAAAATGGTATGGTGTCCCTATGGTATCTTGCTTTTGTGGTATTGATGTGGATAAGTTAGTTTTATTCAGTTTGACAACCTAAGATATTTTCATATTTAGTCTCATTTATGTTTCAAAATTACAATTTCTTAAATATTTCTTTCCATATTTCAATTGTTTTTCTTTCTCTCTGTGTATATAATATTAATTAATTCATTTTTATTTATAGGATTCCTCTATTTTAAACTCATACTATATATTTGTGAAAATATATTTAAAACACATATATATTTGAAAATAATTTTTTAATATTTTTTTCTCTGTGAAATATTTTTCTTAGATTGTATTATATCAATATCTTAAAATATTCTGTGAATAATTTTTTATCTCCAATCTTTTGATAAATTTAACATATAATATTTCAAAAACCTTGACACCATCCATCATGTGTACACCCATATGCACAATCTCAATATGCTCTATTTTTGCACATACGAAATTATAATATGTACATTTTAATTTGTTTACATATATGGTTACTAATAGTTATCTAAAAGAAATCAACATCTATCCAAATTCTAGAATAAGACATGTTATATTTTCATTCAAATTAAAGGACAAAATTAATTTATATTGGCAGTGTCTTATTTATGATATATATAATTCTCTTTAGTATTGAAATACTATATTTACCTATCATTATTTCTACATAATGTTTTTGTAAAAAATAAAATAAAATAAAATAAAATGACAAATCATAGTGTCCTAAATAGAATATTTGTAGTAGTTTTGAATTTTAATTTTGGTATGTATATGGTACGATGTTTATGATAGTTTTAATTCAGAATTATTTCAAGATAGAATTAAAAAAATAAATGAAAAATTAATAGTATACTATTCACAATATTTATAGTAGTTTTTAATTTGATTTTGTGTAAGTTTATAATTATTCATAATTACTTAAAAGAATCTAACAATTATAATCTAAAATAATATAGTTTATTTAATAATTCTAATTAAAATGACAAAATTAAGTTTTCATTTATGGTGTCGTATCTATAAAATTTATCATTGACTTTAAATCTTTTACACAATATTTTTTAAATATGTCCTCATGCTCTAATTACATCGTAATTAACATGAAAATTAAACATATCCTATTATTGATTGAATTTTCAATATATTTATTTTTCAATTAATTTGTTGTAGTTTGTGAATGAAATTTTAAGTTCGAAAAAAATGATTTATGATCAATTTATCGTTTAAAAACTTATAATAACATATAAATAATAATATTATTTTCCGTGCCTACAAATGCTAGTAGTAGGTTTATAATTGGAGAAATTATATAGTATATTATAACCTAGCGAATCTATAGTGTTATTCGAATTATATCATTCATTATACATTTTATGCACTGCACACCTTGTTGACCTTGTCATATATGTTTGTACAAAAATATAGTAATAACATGCAGAATTAAATTGATTAAGGTTTAAAATGGTATATCCATCACTATTAACAAAAATGGTTGGTAGGATCTCAAAAAAATTGATGTCAAGGTACAAGCATAACTGCAAAAAATTATTACGAAACAATATTATAGAAGTGGAATAAGCTTTTCTCAGACATATGCCTCTAATTTTTGTTATATTTTATTAAATGCTTATGCTATATAGTACTTTATAGTATTATTTAATTTTCAAATTTTTAAAGTTACAAAAAAAAAAAGAAAAAAAAACATTGGAACAAGAACGAAGGAACATTTGTCTACAAATATTTTGTCATTACAGTATTATTTAATTTATATTTAGAGAAAGAGCATAAAAATAAATATTCAAATAAGCATGCAGTGGTCTACACTTTCTGTATTTATATTTAAAATTTTAATGAAGATAACAAAATAGAACAGCTTCTTTCCGAAGTTGTTTTTGGCAAATTGGGAGATAATTTTGGATAAAAATATGGAGCGTGAATTTTAGAGATTGAGATGAGAAAATTAGTGAATATGTTACACGTAAAAAATAATTTGTAAATTGTATCAAAAAAATTGTAAACTTAAATTCACAAGCCACTACAGGAACGTCGGCGAAAATAATCCGTTGGAATTTTGCCCCGAAAAATTCAAAAAAAAAAAACCGGCAGAATTCCGGCTAAAATTTCTGTCAGATTTTTTTTTTTAATTTCGGTGGACTTATATCTTTATTTTAAACTACAAAATATTAAAAGAAGTTTTAACATAGCCTAATGGTTTAGTTATAATTCTCCATCTGCAAGGTCCAAGGTTCAAACCCCCTTAGATGCAAAAATAACTTTATTTTCTTTAATATAAAAATCCAGGGGAATATTCTGGCGAATTATTCCACCGGAATTGAACCCCCTTAGATGCAAAAGTCACTTTCTTTTTTTTAATATAAAAATCTGGGGGAATATTCAGGTGGAAAATTCCGTCGGACTGTTTGTTTTTTTTTTTAAATTCAGTTTAATTAAATATTAATTTTTAATTGCAACATGTTTAAACAAAATTAAGCATAGTCTAATGTTAAGGCTACAAGTCTTCTATCCCAAAGGTCAAAGGTTCAAATCTATTTGGATGCAAAAATAATTTTAATATTTTAAAATTCTTTTTTTGCAAAATTGTATGTGTAAGTACATATCCATATTAACTATTATTATTTATAATATGTCTTAATTATTTATAATATATTTATTGATTATATGGTACAATATAAATACATTGAAAATTTTTTAGTTTTTTTAAAGGAATAAAATTACCAATTTTATGTAATATATAAAAGATAATAATAATAATAATAATAATAATAATAATAATAATAATAATTTCAAAAAAAATCAATAAATAAACTTTGAGGTAGTTTAGTGGCAAAATATTACATTTCTATTCAAGAGGTCCCCAATTCAATATATCATCAAAATAAATTGCAATGTATGTCATTATAACAAATTTGTGCCGAAAAAAATCATTAGTTGTAATTAATTGAATATTGAAATTTGTGTATACAATTTAGTCATGTTTTTATACATAATCTACTTATTTACAAAAGAAATATATATATATATATACACAAATATACATAGGTATCACATTTTTTTAATAATAACACCTAATGTTCACATAAGTTTATTTATTTATTATTTTTATAACTTTTTAAGTTATAAAGATAAGATATCCATTAAAAAATCCATGTGTTTTATTTGAATCAATAATTTGTTATTTATCATTCGCATTATATGAACTGTTTATTTTCATTTCTATATATCTTATAATGTATTAAGTGTAATCCATGTGATTATTAAAAATTAATATAATCTTTTAAAACTATTAACAACAATTGAATTTTACAAATTATATCAAAAAACATCAATTAATTTTAAAATGAAGTACTATTAAAAGCACATAAAAGTTTTATTATACATATAAGTTATTTGTTTCTAACATCATTTATTAAATATAATTAATAGATACAACTAAATTACAAATAATTGGATATAAACAGATGTGCATTCAGAGCATATATTAAACAGATACGAATAAGAGTATAAATAAGTTACCAAATAAGAATATGTAATAATTATAAATAATATTTTACAAATAATATTTTTTAAAAATTAAAACAAGTTAACAAAATAAAAATGTGTAACAAGTAAAAAACAAAATAATATATTAATAAATTAAAATAAGAATAATTAAACGAATATGTAATAAGTATAAAAAAAAATAAAACATAATACAATTTCTTGCAATATCTTAGTGGTTGAAGACTTGACAAACAAGCTTTAGGTCACAAGTTCAAATCCCCTCAACTAAATTTTTTTTTATATTTTGGGGATACTATTTCGGCAGTGATGGCGGCAGTGCTAGGTGCCCGGCGGACATTGGACGGCAAACGGTGACAGTGGGTGCCCTGCTGACGGCGACGACGGCAGAAATCCGGCTGAAATCGGCTAGCGGCAATAGGAGCAACGGCGGCGGTGGCGGAGACAAGCGCGGCGGGCCGCCAACGGGAGATGATGGCGGCGAGAGTTTCCAGCGGTGGGGCTCCGGCGGTCCGATGGAAATTTCGGCCTGATTCCGCCGGTGGTCAGTCCGGCGGAATATTCGGCTGGAGTTCCACCGGATGGCTGGTCAAGCGAAATATTCCAGAGAAAAATTTCAGTCGGATTCCTTTAGGTAGTTAGGTCCGACAGAATATTCGGCCGGAGTTCCGCCAGATAGCCAGTCCAATGGAAATTTCCGTCGGATTTTTACCGGAAAATGGCAATCCGCCACCATTTTTTCCAGAGGACACATTTCTGCTGGATTTCCTCTGGTTTTCCACTGAAATCTACATTTTTCGGCGAAATTTTCGCTCGATTTTTCCACTGGAAAATGCGCGTTTTCCTGTAGTGAGCATATAAATAAATTAAGACACCTGTCAATAACAGAAATGGGTATCTAATGTTAAGTGGTACAATTTTACCTATTAGAGTAATGTTCAGCAAGCAAATATGTTTTACCTTGTTAATTATTCTTTGTATTAAATAATATATTCAATTACATAATAAATTGAACATTTTATACTCTTCATCCCATAGCATTAGTAATATTATTTATTTATATTTAATGCAAGTTGTTAAATCTCTATGATCACGTTAAAATTATGGGATTTGGCTTCATATAGAGATGAAAGTCTTTAAAAAATTCTCTAAAACATGATTAAAATTACTTCAAGTCATTGAGTCTAATTGAAATCGGAGTATCGACTTAACTCACTAAAAAACTTGCATTTATGATGCATCTCAAATGATCAAAATTACTCCAAGTAATCTAATTGAAATTGGGGTATCAACTTGACTCAATAAAAGACATGCATTTATGACGTGTCTCAAATGGGAGGATGTCTTGTTTCTTGAACATCGAGTGTATTGACATTTGTGCATAAATGGATACTTGTTATGGAATGAGTTCACTGAATATCTCACATGGAAACTCATAAATGGGAATAAAAGATTTAGGAATGTTTTCAAGCTTATGTCGTGCTTTAACTAGTCCTTTTACTTGATATTTCATAGTAGTCTTGTATATGAACATTTATACTTTGATATATGTACCAGTTCCACAACGAGTCCACGTGCTCCTATGTTGGGTATAGATCTCCCATATATAGAAACTAGTGAAAGTCAATAAATGATTCATTGTTCGCTTAGTAGAACGAGTGAATATCCCATATATTCTATTATAATTAGTCCACTTAAATCCTTGCACAAGGTGGAGGCTAGGACAATGATCAGAAAATGAGTTTTTTAAGTCAATTGTCAAATTGACTACTTGCAAAGAATTATAAAATTAAAGTTAGTAAGATTTGCTAAATCCCATGCACCAGATCTCAATCGGGAAATTAAACAACAAAGGGATTATATTTACACGATAATTCATAGTATAAAGGTTCACAGTAATACTTCACCTATTGACTAAGTATTCCTGAACTTGGTGCAAGAAATCGACCACGATAGATAGTGACCATTAAATAGAAAGGTTTCTAATAAATTGATGGTTAACTAAAATAGTTGAATTAATCATAGATAATTTTATTGTCTAAAATAATGTTTTGAATGCAAGTTTATCACTAATCGATTGGTGAACATAAAGGGTTACACACAATAGTTGATAAAGCACCCACTTATATGAATTGATTAATAGTAATTAATCACATTGGATTGATTAATGAGATCAATTGAATTGAGGATTAATTCAATTGACCTATCTTATTAAATTGGGAAAATAGATTTAGAAATTAATTGATTAAGAATCATTTCATTAAATTAATTTGAAATTGGCTTTCAATTAATGTATTAATTGAAATATGATTTTAATTTTGAGATTAAATTGGAGAGAATATACATAGTTTTATATATACCTATATGGTTTTTGATTCGATTACAACATAGAATCAAAAACTTGAGAAGATCCATTTTGTGAACTAGTTTTAGAGGGAGAACGCTTGGGCTCCTATTTGCGTGGATTTGTTCGGGTTTGTGGATGCGATCAAGTCGGGACTACAAGGATGATTCACATTTGAATACAATAATTCCCTACATCAAATGGAAGGTTTGTATAAGATCCGCATCGCAATAGCAACGGAAAGCGTTTATAAATAATAGTTATGTGTTGAATTGTTATATTTCCGCTTCATAAGCATCTTGGGGCCTTTATGAAACAAAAATTCCTCCTCGAGCACCAATCAAGTAACTGTACTAAAAATAAAATATCAGTTTTATGTTTCTGTTTTATTCCCTCTAACTTTTTTTTTCCTTTAATATTTTTTGTCTTCATTTCTCCTCGTTTCTAGGCCTTATTTCTCTTTCTGATTTCTTTCGGTTCTGTGCCACAAAACTTTATCTTTTTCCGTGTCGGTATCCTTCAATATTTTAACAACTCACTTATAACACAAACGATATGTAACAGCAAAAACATGTATGCTTTGAATTAATTTGCTTGATTTCTAAATTTAAAATATAATGGCTATATTTGTACACTTGGAAATTGATTGAATGAGAATAAAAGTTAGGATGATGAATTATGTCTTAGGATGATGAATTATGTCAAAGCACTATTGTGATAAAAATGGAGGATCGAGCGTCTCTGCCAGAGGATATGCTCATTGAAATTTTGATCTCTCTTCCGATCAAATCATTGATGCGATTTAAGTGCATTTCAAAATATTGGTGCACTCTAATAAAAAGTTCTACTTTCATCAATTGGCATCTCAAACTTGAATGCAAGAAAATTCTATTGGTAAAACGCTATCTGCCTCCACAGAATAGTTGGAATGACTTATATAAAGGAGGTGGAGATGATATCTTGTCTTATCACGATCCTGATTTTCCAGAGTTAGTCGCATCGCCAAGCCTTACTGTCCCATTTTTGAATGAGGTATATGTCCGTTCTGCAGTAAATCTTATGGGACCCTGCATTGGGCTTATTTGCTTCATGTATAATGAGGTTGTTGTATTGTGCAACCCTGCATTGCGAGAATTCAAACTTCTTGAACCAAGCCCTTTCGCTAGACCAGACAATTACACTGCCAGTCATTCTGGATCTGGATTTGGATTTGATGCCAATAGTAATAGCTATAAAATTATCCAAATTTGGAGATTATATGAATCGGATGCTAATTACTACAACGAAGATGAATACATTAGGGTTGATTTGTACAATTCAAGTACCAATTCTTGGAAAATAATCGATGTTGAAGTGCCGGATATTGTCTATAATAGAGAATTTGATCTTCTCTTTAATGGCGCATGGCATTGGCAGGCAAACGAGTTTATTTTGGAGCCACTTGTTATGGGCTTTGTTCTTTCTTTTGATTTTAGTAATGAGGTTGTCAAATTGTTTGAATTTCCTGATTGGTTTGATGATGAAAAGCGTCCAGGTCTCATGGCCTTAAATGAGTGCCTTGCCTTAGTCCGCTACTCGAAAGACATACAAGATCCATATCTCGTTGATATTGGGATGATGAAGGAAAACGGAGTCAAGGAATCATGGACCAAAGTGTTGGTAATTGGGCCTTACCTCGTTGAATGCCCTTTATTGTGTTGGAAGAATAAGTGGGTAATTGTGGAGAGTAGCAATGGTCATTTGGCATGTTGTGCTCTCCATGCAAATGAAATCAAGACATTTCAGACTGAAGGGCTCAAGGGTTCCCTCAAAGCTCTTATTCTCACAGAGAGCATAATTAGGTTGGATCAGGTCGTGAAATTTGGTTACAAACAAGGCTAACCTGGTAAATTTTAGAAACGACTTAATTTCTTTCGGGTATGTAACACATATATACGTTGGAAGTCTCGTTCAAATTTCTAATCCCCTAGTTGAGTGGTTTACCTTCTTGTGCTTCACACTGTCGTCGTCCAATTTTAACTGGCATTTCTCCGCGAATGTTTTTAACACTACTTGGTTGTAATTGAGACAAAGTATTAATCTTTGGTAGGCTTAATTTAAATTTATATCTTATATTTATTAATCGAAAGAAATTCCTCTTCTTCCATACTTCTAGTATATTATTTATTTTTAGTTTTCTTGATCAGTTTCTTGTTTTGACTTGGGAAAATTGACATTTTAGTCCTTCAACTATCCACCTAAACTAATTTTGGTCCCTCATTTTCACTCGTCATCAAATTTAGTCCCTCATATTTACTTTTTTTTTTTTTTACCAAATTTGGTCTTTTCGTTAGTTTGTTTTTTATCAAAACTAACAGAAGTTAGCTTTGACATCTTCTAAAATTGCATTCACCTCCCCTATTACTTTTTCAAATTAAATTACCTTCACCCCCTTGGCAAATTTGAACATGAGCGAATCATGGATGATATAGTTGGAGGACTAGCATGGCATTTTTTCATTTTCACTTTAATATTTTGTCAGGTTCATTGTGTGATATTCATGTAAGCTTTTGGAAAAATATCTCAAATCTTGTAACAAAGTGGTTTGTCTTCGTGGGCTTACCATAATGATTTTCCAATTTTAATAGGTGTTTCATAATAGTTGTTCTCATATGACTTGGCTACACTTGGGGTGGGGGTTTGCATTTTCATCCCATAAAGTAGCCCCCTTTTAAAACTAGATAATAGAGGAAAGGGTTTTAACCCTAATTGAGTTCATTTAAGATGTTAAAAAAAATTATGTAAAAACTTTAATTAATACAATTATTTATTGTAATTTTTTTAATTGCTTTCGTGCATAGTCCAGGGTATATGCAAACTACACATATACAAACAAAAGATAAAAGTAAATGACTAAATACCTTTTGAAATCTTAAATGACCAAACAACTACAAGATAAAAATATGTACATAACAATAAAACACTGATTGTTTGGAATCATAAATGATAAAGACAATAATTAACTATAGAAATGCTAAAATTGCATGAATGTAGAGACAAGCTGAAAACTTGAATGAAATAATGAGTGCAACAAATATCATTTGGGCCAATTACACTAACCACCTCTGAGGTTAGGTTAATTTATGAAAAAACTCCTATTTTTTCAAAATTACCAAAAACCCCCCCTGAGGTTATACCCATATTACAAACTTATTTCAATTTTTGAAAATATCCCTTTTCTTTTTTTGGGTGATTTATACTGACCACTCCTGAGGTTAGGTTAATTTACAAGAAACCCCCTGTGGTTTTAAAAATTACCAAAAACCCTCAGAAGTTATACTAATATTACAACTAACACCTACTTAGGTTGACTTATCAACAATATTAATTCTTTTTTTTTCTCTCTGTAATATTGTTATCATAAAATTTTCATGTAATAGATTTGAAAAAAAAATGTGACTATTTATTCAAAAAAATATTTCGAATTTAATGTTATGAATTTATACTAAATGTATGTAATATGTGCTGAATTTATATTTGAGAAAAATATAATTATATGCACCGTATATTTCCATAATGTGAAGTGAGAAATATAAATATGGATTAAAATAAAATTTTGAAATTAAATAATACACTTGAAAACTTTATTTAGCTTGAGGACTCTCACTCATTTCTCTTAAAATTTACTCTGTATTAGCAATAATATGTCATACTTGATGTGTTGGTAGATTCTTTTAATGCATTAAATTCAGAATATTTATTTGAATAAATAATCACATTTTTTTTCAAATATATTACATGAAAATTTTATGATAACAATATTACAGAGGGACAAAAAAAAAAGAATTAATATTGTTGATATATCAACCTAAATATGTGTTAGTTATAATATTGGTATAATAGGGATTTTTTCATAAATTAGCCTAACCTCAGGGGCGGTCAGTGTAATTCGCCCTAAATGATATAAAACTTACATCGAAACAAAAGCTAAATAACAGGTTCTGCCAATTACTAAAGAGAATATGAAACTATTCGTTAGATTCCTTCCAATATATGACAAAATTAAGTGACGAACAACAAATCCAAACACATAAAAGGTTGAAGAATGAAGGACTTATAAGAGAGAAAAGGCTAGAGAATAGAAAGTGTTAATAAATTAACTCCTAACCCATCGTATATAAAAATTTAAAACACAATGTTAGTATGAAAAGATAAGACATCAAAAATGTAAAAGATGTTTGAAAAATAACTAATAATAAATTAACTTCTAAACTATCTTATATAGAAACTTAAAACAAACGGTTAGCGTGGGAAAGAAAAACATCAAAACTATAAAAGATGATTGAACAAAATAAAATCACTACTAAGTTCTATAATTACTTGGTATATATGGTTGTTCAGAAAGAAGAAAAGAAAAAGAAAATGAACATATTTGTAACAGGTCAGTTACCCGCAGCCCGATTATCTGCCAAAAAAGGTTTTATATGCATCGAGATTAACAATAAGAGGTTTATCGATGTATTATTTATGGAAGAGGAGTCTTGAGATGTGGAGGTATTTATATTGGAGTGGATAAGTGAGCGGGAATTTATTTTTTGTTTATTTATTTTTTTTCAAGAGAGGAGGTTATTTTAAAAATCAACTAATCAAAATTTTTCTATCTAATCAAAAAAATTCAAAATTTTAAGAAAATTCTATTTGATCAAAACTGTATATTTTTAATACACAGACTACTCTCCAATATATATTAGTATAGATTGTAATTATTGTGTATGCACACATATACACTACAAGAAAATAGTATTATTAGCAACAAAATATAAAAGTTGCAATATAAAAACTGTGATCAATAATTATCTATTTAAGTGGGGAAGTTATTTTGAAAATCAACCAATGAAAAATTACCTATTTAATAAAAACATTCAAAATTTTGAGAAAAAGTTATCTAGCCGAATTTTTTTAATTTTGGTCAACACACTGCTCTTTTATATATATTAGTATATTGGGCACACTCAATATGTGTGCAAAATAAAAATGAAATGCAATCTAACGAAATGAATAAATTTAAAATGAAGTTTTATTGAATTTTCTATATAAATGTGTGTATATAAAGTAAGATTAGATTTTATAATTAAAAAAATAAGTTGAAAAGGAAGTAAAAGAAAATTTTAGAAAAGGGATGTGAGCGGGTAGAGAGGAGAAAGAATGGAAAAGGAAAATTAAAAATACGTTAAGAGGGATGAGAAATAGAATAATAACGAAAGATTTGGGAAATTGGCACATTGCACCCTCTAAACATACTTGATTGGCACTATGCACCCTAAAATTCAAATTTTGACATTTTGCACACTTTATCCATTCCCATAAAAAATTTCCAATGAAAATAATATTCCAGCCAAAATTAAAAAATGTCTAAAATTCTGAAGGTAATATGAAAATCAAAATATAATCTTATAAATTTAAAACTTTGCGTAAATATTATCAATAATTCATCCTAAATTTAGTACTCTCACTCGTAAAAGATTGATTCAATTTGGCAGAGCCATGTTTGCTATCACTTTAAAAATACCTCATAGCCTCTTGAAATAAGGTTGTCATTGAGTGATAAGATACGAACTTGTGTGTGATAGCACATAGTTCATAAAAAAACCAAAAAAAAGTTGCAAAAAAAAATATTTTATGGCCTATTCATAATGTGAAAAGCCCCTTTTCATGATTGTTTATTATCTAACTTCAATAGTTAAGATTCGTTAATTTGTTTCTAGAAATTAGATAAAAAGTTGAAGAGATATTGAGGAACACCCAAGCCGTCAAGATGAGTTTCTTTGCCTTCAATTTTTTTTCTCCAATTCTTCTGTATTGTATTCTAATTTTTAGGAAGAAGTAGACATTCAATTTGTTGCTTTATTCATTTATTTATTTTTATTTAAAATATCCAACTTTCCCTTTTAATTTTGGCCAATATTATTTCCAGTGGAACATTTCTATGGGAATGGACGAAGGGTGCAAAGTGGCAAGCTAATGTATTTTCAAGGGTGCAAAATGCCAAAATTTCAATTTTGTGGTGCATAGTATCAATTAAATGTGTTTAGAGGGTGCAATGTGCCAATTGCCCAAAAGATTTTATACTGACACTTATTCGAGTAAGGGTATCTTAGAGAGTTTAAAATTAAACACACTAAAAACAACGTCAAAGGGATTCTCACTTAATATATATATATATTTTGTGTGTGTGTGTGTGTGTATATTAGTACTAGGAGTAACCCTGTGCTAGGCATGCATTTTTAATATATTTCAGTATTAATATTATTGTGGCTTATGATACAGTAAAAAATTATTAGGGGTAAAGATTTTATACCATCCGAACTATAAGCATTTTTAGACTTTGGCACCTGAACCATTTTTGTCGCTAGTTACTATCTAAACTATATGAATTTTGCACTTTACCACTTGAGAGCATTTTCAAGCCAAAAAAAATCACCGAAATTTAATCACGTCTCAAGCATATGATATTACTAAGATTTTAAATATATTTTAGTATTAATATTAATGTGGTTTATGATATAGTAAAAAAGTGTTAGGGGTAAAGATTTTTTACCATCCGAATTATGACCATTTTTAGACTTTGCCACTTGACTTTTTCTTCCGCTCGTTACCTTCTAAACTATATGAATTTTGCATTTTCCGGCCAAAAAAGCAACTGAAATTTAATCACGTGCCGGACACATGATATTACTAAGGGTATATCCATCATTTCATACACACATAGGGAGTTTGTAAAATATGTTAGTGGAGGGATTCAAACATGAGACACCAAAGTCATATAAACTTCGAAAGGCAAAATTCATATATTAGACTTATAATATGCACAAATTCAAGAAAACACATTTTAACATCAATTTAAAATCCACCAACATAAATGGAACAATTTTTTTTTTTTTTAAAAATTGATCTTAATAATGTAATAATTTTAATGGGTAATAATTTTTTGTCATTGGAACTATGACGTTGTTTAGACTTTGTCACGTAAGCTTTTTTTGGTCGCCAATTATAATCCAAACTATACGATTTTTTGACTTTACCATCTGGGAGCAAATTCCGACCAAAAAAGTCGCCAGAATTATGTTACGTGCCTGACATGTGATTTTGATTAAAGCATTTCCGTCATTTCATTTGTAGGAAAATTCTTTGTAAAGACATTGATCATAAGAATCGAGCCCAAGTCGAATATAAGTGTAGCCACACACATTACCGCTTAGCCAACTAACATGATTATTAAATGTAAGACAAATTTAAGTATTTGTATATTACTTGTATAAAAGCAAATAAACACATTTTAATATCAAATTGAAATGTACAAAAGTAAAACGAATAAAACTATTTTTTAAAGAAAATTTGATCTTGCTAATGTTATTAATTTTTAAAGAAGGGGCAAATAAATTTGATTAATTTTACTAATCTTTAAAAAAAATCATTTTTGTCCTTTTTTAAATTAATTAAATTTATTTTTATCCCAATTTTTTTAAAAAATATTTTTTTTATAAATATCTTTTTAAAATCAATTAATCAGCAATATAAAATTTTCTTTAAAAAGAATAATTTATTCCTTTTATTTTTTTTGAATTAAAATTTGATATTAAAATAAAAGTATTATCAATTTTTTATCCTCAAAAATAAATATATTTTTTTATATTTTTGGATTTCAAATTGTTGTTAAAATGCGTTTATTTGGATTTATATAGTTATTAGAAACAATTAAGTCTACCTTATATTTGATAATCATGTTAGTTGGTCAAGTAGTCATAGGCGTGGCCACACTCATACTTAGCTCAACTTTGAATCCTATGAGCAACATTTTTTCAAAAAAATTTCTTACAAAAAAAATGATAAAAATGCCCTTATAAAAATCACGTGTCATGCACGTGATATAATTTCGGCAACTTTTTTGGCCAAAAAATATTTCCAAATGATAGAGTCAAAAAATTCATAATTTCGGATGGTAACAAAAGTATATATAATAAATTTTAAAAAACATTATAATTCGAATGACAAAAGATTATTACCCCTAATTTTAAAAAGCAACGTGATTAAATTCCTGCTTCCACTGCCACCGTCATCTCCGCTGCCACAGCCACCGCTGCTGTCTCTCCCTTTCTCCTCTTTTGCTCTTAGGTTTCGCTCTTTCTGATTTCTAACTCGACCGCTTCTTTCTTTCTATCCCCCTCTCTCTGCTGCAGCCACAGAGAACCAATTGCTAACTCCATCATTCTCTGCTTCTGCAATTGGCTCTTCGCCAAATTACCATCTCCATTTTCTTGATTCTTGATTGACGCCGCCGCCGTGATTGCCGGAAAAGATTGCTATCTCCATTTCTGATTTTGGGTACATCTTCACCAGTTTAATTGTGGGTGGCTCGAAGTGAGGCTGAGGGTGATAGACAGGGAAGAAGGCAACCAGCTTTACGTTTTTCTTTTCTTTTTTTTTTTTCCATCTTTTTTACTTACTTCTTTATTATTTGATTTGTTTATTAAAAAATAAAAAAATTAGTTGGATTATATTATATAAGTTTTTCTAACTAACTGTAACAAAAAGTAAACCACAAGAAGCTGAATACTTTAAATGTTTCTTTTTTATTTTTCTTCATTTGATTATACACATTTTACAGGTTAAATTATGTTTAGTTTTTATTAATTACTAAACCGTTATTAATTGACATAAATTTAATAAGTAAGACAAGTAAAATAATTTTTTTGATTTCTTTTTTATATATATATTTTATGTATTAATGCATATTTTTGTAATTCGGGGGGGGGGGGGGGGGGGGGGGGAAGGGGTTGTTGGGAATTTTTTTATGGAAGTTTTCTGTTAGTAACCGTTTTATAGGGAGGCAAATTTCATTTAACCTTAGTATTTTAATAGCAAACGTCACAGTTGGATCAAATTGGATGCAAAAAACGTAAAATGATGGACCAAATGTTTAGTGAGTGTACGTGAAGGATCAAAATTGAAATAGATGTAATTATGAGAGACAAAAAGTGAGAATTTTTCCTTTATCACTTTTTGAAATTTCAATTATCAGTGATTAGTTGGTTTTGTCATTAATACTTGTTTAATTTGTTAACCTTCTTTAAAAGCAAAAATTAATAAATAATTTTGGGTTAAAATCACTTTTCCCTCCTCTACTATGGGTTTTGCATCAAATACCTTTTTTTTTTTTTTTTGGTTTTATCCACCCGATTTCGGCTCATTAACCGATTAATTTGGATCGAGTACTATAAAGGCCCATTAAGGGGAAAACATATATGAAACACCACCATCATCCTAAAAAATTCACATTAATGGACAAAAATAACCTTGAATTCAATTAAAGGTTCTATTCATTTTGGCCCCTCTATAATAGATTTAGTACTAATAACCCACTCTGTAATTAAATGTTACTAATTTGATTTCAAATTTTATTCAACTCGTGAAATTTTATTAAATGAAACAACCTTTAATTAATTTTATATAAAGAAATAACTCTAGACCATATTCATATATTGACTTTTTGTCCACTTGAAAATTCTTAAATAAATCAAGATAAGTCGTATATAAAACTTACTTATATATTTTTATTTTGAGTTTATTTTTCAAAATATATAATTACCCTCAAATTTTAATCAATTACTATTTTCAAACTATATATGTGTAGTTTCATAATATAAATATTTATACTATTGAATTTAAAACAAATATATTTATCTTAGTAAGTAAAAACGTGAAATTAGTTTTTGAAAAAATATAAGTACTATGAACCTTTTTATACCAATTGATCAATACGCACATTTTGGGCTAATTCTATTTGAATTAATTAACTTTAATGTGCCAAACATGTTAAAAAATGCAAATAACAGGATCAATATTTTATATGGTCATTAAAGAGTATGAATAATTATATTATAAAATGTTCATGTATAGATCAAACACATTAGCTAATAATTCAACAAAAATATATATAGAATAATTGTCATCGTTATACATAGAATATTGTAAAAAAAAAGACTTTGTTACAAAAATAATTTATACAATATTAATTGTGAGAACATAGTGTCTAAGTTGTCACAAAAATTATAATGACAATTTTTTTCACTAAATTGTCACTACAAATGTGTCGTTGATTTGTCAATGATGACAACTAAAACATTAATTTTTGTCATCAATTATTGATATTGCAACAAAATAAAAGTCGTTGTCACTAAATAAATTTGATTAATGACAAAATGAAATATATTGTATCTATCTATCTATACTATTATATATTTGAGCAGTATGTTGACCACAATTATACTAGTTTGACCAAATAGAACTTTCACAAAATTTTGATTTTTTTAATTAAATAGAAAAATTCTGATTGATTAGTCTTTACAAATAAAAAAAATAAAAATAAAAGATAGCTCCCCCATTAATCAACTTCCCTCTCCACTAACACACGTAACTTTCCGTCATCACTTCTCTACACGTTTTATATGGACATAATAATTGTATCAAATCTTTAAAAGACGTATTTTTTAAGATCTTTTAATTAATATTAAATCTAAAAGTTTATTTCCAAAAAGAAATGATTTTAAATATTGATCTTCCTACTATTACTATTTTTTTTTCTTTGAATTTGGTTGTTTTCAAATTACAAAAGATTATCAAGTTGTTCCCTTTGTAACTAATATCAAAGCTTATTCGATATCCTCTTTATTTGCTAATTGGTAATAAGAATATCTTGTCTTAATTTTAAAACGACTTATTAATAATGATATTATTTTCAAAAAGAAAAAAGAAAAAATAGTAATGATATTCATGTTACAAGGAGATGTGAGAACTAGACCTATTTACTCTACATGAAATGTATTGACTTTTTTATATTTATAAATAAAAAAGTAATCAACATTTATTGTGAATATAGTTTATTATGTAAATAAATTTGAAAACACAATAAAATATTTTTTTCTTCATAGTCAATCTAAATTTACAACAAGTGTCAGTGTAGTTATATGACAAGTGTTAGCCTAATTTTACGACATGTGTCAACATTTTGTTATTGGATGGTAAACCGGACCACTTTAATACGAAAATACTCTACAAATAAATATTTCATGGCATATTCCTTGAAAATTGTAGAATAAATATTAATTTCCAACATAAGTTGTTTGACGACTCCTTAGATTTGAGTTGTTGATTTAATTTACCTTATATTTGTTCAAATTTACTACAATTAACTGCAAGATATTTTAATAGTAACCAAAAAACCCAACGTGTTAATCAAAGAAAAATCCGGTACAAATGTTAATCATTCCTCTTTCCTAAATGAAAATTCAAAGAAACGTTTTATATGGACATATTTTTTTAAATCAACAAAGATGTATTTTTTTAAGATCTTTAATTTCTTACAACTTATTAAATCTAATAGTTTATTTCCAAAAAAGATGATTTTAAATATTTATCTTCATACTATTACCTTTTTTTCTTCGAATTTGGTTGTTTTCCAATTACAAAAAATTATCAAGTTGTTCCCTATGCAACTAATATTAAAGGTTATTGTTTTTCATAAACAAAAAGCACTTTGCACCCCTAAATATACTCTTTTGGCACTGTCCAACCTCTAAAATAAAAACCAAAACATTGCACTCTCACTTTAATACTCATTTGCAAGTTGCGCCCTCAAGTTACAAAAAAAAAAAGTTTGGCACCACAACACTGAAAATGGTTTCATAATTGAAAGGCAAATCATCTCTTAATTTTTCCTCAATAAATAATTGCTTGTGAAATTTGTACACAATATTTTAAATTCAAATTGATCATTTCCTGTAAGGTGGTTAGTTTTAGAATACATGCTGAATCATTAGAATATTTGTGTGTGCTTTCTTATCTTTATTTGATCTAATAGGATGTAAATTTTGTCATTAAAAAAAAAACTCAAGATTAGATAAAAATGAATTAATATTGAAAAACTCTCCCAGAAGTTGTCCTTTTGACCACTACCAGAAAACAACGAAATAGCCACGGATTTTTAGCCACTAACAAAATCGTTTGCCAACAGCTACGGAACTAACCACGGATTTTGAAAAATACAAAAACATCTAGCCACAGATTTTTCCGTAGCTAAATATGGAAAAATCCGTGACTATATAATTTTTTTTGAAAAAACATAAATGTTTTTAGCCACGGATAAATCCGTGGCCATAAAATATAATTTTTTTTATTTTAAATGTATATTTAAGCCACGGTTTTATCCGTGGCTAAATTTTAAAAAAAAAATTATCATCCTGGCCACGGATAAAATCGTGGCTAGTAAATATTTAATTTTTGTTTTAAAAAAAATGTATATATTGGCCACCGTTTTATCCATGGCTAAATTAAAAAATATTTTTTTTACCACCTTGGCCACATATAAAACCGTAGCTAGTATATATTTAAAATATTTTTTTAAAAAAATGTATATATTGACCACGGTTTTATTCGTGGCTAAATTAATTTGGGGGAAAAAAATTCCCATTTTGGCCACGGATAAACCCGTGACTAGAAAATATTAAATTTTTTTTTTTAAAAATGTATATATTGGCCACGATTTTACCCGTGGCTAAATTAAAAAAATATTTTTTTCCACCTTGGCCACGGATAAAATCGTGGCTAGTATATATTTAAAATATTTTTTTAAAAAAAATGTATATATTGGCCACGATTTTATCCGTGGCTAAATTTGAAAAAAAAAAAAGTTTTTTTTTTCCTTTTTGGCCACGGATAAAACATGGCTAGAAAATATTATTTTGTTTTTTGAAAAATGTATATATTGGCTACAGATTTATTCGTGGCTAAATTTGGGGAAAAAAAGAATTTTTTTTTCCCATCTTGGCCACGGATAAAACCATGGCTAGGAAATATTTAATTTTTTTTTAAAAAAATGTATATTTTGGCCACGGATTTATCCGTGGCTATATCAAAAATTTATTTTTTAAAAAATTTTAAATGGCTCACTTAAATCGCCCGATCCGATATTACGGGACACAAAAAGGTTTGAGACATTTCAAAATGATATTATTTTCATCACGATTATTATATTTTTTCCATCTTATGCATTAAAAATTACAATTTATTTAATGAGAATTCGTTTTTGTCTTTTAGTGATATATATGAATGATTTCGTAGTACAGTGTCAATATATGCTAAGGTCAATTAACTCATATAGGAATTATCAAAAAAATGGACTTTCAAGCAAATTGATTAGTTTTCAAGATGTATTACTCCAATCGTACAGTTCCGTCTAACCTAATTAATAAAAATGCACAATTCGAAAAAAGTCAACGTGAAAATTTGACCTCTGGCCACGGATAGATCCGTGGCCAATAAATAATTTTAATTTTTTTTATAAAAAAAATTGGTCTTAGCCATGGATTTATCAATGGCTAAGCGTGGAAATTTAATATTTTTTAAATTGGAGTGCTTAGCCACGGATTTATCCGTGGCTAAACCAAAATTTATGTGTTTTTTTAATTTTAAATGGCTCACTTAAATCACCCAATACGACATTATGGGACACAAGAAGGTTTGAGTCATTTCAAAATCACGAGTTTTTTTCATCACGAGTATTATATTTTCGCATCTTATGCGTTAAAAATTACAGTTTGCTTAACAAGGATACATTTTTCTCTTTCAGATATATATGAATGACTTCATAGTCCGGTGTCAATGTATGCTAAGGTCAATTAACTTATATAGAAATTATCAAAAAAATGGACTTTCAAGCAAATTGATTAGTTTTCAAGATGTATTACTCCAATTGTACTGTTCCATCTAACCTAATTAACGAAAACACACGATTCAAAAAAAGTCAATGTAAAAATTTGACCTCTGGCCACGGATTTAAATAATTTTAATTTTTTTTTTGAAAAAATTGGTATGAGCTATGGATTTATCGATGGCTAAGCATGAAAATTTAATATTTTTTAAATCAGAGTGCTTAGCCATGGATTTATCCATGGCTAAGTCAAATTTTTTTAAAAAAATAATTCATTTAGCCAAGGATTTTTCCATGGTTAAAGGCAAAAAATCCGTGGCTAAGTGATTGAATATAAACAACACTTTGCTATTTTCAGATCTTGTCTTCTCTCTTCCCACAAAAGGTACCCTAACCCCTTCCCTCCCCTCCCCCACACCTGACGCGGTCATGCCCACCTTCTGCCCCCTGGCCTCGACAGTCGCATCCCCCCTTGCCCTCGTCGTCTCGCTGCCTTCCCTCCCTCTGCATCGGGTTGCGCCTTCTCTCTCCTCTCCCACCATCGCGGGCTGCCTCTCCTCCCTTCTCCCCTGTGGTACGCGACCTCCCCCCCTCCCCCCCCCCCCCCCCGGCCATCCTCGCAGCCCCTCTTCCCACCTCCATCCCTCCCAAAGACACACCACACACGTGCATTATTATTATTTTTAGCTTTTAATTTTTATTTTATTCGTTGAGATGTAATTTTAATTTTGTTTGTTGTTTTGGTATAGTTGGCAATATTTGAAGGTTGATATCATATACGTAATTTGTGGAGGTAAAGTTTGAACAAGCTTAGATTCTGAATTGTTATGATTTTTGCTGAGGTCAAATTTATTTCGAACAAGTTTAGATTATGAATTGTTATATATAAACTAGTTTGTTTGGATTAGCCATTGTTATGAACATATTTGAATATGTATTGTTATGAACAAATTTATTTGGCTTACGAAATGTTATGCCCAAGTTTGTTTGTACTATGAATTGTTATGAATAAGTTGAGATTTTAGCCAATTTGGTCCCATACGATATGTTTGCTAGCCGATTTTATCCCAAATTTTTTTAGCCAAAATAGTCCCACTGGATAGTACTCTCTCTCCAAAATGGTCCCTTCATTAAAAACTAACTGGAAATGCACATCAACTCACGTGCACCGTTAATTTTTAAATTGAGGAAGTTACACGTGGGACTACTTTAATCAATTTTGAAAATTTGGGACCAAATCGGCGAGCGCTTCTGTACTGTAGGACTAATTTGGCTAAAATGTATATTCAGTTTTAATCATGACTTGATGTATAATTGATTCCTCATCCAAGTCCAAGGACTAATTAAATCATGTTATAAGGTTGGAACATTCTTAATTCTTTTATTCAAACCTTGGAATTTTCATATGGGATGGGATTGTCAATAAACTCATTCTCTAACGATATCCCACTTATGCATATGAGTGTCACTACACTTGATGTTCATGAAACAATACATCTCTCATTTGAAATAGTCATAAATGTAAGTCTTTTAATGAGTCAAGTTGATACCACACTCTCAATTAGACTCAATAACTTTGAGTAATTTTGATCATGTTTTACAGACTTGTTTCAAGACTTTGAGTGATCTTTAATGTGATCATGGAGATTCATCCACAAACATTAAATATAAATAATATAACTAATGCTATGCAATGAAGATTGCCAAAAATATTAAAAGTTTGTGGTTGAATCTCCATGATTACATTAAAGCCATGAGACTTGACTTTGCATAGAGATGGAAGTCTTGAAACAAGTTTGTAAAACGTGATCAAAAGTACTCAAAGTTATTGAGTCTAACTTAGAGTGGGGTATTAACTTGACTCATTAAAAGACTTGCATTGTGACTATTTCAAATTGGAGATGTATTGTTTCATGGATATCGAGTGTAGTGACACTCGTATGCATAAATAGGTGCTCGTTAGAGAATGAGTTTATTGAGAATCCCATCCCATATGAAAATTTCTGAGTAGGAATAAAAGAATTAGGAATGTTCTAAGCTTATGACGTGATTTAATTAGTCCTTGGACTTGGATGAGGAATTAATTATGCATCAAGTCATGATTAAAATTAAAATATACATTTTAGCCAAATTAGTCCCACAATATAGAAGCGCTCGTCGATTTGGTCCCAAATTTTCAAAATTAATTAAATTAGTCCCACGTGTAACTCCCTCTGTTTAAAAATTAACGGCGCACGTGAGTTGCATGTGCGTTTTCCATTAGTTTTTAATGGAGAGACCATTTTAGAGAGAGAGTACTATCCAGTGGGACTATCTTGGCTAGCAAAAAATTTTGGGACAAAATTAGCTAGCGAATATATCATATGGATTATGAATTGTTTTGAACACGTTTGATTGAATTATGAATTGTTATGAACATGTTTGTTTGGATTATGAATAATTTATGTTGAGGTGAATTTTGTTGTTGTTGTGGGGTTAAAATTGGGTGAAATATGTTTGATAGGAAGAATGTCAAACAATGTTTGAAATAAGTTAATGAGAGATAAGTGTGTATGTATTGTGCCATTAATAAAGCATGTTGAACAAATATTAAATGACAAACTTAATCTATCTAGATGTAAAGTCTAGCAGTGACGTTAACTTACCTTCATTTTATGTTTATAGAATATGGATATACGGGAAATTCGAGGTTGGATGTATATAGGTTAACTGTTGATCGGAAAAATTTATAGGTTCCTACATGACCTAAAAGGTATGGTGAAGAATCAAGCAAGGGTGTAGGGCTCAATATATGAGGCGTACTTATATCAAGAATCATCATGCTTTATATCGTATTATTTTGAAAGCCACATTCAGTCGAAGAGTACAAAAGTTAGGCGTAATGAGAATGATAGAAGTGCTAAAGACATACCCTACACATTATCTTCTGCGATCAAGCTGGTAAGCCCAGTAGTAAATGCAAGGAGCAATTTTTGAGTGATGATGAGTTGAGAAAGTCCGTATTACACGTTCTTATTAATTGCGACGAGGTCATGCCTATCATCGAGTAAGTATTTAAAGACTAATATTAGCTTGTTAATATTTTTATTAAAATCTAACTCCTAAAATATCTATTTCAATATATAAAATGTATAGGTTGTCAGTTCGGTACCATTGGCCAAATTTAACCGACCAAGAAGTTGAGGAGTCGGTCGAGGCGAATTTTGTAGAATGGTTTGAACAATATATAAGTACTGTATTAATTAAAATAAAAAATGTATATATAAACATTTGTCATAAATATTATAACAGTGTAATTATTTTTTTAGGTTCATGATCCCACAAATAATATTGCTAATCAAAATTTATGTGACTTAGCATGGGGACCAAATCGTAAGGTTAAGACATGGCAAAGGTACACTGTGAATGGATATACCTTTCATATGGATGAGAACACACAATGTATGAACACTTACAATGCTGGTGTTTGTGTTCAGGGCGATGGAGCTACAAATTTCTATGGCATATTTAAAGAAGTGATTTAGTTAGAATATCCCGGTGTACCTGAAAAGAAGGTGGTCTTATGTAAATGTCATTAGTTTGACTCTGTTTCTAAGAGGGGTATGAAGATACACCTGCAATATGGCATTGTTGAGATCAAATTTAATGAGAGATACCCAAAAGATGATCCGTTCATTATTGCACAACATGCATCTCAGGTATATTATGTACTGTATCCGAGCACAAGGAGGGATAAATTGAATTGGCCTTTTGTAATTAAAACTAGACCACGAAGTAGAGTAGTGAATCAACAAATTGTTACTGATGATTTGTTACAAAAATCTTCACCCATTGCGAATTCTGTCAACGATAATGAACCTACGGGGCTTTTGGTAGATGATGATGGTCAACTAGAAGAGGTGATTTTTGATAATAATGCATTTCAAAATGAACATGAAGATGATGAGATACAAGATAAAATGAACGAGGGTGACGATGACGAGAAGGATGAATTTGATGATGAACTTGATGACGACGACGACGAATGAGATGATGCGATTATATATGACGATGATGATGAACATGAAGTTGATGAGAATGAAGATGATGAATAATATTCATATTTTAATTGTTGATTTAGTTGTTGTTTTTGATTTATTGTCATGAATTCTTGTGAATTGTTATTATGTAGTTGATGCTTGTGAATTGTTATTTTGTATTTATTCATAATTGATGTGTGATCAATTGTTGTGCAGTTTGTTAACATTTTATTAAGTTTCTCAATTATTTGTTGAGAATTCTAAAATAGATGGTCGGGAGATCAAAAAAAGGCAAAGACAAAGTGTCAGACTCAGGGTCTAATCGGCATATGCCTCCACCGACCAATCTAAACATCAATTTAGATAGTTTGAGATCAGATTCTCCATCCCCTGCCTTAGGGTCCGCCCCATCAACGCCGATAAATGAAGGCCGATCCAACAATATGTCTCAAAACAGTGATACCGGTGGACATAGATTATAATAATGCCACGAGAAAAAGAGTAAGTGAATTGATTTATATAACTTTGCTATCTTATCAATAAATAGATATCTATTCTATATATTTTATGTCCATTGTAATGTATATTTTTTTTTCCCACTTGTACAATAGGTTTAACTTCGAGAAGAAATGTATCGAAGAGATCTGTTGGATAATTGAGAATGGTTTCAAGCGACCATAGCCTACTTGGAAAAAGGTCCTGCTAGAAACTTGTGAGATGTGGTTTGCCCAGTTTAAGGTATGTGTATTTACTTAGTTTAATTGAAATTTGACTATTACTATTTGTTCGTATATGATTTTTTTTCCTTTATTTTTTTTAGAGAAAATTCTTTTAGCGGCCTGATCATTCAAGCCGAGTTTGGAAGAACTTCGAGCATAAAGGTTCAGAGTTCTTGAAAAATAGATTGGCTAAAGCTCGTAGGGACAATCGTAGGCCTAATTGGAAAGGTGAGGAATCTTAGGATGCTTTACGGGTCATACGGGGCACCCTAGAGTTCCAGAGGATAAGCCATCAGAATAGGGCAAACTGAGCATCGACATGTGACAGAAAGGGATTCCCAGGCCATAAGGGAGGATCCAGATCTCATCTAAGGTTGCAAGATCATTTGTAAGTAATTACTTTTTCCTTGTATTTTATTTAATTAATTAAAGTAGTGTTGATTGTTACGATTTTATCTCATTACTATCCTTGTATTTGACTTCATTTTTATTACAGACGGAAAAATATGGACATTGGCCTTCAGTAGATGAAACATTTGAGGCTCTCCACTATTCAAGAGACAATAATGGAACCGAGCATTATGTCGATGAGCGAGCAAAGACTACTTTGGTAGTTTTCTATTTTTATTTATCGTCACATATTATTACCAAAAATGCTTTTATAACAAATATGTATTTTTTTTTTTAGGATAGCTTCAGAGCTAATTATGATAAAGCTTGTTCTTGAGTCGTCGAGAATACACAGGGAGGACCTATTCAGCAGCCCGACAAGTTGGAGGTAACATTCAAAAGAGTATTTGTTAGATATATATACTTATTAAAAATTATATATATACTTCTTTAAAAATATGTACGTTTTAGATTTGGAAGCAGACAGTCGGCGGTCCAAAGAAGAGTCGGTGGTATGGGGTTGCCGGTGGACCCTCTACCGTGACAGTTGAGTCTTCCGGCTTATGGAATGACTTGAATACTTAGGTTGACCCCAAGACAGAGGAGCTCATACAAAAGATGAGCTATTTAGAGGAGAAACACAGTCAGAAGATGGCCGACATGGAAGAAAAGCATGGTCAAGAGATTTCCAGCCTTCAGAAGACTGTGCTCGTAATAGCGGCCAACCTCAAAAAACTTACGTGTCAATTAGCTCCGCGGCTTAAGAAGGGCTCTACTTCATCTGCTTCTGCTGCTCGAGATGAAAATGAAGGCGACAATGACGATGATAATGATGATGAGGATGATGGAGACGATGATGTTCCTATATTTAACTTTTAAAAACATTTGTTATATATGTATTGGTTTATAAATTGTTGAATTAAACTACTACAATAATATTAATTATTAATTATATATATGATAGAATATGCCAGATGGATTATTAGTATTATATTGATATGTTGTTTGTTGGTATTTTGATTTTTGAAAATTTTTTTTGTAGGTTTGGGGTGTATTAAAATAAAATTAAACATGAAAAAAACTGTTACATTAGCGATGGATTTTTCCGTCACTAATTTAATTTTTTTTTTAAATTATTTTTGGCCACGGATAAACCCGTAGCTATATTAATCCATTTTTTAAAAATTATTTATTTTGGCCATTGATTTATCCGTGGCTAGATTTATTAATTTTTTTTAAAAAAATATATTTTTGGCCACGGATTAATCCGTGGCTAGGTTATTATTTTTTTTTTAAATATTTATTTTTGGGCATGGATTAATCCGTGGCAGGATTATTTTTATTTTTTTAAATATTTATTTTTAGCCACAGATAAATCCGTGGCTAACTTAAAAAAAATTTAAAAAATAAAAAAGCTTGGCCACAGTTAAATCTATGGCCAAATTGAAAAAAATCTGTGTCTAAAAATCCGTGGCCAAATCCTTGTTTTCTAGTGACGGACTATACTAATGATTAGTTTTCTTTTCTTTTTTCTTAAGGCACAATTGAAAAAGTTTAATTCTCTAGAAATGGATCTGATTTTAAGTGATAAATATAACATCTATGTAACATAGGTCAAACAAATAACAGAAGAATAAATATTAAATAATTAAACTATGCTTAGGTATTGGAAAAGTAAATTAGTTTTGATTATTATTATTAATAATCATGTCGCATTTGAGTGTTAAGAGTTTAAGTCAATGTAGTATACATCATTTTAGACCATACACATATCAACCTTTAAATTCGGAGTAGCAATTGTTTTATGATATCGCTATACACCCCTTTATCTAAGTTATCTTTGATATAAAATTTAGGGATGAAAACACTTGACCTCCAAACTATGGTGTTTTTTTATGCACTAACATAAAAAAAAAAAAATTATGAGCTGTGATTTACCATCTAAACTTTATATTTTTCATACTTAACCTCGTCCTATTATTTTTCCAGCAATATGTGACCTCACATATAAGGACATGTGTCCCATTTTCGTTCACTTTTATTGTCATAAAATGACAATAGAGGTTTAAGTGTGAAAAATATAAAATACAAATGGTAAAACACAATTCATAAAAGCTCGTATGATAATATATATAAAAAGCACTATAGTTTTGTTGTGGAATTTTCTAACATGCAAGTGCACGTATGTGCCAACAAGCAATATAGAGTGAATAAAGTTTTGAACCCCATAGAGACCTGTAAATTATTGTTAACTAAGTCTAGAATTAGACTTCTTAAACTTGTTCTAAACTTAATTATCAAGGATAGAAATTAAATTAGATGAATAAAGATTAAAATCAAATTATGAAAAACAAATAATAAATAGCAAGATTAATTAACCAAATTAACTCAAGTTTGGGATTACAACATCACCTAATATGCTTTTCTAACTCAAATTATCAAAATTCTTATAATCATGTGAATTATTCTGATAACTTAGAGAATGAATTTATTTGGAGGTTTCTGTCGAAATTTCCCCAAACATGTTATCAAATAATTCTATCATATATGTCTATGGCTAACAATTAATTAATAACACATTAAGTTCACTCATTGGGTTACACATGATTTGTAGGTATATGTCTATCCTACACACTAATCGACTTTTGACAAACATAAAATTGATTATGCGTTGCTCAGTTTATTATCCGATCCCTAAATTTCCTTTGTCAAGGCATAGATATGATTACTAATGTACAATTGGTGGCCAAACAGTTGCAAACAAATAGTCCAAACTAAAACATTACAATAAATACACAAATTATATGAACATGACAAAATTCATAAGAATTGCATAATAGGTTCAGTTATAATCGCAGAACAAAATATTTAGCTACTCATGTTAATAGACTCAAAAGAACATAAAAATTATCCATCAATACAACTAAAATTTAAAGATAAAGAGAAGAGAAAACTCTAACTAATCACCAAATCTTCACTTCCTTAGCCTTCAATCTTGTTGCTTAAGTGATGGAGTCTTGGAAGATGAATTTAATACAAACTAAAAAACTAGAAAAAAAAATTAAAAGAGAGAATGTAAAAGTATCATTCATGTCGGCTATTGCACTCTCCTATTTAAAGACCTTTAAAAGCCTTAATTTGACCTAAAATTCTAGTTAGGGTAAGAGTAGAAAGTTGCCAAATTCATAGCTTGTGCATATTCGCAGATTTTGTGCACAGGATCACAACCAGTTCTGTCCAATTATTCTGTTTTTACACAGATTTGCAGTTTCTTGTGTAGGATTGTACCCTTTTGCTGCCTTTTTGCCCTTCTAGACTCTTTTTTCCTAAAATAAGAAAAATCAATATTAAACCTTTTTAAATAATTTAAAATATAAAGAAAAGTATAACAAATCCATTCAATTAAGTACATAAACATATAGAATTTATGGACTTATCAAGTTTTGGGGGAATAAGTGTTTTTATACATAAAATTTATCAAAATATTATTAGAAGGTGCAACTTATCAAATGAGTGTTAAAGTGAGGGAATAATGTGTTGATTTTTATTTGTGAGGGTGGAAAGTGCCAAAATGTGTATTTTAAGGGGTGCAAAATAATGCTTTTTGCTCTTTTTTATCAAGAATATCAAAACTTATTCTATATCCTCTTTATTTGCTAATTGTTAATAAGAATATTTTGTCTTAATTTTAGAACGACTAATTAGTAATGATATTATTTAAAATAAAATAGTAATGATGTTCATGATACAAAAAAGTGAGAAAACTAGACCTATTTACTTTACATGAAATGTATTGACTTTTTGATATGCATAAATAAAAAAGTAATCAACATTTATTGTGAATATAGTTAATTACGTGCAAAACATTGGAAACACAATAAAATTTTGATTTTTTTCTCTATTCATTTTATTCACATATAATTTATTATTCATCTTTTAAAAATTTACACCTTCTCCTATCGTCTCGCCCTGTCTTATCACCCTACCACCGAACAATCCCATATATCTCTCTCTGCCAAAGTGTCCCAGACCATTGATCACCCGCTATCTGTTGTCGTCACTCACGAAAATAACACCCACCGCTTCAAGTAAACTTTTTTTTTCCGATAAGGTTTTGAATATTTGTTATCTTTTATAATTATTTAAGAGTGTGCATGTGTGCGAGCAATTAAGTTTTAGTTTTTCATGTGTGTGTTTTCTATATTAGATTGCGTGTGGCCAATTTGTTCTGTGTCTAATTTTTAGTGTGTGGTGTTGTGTGGTCTGTGTGTAATTATTGTAGTTTGTATTTGTGTAATACACTTATTTACAAGTAGTATGTATATTATATATATACACGTATAACTGATATCAACAATATGCAATACATTATATGCGTCAAGTTGATCCACAACGCTTGAGTTAGTGATGACTTATAAAATTAGACCATCGAGGTGCTGCACAAAGTAGCAAAATGAAGGATGCCTGAGTGGAAAAGTAGAAATCAAATGAAAAATAAACTACTACACAGCAGAAACAAGTTTCACGAAATTAAGTAAAATGTTGTCATAGAAATTGCAGATAAAAGATGAGAAAGTATAGAGTTGGTGCCGTATAGCGGTTTAATTGTAATTTTGGTCTCATAGGTATGCTTTTATCCAATTTTGATCCCATTCGTTTCAATATTTTCAATTTTGGTCGCATATGTTTCAATGTTTTGCTATTTTGGGAACTTTCTGAAATTCCATCTAATTTTTAATGCCGAAGGCACATGTGCCTCACATGGGATGAAAATTCGGTCCAATTTTGGTCTCATTTATTTCAATTTTCTCAATTTTGGTCCCATAAATTTCAAATTTTTGCAATTTTGGGACGTTGTAGAAATTTAAAACGTATGGATTTAACGGCCACGTGAGGCGCGCGTATCTTCGCTGTTAAAGATCAGACGGAATTTTAGAAATGTCCCAAAATTGCAACAAATTAAAACATTTGGGATCAAAATTGAGAAAATTGAAACATATGAGACCTGAATTTGCTATGTGCAATGGGTCACTAACTTTTAGGAAATTTGCAGAATTAATTGAGGCGTTTTTCCATGTAATCGCAGAATTTCCTAAAATTGCTTGACCTGCAGAATTGATGCGTACAAACTAAGGGGTCAGAGAAGATTCAGATGATACTAAAAGCTGAAGTAAAACTTATGAATTGGAAACCAGCAAGAATCATAAGATTAATAAAATATGAGCTGACGATACAACAATTGTGAAAAAAGAAAAATGGAGTATTCAACTATTGCGATAATATCATCTTTGTCTTGTTGGGGAAGAGGTTACTGCATGAGAAATTTGACATGTTCCAAAAATCAATCACAAAAATGCAATAAATTCAAAACTAACCCAATGATCAAAACTTCCCTTTAGTACAATTAAAATGAACCAAACAAGTAGAGCAAAGACAAACTAACACACCAAAATTTACATGAAAAACCGTAAAGTGGGGAAAAACCACATGACAAACTCCAAGCAAGTTTCCACCATAGCGAATATAGTAAGAATACAAAGTCCTTGGCCGTACACCAAGCTAGAGGATACAAAGCTTCACAATAAACCATCAAGATACACATGTTTTTGGCGAACCATGAATACAAAAACATTACTCAACACGAGCAGAAACCACAATGAACAAAATTTACTCAATACATCAACCAAATAGAGCTGGAATTCCGAGCTATATATCCCACCATCCGACCTTTGGATCTTTACGAAAACTAAACAGAACCTATATAAACATGTCTGCTACCTACCTGCAAAGTTTGAGCTCGATCGGTAAAGAAATCACTGTGCAATTGTGGCTTGATCACATACTGTCAGAAAGAAGACTGCATTCTCAGGATTTCCAATCAGCTACTATATTGCTGAAAATCTCAAGATCCAACCATTGGATCTTTAATCCCACTGGAAGATTTCTATTTTAGGATGCCTAAAATTGTCTATAAAAATTTCACCTTGATCGAAGAACGTTTGGTAATTCAATCAACATTCTATTTTTAATTGCCAGAAAGTCTCATTCCTCCCTTTTTTTTCTCTCTGTATTTTCTCTCTCTCTCTCTCTCGCTCAATTTTTCTGATTTCCCTCCGCACAGCCTTTAATTTTCTGCTCTTCAATGCTGATCGTTTAATTTTTTTTCAGAAATATTGAGTGTGGCATTTATTTTTCTTTTTCCTCATAGGAGTGACAATTTAACGTGTCCTCCTGCTATACCTCTTTCTCACTTTTGGTCTCATCACCCATCAACATGCATGCCTTAAAAATTAATTAACAGAAGTAACTAGAAACAGTGTTATTCCTGTAAAAGTCAAATCATGCTGCAGTAGTTATACTGTTCAATTACTTTACGTTGGTGCATTTTAAGTTGATAATCCATGTCCTTGAGAATCCCATGCGCTAAGAGATGATAAGAACGAAAAGGAAAATGAAAGGAGAAAACTTCTACTGAATTAAAGTGGCATGCATTGTTATTAATGTTAAAAACGGAAGATATAAAATGTTGAGAAACTTTACAGAAATAAAGTGTATGATAAAGTCGCTGGATAAAAGATCACAGGCATGCTTGCAATTCAATCACCGATTCACCATATGCAGGAATGGGAAAGAAAGGAGATCGTTTGCATGTCATAGAAAAAAATTAGAGTCAGGTATCTAGATCTTGATATTATACCTCTAACATGAGTTAAAGAAAATATTTGCTTCACCCAAATACTAGTGAACCGTAGCACCTTCTTGCGATAGCGTATCCCCGGGCAGGACCTACATGATGGAGTATAGATTTTAGAAACAATCTATAAAGGTGCAATTCATAACTTGTATGAAGCTAATATGTGTCTTTCCCTAGTTTAGGTGACAATCCTCTAATAGTATTTCATTTGATGATGTTTCTCGACCTAATTTTAAATATTCTTAAAGACAGTAGGGCATACGTTTTACCACAATATAAATGTCAAAAGAAAATCTAACGCAAAATTTTTGGATGCAGGAGAGCTCCGTATTTAATATGTTCCAAAGAAAAATGGTATTCTTTATTAGCAAATGGATTATGACTTTGCATACATCGATTTTGTATAAGAAATTTCAAAATAAAAAGTATTAAGACTTGATTTTTTGTGCTCTGCTAATCATTTATCAAATATAGAAAACAAAATTACCGCGCAGTAGATTAGGAGCATCTATCCAATAGATTAGAGAGTCCTGCATAAACTAATGCTAACTCTAGTATGATCCAAACCCATATATACCTTATTACGATAATGAGACTCACCTTGGTGTAAAGGACTTCTCGACAGAGTGAATATCATTTTGTGGAGTGCAAACATAAATTTTTAATTAAAAAAAAAAAAGAACAACATACTCTAAAACTCTAATTGATTGAGGAAAAGAAAAAAGATGCTGAAAAAAGAACAATTAACACATATTCAACAAATATAAACATATAATCACATCTGACCAGGCAAAGTTCCAAGTTTCCCAAAACTGAGTTTCCAAAAGAAACACACACACACACGAGATATGCAAGCAGAATTATTGCCAAAAATGTCTCCGAAGAGTTATTGCTGAAAAGTGCTAATAGAATCTCAAGACATTATGATTATGCTAAGCACAAGAAAAGAAAACCACGCTGTTATTGAATTCAAAACTTTGGAGGATGCGATTAACTATATGCATGTTTGGCACGCAATGACCAGTATGTCCAACAGCTTCTAGGTTAATCGTATTTGCAATACTAAGTTACCTGATGTACACTAATTAAGCTCTCTTTGATACTCAGAGCTTGAAAGGAGTCTTGCTGCCCATGAAATTTAAGTCCCTTAGTTTGATTTGCATGGAGTGTACAACATGCCAACTGACTGTCATTGGTCTCCGCTAGTAGCCATTCATTCTCACAGCATAATAAAGGCCATCTAAAGCGGTAAGGCCCGATCACCAGCTCTTTGGTCCACGAGTCCTTCACACCGTACTCTTTCACTATCCAAATTTCCATAAGATGCAACTCGGTAGTCCATTGTCGAAAGCGGGCTAGTGAAAGGCATTGATTAAAGGTCGCAAGACTTTCAAACTTTGGATCATAATACATATTAGGATACTCAAGCTTATGAAAAACATCAGTGCTCATATTGAAAGAAAGAACAATGCGCATAGGAGGCGGCCCTTCAATATATTCAATTGTCATCCAATGATACACTCCATTAAAACGGAGTTCAGATCCACCATCACCCATAACTGATGGCAACACGGCATCAATGTGTTTCCAAGAATCCGTACTTGAATTGTAAAAATAGATCCTCCTGTAACGTTCCTCGTGAGCACAACCAGCCTCATACCCAGACACTATATCCCACATTTGGATAAACTTGTAACCATTAGAATTAGGATCAAAGCCAAATCCTGAAACCCATATAAATGGTTATATAACCCTCTGGACAAGCAAAAGGGCTTGGAGCAAGCAATTTGAACTCTCGCAATGCAGGGTTGCACAAAATCATGGCTTCATTTAATGATACACAAACGAGCCCATTGCAGGGTCCTAAAAGAAGCACACATCGATGCAAAACTGTTTCTACATCTTTAAAAAAAGGGATGAGAAGATCTGGTGATACTAACAAATCTGGGTCATTTAGATCGTGGAAAGAGAGCACATCATCTCCACCTAAACAAATATGCTCACAATTCTCTGTGCAATATAGATCGTGGAAAGTCATCATATCATCATCTGTACCTAAATTTGCTTCATAATTTTGTGGAGGTAAACAGCGCTTCACCAACAGAATTTGATCCCTGCAGTCATGCTCGAGATGCCTAGCGGCAAAAGTCGGGTGTTTGATCAAAGCATACCAATATTTTGAGATGCACTTGAACCGCATCAATGATTTAATAGGAAGATACAATAGAATTTCAATTAGCACATCCTTCCCAAAATGCACTTCATCCTCCATTTTTACCTGCAAAAGTTTTTCTCGATTCATCATCACATCTTCGATTCTTGACATATTAACAGACACATATATAAAGTCATTGGGGTCGAATTCACCAACTATAAAATTCAATTCAACGTACAAATATTAACTATAAATTGTATGTGCCTTGTTAAGTGTGTGCGTGAGTGTGGTACCCATAAAATGGAGCTATTATGGGAAAACCGACGTGAGAAAAGATCAACAAATTATGATGGCAAAGAACAGAAAGAAAACAGAAGCTACCAGAAGAGAGAGAAAGGGGGAAAAAAAGTGCAAAAGAGGAATATTAGAAAACAGAAAATTAAAAAAAAAATGAAGGAAGAGATTAAAAAAATAAAAGAAAAAAGAAAATGGAGAACAGAATATTTCTGAGATGCATATTTACTCGTCTGCCTTCTTAAAGAGAGAAGAAAAAATATATATATCTGATCAGTAATGAACTAATTATTATTAGCAACTTAATTTCGTAGTAATTAGTCAGCTTTTTTTTTTTTTAATTATTGTTTAGCTTGATTTTTTTACTTTTTGATAACTAGTATTGAACTAAATTTATTTGTTTAAAGATAAAGTTGTATCACTATAGAAAAAAATTGAGATTTTGGGAGGATTTTTTCAGTGGATTCCACCGAAATGGCTAAATTTTGGCGGAAATTTTTTTTCAGGGAAATGCTCATCTCTTTTCAATTTCGACAAATTTTTTCCATCAAAATATTTTTAGTTGGAATTCAAATGGCAAATGATCGAAATTTAAATTATTTTCTTTGGCAAAATTTTCCGTCAATTTCCTTTTTAAATAAAATCAAATTAATTTTCTGTGAAAAGTTCTGCCAAAGGATGTACTAATTGAAATTTTAGATTATCTTCCGGCCACCTTGCTGATGCAAGTCAAGTGAGTTTCGAAATATTGGTTTGCTTTGATCAAAAGAGAGACTTTTGTCACTAGTCACCAAAAACGTGATTTGCCTCAAGGAATAAACGGTGTAAGTGTTGGGACTTGCGCAAGTTCATGCAGTTGTACAAGTAATACAAAATGAGTAGATTGTCAAATCCCACAGGAATTGTGATTTGACCTCTGAAAATGACTCGTGTTGGTTTAGCTAAATAGATCAAATTGGGTAGTGATTTTATATTACTAAAAGAAATCTAAGTTCTTAATAAAAACAACTTGCGAAGAACAATAATAATAAATAATCAATGTGGGAAATGCAAGTGCAAGGTGGTTTCATTCACCTAATTCGCTATTCTAATCTAATCCCAAAGTTGAGTGGTTTCATGATTGTGTGAAGCCTAGGAACAAATATATCCACAATTTCTCTCGAGCATTGCGGAATTAATTCCTACAAACCCTTATAAGTCTAAGACTAACCAATTCTCATTTAATTAATCCCAGCTTTAGAAATTATTTGTATGAATTTTAATCACTGTCTTAAAGCTCAATCAATGTTAAATTCATTCTTATGCAACTTTAATTGGGTTAATACCCAAAATCTCTTACGTAAGTACCCAACTCTTGACTTCCACTTTCGTCTCCTTGATGGTATTTTTTCCATCTTACCTACAAAACAATGATGTAACTCGAATTTAGGCATAATAAGATTCAAATGGAGAAAAATACATGATAAGTCCGTCAAAATAAACATAAAAATCCAATAGAATTACGGACTTATCAGTAAGTCCGCTAGATAGAAAGAACATCTTGTCACTGCATGACCCAGATTCCCCAAACTTACTAGTATTGCCAAATCTAAATCTTTTTGGACCATGCAATAGTTTTTATTTGCTTAGCGCATGGAGCGAAAATTATTTTGTGCAATCCGGCACTATGAGAATTCGAGTTGCTTAACCCTGGCTCTTTTGCCTGCGCAGAGGAACATGTTGCCCGTGCTTTGGCATCCGGATTTGGTTTTGATGTCAAAACTAACAGTTACAAGCTTGTCCAAATGTGGGACATAATGGAAAGAGAGGGTGAATACCCCTATACTGAAATTAATCGCTTGAGGAAAACTTGAGTTGAAAACTTCCGTCGTGATTCCGTCCTACAAGATACACCCTTCTTTAAGTTCTATTTGGGTTTTAGTAAAAGCATCCCTTGAATACAATTAGATACAACAAAAAATGAGTAATAGCTTCACTTGATGCAAAGTATCACATAAAACATTGGTTTCTTGTTTCAAATGGCCATGGTGAGAAAACGCACAATTACTATTTCTTGCAACTTATTTTAATTGCATGGCATAATTATTATATATGAGGCAAGCCTTAATTTTTTAAAATCTCATAGCAGAGTGTCATTTCTCTTCTTGTGCTTAACATATTGGTCTTCCAATTATTATTAGCATCTCTGCATAATCCACAGATTCACTAATTTTAACACAATTGTGCGTCATGTGTTATCTTTTATCTTATTTACATAATAATAAGTAGTGTTAGTAATTAACTGAAAGAGACAGTAGCAGAAAACAGATAAGCTCTAACTTCCAAAATATGAACATATCTTGATAACGTTAATATATCCCACAAATTTAATAATAAAATATCGTTCATTATACTAAAAAAATCTTTAGTCAACGTCACATAATCTTCAAATTTTCTCTCCATTTGTTTACAATAATAACAATATCAATTTAATATTCACTTTTAATGATCCCTTCGATCTCTCATTTTATGTTTTATAATGTTAAATGAAATTCTGTGATAATGGTAACTAGATTTAAAAACATTAGAACCACATGCATACCTCATATGCTTTATATATACGGACGTGTGATGATACAAAAGAAACAGGTATTTACAGAGCATCCAGGGACAACTTAATCGGTTAGCAGAACATTTCCTTGCCAAACTTTAGCATCAGTCGTGGACTTTCAACGATCAAAAGTTGAAAGAAATGTTGTTGGAAACCCACAACTTCGAACTTGGCCATTTCCATCTCTTGAGTTTGCTGCTGTTGAAGTCTGTGGCATAAGCTCTGACAATCTAATTCTTTCATTTGATATTCGCTTCTAGACAATATAAAACAAACAATAATTCAATATATATTCACAGCCATCTTTTTAGCTACAAATATAAAAGATTGATAAAGAGAAAAAAGAAACACATAACCGAGCAATAACAAATGAACTAAAGCTATGGCCGTCAGCAAAGTAGCATAAAAATGGTAGCCAACATATTTTACCTTGAGTTTAACATCTTGAAGTTTCATTTCCATGGAAACAATCCTGTCCTTGAGATTCTCAAATGCTTCTTCAGCCACAGATAGACTTATCTCAGACGTTGGTCTTGATATCCCTGCAGCCTATTATTTTCAATTAAAAAAAGGAGATAAAGCCAGGGAACGGGATACAGACTATCTTTTGCTTTTGATTTTACACAAAAAGAAATGATTTAGTAAATAATAGGAAATGGCACCTTTAGTACTGTAGTACACAAGCCTAGTAACTTCTGAGCTAACTGCAACCTCTCCTCTTCAGTTTCCTATTTCAGATACAGCTGACAGTTAGAGCCTCTCCGCATGCATGTGTGATTGCTTTATCAGAGTATAACTTTTCTTTCATTTACTGACCTTCAACTTCTTATCCAACTGTTGCTCCTCATCAAAATTAATGCATGGGTTTCTTCCATTTGCTACACGGAACTGAGCTAGCTTGAGCTAGCTCTTCCTTAACGCGTGAAAGAATAGCATCTGTTTTCCGCAGTTTAATGCTAAGCTCTTCATTTTGACACCTCAATAAATTGTTTTCGTCCTCTAACATTAAAAGGGATGTATCTTGAGCGTTATCTGACTGCAAAAGTGTCAAGGATGTCCATACACTAAGAAAACAATTGCATTAAAACCTCAGGTCAAGTGCACTGACCTCCTGTGTAACTGTGTAACGATACGAACTTCCTCTCTTAGTTTTAGAATTACAAATACACCTTTTCTAGCAATTGCAATTTAATCAAAAAATGAAAAAGGAGACAAATATATATATATATATATATATATATATAATTCGGAATTAACCGGTTGCAAACCATTCTTTTGAAGTACAATTCATTTTTGAATTATCATTTCACCGTCAAATAAAATAAAAAATTGCTGCTTAAATTAGCGATGGACAAAGGGCTGTCGCAAATATGTGAAAAAGGTTTGCAACAGACAAAATTGGTCTCAAATGCCGTCCACCATCATAAACAGTTTTGCGGCCAATACGGATCGGTCACATACCAGGGATACAAAGGCCACAATATTTGCGATGGACGTCAGTGGTCGCAAAATTCTGGCACCCATTTTACGGAAGATTTTTTGAAGTAGTTCGAGATAAACTAAAGAAATGAATGCATTTCAAAACGCCAAATTAATTAAGAGCAATACTGGGTCCTTCGTCTAGAGATGTACTGGGAGAAAATATTTTGAGAAAGTCATTGTTAGAAATGATATTGTTAAAATGACATTTATAAGAGGTTAATTTAGGATTAAATCATTTCTAATGAAAATTCATAGATAAATGCTAAGATAATGTTGTCTAATGTGTTAAAAGCTGAGTGTAAAATATCACACATCGAATATTTGGCCTTGACAGTACTAGCTAGTATTTATATGTTTAAGCATTGTTATAGTGTAAATTAAACAATTAAGTACCGTATATAAGCAGCCCCACACGCGCGCGCCGCCCGACCCGAATAGGCTCCAGCTACGGATATTTGGCATTGACAGTGCTATTATTTATATATTTAAGTATTTACTAAATTGACTTTGATGTAACGGTTCAATTTAAAATATGCAGTTTAAATTAATCGTTACTGAATTAATTTAACGTGCTTTGAAAATGACTTGGTTGACTTTTAATAAGTTTAAAATGTATACACTTTTATGGGCAAGCTTTGTTTTCTTTTCATTGATTTTTATTAAAATTTTAAAATTCTAAGGATGAAATTTGTGCTTTATGTAACAAAACATTAATTCGATCAATTTAAAGTGTTTTTACACCCTTAAAGCTTTATTTTTCCAAGGTTTTGATGTCTATATCAACCCACAAGAGTTTCGTGAGGTTATTGCAAGAAATCGGAGCTGAAATTGAGCTGAAAAAATGGGTGCGCGCACCGAGACGGCTTAAGCCGTCCCGACGCTCCAGCAGCTGCTGAAATTGTTCGATTTAGGACGGCCAAAGCCGTCCCGATGAAGAAGCCATCCCGAGACATACAGAGACAACCTTAAGTGTTCGATTTAGGACGGCCAAAGCCGTCCCGAGCTCCGAAGCCATCCCGATGCGACACGTCAATAAGGAAAGTTGTTTCCTATTAGGATTTTGACAACCGTTGCCCTACACCTATATAAGGGACGTCTTGTGCACGATTTTGGGGACTTTTTGGTTGATATTTCAAGGGGAATTCTAGGGCCAAAGCTTACAAAGGGTGACAATTCAAAAGCCAAGCTCCTCCATCCATCAAGACTATCATCAAAAGCCGAGTTTGCCTATGTTTTCCTTTAATTTCATTATGTGCTTGTTTTGCTTTCTTTTCGCTATGTCTAGCTAATTAAATCATAGGGTTCTAGGCTAGTTGTTGATGAAACCCTTGTGATTTTTGTTGAACCTCTTTAATTTTTATTTTACATACTTCCTATCTATAATTCAAGGTTTTTATTACTTGTGAATTTTTAGCCAATCTTTACAAACTTTGAGATTTTATATTTGACTACGAAAGGGTGTATATAAAATCTGACTATTTGTGTTATAGACATAGGGGACGCATAGATTAGAAATAATCGTGCTCTTGTGCAATCGGTTAAGTTAATTAGCAAGGACTTTTTAACTAACACAACTCTTGTACGCAATGGGCCAAGGGATCCGTATGTGATCACGAAAGTAGACACATAGCATTCCTTGGCATGTTTGTTTTACTTTCGAAAGGAGATTATAAATATTTTCGTGAATTGGATTGTGGGAAGGTGTATTAATTAAAATCAATGGGAGTTTAATTGATCACAAGGGGGGATTCAATCGACGATGCCTAGGCCCTAGCTTATTTTTATTGATTTCTTCACTTTGATTTAGTTGTTTATTTTCATTCCACCTTATCTTGATCAATTTTCGAAGCTTAAACAATAGAAAATTTATAAGTTTGGTGCTTGGTAATCCGTTCCTCGTGGGAACGATACTCTTACTTTCACTTTATTACTTGAGTGATCCGTACACTTGTAGAAAATATGCAACAACTTTTGGTATATTACCTGGTTGTCAACACGTTTTCAGGTGTTGTCCACGTTTGCGTCCAGGTACGTAGTGTGTCCATTGGTAATGAGGGCGGTTTCGACCAGGTGTTAATGTATCAGCATTAATGCCAGCCGTCTCTTGCCCTATAAATACATGTCCCCTGGTTCCCTGCAAAATACACAATGAAATCAAATATAGAATTAGCAAGTGTATTGTTCTCTGAAACATAAAAATTGATCAGTGTAAGACTATAGATTTCTCTGAGCGTTTCTCTGATCAAAGTGAGATTGATTATACATTTTGTTCGTTCGACGTTGTGACACCCCAAATTTTATTTATTAATTTGGGAATAAAGTGATATCAGGAAACCTAGTACATTTCCTATTTGATGAAATAATAGGTTCTAATTAGATACCACTTCATTAGAATTTATTTATTATTAGAGGTTATGAGGTCTAGAGTATAAATATTGTATTGAAATATTAGCGTAATTGTAAATTGTGGAAATTAAAGAATCATTTCAATATTTAATATATAATATATGAGTAAACATAGTTAAATCACTTATGAGCTGGTACGACTTTTATGATTAGTGGTTCGAACACACACATGTACATAAGTGCATATATATATATATATGAATAAGCTAAATTGTAGTATAAAACATAGTTTCTTTACATTTGTACTTAGGGAGATTATTATGTGTGCTTTGAGCCGATAGAGAAATTGAAATGGGAATACGAACCTTAAGTATATTAAGTCTAGTTTATGGGACTAATGTATTTCAGTAAGTATAATTATAGAATGCTAATTTTAGTATGTCACTTATTATAGGTGAAGAACAGATCAGTACTTTTGACCTATCTTGAGTTACTAGTGAAGTATAACTAAGTTCGGTGAGTGCCTTTCATCTTTCTTTCTGGGACATCAAACTATATGCCGTAAATATCATCGTAAAGCGTACCATGTCTGATTTATGTTATTCATTTATTTCACCAATTAGCTATATATGCATTGTAGGCTATTACTTTGGAATTGTATTTTACTCTTTATATTTCTAATGACATATTTTTTCAAATTATAAGTTAAGCTATATCCGAAATTATTACGTTTCTAAAATGTGAGTTGTATCTGTTTCGATATGATCTGTTGACACCCTTGGGGACGCCCTTGGGAGAGTCGGGCCCAGGTACGTGCAGAAAGAGACTATTGGGCGGAACGGACCGACGATAAAAACTTTTTGTACGATACCATTCCGCAGGATTCAATTCTACGTACAGTTGGAGATTGGCTATAGTAGGGTTGGATCGGTGTATGGCACAGGCACGTGGTATACCATCCGTCTGTCTAATGTCGAGGTGGCTTCTCGACGAGGGAGGCATAAGGGTTTATATTACGTTTTATCTGTTTTTGGTAGTCACAAGGTTGGAGATGTCTGCACAGCTCACCATTGCATGATCCGAATATGTTTTATGATAAGATACGTATTGCATGTTTACAACTAAATTTCTTGGCTCATTATCAGAACTGTTTCTGCTGCACATACGAAAATCATGTTTATAAGATTTAAGTATTTCGTTTAATCGTTGTACCTCTCTTGTATATATGTATACGTGGCATCACTAAGTCAATTGGACTTACCTCTCATATTCTTTCTGTTTTTTGTCTCAGAATAAGGTCACTCGCTTGACTAAGGACTGGTACGAGCGTTGGACAAAGCTAGGGTTTAGAATTTTGCTAAGTAATCTTTTAGATGTATAGTAGTTGGTACAATCATGTTATTTTGGCCTCGTACCTATTTTGGACTGATACTTGTATTACTAATTTGGTTTATGTATCGCTTCCGCATTAATCTTAGAATGAGGTGTTTGTGTGTATTTGAGGTGATTGTACTAAACATTAGTCGGAAGACGAGTATTTAGTATGATCACCAGTGGGCTCCAATCGTTAGGTATTTCCTAGCGAGGGGGTTGCCACAGAGGTGGTATCAGAGCATGGTTTTAAGGATAAACCATGTTTGCGGAAATATAGTATCTTGATTAGCTAGTTAACCTAGGGCGATTGTGATGGTAGTAGACATATAAACAAGATGTGAGGTTTTTCTGTTTTACTATTCAATTGATTTGATTGGTGATAGATGAAACCACGCAAAGAACCTCATTGTTCCCGCTCTCTTTCTCAATTGGATGGAGAACAAGATGGTTCTATGGGAAGGCAGCAAGGAGGAAGTTCTAGTCAAAGGCAACCTGCTATGGTAGAACCTGAAAGAAACCCCCCACTAAACCAACAAAATAACAACAAAGTTATGAGTCAGTTAATTGACGTCTTGAGACACACTACTAGAAAAAGAGCAAATAGCCACGGATTTTAGCCACGGGAAAAATCCGTGGCTAATCCGTGCCTAATAGCCACAGATTCGCCACGGATTAGCAACGATTTTCGGTGAAAATTTTTTTTGAGCTTTAGCCACGGATTACCCGTGGCTGATTTAGCCACGGCTTAAATGTCGTGGCTAAATTTGGCGCCAATTTTGCCGCCAATGGTTAGCCACGGCTTGGCCACGGCCTAGCCGTGGCTAATTTGGCCACGGCCAGACCGTGGCTAAGCCGTGGCCCTTAGCCACGGCCTGACCGTGGCTAATCCAGCCACGGCTAGACCGTGGCTAAATTGTGGCCCTTAGCCACGGCCAGACCGTGGCTAAGGGCCACGGTTTAGCCACGCCTAGGCCGTGGCTAAAAATTTTTATTTTTTTTGGGCAACAAATATGATTTGAACTCTTGACCTGTTAGTTAAAGTTAGAGCATTAAACCACTACACCACTTTAACTTTTTGTTTAATAATTAATTTTTGCTATACTTAAGTAATATATATATATATATATAATTATATATATTGATATATATAATAAATGATTCGATATATTACATACGTATAAGATTAGATATACTTATATATATGTGTATTTATATATAATTAGCTGTATATATATATTAGATGTATAAGTACATATATAACATATATTAGATATATAATACACTAATATATGTTTATTTCATATAGATGATTGATCATATATAGTACATATGATTAGATATATATATATATATATATATTGGATCTATATATACGTACACTACATTTATAACATATATTAGATATGTTATATATAGATATATACTTATATCATATAGACTATATCACTACAAAAAAATTGATTTATTGTGATGAAAATATTTATCAGAAAAAATACAAATTTCGTCACAAAAATGTTTTTGTGACGAAAACAATTCGTCACAATTTCCTCACAAAATGGCCCTCGCATAAGGTTATTGTGAGGAATTTTTTGTTTCGTCACAAAAAACATATGTGACGAAATGCTTTTTCCTCACAAAAAATGTATTTTAGTGGAAATATTATTTTTTTTGCTCCAAACTCGATTCGAACCCCCGATCTCCGCTAACCGCGCAACAGCGCCGCGCAAGACTGCTCTTTAGTGGCTCCCAAGGGGAGTCGAACCCCTGACCTGGGATATAGTTGAATGAAGTGCAACCATTATGCCAATTGCAATTTTCTTGATGGTTTTGTAATTTTATTGTTCTTATTTATTTGTTACCTTAATTTATTAATTTTAATTTTATTTATTTTTTAATTATGTATTGATTAATTAAATTCAAACAATTATAAGTTATGTTTGTTAAAACACGTACTATACCCATATAGTACCCGTTCCTATAAATACTTAAAAAAATACTTTCATTTTTCATACAAATTCTAAACTCAACGAATAATATATATACTTTTAATATAACATGTTTAATACTTGATGAAGTAATACGTCATTTTATGAAATTTATTATATTCATGTTTAAATTTATAATATATGAACAATATTTATTGGTGTAATATATCAAAATTTATTATAATTATTAATTGAATATTATATAAAAGACAATTTTGTAATACTTCATAAAAATATTAATTATTATATAAATAATTATATATAATTTATATGATGATTATAAATTAAATAATTTAATTATTAGTTTTTAAATAATCTTTTTATATAAATTACATAAAACATAATTTATGTGAACATAATATTAAATAAGCCGTATTTTTACTCTAGAATATTTTAATAAATCGTATAATAGTTGTTTGCATATTATTGAGCCAATTTCTTACCTTAAATTTTGAAAAATATTTATAATAGGTACACGTACATGTTGAACGTCAAATATTAGTTGACTGGTATTTAACTAACTAAGATTATAGGTGATAGATGATCATTATAATGAGCGCTATATATATACATATATATATATATATATATATATATTAAATTATGAGAACAAATTTTATTAACTTTTTTATTTTTTAAATTTATTTATTTTACTAAATTTTGATTTTTTTAATAACTATAAAAATACCTGAAAATGTCAAAATTACAAACAAAATTATATTTGGGGTTTCTTTTGATTCATCTAATTTTTTTTGGGATATCATGCAAAATATTCATTTGATATTTTTTTAAATAGTCTTTTATAATATTTCTCCATTTAATTGCTTTAGGAAATTAGGAAAAATATTAATTAGATATTTTTGAGGAATTGTTTTTATAACCTCATGTTGTTAACTTGTTGTGAGGAAAAAAAATCTTTTTCATGATGAAAATTCTATTTCCTCACATTAGTCATAGTTATTGTGAGAAAAATTCTATTTCCTCACATTAGTCATAGTTATTGTGAGGAAAATTCAATATGTTTTAAAAAACACAATTTAATGTGACGAAATTACGATTCGTCACATTATGGTATGTTTATGTGACAAAATCAAATCTCCTCACAAATTTTTTGTCACAAAAAATACATTTTTTTGTAGTGTATATAGAGGATTAGAATGTACACATAATATATTAATATATATGAGATACACATTGACATATACGTATATTGATATATGATATATATACTTGGACATATATATATACACATATATTGATATATATATACTTGAACATATGTATATATACATGATATATATATATATATTGGTACATATATACTTGGATATATAAATATATGTATCAATATAAATTTACATATGTATCAATATATATATATATATATAAATTTATCTGTGGTGCAAAAAAAAATGAAAAAAAACAATTAGCCACGGATAAATTTTTGTTATTGATATTTTAATTATCTCAATATAAATTACCTATATATACTTGGATACATATATATATTGATACATATATATACTTGGACATTTATATATATATATATATATTGATACATATATACTTGGACATATTTAAAATAGATACATATCTATCAATATATATACTTGGACATTTATATATATATATATATATATTGATACATATATACATGGACATATTTAAAATAGATAAATATATTAATATATATATATATATATGATATATATACTTGACATATATTATATAATACCACACTTATACGAAGATATTGACAAATTATCACGAATTAAAGTTGATATTATCAAAATATAAATTATATAAATAGACTTTTGTTATAATTTTTGTTTTTGATATATTAGTTTATTAAATATTTGTCATAAAAAAAAAGTTAAATATTGAACGATAAAGTCAAAGGTAAATATCTTTATTTTTTAAAAAAATAATTGGTTAATAATTTATAAAAATTACTAAAATTAAATTACAAAAATTGATAAAACTAATGAAATTTATTAGATAATTTAAGTTTAAAATATTGTAACAATATAGTTTAAGTATAAAAAAAATCAATCAATAACCAAAGAACTCCCTTGGCGCAACGGTTGCATGCTCCATTTATAACATTGATGTCCCGTGTTCGAATCCCCTTGAGCGCAAAAAAAAAAAAGCTTGGGGACGCGGGTTTCAGTTCCGGGTTGGGGTGCGGGTTTGGGTGTAATTAGCTTTTTTTTTTTTTCCAGTGGCCACGGATTAGCCACGGCCAGACCGTGGCTAATCCGTGGCTGTTAGCCATGGATTGGCCACGGCCTGGCCGTGGCTAATCCGTGGCCCTTAGCCACAGCTAGGCCATGTCTAGAAAAAAGTGGCCAAAGTTGGCCACGGTTTGCCCGTGGCTAAGCCCAGCCGTGGCTAAGAAGCTATGGCGAAGGTTAGCCACGCCACTTTTAGCCACGGCAAAAATCCGTGGCTAATCCGTGGTCAATCCGTGGCTAATCTCCTTGGCCACAGATTTTTTGCCAAATCCGTGGCTAAAATTCGTGGTTAAATGCCTTTTTTCTAGTAGTGACAGTTTGTACAAGATCGCCAACAACCGAATCAAAATGAAGCATTGGAAGGAAAGGATAAGGATAGAATGTTGGATCATTTTTTACGTTTCAATCCGCCCAGGTTCTTCAGTGAACCTGATGACCAGAAAGCAGATGCTTGGATCGAGGCGATACTTAAAATTTTTAAAATCCTGCGTTGTAGTGATGAGGAACAGGTGGAATTTGCAGTCTTTCTTATGGAAGGAGCTGCGAGTAGTTGGTGGAAGCTTGTTGAGCAACGTTGGACTGCAAATCACACGCCGCCTACTTGGGAGAACTTTACGAAAGAATTTACAGATAAGTTTGTGCCTCAAGTTGTAAGTGATGCTAGAGAAAAAGAATTTATGGACTTGATTCAGGGGAACAACAATGTTGCAGAGTATGAGGCAAAATTTGCTCGACTATTGTCATATGCACCTCATATAATGAAAGACGAAAGACGCAAGACAAAACGGTTTATCCAAGGGCTGAAGCCTGAAATTCGTTGGGCTTTAATGACAGCGGATATTGATGACTACACGAGGGCCATAGGCAAGTCATTGGCTGTAGAGGCAGAAATACGGGATATTAGGCAAATCACAAACAAAGCCATGAGGAACAAGGAAACCAGCTTGGGAGGACAACTTAAGAAATTTGACCCACCGAATAACAAGCGTCCTCTCTTTGAAGGAGACAAAAGCACTAAATGGAGTGGATGTTCGTATTGTGGTCATCCTAACCACACGGAGGCCAATTGTTGGAGAAAGAGTGGGAAGTGTATGGCTTGTGGAAGTGATCAACATATGCTTAAAGACTGTCCCAAAGCGCGGAACCCTATACAGAACATAGGAGTCCACAAAGGAAAGACTCCAGCCCCACTTGTTGGAAAGCCTAAGGTAATGGCGAGAGCATACGCTTTGGAAGGAGAAGAAGGACCTGATCCAACCGCGGTGGTCGAAGCTATAATCTATAAATTTAATACTCCTGTAAAAGTTTTGTATGATCCTGGCGCAATACATTCCTTTATATCTGATCGCATTATAGCTCGATCAAAAGTGGTGGTGGAGCAATTGCCATATAATTTTGAGATTTCTACCCCAATAGGCTCTAGCTATACCAGTTATCAAATTTTAAGGGATTGCCCAGTGAGAATCAATGAAAAAGATTATCTTGCCGATCTAATAGAATTACATATTCAAGATTACGATATAATCCTAGGAATGGATTGGTTATACCGGCATCAGGCACAGTTAAATTGCTACACTAAGGAGATCATTTTGGATAGTGGAAACTCGTCCAAGTCTAAAACCTCATATAGCTTAGCAGGGGCTATACCGCTCATCTCATTGGTTGAGGCTAAGAAGTGTATCAAGGAAGGAGCAATGGGATTTGTTGCATACTTACTGAATAAACCGAAAGATCAAGTGAAAATTGAAGAGGTGCCCGTAGTGAATGAGTTCCTGGAGGTGTTTCCTGAAAGTTTAAATTCATTGCCTCCCACTCGGGATATTGAGTTTGTGATTGATACTATACCGAGAGCTGAACCTTTTTCAAAGACTCCTTACCGTATGGCCCCAGCTGAGTTAAAAGAATTGAAGAATCAACTCGAAGAGCTAATTAAGAGTGGATATATACGACCAAGTACCTCACCTTGGGGAGCGCCCGTGCTCTTTGTCAAAAAGAAGGATGGGACACTCCAAATGTGTATTGATTATCGAGAGTTGAACTGGATGACTATCAAGAACAAATATCCATTGCCTCACATAGAAGCATTGTTTGACCTACTTCAAGGGTCACAAGTGTATTCTAAGTTAGATTTGAGATAGGGGTATTACCAGCTACGGGTTAAGGAACAAGATATTTGTAAGACTGCATTCAACACTCGATATGGACATTTTGAATTTGTTGTTATGCCTTTTGGTTTGACCAATGCACCAACAGCTTTTATGGATATGATGCATAGGGTTTTTCGACCATATTTGGATCAATTTGTGGTTATTTTCATTGACGGCATATTAGTATACTCAAAGACACCAGAACAACATGTGGAGCACTTGCGCATTGTGTTACAAACGCTGAAGGAAAACAAATTATACGCAAAGTTCAATAAATGTGAGTTTTGGTTAGAAAGAGTTACCTTTTTGGGTCACATAATTTCCAAAAATGGAATAGAAGTCGATCCCTCCAAGATTGAAGCTATTAGTCGTTCGAAGCAACCAGAAACTCCTACTAAAGTCAGAAGCTTTTTGGGTTTAGCCGGTTACTATCGACGGTTTGTGCGAGATTTCTCAAAAATTGCGGAACCTTTAACACAGTTAACCCGCAAAAGCTCCGCATATCAATGGACTGAAAAGTGTGAAGCTAGCTTTCATGAGTTGAAGAAACGGTTAACTATGGCTCCAATATTAGCTCTACCGGAAGGAACAGAGAACTTCACCATCTACACTGATGCGTCTCGAGAAGGTTTGGGTTGTGTGTTAATGCAAAATAGTAAGGTTATAGCATATGCATCTCGAAAGCTTCGACCCCACGAACAAAACTATCTAACTCATGACCTTGAATTAGCAGCAATAATATTTGCTTTGGCTAAATGGAGGCATTATTTATATGGGACAACCTTTGAGGTGTACACGGATCATAAAAGCCTAAAGTACCTATTCACGCAAAAGGAACTCAACATGCGACAAAGAAGATGGATGGAATTTCTAGAGGACTATGATTGCAAGATTCAATACCATCCTGGAAAAGCTAATGTCGTAGCTTGTGGCACCCCTCTCGCCAGGGAATACCTGAACGATTGGAGCCCACTGGTGATCATACTAAATACTCGTCTTCCGACTAATATTTAGTACAGTCACCTCAAATACACACCAATACCTCATTCTAAAATTAACACGGAAGCGATACATAAAACCAAAATAACAATACGAGTTTCAGTCAGGTACGAGGCCAAAACAACATGATTGTACCAACTACTATACATCTAAAGATTACTTAGCAAAATTTAAACACTAGCTTTGTCCAACGCTCATACCAGTCCTCAGTCAAGAGACCGACCTTATTCTGAGACAAAGAACAGAAGGAACACGGGAGGTAAGTCCAATTGACTTAGTGAGGCCACATATACATATATACGAGAGAGGTACAACGATTAAACGAAATTTTAAATCTTATAAACAAGATTTTCCTATGTGCAACAAAATCAGTTCTGAAAATGAGCCCAGAAATTTAGTTGTAAACATGCAATACGTATCTTATCAGAAAACATATTCAGATCATGCAATGGTGAGCTGTGCAGACATCTCCAACCTTATAACTACCCAAAACGGATAAAACGTAATAGAAATCCTTATGCCTCCCTCATCGAGAAGCCACCTCGACATCAGACAGACGGATGGTGTACCACGTGCCCGTGCCATACACCGATCCAATCCTACTACAGCCAATCTCCAACTGTACGTAGAATTGAATCCTACGGAATGGTATCGTACAAAAAGTTTCTATCGTCGGTCCGTTCCGCCCAATAGTCTCTTTTTGTACGTACCTAGGCCCGACTCTCCCAAGGGCGTCCCCAAGGGTGTCAACAGATCATATCGAAACAGATACAACTCACATTTCAAAAACGTAATAATTTCAAATATAGCTTAACTTATAATTCGGAAAAATATTTCATTAGAAATATAAAGAGTAAAATAAAATTCCAAAATAATAGCCTACAATGCAAATATAACTAATTGGTAAAATAAATGAATAACATAAATCAAACATGGTAGGTTATACAATGATATTTACGGCATATAGTTCAATGTCCCAGAAAGAAAGATGAAAGGCACTCACCGAACTTAGTTATAGTTCACTAGTAGCTCAAGATGCGTCAAAAGTACCAATATGTTCTTCGCCTATAATAAGTGACACACTAAAATTAGCATCCGACTTAGAACGAGACTTACTAAAAGAAAAACTAAACCCTTAAGACTAGGTTTAAAATACTTAGAGGTTTGGATTAAAATTTCGATTACTATTGGCCCAAAGTACAAATGACATCCCCACTAATTCTAAATACAAAGAAAACATATTATATTCAAAATTTTAATTCATATATATACATACACACACAATATCCAAGAGGAAATAAAGCAATATATTTATATATATGTATATATATATATACACGAACTCAATATATATATATATACATGAACTCAATATATATACACCATACTAGAAGTCATAAACTGTATTAGTAAAATAAGCACTAATCCCTAATTACAAAGAAAACATATTATATTCAAAATTTTAATTCATATATATATATATATACACGATATCCAAGAGAAAATAAAGTAATATATTTAAATGTATATATATATACACGAACTCAATATATACACACACTATATTAGAAGTCATACACTATATTAGTAAAATAATCACTAATCCCTTGATTAGACTACTCTTATCATCACTAATCCCTTGATTTAGATTACTCACAAGAATACAAATATATATAATCCAAAACATGAATATATGCATATATATAAACCAAAACATGCATATTTATACACGAACCAAAATATATAATTATATCTATATATATATATGTATATATATGTAACATATATGTATATACGACATATATGTGTGTTTATATGTGTATATACATACGAACCATATATATATATACATACTTCTATGCATATGTGAGTATACATAAACCACCAAACACTTGAATTCAAGCATGGAAATACACCAAATTTATGAAAAGGAAGACAAAGAATTAAGACGTACCTGTTGGTGCAAGAAAAACAAGGAAGATGAGTTTGTGCTATATAAAAATATCTATATATATATATGTGTATATTTTATTAGACCTTTAATACATTGAATATGTATATAATAAAGTGATATATACACATATCAACAAGTGGCAGAAGATAAGTTAGAGTGGCAAGAATGATGGGAAATGTGGAACCCCCTAGATCACATACTTTCCTCAAATTGCAATTTAGTCCCTTAAGTTTCTATATTTATACTCTAGATATCATAACTAATTCTAATAATAAATAAATTCTAACTAAAGTGGTATCTAATTAGAACCTATTAATTCATCAAATAGGATTCGTACTAGGTTTCCTGATATTACTTTATTCCCAAATTAATAAATAAAATTTGGGGTGTCACATAGCTGATGCTCTTAGTAGACAAGCAGGGTTAGCACAATTGAAAAGCACAATTGAGACATCGAAACCTCCACGAGACAGTATCTATATCAGCTCGTGTGCTCGACTTTCAAATTTAGCCATCCAATCATAGCTAGTGTTCAGAATTCGTGAGGCTCAAATGAATGATGAATGGAGTCAAAAGCAAATAGCCAAGATGAAAGGGAATGCCAGCCCAAAATATCAACTCGACAACATGGGAATTTTACGATACAAAGAGAGAATATGTGTGCCTAATAAACTTAAGAAAGAAATTTTAAAAGAAGCTCACAAGGCACCATATGTAGTCCATCCTGGAGAAACCAAGATGTATCATGATCTTAAAAGATATTATTGGTGGAACGGCATGAAGAGAGATATTGCAGATTTTGTAAAGAGGTGTCTAACTTGTCAGTGAGTCAAAGGGGAGCACCAAAAGCCGGGTGGTACATTTCAACCATTACCTATCCCAGCTTGGAAATGGGACCAAGTCATTATGGACTTTTTAACTGGTCTGCCAAAAGTGAGAGGTGGGTATGATAGTATTTGGGTAATTGTGGATAGATTGACTAAATCAGCACACTTCTTGCTTGTTAAGGCTAATGATAGAGTAGACACTCTAGCTGAGCTTTATTATCGAGAAATCATTAAACTTCATGGTATCCCAGCATGCATCGTATCAGATAAGGACCCTAAGTTTACATCTAGATTATGGCGAAGCTTGCAAGAACGCATGGGGACAAAGCTAAGATTTAGTACAGCTACACATCCTCAAACCGATGGACAATCCGAACGATTGATAGGATATCTAGAGGATATGTTAAGTTCGTGTGTGCTGGACTTCAACCTTAGTTGGAATAAACAGTTACCCCTGATTGAATTCGTTTATAATAATAGTTATCAGGCATCTATCCAAATGGCCCCTTATGAAGCTCTGTATGGGAGAAAATGTCGATCGCCATTATATTAGGATTTGGAAGATTGGCGATGGACAAAAGATGGAGTTCATCGAGCAGTACGACCAAAACTCATTCAAGAAGCAATTGATAAAGTGCAGATTATAAAACAGAGAATGAAAACGGCTCAAGATAGACAGAAATTTATGCTGATAAAAGGAGAAGAGAGTTAGAATTTGAGGTTGGTGATCGAGTATTCCTTAAAACATCACTAAGGAAAGGATTCAAAAGAATTGGAAAAGGAGGCAAGTTGAGTCCCAGATATGTTGGACCTTTCGAGATCATTGACCGAATAGGCAAAGTTGCAAACCGGTTGGACCTACCACCCAACCTCACGAGCATTCACAATGTATTTCACGTTTCTCAACTGCGGAAGTACTATCCCGATGAGAGTCACATTATCTCGCATGATGATTTGTCTCTCGAAGCTAACCTCTCTTATGAGGAGAAACCACTTCGCATTCTAGATCGAAAGTTCCAAGAATTGAGGAATCAAAAGATTTCACTCGTAAAAGTGTTATGGCGGAACCATCAAGTGGAAGAGGCAACGTGGGAATTAGAGGAAGCAATGTGCAAGCATCATCCGGAGCTCTTCTCAGAATCAGGTTAGAATCTGGGGACCAGATTCTTATAAGAGGGGGAGAGTTGTGACACCCCAAATTTTATTTATTAATTTGGGAATAAAGTGATATCAGGAAACCTAGTACAGATCCTATTTGATGAAATAATAGGTTCTAATTAGATACCACTTCATTAGAATTTATTTATTATTAGAGGTTATGAGGTCTAGAGTATAAATATAGAAACTTAAGGGACTAAATTGCAATTTGAGGGAAATATGTGATGAGTATCTTCTAGGGGCTTCCACCTTTCCCATCATTCTTGCCACTCTAGCCTATCTACCTCCACTTGTTGATATATGTATGTATCCCTTTATTATATACATATTAAAATGTATTAAAGGCCTTCTAAAATATACATATAGACACATATATAAATTTATAATGCACAAATCTCATCTTCTTTGTTTTTCCTACAACAACAGGTGCGTCTCTTAATTCTTTGTCTTCCTTTTCATAAATTTAGTGTATTTCCATACTTGAATTCAAGAGTTTGGTGGTTTATGTATACCCAAATATGCATAGAAGTATGTATACATATATATGGTTCGTATGTATATACACATATAAACACAAACGTATATGTCGTATATACATATATGTTACATATATACACATATATATACACAATTTGTTATTTATGTGAATACATTTATTTATATGTCACATATATATAGATATAATTATATATTTTGGTTCGTGTATTTATATACATGTTTTGGTTTATATATACATATATTCATGTTTTCGGATTATATATATGTTTATATTCTTGTGAGTAATCTAATCAAGGGATTAGTGCTAATAAGAGTAGTCTAATCAAGGGATTAGTGATAATAAATTATTGTATTGAAATATTAGCGTAATTGTAAATTGTGGAAATTAAAGAATCATTTCAATATTTAATATATAATATATGAGTAAACATAGTTAAATCACTTATGAGCTGGTATGACTTTTATGATTAGTGGTTCGAACACACACATGTACATAAGTGCATATATATATATATATATATATATATATATATATGAATAAGCTAAATTGTAGTATATAACATAGTTTCTTTACATTTGTACTTAGGGAGATTATTATGTGTGCTTTGAGCCGATAGAGAAATTGAAATGGGAATACGAACCCTTAAGTATATTAATTCTAGTTTATGGGACTAATGTATTTTAGTAAGTATAATTATAGAATGCTAATTTTAGTATGTCACTTATTATAGGTGAAGAACAGATCGGTACTTTTGACCTATCTTGAGTTACTAGTGAAGTATAACTAAGTTCGGTGAGTGTCTTTCATCTTTCTTTCTGGGACATCGAACTATATGCCTTAAATATCATCGTAAAGCGTACCATGTCTGATTTATGTTATTCATTTATTTCACCAATTAGCTATATTTGCGTTGTAGGCTATTACTTTGGAATTGAATTTTACTCTTTATATTTCTAATGACATATTTTTTCAAATTATAAGTTAAGCTATATCCGAAATTATTACGTTTCTAAAATGTGAATTGTATCTGTTTCGATATGATCTGTTGACACCCTTGGGGACGCCCTTGGGAGAGTCGGCCCCAGGTACGTGCAGAAAGAGAGTATTGGGCGGAACGGACCGACGATAGAAACTTTTTGTACGATACCATTCCGCAGGATTCAATTCTACGTACAGTTGGAGATTGGTTGTAGTAGGGTTGGATCGGTGTATGGCACGGGCACATGGTACACCATCCGTTTGTCTAATGTCGAGGTGGCTTCTCGACGACGGAGGCATAAGGATTTATATTACGTTTTATCTATTTTGGTTAGTCACAATGTTGGAGATGTCTGCACAGCTCACCATTGCATGATCCGAATATGTTTTATGATAAGATACGTATTGCATGTTTACAACTAAATTTCTTGGCTCATTATCAGAACTATTTCTACTGCACATACGAAAATCATGTTTATGAGATTTAAGTATTTCGTTTAATCGTTGTACCTCTCTTGTATATATGTATACGTGGCATCACTAAGTCAATTGGACTTACCTCTCATATTCTTTCTGTTTTTTGTCTCAGAATAAGGTCACTCGCTTGACTAAGGACTGGTACGAGCGTTGGACAAAGCTAGGGTTTAGAATTTTGCTAAGTAATCTTTTAGATGTATAGTAGTTGGTACAATCATGTTATTTTGGCCTCGTACCTATTTTGGACTGATACTTGTATTACTAATTTGGTTTATGTATCGCTTCCGCATTAATCTTAGAATGAGGTGTTTGTGTGTATTTGAGGTGATTGTACTAAACATTAGTCAGAAGACGAGTATTTAGTATGATCACCAGTGGGCTCCAATCGTTAGGTATTTCCTAGCGAGGGGGTTGCCACAGACGTAGTATGTGGTTTGTTTGCATACAAAATACTTGAGTTGATTAGTTTTCAAAGTGAGGTTCAAAGTAGCAGTTCGGCTTGGAACGGACATCTGGACTATCTTATCCTAAAAGGAGCATTGCAGGCCCATTGCATCGGTTAGTGGGACAAATATTTCTTTAAGACTAATCGGCTCAACCCGGTGATTTAGTTGTTGTATTACAAATAAATACTGACAAGTCTACTAAACTTTCATGTTTATTTATTTCTTTACGGCATTGTTTAATTTGCTTTTGGCTATAGTATTTTTCTGTAAATTTGTTATTGTATTTTACTTATATTATCGAAAAAATCCACCTACAGGAATATCATGTTTTTGATAGTCTGGTCCAATTGTTTTTCCAACAGTCATTGATGAGAAACACTAGAAAAAGTAAGAAAATCATTGTGTTAAGCACAAGAAAAAAAAAATGATACTTTTATGAGATTTGAAGATCTGAGACTTTCAACATATAATACACATATGCCTTTCTAGAAATCAAGTTGTCCAAAAATCATTAGTTAATCTTTTTTACAGCACAAAATTACCCGATCCAAACTAATTACGCTTTCCATGTAAATGAGAGCTCGGAATGATTTCTCAAACCCATAATATTCAAATCTATTCATCTCATTTGAATGAAGTGCAAAATACGCCAAGTGATTGTCAATGGTTTCCACAATTAGCCATTCATCTCTCCAACACAAGAGAGGGCTTTTAAAGAGGTAAGGCCCTATTATCAACTCTTTGGTCCATGAGTCCTTGAGGCCATATTCCTTCATTATCCAAATGTCAATGAGATGTGGCTCATCCTTCCATTCGTCATAACGGACTAAAGCAAGGCACTGGTTTAAAATCACAAGACCCGGACGCTTTCCATCAATAAACCAATCATCAGGAAATTCAAAACGTTGGAACACCTCAGTGCTTACATCAAAAGAAAGAATAAAGCCCATAGTAGGCGGCCCTTCAATGCCTTCATTTGCATTCCAGTGGCATGCGCCATTGAAAAATATATCAAATGCTGGATCAAACTTAACAGGTGGCACCACAACATCAATTAGCCTCCATGAATTTGTGCTTGAATTGTACAAATCTATCCTGTTGAAATCGTCTTCGCCGCTGTTATCACGGAAATCAGATATATTCCACATTTGGACAATCTTATAATCATTAGTATTAGCATCATAACCAAAACCTGATCCGTGATTAATGGCAGTATGTCGCTCTGGGAAAGCAAAAGGGGTTGGATCAATTAGTTTGAATTCACGCAATGCAGGGTTGCCCAAAACAATAACCTCAAAGAACTGTAAGCATACAAGCCCATTGCATGGTCCAAAAAGATTTACATGGGCACGGGACCATATATCGTTCAAAAATGGAACTGATAGATTTGGGGATGCCAACAACTCAGGACATTCAAGATCATGGATAGACAAGATGTCATCTCCACCTGGTCCAAATTCCTTGGTATTTTGTGGAGGCAAACAACGCTTCAGCAACAAGCTTTTTTTTGAATCACGGTTGAGATGCCTAGTAAGAAAAGCCGGACTTCTGATCAAAGCACACCAATATTTTGAAACGCATTTGAATCGCATCAATGATTTGACTGGAAGATAGACCAAAATATCAATTAAGATAGCCTCTGATAGTGGCCCTCTAGCCATCAATTTTAACTCCAATAATTCTGCCTGCATCATATGTTTCATCCTTAATAAATTCATATATATGTATATATGTAGGCATTTCAAATGAAACTTAAGACATTAGCAATGTTAATTTAAAGCATATGCACTATGACAAGAATATGTTTTCGATTGTGTACATGAGTGGTACTGATATGTTGGAGCCGTCTATAGGGGAACATCATAAGGTTTCTAAGAAAACAGATTAATTTCGATGGCAGAGAATTAGAAAAGATCGGGATAGGAAAAGGAAAGAAATTTAGAGGAAAACAAAAATAGAAAATGGAAAATTGATATTTTCTTTAAATACTTTTACTTGATTGATTTGTCAAGTAAGGAAACTATTTAAGAACTTATTTAACTTATCAGTAATGGATCAACTTTTGGACTTTCATTAAAGCTAGTGAAATGCACATGCTTGGCGTGTGCGGTAAATAATATTTGTTTTATTTTTTGAATATTGATTTTATAAAAATAACTTTTATAAATGGGAATGTGATTAATAAAAAATTGAATAGTGTAAACACAGATTATTTTTTATGCTAATAAATAATTAATATGTAATTTAATTTGTAATGATAGGTAGATACTTTCCTCAACTATTTGTAATGATACTCAATTTTCTCAATTAAGGCAATTTTCATAATCAATCAAATGAAAATTTCAATAATGTAGCATATAATATAACATTTAACCAATAATTTGTTAAGAAAACAGGATATCCTTTACCGATATCAATTATAATTTGAATAAACACTACTTATTACTTTACAATAGGCCTGTCAATGTGTAGGGTTTTATTCGACCCGTACCCATTTATTCTCTATCCATACCCTATTCGGAGAATTTATCTGCTAGAATTCCAGTAGAAAATTCTATCGGAATATTTAAAATAAAAGCATAAATATGTAATTAATTTACAAAAAAAGATATCACATTACCAACTTGTATCGCCTAATGGCCAAGTATTTGTTTATAAGGTAAAGGATTTGAAGTGAATTTATGTCTTCTATTTATAATCTAAACATGTTCTTTCTATCATGTTCCATGGATATTGCACCTCAAGTTCTGCTATAATTTTTATTTGTGCTTGGAAATTTTATCTAGCCAATTGTGTGATATTCATGTTCATTTTCAGCAGAGCATATATCCGTGTTTTATATATGTATATATACTGCATATATATATATATATTTGTACATATTTGCATTCATATACATTCATATTTTGCATTTCACAAATTGTATATGTCTGTGTACATAATGATATTATATATATAAATTATTTTGTATATTTAAATATTTTTGGCAATAATAATAAATATACATAGATTTATATTTTTATATATATTATTCGTACATATTCTGTATTAAATAGCTCTTTGATTGATTTTTTATCATATATATTTGTATATAAATATATTACGTTATTAGATACCCATGAAAGATTAAACTGTTTGATATTTAAGTCATCTTTTATAGATAATATATATTTTGTATCCTGTTAACGTAGCTTTGCGATTTCTTCTTTTACTCTTTTTTTTTTTTCGTTGTTTTCTTTTTTTTTTTTTTTTTGTTTTTCGTGTGTGTACGTGTTCTTATATAGCATAGCACCTAGGCAAAACAAATCCACAGCAGAAGAACATGCAATGTAAGATAGTTGGCCAAAGATCCCAAATTTTGGGCTCAAATTCTGGTTGATTTGGAAATCCCGATTAAATTAGTTCTCGAATCTTGATGTGCCAAAATTTGTAAAGGGTCAAGTATACTTTACCCCATAACTATACTTGGTGTCTTGTTTACCCGCTTAAACTATCAAATGAGCACTTATCCCCTTAGTTAAATGTGTAGATACAAATACCCTCAAACCATGCCTATTTGTATAGTTTTCAATGTAATAATTTTAACATTAACACCTTAAATTGCATTTGAAAATTATTTATTAGTTAAAAAATATTTTTAATTAAATTTAAAGGAAATAATTAACAAATTCAATAAAAATAAAGGAATATATTAATACTTAAAAGTAATATTCTAATTATCTAGACTTAATTAATTTATAAACTATCCATCATAAATAAAGTTGTCTTATTTTGGATAAGACTAGTTAATAAATTTTCATTAACTGTTGGTTATATTATTTTATTAAAATTATTTAAATATAACATGTTTAAATAAGTGTGCGTTTCTTTTCTTTTTTCTTTTTAGCCGTAGGGTTGTAGTCTAGTGGTGAAGAATTGAACATGCACCATTAAAGTATTGGGTATGAACCTTTTTGTCCTCTTCCCTTTCTCTTTGGATGAGTATGTGTGTGTGTGTATAGATTTTGGTTGATATTTATAAGATATCTCGAGTTGATTATATAAAAAAAAAAAAAAAATTGCTCTTCTTTTCATTTTAGAAAAGAGTGACTGATTGTAGGTGATAAAAGTACGGATGTCAATTCATATTTATTTAGAAGAACTTAATATTTATTTTGATTTGGAAGGTTGATAACTTAATTTTAAGTTACCATAAAAAAGAATTTTTTTTTGTTCATAATTGATATGGGTAACCTCCACTGGACACGTCATCTTCTGGGTCAAGAAAAGCTTTTTCAAGACTAAGGCACAAAGAGGAAAGGAAAGCCCTCAAAGGGATGATAGTCCCTCAAAAGAAGTATGATCCCCTTGGAAAGTTTTGAGAGAATGAAGTTCAAAAAGGATAACATGTTTTATTCCTGCTTGGGTTAAGTTCGAGGGAGAATATTCTAGAAGGAAGAGCGCCAATTAGCCCTTCGACAAGATCTTATTATGAAGCCAACGAACCCGCAATGGATTCCCTCGAAAGATTTGAGAGGCGCAGCACTTCTGAGGGAAAAAATCCATATTGGCTTTTCGTATTTTAAAGTGATATATGATTAAATTACTCATGGACAACGAAACTATCTTCTTTAATGTATGTAACCAAAAACTATTCAATCATTTTAAATATTTAATCATTAATATCCACATTATTTTGAATTTCCTTTTATTAGAACTTGATTAACTTGAATGTTTCGATGATGTAGATGAATTTTTTAGTCTACAAAAAATTAAACCACAAAACTGTTCATAATCAAATAATTGAAAAATAAAACTCTTAACAGTCATAAGACAATAGAAAGGCAAAATTGCATTTTTCGTCCTGTAACTATTAATGTTTGGCATTTTTGGTCCTGTCCAAAAAAAAATTCGCAATGTCATCCTGTATCTTTAAAACATCCGAAAAATTAGTCCTGAATGGACTAAATTTTCGGATGTTTTAAAGCATTGCAAATTTTTTTTTGGACAGGACCAAAAATGCCAAACATCAATAGTTACAAGACGAAAAATGCTGCACATTTTGCCTATATTTTAATTACATTTTTTTTTACAATTAAAAAGAATGCTTAAAATCCTCATTTGTGCAGACCACAAGATTTATCGAAATTCATCAAAAATAAATTAGCATAGTAAACCTTATGGGAATTATAAAGTGATTATAGTAAACCCTGTACCCCTCCACCCTCTGGTGATTGATAGTTTTTGAAAATTAATAGGATTTTGGTTCTTAAATATCTAATTTGTCCAATTTTTATATAGCTTATTAAAAAAAAAGAAAAGAAAAGCTCATGTATATATATATATATGTATATATATATATTAAAAATTTTAAAATTTGTTCCCTTGAAAATTAAAAAAAAAAAATTATCCTTTGAATTTTATAAATGAAAATGTGCAGTGTTTTTTGTCCTGTAACTATGGATGTTTGGCATTTTTGGTCCTGTCCAAAAACAAATTCGCAATGTCGTCATGTATCTTTAAAATATCCGAAAATGTAGTCCTTTATGGACTAAATTTTCGGATTTTGAAAAGATACAGGACGACATTGCGAATTTTTTTTTGGACAGGACCAAAAATGCCAAACATGAATAGTTACAGGACGAAAAATGCAATTTTACCCAATAGAAATATAATTTTAACAAGAAATATTTATAATTATTTTAAATAAACATATGAATCATGTGAATTTGCTATTTGCAATGGGTCACTAACTTTTAGGAAATTTGCAGAATTCATTGAGGCGTTTTTCCATGTAATCGCAGAATTTCCTAAAATTGCTTGACCTGCAGAATTGATGCGTACAAACTAATGGGTCAAAGAAGATTCAGATGATACTAAAAGCTGAAGTAAAACTTATGAATTGGAAACCCGCAAGAATCATAAGATTAATAAAATATGAGCTGATGATACAACAATTGTGAAAAAAAAATGGAATATTCAACTAGTAGTGATCAAAACTTCCCTTTAGTGCAATTAAAATGAACCAAACAAGTAGAGCAAAGACAAACGGCTTTATTGCAATTTTAGGACAGTTAAGATACCATTTTTCGATTTGAGGACACTTTTATTCTGGGTGGCAAATGTGGGACACTAAATTTGAAACATTTTGCAATCTTAGGACTCCGGCGACTTTTCCGGCTAATTTCGCATGAAAAAGATGCGTGGCGCCTACGTGGCACACACGTGGCTTATATTGGAATGAGTTGGTGTCTAATTGGCCAACTATAATGTCACGTCAAATTCCACATCAGCATTGAGTCATAATTTTGGAAGAAAATATATATTAAAAATATGAAATTTATAGTACTTATAATATTTATATACATAAATATAAAAATTAAATATAATTACATAAATTTATATGAATATTTAAAAAACAAAATCTACCAAACCCCACCCACCCCCCCCAACCCGCCCAATCCCCCCCCCCCCCTCTCCCCAAACCCTACACACTCAGCCCCCCCGCCGCCGCCGCCTCGCCCAGCCCCGCCGTCGCCGCCGCCTCACCCAGTCCCCCCGACGCCCACAGCCACTTCCCCCTCCCTCAGCCCCCAAGACGCCCGCAACCACTTTCCCCTCCCTTAGCCCCCAAGTCGCTCGCCGTCTCCTCCACCAAGTTGCCGTCACCGCCACCACCTCCCCTCACTCAAACCCGAAGTCGTCGCCGTCGTCTCCTCCCCTAAGTTACCACCACCTCCACCTCTCCTTCCCTCAAGCCTCCAAGTGGCCTCATCGCAGCCGCCCCCTCAACATGGGGCTGAGTGAGGCGTCGGCAGCGGCGTCGACATGGGGCTGAGTGAGGCGGCGGATCTGAGGGAGGGAGAGGTGGGGGTGGTTGCAGCGATGTGGGTCTGAAGGAGGGGAGGTGGTGGCGGGTCTGAGGGGAGGGGGAGGTGGTGGTGGCGACGGGACTGAAGGAAGGGAGGCGGCGGCAGCGGCGGCGACATGGGGCTGAGTGAGGCGGTGGATCTGAGGGAGGGAGAGGTGGGGGTGGTTGCCGCGACGTGGGTCTGAAGGAGGGGAGGTGGTGGCGGGTCTGAGGGGAGGGGGAGGTAGTGGTGGCGACGGGACTGAAGGAAGGGAGGTGGCGGCAGCGGCGGCGACATGGGGTTGAGTGAGGCGACGGATCTGAGGGAGGGAGAGGTGGGGGTGGCGGGGCTAAGGTTTGGGTTGTTGGGGAAGATGAAGGGGGGGTGGGGGGGGGGTTTGGTATAATTATTTGTTTTTATATATTTTTATTTCCATCCAAAATACCAACACAAAATGATGTGTTATCCTACATGGCAACTAACAAAACCACCTCCATGCCACGTCAGATATTCAAAACATATGTGTGTGCCACGTAGGCGCCACGCATCTTTTTCAGGCAAAATTAGCCAGAAAATTCGCCGGAGTCCTAAGATTGCAAAATTTTTCAAATTTAGTGTCCCACATTTGCCACCCCGAATAAAAAGTGTCCTTAAATCGAAAAGTGGTATCTTAACTGTCCTAAAATTGCAATAAAGCCAAAGACAAACTAACACACCAAAATTTACGTGAAAAACCCTAAAGTGGGGAAAAACCACATGACAAACTCCAAGCAAGTTTCCACCATAGCGAATATAGTAGGAGTACAAAGTCCTTGGCTGTACACCATGTCACGCCCCGAATCCGGGACGCGGCACGGCGATGCCCCTAAGCCCGAAGGACTCAGAGACACCAAGCCACGGAAATCAGAACATACTAAAAACCATTAAATAACCATTCAAAAAAAAACCTTAGTCTCGCAACGGATAAAATAATAATTCTAACTTTTACATTTTTAGTTCTAAAACATAAATCGTAAACCAAACAATAATAGTCTTAATGGATAGTCATAAAAGAAAACCTCAAAACAAATAACTATAACTAAAGTCTCTACGCAAGGACTCCATCAATCCACTCACCAACCCCAAAATTGTTCCTCGTCACCTTTCTCGGCACTATCCTCTGCAAAATGATTATTAGTGGTGTGAGCGCACTCGCCCAGTAAGGGATCTCTTGACCCTCTATCGAATTTGAGCAAGTTACATATAAATATATATATCATTAAAATCAAACTTTGCATACATAGACAATATTAAGAGATTAACATTTTCCACTTTCAAGTAACGAAACAGATAACAAAATAGAATCAGACAAATTCATTTATATATCCATGCTCGTGAACATTAGATATCTCTATTGGCCAACTTGATCAAGCCCTAACTATAACCCCGTTAGGTGGGTTCGGACACTACTATTATTACCCGTAGGAGGGCCTTAACTACAACCCCGTTAAGTGGGTTCGGACACTACTATTATTACCCGTAGGAGGGCCTTAACTACAACCCCGTTAAGTGGGTTCGAAAATTGCTACCGTACCCCGTAGCTCGGTCGGAAATTTCAGAACTCGTTCCTACCAATAGTATCCCAAGTGTTCGGAGTATGTTCATATATACACATATAGCACAACACAAAACAATTTTAGCTTTTCATATAGAAAATTCATAAAATAGCATGCTCAAATCCACTTTTCATATATGAAAATAACTTTTTCAAAGAAAACATAAATTTATGGAAAACTTGTTTTTATAAAATAAATAGAGAGAAGAAACCACTTACCTTGACCTATTAGTGTTCTTAAAACTCTAACGAATTTGTGGTTATGTCCTACTCCCGATCAATCAAACCTATAATAACAAGAAATAAATAAGGTGAAGATAATGCTCCTCAACTTAGTGAAATCTTGCACGAACTAACCCCTCAAATAATGACTTATAATACTCGCATAAACGTAGATAATCCCCCAAAAATATAAAGAGCATATCTTATTATACTTTTATTGAAATAGTACTAAAATCCAAATTGAAAATAGTACTCATAAAATCTCTAACTATTATTACACTATTGATCCTAATTTAACATCACAACGTGGCAACATCAAGAACCGAGGGACAAACTTTTGTTCTCAATCGTGGTGCAACTTAGCTAAAATTGAATGGATGCATTCCCTTTAATCTCACTACATGAAAGAGACGCATATAGGATCCTATATACATATATATATATATACACACACAAACAATGTAAAACACTAATGTTAAACAAATATGAAGTAACAATACTAACACTTTAAAAAGCAAGTTCATGTTACGTGTACTTTGTCCTAATTGCCAAGTGTAAGTTCAATAGACTACATGATTTGCCAACAGAACATAATTGAAAGCTTAAAGTAAATGAAAGTAATTATCTGCAAATCAGTTCATATTAACACTAATCAAGCAAAACATTAGGCATAGCACAAAAAGACATTCCCCAATAGATTAAGTAGATATGCTGAATTTTCATGGAACATAGATAAATATCAATATCAATCTAGCGCATAAGTTCGTAGAAGTTACCGAGAGCTTGATGGGGGCGGCGCACAATTGCTACTCCTCTCTTGTCAACTAGGTTTATTCCTATTTGTGTGCAACCCTAAATCTCCTATTAAATACAATAACTAGTCCTAAGTTGGTACACTTTAGGATTAATAATTCATGTAGTAGTCTTAGGCCTAATAGAATCAGCCCAAAAGTCCTAAATTCAATAGGATAATAATACAAGCCCAATAATCATAGGCCTAATAAGATAGCCCAATATCCTTAAATGTAATAGGGTTTAACTATTATTAATAATATTAACGATAGCCATAATAATGAAAAAAATAAAATAAATCAAATTATAATCCCAATAGTACTAGTAATAATAATAATAACAAAGACATTATTAATACTACAATAATAATGATAACAACAGTAATAATAGTAATCCTAAACACAATAGGATTAATAAATAACAACAACAACAACAATAATAATAATAATAATACGGTAATATGGCTCGGGTTTTACACACCAAGCTAGAGGATACAAAGCTTCATAATAAACTATCAAGATACACATGTTTTTGGCGAACCACGAATACAAAAACATTACTCAACACGAGTAGAAACCACAATGAACAAAATTTACTCAATACATCAACCAAATAGAGCTGGAATTCCGAGCTATATATCCCACCATCCGACCTTTGGATCTTTACGAAAACTAGACAGAACCCATATAAACATGTCTACTACCTACCTGCAAAGTTTGAGCTCGATCGGTGAAGAAATCACTGTGCAATTGTGGCTTGATCACAGACTGTTAGAAAGAAGACTGCATTCTCAGGATTTCCAATCAGCTACTGTATTGCTGAATGTCTCAAGATCCAACCATTGGGTCTTTAATCCCACCGGAAGATTTCTATTTTAAGATGCCTAAAATTGTCTACAAAATTTCACCTTGATCGAAGAACATTTGGTAATTCAATCAACATTCTATTTTTAATTGCCAGAAAGTCTCATTCCTCCCTTTTTTTCTCTCTGTATTCTCTCTCTCTCTCTCTCTGGCTCAATTTTTCTAATTTCCCTCCGCACAGCCTTTAATTTTCTGCTCTTCAATGCTGATCATTTAATTTTTTTCAGAAATATTGAGTGTGGCATTTATTTTTCTTTTTCCTCATAGGAGTGACAATTTAACATGTCCTCCTGCTATACCTCTTTCTCACTTTTGGTCTCATCACCCATCAACATGCATGCCAGACTTTTTAATTTTTAATCACTTTTCGGCATGCCTTAAAAATTAATTAACAGAAGTAACCAGAAACAGTGTTATTCCTGTAAAAGTCAAATCATGCTGCAGTAGTTATACTGTTGAATTACTTTACGTTGGTGCATTTTAAGTTGATAGTCCATGTCCTTGAGAATTATTCTTGTGCTTTCCCATGCGCTAAGAGATGATAAGAACGAAAAGGAAAATGAAAGGAGAAAACTTCTAGTGAATCAAAGTGGCATGCATTGTTATTAATGTTAAAAACTGAAGATATAAAATGTTGAGAAACTTTACAGCAATAAAGTGTATGATAAGGTCGTTGGATAAAAGATCACAGGCATGCTTGCAATTCAATCACTGATTCACCATATGCAGGAATGGGAAAGAAAGGAGATCGTTTGCATGTCATAGAAAAAAAATTAGAGTCAGGTATCTAGATCTTGATATTATACCTCTAACATGAGTTAAAGAAAATATTTGCTTCACCCAAATACTAGTGAACCGTAGCACCTTCTTTCGATAGCGTATCCCCGGGCAGGACCTACATGATGGAGTATAGATTTTAGAAAGAATCTATAAAGGTGCAATTCATAACTTGTATGAAGCTAATATGTGTCTTTCCCTAGTTTAAGTGACAATCCTCTAATAGTATTTCATTTGATGATGTTTCCCGACCTAATTTTAAATATTCTTAAAGACAGTAGGGTATACGTTTTACCACAATATAAATTTAAAAGAAAATCTAACGCAAAATTTTTGGATGCAGAAGAGCTCCGTATTTAATATGTTCCAAAGAAAAATGGTATTCTTTATTAGCAAATGGATTACGACTTTGCATACATCGATTTTGCATAAGAAATTTCAAAATAAAAAGTATTAAGACTTGATTTTTTGTGCTCTGCTAATCATTTATCAAATATAGAAAACAAAATTACCGTGCAGTAGATTAGGAACATCTATCCAATAGATTAGATAGTCCTGCATAAACTAATGCTAACTCTAGTATGATCCGAACCCATATATACCTTATTACGATAATGAGACTCACATTGGTGTAAAGGACTTCTCCAGAGAGTGAATATCATTTTGTGGAGTGCAAACATAAATTTTTAATTAAAAAAAAAAACAGCATACTCTAAAACTCTAATTGATTGAGGAAAAGAAAAAAGATGCTGAAAAAAGAACAATTAACACATATTCAACAAATATAAACATATAATCACATCTGACCAGGCAAAGTTCCAAGTTTCCCAAAACTGAGCTTCCAAAAGAAACACACACACACACACACACACACACATGATATGTAAGCAGAATTATTGCCAAAAATGTCTCCGAAGAGTTATTACTGAAAAGTGCTAATAGAATCTCAAGACATCATGATTATGCTAAGCACAAGAAAAGAAAACCACGCTGTCATTGAAAAAAATTTGGAGGATGCGATTAACTATATGCATGTTTGGTATGCACTGACTAGTATGTCCAACAGCTTCTAGGTTAATCGTATTTGCAATACTAAGTTACCTGATGTACACTAATTAAGCTCTCTTTGATACTCAGAGCTTGAAAGGAGTCTTGTTGCCCATGAAATTGAAGTCCCTTAGTTTGATTTGCATGGAGTGTACAAGATGCCAACTGACTGTCATTGGTCTCCACTAGTAGCCATTCATTCTCACAGCATAATAAAGGCCATCTAAAGAGGTAAGGCCCGATCACCAGCTCTTTGGTCCACGAGTCCTTCACACCGTATTCTTTCATTATCCAAATTTCCATAAGATGCAACTCGGTAGTCCATCGTTGATAGCGGACTAGTGAAAGGCATTGATTAAAGGTCGCAAGACTTTCAAACTTTGGATCATAATACATATTAGGATACTCAAGCTTATGAAAAACATCAGTGCTCATATTGAAAGAAAGAATAACGCGCATAGGAGGCGGCCCTTCAATATATTCAATTGTCATCCAATGATACACTCCATTAAAAAGGAGTTCAGATCCACCATCACCCATAACTGATGGCAACACGGCATCAATGTGTTTCCAAGAATCCGTACTTGAATTGTACAAGTAGATCCTCTTGTAACGTTCCTCGCGAGCACAACCAGCCTCATACCCAGCAACTATATCCCACATTTGGATAAACTTGTAACCATTAGTATTAGGATCAAAGCCAAATCCTGAACCCATATAAATGGTTATATAACCCTCTGGACAGGCAAAAGGGCTTGGAGCAAGCAATTTGAACTCTCGCAATGCAGGGTTGCACAAAATCATGGTTTCATTTAATGATACACAAACAAGCCCATTGCAGGGTCCTAAAAGAAGCACACATCGATGCAGAACTGTTTCTACATCTTTAAAAAAAGGGATGAGAAGATCTGGTGATACTAACAAATCTGGGTCATTTAGATCGTGGAAAGAGAGCACATCATCTCCACCAAAACAAATATGCTCACAATTTTCTGGGCAATATAGATCGTGGAAAGTCATCATATCATCATCTATACCTAAATTTGCTTCATAATTTTGTGGAGGTAAACAGCGCTTCACCAACAGAATTTGATCCCTGCAGTCATGCTCGAGATGCCTAGCGGGAAAAGTCGGGTGTTTGATCAAAGCATACCAATATTTTGAGATGCACTTGAACCGCATCAATGATTTAATAGGAAGATACAACAGAATTTCAATTAGCACATCCTTCCCAAAATGCACTTCATCCTTCATTTTTAACTGCAAAAGTTTTTCTTGATTCATCATCATATCTTCGATTCTTGATATATTAACAGACACATATATAAAGTCATTAGGATCGAATTCACCAACTATAAAATTCAATTCAACGCAAAAATATTAACTATAAATTGTATGTGCCTTGTTAAGTGCGTGCGTGAGTGTGGTACCCATAAAATGGAGCCACTATGGGAAAAACAACGTGAGAAAAGATCAACAAATTATGATGGCAAAGAATAGAAAGAAAACAGAAGCTACCAGAAGAGAGAGAAAGGAAAAAAAAAGTGCAAAAGAGGAATATTAGAAAACAGAAAATTAAAAAAAAAAAATGAAGGAAGAGATTAAAAAAATAAAAGGAAAAGAAAAATTGAGAACAGAATATTTTCTGAGATGCATATTTACTTGTCTGCCTTCTTAAAGAGAGAAGAAAAAATATGTATATTTGATCAGTAATGAACTAATTATTATTAGCAACTTAATTCGTAGTAATTAGTTAACTTTTTTGTTAATTATTGTTTAGCTTGATTTTTTTACTTTTTAAGAACTAGTATTGAACTAAATTTATTTGTTTAAAGATAAAGTTGTATCACTACAGAAAAAAATTGAGATTTTGGGAGGATTCTTTCAGTGGATTCCACCGAAATGGCTAAATTTTGGCGGAAAATTTTTGTCAGGGAAATGCTCGTCTCTTTTCAATTTCGACGAATTTTTTCCATCAAAATATTTTTAGTTGGAATTCAGATGGCAAATGATCGAAATTTAAATTATTTTCTTTGGCAAAATTTTCCGTCAATTTCCTTTTTAAATAAAATCAAATTAATTTTCCGTGAAAAGTTCTGCCAAAGGATGTACTAATTGAAATTTTAGATTATCTTCCGGCCAACTTGCTGATGCGATTCAAGTGTGTTTCGAAATATTGGTTTGCTTTGATCAAAAGAGAGACTTTTGTCACTAGTCACAAAAAACGTGATGAGACGAAATTCCTGCTGGTGAATCGCTCTTTTGCCTCAACGAATAAACGGTGTAAGTCCGCTGGATAGAAAGAGCATCTTGTCACTGCATGACCCAGATTCCCCAGACTTATTAGTATTGCCAAATCTAATTCTTTTTGGACCATGCAATAGTTTTTGTTTGCCTAGTGCATGGATCGAAAATTATTTTGTGCAATCCGGCACTATGAGAATTCGAGTTGCTTAACCTGGCTCTTTTGCCTGCGCAGAGGAACATGTTGCCCGTGCTTTGGCATCCGGATTTGGTTTTGATGTCAAAACTAACAGTTACAAGCTTGTCCAACTGTGGGACATAATGGAAAGAGAGGGTGAATACCCCTATACTGAAATTAATCGCTTGAGGAAAACTTGAGTTGAAAACTTCCGTTGTGATTCCGTCCTACAAGATACACCCTTCTTTAAGTTCTATTTGGGCTTCAATAAAAGCATCCCTTGAATACAATTAGATACAACAAAAAATGAGTAATAACTTCACTTGATGCAAAGTATCACATAAAACATTGGTTTCTTGTTTCAAATAGCCATGGTGAGAAAAAGCAGAATTACTATTTCTTGCAACTTATTTTAATTGCATGGCATAATTATTATATATGATGCAAGCCTTAATTTTTTAAAATCTCATAGCAGACTCTCATTTCTCTTCTTGTGCTTAACATATTGGTCTTCCAATTATTATTAGCATCTCTGCATAATCCACAGATTCACTAATTTTAACACAATTGTGTGTCGTGTTATCTTTTATCTTATTTATATAATAATTAGTAGTGTTAGTAATCAACTGAAAGAGACAGAAGCAGAAAACAGATAAGCTCTAACTTCCAAAATATGAACATATCTTGATAACGTTAATATATCCCACAAATTTAATAATAAAATATCATTCATTATACTAAAAAAATCTTTAGTCAGCGTCACATAATCTTCAAAGTTTCTCTCCATTTGTTTACAATAATAACAATCTCAATTTAGTATTCACTTTTAGTGATCCCTTCGATCTCTCTTTTTATGTTTTATAATGTTAAATGAAATTCTGTGATAATGGTAACTAGATTTAAAAACATTAGAACCACATGCATACCTCATATGCTTTATATATACGGACGTGTGATGATACAAAAGAAACAGGTATTTACAGAGCATCCAGAGACAACTTAATCTGCTAGCAGAACATTTCCTTGCCAAACTTGAGCATCAGTCGTGGACTTTCAACGATCAAAAGCTGAAAGAAATGTTGTTGGAGACCCACGACTTCGAACTTGGCCATTTCCATCTCTTGAGTTTGCTGCTGTTGAAGTTTGTGGCATAAGCTCTGACATTCTGATTCTTTCATTTGATATTCGGTTCTAGACAATATAAAACAAACAATAACTCAATACATATTCACAGCCATTGTTTTAGCTATAAATATAAAAGATTGATAAAGAGAAAAAAGAAACACATAAACGAGGAATATCAAATGAACTAAAGCTATGGCCGTCAGCAAAGTAGCATAAAAATGGTAGCCAACATATTTTACCTTGAGTTTAACATCTTGAAGTTCCATTTCCAAGGAAACAATCCTATCCTTGAGATTCTCAAGTGCTTCTTCAGCCACAGATAGACTTATCTCAGACGTTGGTCTTGATATCCCCGCAGCCTATTATTTTCAATTAAAAAAGGACATAAAGCCAGGGAACGGGATACAGACTATCTTTTGCTTTTGATTTTACACAAAAAGAAATGATTTAGTAAATAATAGGAAATGGCACCTTTAGTACTGTAGTACACAAGCCTAGTAACTTCTGAGCTAACTGCAACCTCTCCTCTTCAGTTTCCTGTTTCAGATACAGCTGACAGTTAGAGCCTCTCCGCATATATGTGTGATTGCTTTATCAGAGTATAACTTTTCTTTCATTTACTAACCTTCAACTTCTTATCCAACTGTTGCTCCTCATCAAAATTAATGCATGGGTTTCTTCCATTTGCTGCACGGAACTGAGCTAGCTCTTCCTTAACGCGCGAAAGAATAGCATCTGTTTTCCGCAGTTTAATGCTAAGCTCTTCATTTTGACACCTCAATAAATTGTTTTCATCCTGTGACATTAAAAGGGATATATCTTGAGCGCTATCTGACTGCAAAAGTGTAAAGGATGTCCATACAATAAGAAAACAATTGCATTAAAACCTCAGATCAAGTGCACTGACCTCCTGTGTAACTGTGTAACAATACGAACTTCCTCTCTTAGTTTTAGAATTACAAATACACCGTTTCTAACAATTGCAATTTAATCAAAAAATGAAAAGAGATAATTGAAAAACTTGGATACCAATGTCCACACATGCAAGAACAATTTGAGAATTCTTTTAAAGCTTTAAGTATATCGTCATTTAACTATGAGTGATAATCAATAGAAGGGTAACTGTAAGGTGGAAGTAAGTTACAAGGTGATACGTGTGTAATTTTGAATCAAGAGGGAATATTTGTGTAATTGTATATAGGGAACCACCGTAGTTGTTGCTAAAATCTGATAAAAATTACGGAAAGTTTTAAAGAACGTTTAACAGTATCTTGCCTTTATTTTTGCATGATGATGGATGCGCTGTTGGATATTCTGTTGACCAGATAACTTCTTGACCTCAACTTCAAGTTCCATCACCCTCTTTTTGTGATTTGCATTCTCCATCTGAGGAAATTGCAGGAGCACATCAAATGGAATGGTGAACAACTACCTTTCAGTTTACACAATTGGAGAGAATACACTCAACATGTCTTCTACCTTCAACATCTCATTTTCAGTTGCAAGCAATTGTTCCTGTTGTCGTAGTTTTTCCAGTGCAACATGTGCAGCCATCATTTCAGCCTGTTTCCTCTCGATCTCCTCTAGCCATCTAAAGAAAGATTTTTGGTTGAAATAGGTGGAATTACAAAAGGAGGTAGTTAAGCTTCAAAATAACTTATTACTCATTACCCGTTCCTCTCTTTAACAAACTCATTTATCTGCATCTTTAGATTAGCTACTTCCTGCTCCTGGAAGAGAAATCCATCAATATGCTATACATTTAAAATATCCAGCTTATTATTACAATGGTTGAATCTAACTTGGGGAACAGGTAACCTTTACTTCAGCTTCAGCGTTATGGTGTTTAGATGCCCCCATCAAAGTTTGAAGCTGCCGATTATCCATTAGATTCTAGCAATGACAGAAAACATTGAAAGTGTGAGTGGCATCTCTCATGATGCGTTTGGACCTTAGACTGTGATGAGGAAAAGTTGGAGGAAAACGAAAGGATCAAAATAAAAAGCATATAGTACAGTCATTTGAAGTGAAGAAAAAAAATTCCCTTTATTTTTTCCATAGTGAAGCCCAAGGACGAAAGATAGCATTAGTCCCTCTCAAGTACACATTTATCCTTTCAGCATATGTTGTTTGGACAAGTTAAAATTTTCGCATAAATTGACAATGGCCTTGCTTGTAGTTTTTTGGGCATATTATTTCACACATTCAGCTTCAAACAATTAGGTTATACATGGAGAATCAAATTCCAAACTTACAGCATAACTCTTCATATTAAGTTTTACACCTAACATATCCCTAATCACATCATGAGTCATGCTTTCAGTGGCAGCCAGCCGTGCCTTAAGCATAAATATCTGCAAGAGAAATGAGCTATTAGGGCTGATAATATTGAGTTTTCAGGTGGTGCTTTATATTCTATCAAGAGAGCTAACCTCTTTTTGTCTGCTGGAAGCTAGAGCCTCGAGTTCTTCTATACGTTGTCTTCCAGCCGTCAGCTCTTCATCCCTCTCGGATTTAATTTGTTGAACTAAGCCCAATCCTATGCATTTGAAAGGAGATCCTGAGCCTCTAGGCTTTGAAGCATTTCTTTCCAATTTGTTTGATGTCAAATTTGTGCTATGAGTGGCAGGAAATTCAGATTTGACTTGTCCTACCATAGCTGCCAATGCCTTGAACTGTTTTCAGGATTAATAGTTAATATTCTCTTCTATTGAAAGTAAATCGAATTCTTTCATAAAGACATTGTTGTTAGCAACACCTTTTGTTTGTATTCGCTACCCTGTGCCTCTGCATGCAAATTTAGCTCAGAGATATGAGCTTTACATTGGGATATCTGTAGAAGGCAAATACAATCAGATGCATTTTTCACATTTGATCATATAACCATCACTTATTGAAATCATAGAGTATCCCAGAAAAGAAGGAGCACCACCTCGCCATCTCTAGCAGCAATTTCCTTTTCAAGAAGTTGTACACGTTGAAGTGCTTCTTGAAGGTTCTTCTCTTTTTCATCTAGGCATCTGAATATACGAGTACCTCCAATATTCAGAGATGTAGTCTATAGCGGTCTTCTAAGACTCGGGCAAAAAAGTAAAACCATTTCTTCCAAACCTTTTCACGTCGAGATTATTGCTTCCAACAATGTGCATTTGCTCTTTGATGCCAAGAAGCTCCAGCTCAAGTTCCTCCCTCTGCAACCGCTGCCTCTCAGCCTCTCCTTTGACAATGTCAACCTTATGAAGGAGACCATGTCAATGTAATGATACAAATAATGTTTCACTTACATCTCTTGAAAAACAGATACCTTTTGTTCAAGTACATTTATAGTGCACTCTAGCTCTTCAATCGACCGCTCTAATAGTTTCACTTCCTCTTCCTTCTCCTCAGCATGGACTCTATGGAGTTCAGCTATCTGGCATTAGCATGTCAAATATTAGAAGACCATTTTGCTTGTGTGTGTGTGTGTGTGTGTGTGTGTGTGTGTGTGTAGCTACAAGTTACCTCTTGAGCTTCAATAGAAATTGCTTCATTTTCTTCAGCAAGAGCTCTTGTCATCTCAAGCTCTTTGATCAAAAGGGCAACTTTGCCCTCCATCTCATCCCTCTGACTGGTGACAGTATCCAAGTTGCTCTTCAATGATTCAGTTGTTTTACTCATTTGGGCAACAACCGTTTCCATTTCAGCGACTTCCGTTTCTAAGTTTTCAACTTGTATCCTTGCCTCTGCTAATTCCTTCTCCATGGCATTCTTTGCATCTAAGGCATCTCTAGCACCAGCTAAAAGCTCAGACTTTTCATTGGATAGTGAATTTATTATCTGATGATCATTTCTGAGATCCAATTCAAGAGCAGATATTTTGGCCATCTTCTCTTGAAGTTGAGCTTCAAGAGCCTGACCTTCAGAAACAGCTTTCTCCAGTTCAAGTGACTTTAAGTCAAAATCAGTTTCCAATGCCCTTAAAGAAGCCAGCACTTCTTCCATAGCATCTTTCTGATCTTTGCTGTTTGATGCAGACTCCTGCAGCAAACTCAGATCAAATAACAGCCCCTTGAGAACATCATCCTTTCTTGACAGCTCCATTTCAAAAGAGCGAATTTCAGAATCCAACTGCATAGCAAGATTCTCCGAATATTCAGATTTTTCCAAAAATTCACTTGTCCTTAGCATTTCATTAACAATCTTTTGAAACATATCATCTACCTCACTAAACTTTTCCCTAATTAGATTGTTCACTTTACAGCTAAGTATATCTACATTGTCTGCCAGATCAACATTCTTCAAAATTTTCAATTTCAAAGCATTGAGGTACTCAGACTCATTCATTTCACGAACTCTCAGTTCATTTCTCAATGAAGCGCTCTCTTCTTTCAAAGCGTTGACATTGTCCAGTTGACTTTCTAAACACTGGATTCTTAAGCACAAATCATCTTTGACAACAGATTGAGAAAGTTCATGGTTTTCCATTTCCACCCTCGCATGGCTTAGATCTTCCTCTAACTTGGCAATGCGATTCTCCAACATCGAGACATAATCTCTAAGTCTGTCTTTTTCAATATAAAGGCCATGTGTGTCTTTGAGTGAGGATTCAAATTCAGACTTTTTATCCTTCAATTCCTGAAGAAGTACATCATATTCTGCCTTACAGTTGTTTAAACAATGCTGCAGTGTTTCATTCTCCTGCTCAAGGCACCTTAGTCTTCCAAGTTCGTCATCTTTCTTTTCCAGCTCAATTAGGAGTCTGCGTAATTCTGTTTCCAACAGATAGACGTCATTCTGCTTTGTTTGGATTTGTTGATAAAACTCGGAGATATGGTTCGTGGAAGTTTCAAGATTTGATTCCTTGATCTTAAAATCCTCCACTAATTTCTCATACCTAGACTCCATATCAAGCAATATCAACTCACTGGAAGCAGCATCAAAGCTCTTCAACACAGTTTCCATACTGAAGCTTTCAAGGACTTCAAGGGTACTGACACAAGTGTCCTCTGCATCTGCTTTCCAGATATACATCTGCTTTAACTCAGTTGACAAAATTAACAGTTCAAAATCTTTTGCAGTTAATTCTATCATGAAATTTTCTTCCTGATACTCAAATAGTTCATCTTTTTCCTTCAGCAATCTTTCTTGATCAAGAATAGATGCCATGGTATGTCTATTACTATGATCAAGCTCCTTCAATATCTCAGCCAGTTCACATCCCATATCATTCGACCTTTGCAACATCAGCTCTTCCTGATACTGTAGATCCTGTATCTTCTTTTCAAAAGAGGTAAGCTTAAGGGCAACCTCTCCAGCTTCATCTACTTTACCTGATACGCGATTGAAACTTTTCTTGATATTTTCCAGCAACTTCCCTTTGAGGACTCTACATATTTCCAGCTCTCTTTTTGATCTAACATTGTGCTCCCGAAGTTCAGAAATTATGGAGTTAGACTCACATAAACCATGGTGAAGAAGACCATTTTCTGCATTCAGTCCATTTGCAGCTTCCAAAAGAATTCCCATGTGACAGAGATGCAACACAGACACAGCACAATCCTTGACAATAATCTCTGACCAGACCTCCTCAAGCAACTTCCTCATAGATTCTGCAGATTCATGAAGATGAGACTTCACACCAACAAAGTCAGATTCTACAGGCATCCATTCTTCCATCGAAGTGGTCTGTAATTCTGAAACGACATTCTCTAGTTCTAACAACATCCTCTGCATGATGACAAAATCTTCATTAAATTGTTTCTCCAGTTTCCCATAATTCTGATCTTTCAGTGTATTGGAGAGTTTCAAGCTTTGGACTTCTTTCCTGAGGATGTTTCTCTCATTGGTCAAGTCATTTTGCTTTATTTTTAATTCTTGAGAATTAAGCTTCAAGGCTTCATTAGCTATCATCAATTCATTTATCATTATGTCTGCTTCCTTCACAGTGTCTTGAACCTCCTCAAATTTCTCAAGAATACAAGATGCCTCAATGGTTTTCTGGGCAGCAACAACTTTAGCGTCATCAAGATCAGTTTCCAGTAACTGCAAAATTTAGCATTCCCACTCAGTGAAAAGACTAGATCAATAACGTCAGATAAAATACATGATACAGTAGCAGCCTGTAAAGAGTAGATGTATATATTGTAACTATAGTATTTGTAAGAATAACCGCGCATCATCTCTTAGCCACGCCTTTCTTTTATCATCCTTAGGTGGGCTTTCTATAAGATGATCGTCTTTTTCACTACTTCGTAAATAAATCTGGACTATCTTACTCTAGTCCAAATAATTTGTCCCATTAAGTTTGTGCTCGGTGATTTTATTCATCACTGGAATCACATCCGTAATCGTCATCTTATTCTCCTCCATCACACTAAAACGGGATAGCGATACAGCAGCAACACATATGAGAATTTTCTCTCCCAAATTACACAGTCAAAACTGTCTTTATGATGTTATTAGTGGACCTTCCATATATGTAGCAGTGTCTGTTTGCATTATTAACTATATACTGGGAGATATTAAAAATATATCGAATAACCCCGTTATCTGAAAAGCTTAAGCTGCTAGATAGAACAGACAAGGAGGTGATTGGTATATAGGAAAGGATTTAGGTGGGAAAACAACGAATTTTCGAATGGATTGAAGATGGGAAAAAAATGACGATTACATAGCATTCATATATTTGGTATATAAGGAAGGGAAAGAACCAAGATTTCGTAATTTATTCCTTTCATATTTTGGCAAATCATAACGAGGGTAGAACTGGAAATAAATTGAGTACATCACCAAAATCATTTTCATAAAAGATATAATTTAAAATTTCAATTTATAATAATATATTTTTATATTTAAGTCACATTGTAGTTTGTATTGATTTTGAGTGAACAAAAATGAATATATTAATACATTTAAATATGAATAACGTATTTAATATTTTATATTGACGTTGAATGTGAACAAAAATAAATATAAGAATAGATTTCTATATATACACACACAACACACATATACATACATGTATGTGTGGGCATATCGATATGTTTTATTTTACATTGATACGATATATCATGATTTATGTATTAATTATAAAAGATGTAAGGATTAATTATCTTATGTTTATGGGTGAATATCATATGGCTATTTGCTATATTTATAATATTATACATATTACCTAAGATATTAATATATAATGTCATTATGTAAAGTGAATATGTCAGTAAGATACTTGGTACTAATTTTCTACTATCATATCTCCAGCACATGTTTTTGTGTTAGCTTATATGAATATATCATACATATTTAACTTACATACTATAAATAAAATGACATAATTGGTTATATATTTTAAATATATATAATTTATGTATGTGATTATATATATGCGCATATTATAGATAGTTGATTACATTGTTAATATATTTATCAATATTTAATACATAATAATACAAATCTTAAAATAAAGATATATTACATAATATTTTGCCGATGATATATATATATATATAAGAAGAAAAGTGCATTCCCAACTTATTGTGAATGGCTTAACCCATGGACAAGGAATTTAGGGATGCAAAGCCTATTTAAGTTTCGAGTTAAACTCAAGCCAAATAATTCTTGTTCATAGGCTTGCGAGCCTTCACTTATTAATATTTATTTTTATTTTTATATCATTATATATATAATTATAAGTAATATATTGATTTTCTAACTCGAACTCGAGCCTACAGCTAGAATATAATAAAATAATTGAAAATATTTAAACTCGAACTCGAGCTCAAGCTCGAGCCCGAGGCTATAATTTATTCTTAAATTCGAGCCCAAAGCGTCAAGCTGAGCTTGAGCCTATTTTTTCCTAGCTCATCAGGCTCGAGCTCGAGCTCGTATTTGATTTGAGCTTGAGCTCGAGCCTAAAAAAAAGGCCAAGGCTCAGCTCTGCTCAACTCTTTTGCATCCCTGTGAAGGAATCACGTAATCCCGTATACGGGCAAGAGGTTTCCTTTGGGAATGATGATTTGTAAGTCTGAATTATACAAATCAAGTCTTTAAGAATTGATGTGTGAATGCCTATTTCATTCCCTCTCCATTCCTACCTACCAATCATGCTAAAATATTTAATATCTCTAACCGTATGATCAAAAATGTGGTGGGTTAACTCTCAGTAATAAACTGTGGGAATGATATGTCATACCTCTGTTTGCTGCAGCCAGGAAGTGAAAGATTCCCGTATTATTTCTTCCATTTTCGCTATCTTACCATCCATAGCATTAACTTTGAGGTCAAACTCGCCGACAAAATTATCTATGGTATCTTGTAGAAGAACTGCCTGATTGATCAAAGACTCGATGCTCTTCTGACTACACCTCTCAGACACCAAAATCTCATCTTTCTCAGAGCATAACCTACCCATCTCAGCTTGCACTTCTTGTAAGCTTGTGAGGGCATATTCTATCTCTTTCTTGAGAAGAATGGCAGCATTTCCCTGGTTCACACTTTTCGTAGTACCTTCATATGTCAAATTGTTGTCATTATTATTGCATCCCTTTACAGTTTCAGCATTGAAAGAATGTGTCGAAGTCTTGTTGTGTCCCACATCCCGTACATTACACGAGCTTACATCACTGATGACTTCCTCTATTCTGGTATCTGTCTGCAACAATATTAAACCAGTAAGTCAAAAGTCCAATAAAGCCAGCGTTGGATGTTAAAAAAGCTGGAGTTTCACAATGGAAACATTTGAACAAGAGAGACATTAACATACGTACCCATGATTTACATTCATCATTGTCAGATAAACAAATTGACTCCTCTTGAGCTTTATCTTTCAGAGTATGACCACTCTGCTTCACATAGTTATTTATGCATGACTTTAGAGTTGAGACTCCACAATTTAGCTCCTTAAGTTTGTCTCTGGTTTCTAAGATTTCATTGTCATTATATTCTTCAAGCTTCACCTGAAGAGCTTCCCGATGTTTTTGCCCCTCGGATAGCTGCAGCCTTAGTTCAGTGCAATATTCTTCCGATGCTTCTAGTTCCTTTTGAAGAGAATGATTCTCTTTAACTGCTTTATCTATTGTTGGAGCCTGATTGTGAATAATGGTCTCTCTTCGGGCAATAATTTCTTCAAACTCTCTAAGCTGTACATCCTTATCATCTAACGCATCCTGACTGTTGGAGTTCAACTCCCACAATCTGTTGACAATCACCAAAGTAGCGGTTGCACAAGATGATGCCATTTTAAGTTGATCTTTCCCATGCTTAATTAAGCTCTGAAGTTCTGCGATAGTGGCTGTCTTCTTATTTAAGTCAGACGTTAAATGGAGAATCTCGTTATCCTTTTCACAGCACTCCTGTTGGTGCGTCTCCGTCATAACCAAAGCTGCCCCTCTCAAAGACCTCAGCATGCATTCCAGATTATCTCTCCGATCGACGGCATCCTTTAAGCATCCAATAAGCTCTTCGGTCAATAATTCTTTTTCAAAAATGTACTTTTTCATCCTCCCAAATTGTTCAGAAATCCAACTTCGTTTATGCGGGATTGAACTGGAAATAAGATCCATTTGGTCAGATGCATCTTCGAGAGCCTCATGCCCACCGGAGAGAATACCTTCAATTTGATTTGCGATTAGATCCCATTCTCCCATCAGTGTCCTTAATTGCTTTTCTCTATCTTCGAGCATTTCAGCTAATTTTGCATTATCTTCACTCCTTAAATGTAAATTCTCCTCCATTATTTTCATTTGAGTCTGCAACAGTGCCAACTTATCTCTTGTCTCCATCTCTTTCATCTTACTATCTTGGACCTCCTGTTGAAGACCAGAGAGTTCTTCCTGCAAGCAAACAATCACCTCTGCAGTTTCAGCCTCAACCTGCTTGCGGACCTCCTCCATTTCTTCTTCATGAGATGCTTGAAATGCAAGGTCACTTTGATGCAACTCATTCAGTCTCTTAGCCTTTTCAAGAGATTCATGCATCTTCTTCAGCTTGGCTTCCAAAGGAGAGTCCTTGCTCTCTGAATGCTTATACAAAGAGAGAGATCTTGACTCTTGGTTATGAGTTTGCCCCTTCAAATAAGAAATGTCAAGCTCCTTCGCTTTCAACAGTTCTTCGTAGTGAAAGTTAGAGTTTCTGAGATCCTCTATCTCATTAATTGACTGAACTTGTTGAGACTCAAGAGCTTCAACAACCAATTTCACATTTTTCAGCTCTTCCTCAACTTTTTCATATTCCTTGGTCAAAGAAATGGTTATTTCCTTTGACAACTGAAGTTCTCTGCTTAAAGATTTGGACATTTCCTCTGTTTCAGCGTGGTATGACTTCTCTTCTTGCAGAATAATTTTAAGAATGTCCAACTCCAGTTGTAAATCCATGATATCATCTGCATGCTTCATAAGATTTTCACAACTTGTTCGTTCGTCTCTCAAGGTGGTTGTTATTGTCTGATTGCTGACAAAAGGAACTTCCACTATTGATTCCTGAAAGTGAGACTCTTATGTTAGCTCAGCAACTGAATTGCATTGTCAAGTATAAAAACAAATCTGATTAAATAACCTTAGGTTGCAGTTACATTTCTTCAAGTCATTTATGAGCAAAAAAAACAAAAAACTCTACGGGACGCACATTCATGGAGAGTATACCTTTATGAGTTCTGCACTGCAATCATGCTCTTGAGTTGTAGAAGTGATGACATTTAATGACTCATGTAACGCTTCTATCTCTCTGTATAATTTTAGCAGAACAACGTATGAAAAACAAAAATTGGGAGATGAGATAATACAGAATAGAAGAAACCATATAAGATTGTAAATGAATCTCAAGTTTCACCTTCGGAGCTTTGTATTTTCTTCTTGACAACTGTTAAGCTTGGTCTTGCTGTCCTCTAACTCCGAAAGAGTTCTCTTCAACTGCAAAAGAGAAATACATACTTAGAATCAGGATCAATGAAAATTCTCAAAGCATCAGCTTAACTTGTGAACCAACCTCCCTGTGAAGCAACTCAATTTCATTGTCACCATGATTAGAAACCTGTATCAAAAAATAAAAAGAACTTTCATGATTGCTGAAGAACTACACCTCAAAATCTTAGTTATACACTTGCAACTAAAACATTCAAAGATATCTCCAAAGAAGTTTCATGACATGCCACCTTTGTGTCAAGATGACTAGAATGTTTTGAGTTTCCCTCAAGGAAGAAAATAAGCTGTCAACATGATAAACCCAATAATCAAAACTTTGAACAAATTAAGAAGCAGTGAGAAGCACAAGACATGAAACACCAATATCATTACCTGATTTCGCAGTTCAGATACTTCATTCATCAACAATTCCCTCTCCCCTTCTTCATATAAGTCTTGAAACCTGTAAATTCAAGTAACAGATATTTATGAATCAAATGAAGCACAGGTTTTAAAAGCAAGAGAGCAGAAGATTGAACTGAGCTTAGAAAGACATACTGTCGAATTTGCTCTAAAAGCCTGATATTCTCAAGGGCAAAACGTGTCACTTCAGGATTTTTATCAATTTTTGTTCGCAGGAGATGAATTTCTTGTGAAAGTTCATTGTTTTCATTCAGTAAATAAGTGTCTGCTGACATCAAACCACCAAGAAGAGACTCCATTCTTTGAATTTTGTCTTCTCTAAACTTCAACATCATTTTTGTGCACCTGTTATCCTCCTCTCTTTGACTAACCTAAGAAGCAATGTGGTTCAGAATTTCATCAGCATTTTGTGGAGTTAGAATATGAACTATGTCCTTCATTTGTTTTAACAGTGCTTGATGTACCAAAAAATAGAGGGGGAGCATACCAGACAGTTCAACTGCTCAATTTCTGCTTCAAGGTGTTTAATTGAGGTTTCTGCCATCTGTTCCCTCCGTAAGGAACCAGCAAGTGTAGTTTCCAATGATTTTAACTGTAGTGAGAATGACATAGAAGGAAAACAAAGAGTTGACATTTCACAAACTTTGATTTTGAAAAAACAGAATCATAGGAACATGCCACGTCAATGCATGGCAATTACGTCAGAGACAGCATAATAAAGCAAAGTAGTAGAAATTGCAAGATTGTTGGGCCAAATCTCGAGACTACTGCATCCTAGTAATGTGAATGTAAACTAATCATGAGAAAAATAATGAGGGCCAGTTTTCATCTCACTGGGAAGCTGAGTTCTTCAACTTAATTATAGCCCTCGAGGATAGAGTACACAACTTGATGGAATTAAGATACTGAAACATGTTATCAACTCAAAAGCATGCAGCCCTCTCCAGATTCATCCTATGCAAATCCTTGAATTTACTTACAAATTCCCCCATTATCTGAATCAACTCTGGAATAATAATTACCTAATGATTGAAAGGTAGTCATAACGCATCTTATGTTACCTGTTTACATGACACTCTGAGAACTCCATGGGATTCTTTTCCGATCATATTTACAGGTTGATCCTGTGCAAGTGTCCTTTCATTACTATCATCCTCATCTTTGTTTCTGGGGTCTACATTGCTTGCTGGCGCGAATGATAAAGTTCGAGTTACCTTCTCACGTCTAAGGGCAGACAGCTCCTCCTGTCCCAACAACCAATTACAAGTTTAAGTTCTAAATTAGTTCAAAAGACATTTACATACTGTAGAAACTCTATGAAACAAAAGTTTGACCTTTAACAATTGTATCTGATGTTTCAATGCAATAACATCTCCCGATGAGTCCTCGTTAATGATAGCCTGCATCATTAAGAACAAGTCCAAAAAAACAGGTAAATATATAGATTGACCAATACTAACAGACTAGATTTCACAGAGCATGCGGATTTCACTGAGCATGCAAAGAAGCTTACATTGTTCTGAATCAGCTTTGCTCGCTGAGCAAACTTCAAGGTGTTTAATGTCTCAGCTGCACAGCTGTAGATGATTGATTCACATTGATAATTAAAAACTGAAAAAAACAAAGTAAAATATTGGGCCTGCATATATGCTTTTCCAGAATACAAATAAAGGAAAAAGAAACTCTAAGCAGTTGGCATATTATATACCAGATGGATGGGCTGACATTAGCTATTATCATTGTTTTCGAGTTTCCACCCAGAGAATCCTGTATTTCATTTCATTTAAGAACAGAGTTAACTATGTAAACTTAGGGATAATGCACAAGACAGAAATCAATAATGCACCTGAAGGAGAAATGTCAATCTTGAATCTCTATACTGGAACATGTCTTGGTTTTCCATGTGCCACATCCACTAAGACCATAATTACATGACTGGAAAAAGATGAGAAATGTAGACTTGTAATGTCAATCCTAAAGGAAAAAGGGAAAAGGGAAATCTTGGGAGTAAATTTTGCAGCATTTTTGCAATAACTGAGAGCAATATTAGTACCCCAGCGTGGACAGTGATTTATTGATATTCGCAGCTTCTTTCAGACGCTCACCCTCAGCACCAGAAGACTTTTGCCTGTCAGGCATGACAACAACATAAATGATGTTGTTTAGCAAGAAATGTCCATTCTTACATCATGAATGAGTTGAATATGATTCAATACCTTTCAGAACCAGCAAGGTCAACAAGGTTCAACCTGGCAAAACGGAAGTTTGCGGCGGAATCCTTTTCCCACCGACTTTCAATCACACATGTAAAAACACTGTGCGACCGGCTGCTTTCTCTGTTCATATTTGTTGAAGCCACTCTCCTATTTGAAGAACCCTAAAGCATAAACTATAAAGTCAGTTCACAGTACATGCTTTCGAAGCATGCAAGAGCATGCTGAGATGTGTGGATGAAAATAATTTGAATAATAGTAAACCGAAGAAAAAACCATAAAGAAATCACTCACCAGAGTCAAAAGCCGAAGAATGTCTCCTACAGTGTGGACCTCAAACTCTGATAGATTTTCAACATACACACCCTTTTTCATATCCTCTCGTAACTTACAGATAGTGAAAATACATATCAGAACATATTCTATCCGTTAGATAAGGGAGCAAATTGTTCGACAGTGAATGTACCATCAAATTTGTGGATGAAGGATCAAGAAGATCAGTAATTTGTTCATTATAAATTTCAAGAAAAGAGCATTTGCAGCTGTGCTTTAGTTGCTCATCTCTTCGACTTTCCTCTTCCTAAAAAAAAAAAAAAAATTGTCATGCTCATTCCTTGTCTCAGATTGTTACTATACAAGCAGGAGAGGGTGACTTCACTAAAGAAAGCAAGAGAGTCAAAGGTACCGCTCTAATCCTTGCAAACAAGAATTCAAATATGCGAGGAGTCATTCCACGGTTTGCACTAGGCTTCACTTCTAGTTCTTCAATCTCGCCAAGCATTGTATAAGTCTTCCCACTACCCGTCTATATTATCAAACCTTAGTAAGTTAAACTTCTTGAACAGAAAAAAGAGCAATATTTGAAGCAGTTCAACCAGAAGTGGAAATCAGTATTAATTACTTAAACATAACCGAAATACAGATGCTTAAAGTGATAAGACTGATCTAGGTAGAGAAACAATAAGAGCAATAATCACAATTGAGCCACTAAAACAAGCACTTTTGGTCTATATAATTATGAAATTTTAGATGCAAGAACGAGACAAAATTCAGGATGTGTCAATCAATACTGAATTATTAGAGGAAAATAAGGTTTGGCTCAGGTCTAAAGTTCAGTGAATGACATACCAAAGCATATTCATCTAGTTATTAACATAAACTTCATGTTGAGGATGTTGAAGCAATAGAAGACAGCATTCATTTGTCCGGACACTTGACACACAGAATTTCTGATCCACTAGAAATAGTTTGAGACATATTTTTTTTGCATTACCTGCCCGTACGCAAACATGCAGCTATTGTATCCAGACAAGCAATTCTCCACCATCGGCAACCCAACCATTCTAAAAAGTGTCTCCTGCAAATGCCAAAGCATCAGTCACCCTCTCTATCACAACTCGTTTGTAAATCAAACAGTTTTACAGATTACAGACCTGGTCTATAGCTTCACATGCTACATGATCAAACATAAATCGGGTCTCAGGATGCCCAATCCAGGTGATGCTTTGTGCACTCTCCTGCTTCAAGCACCTACTGAAACCGAAACTGCTTTTCTCCATGTTATTGAGAGGCCGTGTGCGAATCAAAACCTAAAATATTAAAATCATAAAATTAGATAACAAATCATATATATAATGCAAATTATTAAACCTTCGCAGGCAACTTAACATAAAACTCACTTTATGTAGACAAGTAATAGAAAAAAAATTGGCTTACTTGCACATTGTGTTCCATCCAGAATGATGAATCTTCCTTGAGCTCAAAATAAGGAACCTCAACACTATTAACAACAGTGGACGGATTACAAGCACTGGGAATCCCTTTAGACAATGCAGCATAGTTAGCCATGCGAGCACCCGCATTGAGCACAGACCTGGAGCCACTAGCTAAACCCAACCCCGGATTAGGAGGCTTGCTCACACTCTTAGTTGGTGTGCTTTGCGTGGAATTACACTCCGAGTAACTCAAAGTAGCCCTGCCGACAGCCCTAGTAGAACTTGGAGTATTCATATTTGATTCCAGAATGCTATTAGCCGATGGATAATCACTCTTCTGAGCCCAATTGAACCTGTTTTTCAATGTTAACCCTTGTTTTTCTGGGGTACGAATGGGCAATGTTGTGTCTGAATATTTAGGTTTTGGCTTCGTGGGAGTTCTATCAACCTTGCTGGCCTTAAAGCTGCTTATTTCCTGATCTGAAATGCCCCTGGGGATTCGCGAGGGCTCCTGAATTGCATTCAAAGGGGGCCTGGAGGGGTCGGCGCTAACCTGAGGGTTCAATGAATCCCTGGGGTTTTGAAGAACATTCTCAACTTCCTCTGTATTAGTGTTCCTACCGGAATTGCGGCGCAAGAACTTGAAGTCCCTCGACATTCTGTAATTATCAACAAAACGGACAGAAAACAACTTATTTCGAGTAAGCTAAGGAATATTTCTTGATTTCTTGAAGGAAAAAGCGAAGATTGAGCAATGAAGCCAACCTGATAGAGGAAGCCACGAAAAGAATCCCGGCACCACGAAATCTTGAAATTGTTTCTTTCTGATTGAGAACCAAAAAAAACAAAAGGCTTGTTTTTTGTTGGATATTTCAGCGAAGATCTTGAATCGAAACAATTTATTCTAATTTCTTCTCCTCTTTATATTTCAAAATTTTTCCTGGGTTCGTGAACGCTATAGTCAGGCTTAGCCCCCTCTGCTCACCCTCTCTCCTCTGTCTGTCTCTCCGTCTCTCCCTCTCCCTCTGTCCGGCGGTGAGTGACTGTTAACAGTTTCAAAATTATAACTAAAAGAAGAGGGGTAATGATGGATGGCTGGGATGAGATCTACAATTTTGAAATTGGGGAAGCGCGCGCTGGTGTGTTTTGAATTTCTTAGGGATATTTTAGGCAATACACCACAAGGGAAAGTGCAATAAATAATGGGGTTAAACGGCTATATAATTTGAATTTTGTTGCATGGCCTCACGTTCGAATCCTGCACCTTTTATTGGATACCAATTACGAAATAAAGTTGTTCGTATGAGGCATCTATCCAAAAAAAAGAATTGCCCGTATAAGGGCTAAACAAGTATAATGCTACAATAAAATTGTGCTCACCAATATTTTAACCGAAAGAAAGAATGAAACATTTAGAAAAGGGAACTGTGCTAGATTGGCATCTTCTTGGTTTTCAATTTCTTTGCAATTGTTATAAAAAAAATCAAGTCGCCATTTAATTAATAAATAAATTAGTTAAGTTTAGTTTTTTCATAGTTGAAAATATTTAATTATACTTCAATTTTTGCCCATGGAACCTAACTCAATCAGCGAAATTGAGGCTCCAAAATTATGAATTTTTTTTGTTCAATTTCTCTTTATTTTTTAGGTATTCTTTCTATTTTAATGGTAGCTTGATAAAATAGTTCGATTTATAACTTGAATTATAATACAACAATTTAATTTTACAACCCTGAAAAGATGTAAAATTATAGGTGATACCCCTAAGTTCAAGATTATTACAACGACTTATCCTCACAAAGTTCATTATTACAAAAGTGGTCTATTCCGATAGAGTTATGACAATTTATGTTGACATCATCCCCAAAAAAATTCTGAATTTCCAATAGTACTATTGCCTAGGGCCTCAACTATTTTTTTTCCAAGATTACCCTTTATAAAATGCATACCGTAATAAGGAGTCTTTTGTAAAATGAATAGAATACTTTTTTTAGTTTTTTTATTAAGTTTACTTCAACAACATTTATTCTTATTCTCAATTAACAATAATTTTGTTTTTAAATTTTTAAATAAAATAATAAGTTAAGTTTTTTGTTTGAAAATTTTAATAAAAGAAACAAAATCTATAATTGACAATAAAATCTTATTAATTTAAAAAATAAAATAAAATAAAATAAAATACTTTTATTAAAAATTAAAATGAGATTATATATTTTCTATTATTTTGTTTTTCCTTTTTTTCCTTGTAACTTCCTATACATAGTATCTTTTTTTTTTTCTTTGTGTTAACACCCCCCTTATTAAGAAAAAAAAAAGAGAGAGAAAAAGAAACGAACCCCCCACCTAGGCCTGTCAATAGGTAAGGTTTTGCTCTATCCTGACCCTAACTCCAAAAATATCTTATTAAAGATACCATATACCCTACCTACCATATTTAAATACTTACCCATTAGATATATGTATTGGCTCAACTCTATTTTTAGGGTAGAGTCTGAACCCTACCTAATCATATTTTTTTTTATTTGTCTTTTTTTGATATTGTGTCTTTTTTTTTAGTTCATACACACAGTTAACACATACACACGCACACACATACTGTGCACACACACAGAGTTTTCACACTGCACAACACACAACACACTCGTTGTGTGTAGCTCGCGCGCACACACACACACAAAACACACAACACCCTACTAATGTCCTAAAATTTTAAAATCTACATATACCTTACCCTAACTCGTACTACTACAAATGAATAGGTTAGGGTAGGGTCCTACCCATTCCTACTCATTAGGTAGTGATACTCAATGAGTATTCACACACTACACACATTTTTCATGCACACACATACAAGTACATTATAAACACATTTTTCACATACAAACACACATTGCACACACACACTATTGTGTGTATGTGTTTGTGTGAGTGAGTGAATGGGTAAGTGAAAAATGTGTATGTGTGTGTTTGCATTGTTTGTGTGTGTGTGTATGTGTGAAAAATGTGTGCACAGTGTGTGTAGTGTGTGTGTGTGTGTGTGTGGTGTTTGTGCGCGCGTGTGTGTGTATGTGAAAACTGTGTTTATAATATATGTATGTGTGTGGATGAAAAATGTGTATGGTGTGTGAATACCCATTGGGTAATGACGTGTGTGGTATGTGAATACTCATTGAGTATCATTACCCAATGGGTATGAACGGGTAAGACGCTACCCTAACCCGTTCATTTATAGTAGTACGGGTTATGGTAAGGTATGGGTAGATTTTAAAATTTTAGGATATGAGTAGGGTACAGATAGAAAATAAATGGGTACGAATAAGATAAAACCCTATCCATTAACAAGCCTACCCCCACCCCTTCATCTCTGTTTCTTCGGCTCTCTCTCTCTCTCTTGATCTCTCCTGATCTCTCTCTCCCTCTTGCCTCTGGTAGCCGCCCGCCACCACCAATTGTTTCTCTTTGTGTGCGTGTGTGTGTGCGCACGTGCTGGTGTGTTATAGTGTATGCGTGTGTGTGTGTGTGTGTGTTGTGTGCTACTTTGTGCGCGTGTGCATGTGTGTTTTTTTCTTGAATTGGTGTATGTGCGGTAGTGTGTTTGGTTTTGAAATGATAAAGGGGCAAAATGGATATTTCAACCCATATTTAATTTTTGATTTCTTTTATTTTTTTTATTAATTTTAGAGTAGGGGCAAATCAGTTTGTTCAAGCAAAATTTGTCAGAACCCTACCAAAATTGATGAGTTTGTAACATTGAAATTTGGTAGTTTAAGTCATTGCCTTTTCTTGAAAAAAAGATTGGGTCCCATATGATTTTTGTTAAAAAAATTGACGGGTTAATTGCATTTTATCCCAACTAAATATTTTACTTGAAACCGTCAAAAAGACATCCTATGAAAAAGAAATAGACAACCCCCTTATCAAAATTTAAAGAGATTTTTTAATTAACACATTAACTAGTTAATACATAAAATTAATTTAAAAACTAATTACAAAATAAAATTTTGTTGTTATAATATATTTTTTTTTAAAAACACTATATAAATTCAATTAACTTGACAGAGTATTGCTAATTAATATAACTTATTGTAATACTAATAAAATAAATTAAAATTAATATATAGAAACTACATGTGACATAATATAGAAAACATTAATATAAATTAGTGAGTGTGGCACACTTTATGCGTGTGCGAAATAAAAATAAAACATAATTTAGTTAGGTGTTTACTAAATTTATAATTTTATATATCAGGGAAATAAAAAATGATTGAAAAATACATTTATATATTATGATAAATAAAAATAATAATTAAAAATAAATTGAGTTTTATTATTGAAAAAAATAAATAAAATGATAAAGTAACACAAAATATTGAAGATAAGAGAGAAGAGGGAGATAAGAAAAGATAAGAGAAATAATCTATTAAGTTAAGAAGACGAGAGAAAATAGGAGAGAAAAATAGGAAAAAATGTCAGACCAAAGACAATAAGCAGTTATTAGCAAGTGATGGTGCTTTATAAAAGAGTATAAATATATATATACACATATTTTCAAAATAATAAAAAGGAAAATGAAAAATCCTCTCCACTCCTGTAAGTCCCTCTCACTCTCTCCCTCTCTCTCTCTCTCTCTCTCTCTCTCACACACACACACACATGTATGTGTGTGTGTGTGCATATATATAGCAGAGTCCATATATGTGTGTTTGTATGTGTATGTGTATTTATGTATGTATATATGGGTGTATCTATATACATATGCATAATTAGAGGGTTTTTTAATTTTGTATATTTCTTTTCTATAGGGTATTTTTTGACGACTTTAAGGAATGGAGGGGGTTAAAATGTAATTGACACATTCACTTTTCACCCACAATTAACTGCCACATGCAATGCACATACCAATGCCGTTAATTATTTAACGAAAATCAGTCTTTGGACCTAATTTGAGAACGTTCAATATATGACCTAATGTGAGAATTAAGACTTTATGGGATCCAATTTAAAAAGGAAAAAGAAAAAACCTTTATTGGATTGAATTAGTATTTCCCGCTCACAAAATCACGATGGCAATTTGTTTTATTACTAAGTTGTCACTTTAAAAGTGTTACCAATTGATAATGATAGTAACTAAGATTTTAATTCTTATGACCTCTGAGTGATATAATGACAAACTAAAAATTATTGTCACTAAATAAATTTAGTTAGTAACAAAGGATAAGGTATTATTGTTATTTAATAAAATTATTGGTGACAATTTTTATGTTATCGTTTTTAAATTTTTCATTAATATAACTTTTTCTTGTGGGTAGTAGGATAGCGATATGTGAGACTTGTTGTCATTAAAATTCTCTCTCTCTCTCTCTCTCTCTCTCTCTCTCTGTCGTTTATATTTTTTACTTTTTCTTTGTCGTTGTTGTTGTTTTTTTTTTTTATATGACCTGTGCTATATTAATAGGTGCGGTGCCTGACATATAAAGAATGAATTATATTAGGTACAATGATTAAGTGATAATTTTAATCACTCATTATATAATATGGCTTATCAATAATGAGCCATTCGAGCATAAAACTCATCTTTCTTTCTCCATTTACAATAGAATCACATCAGACGGTGTTGATATAATGATATTCGTATGACTAATTATTGAAATTCAAATGGAATAGGCATTTTATCCCAGTCATCAACACTTTTAGTTCGTACGGTTGTTTTAACCAATATAATATGTCCACTGGAAAAAGTCAATTATGGATAAAGCTCTTATTGAACTTAATCAATTATAGTCTCTAGATATAATGATAATATTGTCGCATTCAAAATTTGAAAGATAGTGATCATGTTTTCCCTTGTCTTGAAATACCAATCTACTTGTCTATTTGTGAAATTAACTCAATAATTTGTAGAGCACTGGATATAGATAATATCGAAAAAAAAAAATTCTACACACTCGATTTAAGTTCTATAAATGTATCAATATGAGTGAAAAATATTTTTCAATATTATATACTTAATAAAATGTTAAATAAAAAAATATTAAAATATTTTCATGTATACTTGTGCACGAGTGAATCCGGGGGTGCATGGAAGAACTTTTTGATATTATTTGTGTATGTTTCTTTGTGGGAAAGGCTTCTTTTGTCCCTTGGGAGTTCAAAAGGCCATATATCTGTAGTTTATTCTCATGTAAATACATTAATTTCGTTCAAGAATGCAATGTGTTCCAATCTAAATGAGGATTGTGTACATCAATTTCTAAAGTTTCCTGGTTTGGGAAGCAAGTGTAGAATCATAAGTTTCATTCAAAGTTCATGCTTAGAATTAGGCTTCTTGTAAACTGTTATATGAGGAAAATTTTGTCGCTAGACTTTTTAGTTTTTGTGATAATTATGTCACAACTCTTCTAAAGTGAGCACTTTTTCCCATTATATGGGTTTTCCATACTTTGTTCAAAGGTTTATAAAATTCCCTAGAGATTCCTCGATTATAAAAATTTTTTGGTTTTCCAATTTTTAGAGGAACTCAATTTTTAACAATAGTAGCATAACTATAAGGGGTAAACCAAAGTTGGTTATCAGGGGTATAGCAATATTGATGATGCTTTGGTGGAAACCGTTATAGATTAGTTTTCATAATAATTGATGTTTCTCTTATTGTAGAGTTTATCACTCTTCTTGAGTTAGAGGTAACGAGTCCTTTTCCTTCATTCTGTAACAATGTAAAAGGGTCTATTAGATTAATATCTATTTGGGTTCCTGCAAATTAAGATAATCTGCAATAAATATTTTCATGAGAGTTAATACGAACCACTTCAAAAGAAAAATGAGAGAGATAATTTGACCATATCACTCTTTTAGAATTATCCTTAACTTTTTTCTTTTTTAGAAAATCTCCAACAACTTTATTATTAGTTCTAATTAAGAAATTGACTAGTGCTAAGTATATTTGAAATATTTTAAAGCCATTTTTAATAAGATGAATATTTGGCTAATTTTTAGACATATTAAATATATGTTTTTAGATATTTTTGATCTCAAATAGGGATTTTCACCATGCTTTTATATTTGTCCAGGATATATTGAAAATGGTGAAAGAGAATGATTTGGCGCTTAATTTGTAAAGAAAAACCAAATTGTTAATGAAAAGAAGTGCTTGCTCCATAGGATGTGGGCATGTCTAATGCAAAAATGGCTTCAAGAAGAAAAACATTTGAGAGTTAAACTTACCTTTCCCCAATAGTTGATAAATCCATAAATTTTATATATTTATTCACTTAACTAAATTGACTGATTATACTTTTTCTTATTTTTAAATGATTTAAAAAGGTTTGATGTTCATTTTTCTTAGTTTAGGAAAAATGAGTCTAGAAGGGCAAAAAGGCTACAAAGCGGTGCTATCCTGCGCAAGAAACTGCAAATCTATGCAGAAACATAGTAATTAGACAGAATTAGCTACGATCTTACGCACAAAATCTACAAATATGTGCAAACTGCAAATTTGATAGCTTTTTACTCGTACCCTAATTTATAAGGTCCATTTTCATTTATTTCTTTATGTTGCCAAACAGAACAAATGTTATTTCTTTATTAAATTGATTCTTTATTTACTTAATTAGAAAAATTATAAGGTCCCTTACTTAATTTGTTTCATTCAATTAAATTTGTAATGGTATTAGTTTATTTGCTGAAATTCTTCATTTATGTGTAATTATGTAGATGGAATCTGAAGGAGGTAATAGTTCTTTACCATCAACTAATGTTGGAGAGAGTCATTTAGGAGTGGAAATGACTTCTGAAGAAAATATTGGTGGTCATGACGATGATTTGGAATGGATGATAATGTCCATAGCAATGGTGGCAAAAGAAACAAACATCTGATGCATGGAACCATTTTAAAAGGTTGAAAATTGGAGATACTCAATATACAGAGTGTAATTATTGTAAATCCAAGCTCAAAGCTCCAAATAGTCATGGAACTACTCATTTAAGAAAGCATTTCAATAAGACTTGCAAGCGTAAGCCACAAAAAATGGACATTCGACAATGTATGTTGATGGGGAACAAGAAAGTTAGTGGAAACCAAGAACTTGCCACCCATATTTTCCACCGAGAAGATTCTAGAAAAAAACTTGTTGAGATGGTCATGATACACGATTACCCCCTTAGCATTGTGGAACATATTGGTTTTCAAAAGTTCGTTGCTAGCCTCCAATCGTGCTTCAAAATGATCTCGAGAAACACTCAAGAATGACATTGTAGCAATTTACAAAGAAGAGAAAACTAAGTGCTACAAGGTGTTAGATAAAATTCAATCTCGAATTGCCATCACAACCAATATGTGGACATCTAGCAACTCAAAAAAGGGCCTCATGGCAATCACGGCACACTTTATTGATGATGCATGGACTTTACAAAATGTTATTTTGAGGTATATTTACTTTACCCTCTTATTTCTTATATGTGTGTTTATGTAAAATGTATAATATATTTATGATGTTTTATCATTATTTTTGTAGGTTTGCATATGTTCTGGCTCCTCATAACGCCGAAGTGCTATCTGATATTCTTATTGAGTCTTTGATGGATTGGAACATTGATCGGAAGGTGTCAACAGTAACAATAGACAATTGCTCAACAAATGATGTCATGCTTACTGCTATCCTTGACAAGATGTCCACGAGAGATCTGCTACTAAATGGAAAGGTACTCCACATGCGTTGTTGTGCTCATATATTAAATTTAATTGTGAGAGATGGTTTGGGCATGATTGGTGGTGCAATTGAGAGAATATGTGATAGTGTCATATATTGGACTGCTTCACCTGCTAGGGTAGAGAAATTTGAAGAAGCTGCATCTCAATTGCATCTTAGTTGTACTAAGAAGTTAGCTATCGATTGTAAGACTCCTTGGAACTCAACTTATTTGATGTTAGAAACTGCGATACAATATAAGGATGTGTTCCCATGACTTAAATATCAAGAGAGACATTACAAAACTTTACCAACTGATGAAGATTGGGTAAATGCGAGAGAAATTTGTAGGAAGTAAAAACTTTTTCATCAAGTGTCTGAGATGTTTTTTGATAGACTCTACCCTACTTCTAATTTTCATTTTCCAAATATTTGTGATATTAAACTCAAATTAGATGAGTGGGTGAAGAGTTCAAATGATTTGATTAAGGGCATGGCTAAAAAGATGTTGGAAAAGTATTTGAAGTATTTGGATGATTGTCATATTATAATGGGTGTTGCTGCTATATGGGATCCTCGTTACAAGATGAAACTTCTTGAGTTTTATTTTCTACTAATTTATGGCGAAAAAGCATGATCCAAGATAGATCAAGTTCGCCAAAATTGTTATGATTTGTTAGCTGATTACCAGTCCAGAGCTACTACTTTGAAACAAAAAAGCTCAATTAGTGGTTTAGGATCTATCAGTGGCACATATTGTATTTCTAGTGTTACTAATGCATTTGAGAGTGACACCTTGGAGATGTATGACAAGTATATTGCATCAAGTACAAGTTCTTCTACTAAAATGTTAACATCGGAGATAGATATGTATTTAGATGAAAGTGTATTGCCAAGAATTCAGAATTTCGATATTCTTAGTTGGTGGAAGACAAATGGGAATAAATACTCTAATTTGCAAAGGATGGCAAGGGACATTTTAGGAATTCCAGTTTCAATTGTTGCATTCGAGTCTGCTTTTAGTACTTCTGGTAGAGTGCTTAGTCCTCATCGGAGTTGGTTGTATCCAACTACTCTTGACGCATTGATGTGTGGACGTCATTGGCTATGGAATGACATAAAGGGTAAGTTTTCATTTTTAGTTCTATTTGGTCATTACATACTTCTTTTAGTTATATTTTAGCATTACAAACTTCATTACAATATTTGATAATTCCCATGTTTGTTTATTTATTGTTGTAGGTATTTGTGTGGAAAGTGGTGGTGTTGCAACTTGTCCTACCATAAATGATGAAGAAAAAGATGATCTAGAAGAATGTGTTAGCGAGAAATTTATGGACTGATTTGGTTATGTCATGTACTTGAGTTTTTGGTAATTTATGAAGTTGTGTTACTTAAGTTTGTGGTGATCTATGGAGTTCGTGATAAATTTGTGTTATGTATGGAATTTGTGGTATTTGAATTTGGGGTGATGTATGAATTATGGAGTATTTGGATTGTTGATACCAATGCTGTATAATTTAAGAGACACTACCTAGCTTTATATTGGTTTTAAATTTTATGTGCTTTGATTTTAAAATTTTAGTATTATTGTTATATTGATTTTATATTTTTCTTATTTTATTTCTAAGCACTTAATGTCACATACAATAGCTTTATCACACTAGATTTAGTTTTGAATTAATTCTTCCCTCTTTAGGCGGGTCCAAACGGGTCTTACCTGCTGGGCCCGGGTTCGGGGCGAGGCAAATCCATGCCTACGCAGGTTTGGGAACAGGTCTGGGAACAAAAAATTTTCGCAAGGTGGGTCTCGGGTTCGTATGGACTCATCCCAGACCTGGCCCATTGCCACCCCTAGTATGAAGTTTGAATTATACTTTTGTGCAAGATTAAATGCAGGATTCCTAGTTCCCTCTCCCTACCCCTCCACATCAGAATCCACAACACTATTCAATTCAACATCATTGCCCATTACATCAAGTCCCCCATTTTCATTAGTTTGTTCATCTACGTTAACCTCATTATGTTCCTCAACATCATCACATACTTCAAATTGACCATTCCACTCCTCCTCTAGATCAATATCATCCTCAAAAAGCCTATCGTCATCAGTACTAAAATCAAATGAAGTGGTGTCACCAAAACTCTCATATGAGATTTCATTATGCTCTGCATTATCAAAATCACCTCCACCTTTCTCACTGCCTTCAATCTTTTCCCCCACACTATCACCACCTAAATCCACATCAGTTTTTATCTACAATAAAATTCTCTATGTAGATGTGAAATTCTCTAAAACTTTTCAACTTATCCAAACATAAAAGCCCTAAGTTGTTCGGTAAGATCTTATAAAACACCCACCCATTCTTACTCTTGTAATGGTAATTTTTTTCTCTCCCTTAAAATCCCAATGCATCACAAAAATAGCAATGACTTCAAGAGACAAACAAGAGATTTCAACATAATCAAATTTATATACACTACCACCAACATAATTTGGTATATGAGAATTAGAAAACTTACCCCTAAAATGAATGCTCAAAGTCAACATTTGACTATGAGATTCTGCAAATAAAAAACTAAATAAATACATAAGAAAAAGATTAAAAAAAGATAAAAAAATATCATTTATAACCAAATGTATAACTACAACTGATATGTCTGACACGCTTCATGTTCATTTATTTCAAATGAGGAAAATTGAATTTTTTACATGATATACGTCTCCAACACCAAGGACTGCTACTTAAGACCACAACCCCATTTAAATAAATTAATCAAAGGAAAATAACACTACTGCATTCTAGTCAAATAAGCTCCACTCTTCAATTTTTTTACTCAAAACCTAAATCTTAGGTTGAAAAAGCTTAATATCCCACAACATAAAGTATCTTTTCAGAAAAGAAGAATCTTACCATGGATTGGTGAGCGCAAGACATTTCTCTTTGTCTTTCTCAACTCGGGCACCTTGCTCGCCCTTCGTACAACACGGCTCTTCTTCAAAGATTCTTCAACAACAAGCCAAATTTTCAATTCTAAAGATCAAAAAACAATTCATTTTCTTAGGGTTTTTTTTCAATTGTGATTTTTTGAAATTTGGGGATTCCCAAGTTCAGATACCAACTTAGTCTAGGTTTGTTGCACACTTCCCGAAGTCATGTGAGAAACTCGTGACTTGGGAAAAGAGTTTCCCTCCATTTTAAATTTGATTTGGATGCCATGTTTTATTTTCAATAGCTGGCTGCCAAGTGAGATTTGATGAAGTCAAAATCCCCAATTCAAGTTACCATCGATAAGACATCCAACCAAGTTTGTTAATTTTTTGACAAAATTGTAAATTCCTATGCACTTTGTCCTGAAATTGAAAGGGGATGATAAATTACAATATGAAATCAATAATAGGAAAAAAATGATGTCCTAAAATTACAAAGGGCCAAACTTATGGGACGAAAATCGTATTTTTTTCAAACACCCTAAATATTTGGGATGTTTAATGTAATTCATCCAACTTAATTAGTCAAGTAATTGATTAATGATATTGAATTAAACACAAAAGTAATAAACTCAATATCAATTCCACTACCATTGACTTAGTGGTGGGGTTTCGACATGGCATTATTAACAAGATCTTGGGTTAAAACACTTTTCTCCTCCCCTTCATTTTTTTTTTGATTGGCATCTATAGGATTTCTCGAATGATTGTGTCAAAAAAAGGAAAAAAAAAAAAACCAAATGAAATCAGTTCAAGTGAAAGCATTAAAAGGAAAAAAAACCAAGGTTTTCATTTTCAATTTTCCTTTCTTCCACCTCATTTCCATTTAGTTTCTAATTTCGTTCTACTTTGTGCCACCAAAGTTTCTATCTTTTCTCTCTACCACTCATGTAAAACACTCAAAAACATATAGTAGTGAAAATACATATACTTTAAAGTAAACTAGCTATATTTATAAATTTAAATTCAAACGCGTATGTGTACACGTGAAATCAATTTCTTAAGGGTCAGATATATGATGATGAATTAAGCAGAGTTGTTCGGCAAGAAAATGGAGGAGCCACAATCAGAGGATCTAATGAACATTATGGTCTATCTTCCAGTAAAATCATTGATGCGATTTAGATGCGTTTCAAAGTATTGGTGTATGCTTTGATCAAAAGCCCTGCTTTTGTCACTAGGTATCTTAAACATAATTGCAAGGAAACTCCTTTGGTAAAACGCTATTTGATTAATCCCACTGCAAATGCTATGTTGTCTCTTCATGATCCAGATTGCCCAGATTTGTTGGTATCGCCAATCCTTTCTGTCCCGGCCAGATTTTGATGATGTACACTGCTTTTATAGTAGCAATCTTCTTGGACCTATCAATGGGCTTGTTTGCATAGAAAGTGAGCTTGATTTTATTTTGTGCAATCCTGCCTTGCGAGAATTCAGATTGCTTCCTCGAAGCCCTTTTGCCTGTCCAGAAGGTTATATGCATATTAATCTTTTGTGCGGGTTTGTCGTTGATGCCAATACTAATGATTACAAGCTTATCATGATATGGAAAATCATGAACGACGATCAAGAGCTTGATGACATTTTTAGCAGGATCGATGTATACACATTAAGTACTAATTAATTCCTGGAGGTTAATTAATGACACCTGCATTGATGTTAGTGTTCTAGGATTTATAAGTGGACCTGGGTTTAATCTCTTCTTCAATGGTTCATGTCACTGGCCAGCAACTGGAGCCATCAGATGGGTGCCTTCAAAAGGCATAATTCTTTCTTTTGATGTAAGTACCGAGGTTTTTAAACAGATCGAGTATCCTGAATGGTTTGATGGCAGAATATTTCCAAATCTCGTAGTCTTAAACCAATGCCTTGCGTTCATCCACTTCGAGGGATGGACGTACGAGCCTCGTCTTATGGACATTTGGATCATGAAGGATTACGGCATCAAAGAGTCTTGGACAAAAGAATTGGTAATAGGACCTTACCTCTTTAAATACCCATTTTTGTGTTGGAGAAATGAGTGGCTACTTGTAGACGTCGGCTATGGCCAATTGGCATCTTGTGCTCTTTATACAAATGAGACCAGGAGATTTGAATTTTACGTGCTTGATGACACGTTACGAGCTCTCACTTTCACAGAAAGCTTAATTAGTTTAAATCAAGTGACTTCGTGCTAGAAAAAAGTCTAGGTAGCAAGTTTTAGGACAACTTGATTTATTGCATGACATATGTGTCATATGAGTGGAAAGTCTCCTATTTATCCAATCTCTTTGATACTGTATTTCTTTCTATGTGCTTAACACAATGACCGTTCAACTATTTCTGGAATTTTCAGGCAATTTTTTTTTCTTACACAACTTCTCTATGCTCAAGACACATTATTGCTCTTAAGTATACTATCTGGAATGAATTTATTTCTTCTACTTTTTTTTATAAGTAATTTGTTTCTTCTACTTATTGGAAGAAATTCCTCATAATCTTTGGATATCATATGTTTCTTGGTTTTGTGTTTCTACTTGGAGTTCTTTTTTTGTTCAAATTTGTGATCATCTTGTTGGTTTTCAATAGAATAAATGTTTCTTTCTGTTTGTTCTTTGTCCTTTCTTCGTCCATAATTTCAAGCAAAGTTATTTTATTTTATTGTATTGTTATTGATCATTGATCATTCGATGTTCAACACTAAAATCCTTTAGATGTAAAATTGTCCTTACTAACCCTAAGTTTGGTTCTTGGATTTTGGTAAGGGAAATAGGATAAAAAGTTTTTTTCTTTGCTTCAAATAATAATACTATATGCTTTCATTTTTGATCCTTTCCATTTTTTCCCATTTTTCCTTAGGATGAAAAGTTTTTTTCTTTGCTTCAAATAATAATACTATATGCTTTCATTTTTGATCATTTCCATTTTTTTCCCATTTTTCCTTACCAAAATCCTTATTTCAAACATAGCCTAAGAGATAGCTACAAGGGTTGGAACACAAGACCTCTGGTTGATACAATATAGTACGAAATTGTTTAGTTACACCATTTGATAATGGTATTTCAAGCGGAGTTATGTTATGCTACTTGTTCTCACTTTATTTTAATATTTCAGCGCTTGTTTCTAATTAGTGAAAGTTGATATTTAAAGGCCACTTCGTTTTCTTTTTCCTATCAATTATAACATCAAGTAAACTGAGAATATATAGTTGTATTTTTCATGTTAAGTATACCTTTCTTAAAAACATAACAGCCAATTGGTTCCTTACTAAATTTCTGCATTGTCTTATGCTGGGTTGCAATGGAAATATTGTATTTTATTGTTCCAATTATGTAAATTTATCCAATCCCAAAAATATAATTATAGCTGGAAATAGCATATGAAGAAGTTATTAGTGTTCCGACTATGATTTGAAAAATAAAAGTAGTATGCGGTTTGATATAATATTTCATACTAAATATCAAGTTATTTGTTGACAAGAATGTCGAATTAACGTACTTATATTATTATTTAAGAAATAAATTACATTAAAATTGTGAACATATATATTTAATACAAGAAAATTTAGCTTTAGCGACCATCATGGATAGTTACTAAAAGCGCAAAAACGGTTGTTAAAATTTATTACGACCAATTAAATTGGTCATCGGTGGTCACAACAGAGTGGTTACTGAAAATGCTCAGCGATGATTTCTGAACATGGTCGCTAAAAATAATGTTTAGGCAATGACGATTTCTAAACATGGTCGCTCAAAATAAACGTTCCGGTACTATCCAGTAATGGCCGTTGAAAGTGATATTATTAATAACAAATTTTTCACTAGCTAATGTAAAAGTTCATAACACTTGCATGGTTGTTATAGTTAATCATTCAACGTCCCCCTTGTCGATTATTGGCCGCAGCTAATCGTACCCTCGTTGATTTTTGGCCACCACCACCATCATAGCGCCCGGTGTCTCTAGTCCCTGGATGACCCATCGTGTGGCGCAATTGCACACACCCACAAAGAAAGCATAATTTGCACCTCGTAGGTTTTGAACCTTGGTCTTCAACTAAAGGGAAAACAAATCCTACCACTAGACTATTATGATGTTAATATGTATTTTTTAACTATCTTGTCTTTGTGAAATTATTCTTATTTTGTTAATATATTTTATTTATAATTTATTAATTTTTGTAACTTTATTAATTTTGGTTAGTAGAAAATTTGTTATTTTTTATTTTTCTATAAATACTAGTTTTTATTTCTTTTTATATTTAAAGTGAGTTTTAAAATTTATTTAAGCACTTTAAAGGATTTTTATTTAATTTTTGCAAGAAAATAGATTTCTTTTTTGGTGTGAACGTTTTTTTAGCAACCATGTAAAATTAGTAATTTTTAATGACTTTTTTAGTTACCAATAAAGTTGGTGACTATAAATATATATACATATATATGTATGTATATATATTGGCACCAAATTTGTTGCTTGCTAGTGAATAATTTGTAGTACTTTTAGTGATAACTCAATATTTGATTGTTAATTTGGTCACAAATGATAGTTATTTACATGGACCGTGAAAGTTTTCTCTAAAAACTAAAATTTCGGTCACTATACTATTGACCATAACTTGGCAAATAATCGCGGCCATCTATAACTACCAAATATTGATTGGTGACAAAAGAATATATATAATATAACTCTAGTAGCCAAATAATTTTTTGGGATAATTGCAATTTATGTTCTCTAGGTTTAGCTTATTTTCAATTTTGCCCTTTTCGTTTCAAAATTTTCAATTTTGTCCTCTGCGATTATCAATGTTTTAATTGTTGTCCGATTTTTGGACATAACTTCTTGCTGGTGATGATATGGCAATTTTCTGGCCGCAAATTGAGCTTTTTCCAGTCATCACCATAAATGGCCAAAAAATCGCCACATGATCACCTGCGAGAAGTTATGTCCAAAATCGGACAACAATCGAAACATTGATAATCGGAGAGGACAAAATTGAAAAAATTTATAAACGGAGAGGACAAAATTGATAAAATTGAAACGAAGAGGGCAAAATCAAAAACACCCTAAATGTAGAGGAAAAAAAAAACAATTATCCCTAATTTTTTTGTAGCTAAATCTACATGTTTAGCAAGCATTTTTTTATTGTCACTGAGAATTTAGTTACATTGCTAAAACTAGATTTTCTTGTAGTGATTCGCATTATATTTCTAGGGAGATAGATGCATTTTTGGTCCCATAGGAAGTAGCTCTACACACATCTAATATTGCAGAAAAATTAAATCTAAAGATGTGTACCATATGAATGAATTTTTGGACACATTGAGTCCCACCCATAAAATAGGAATTTTCGGTCAAATTTTTACTTGGGCATGCCTAAAAAATGCTTTGGCATTTGTGCGGATAACTTGGTTTAAGTTGTTATTGAGGCTTCATTTGTTTGTGATGTAGTAATTAGATTACACACACACACACACATATATATATATATATCTATAATGTCTAAATCAAAAAAAATATACAAAATAACAAATGAATATACAAAAAAATTAATATAATATACATATATTATAGAAACATATATATTTTTTTTATCAAATTTTTTATAAAACAATTTTCTATTTCATGGGCAATCCAACCATATATTTTATTCAAAGATTTATCTAAATTTTGTGGATTAATTTTATGTGTGCCTGACCAAGGTGTGTTGGCGTGTGTGCTGCCCCCCCCCCCCCCCCCTCCCCAACCCTCCCAGGCAGATGAGGTGGGGGATTGCCGAAGAGGGGTAATTGAGGTGATTTTGGGAAAAAAATAAAAAAAAATATTTTTATATTTTTTTAGTTTAAAGTATAAATGTTTAGATTTTTTGTAAGTTTGCAATTTTTTTTATAAATTAATATGCATTTTATTTATTTCTTTATATATATATATTCCATAATTTATACTATATATGAAATTTTTATATAGTGATATCTCATATATTATATTTTTTAATTTACATTTTATATTGTCTATTTTTTTATTGTTAAATTATATTTATACATTATTTTCTTTAAATTGTATTTTTTTTATTTACATTTTTAATATTGTTCAACTTTTTTTTTATGTCATGTCATCACTAAAAATGCCCATTTATGTTATTTGTTTGACATATCATCACCAAAAAATGCGAATCATTTAATAGGCCTGCCACGTAAACAAAATTGGTCGGAAATCTATAATTTGTGATGGTTGGATAGAATCGTCTATTTTAAAATGGTGTATTATCTCTTATTTTGTAATGCACATTTATGCCATGTGTATACAATTATTACTTCATTAATATACAGTTAGTTTGGAATCTTTATATTTAGTGTATATCAATGCATTGAAATGAAAGATAAAACACAGTTTGGAATAGAAGATCTCGTGTAGTGGTTGGTGGGACTCAATGTGTCCAAAAGTTCATTCCTATGGTATTAATTTTAAATTTAATTTTTTTGTGGGACTAAATGTGGATGGTTTCTTCTTATGGGACAAAAAAATGAATTTAAATCTATTTCCGGGTAATTAATTGACGCGCTCTCCAGGTTATGTGAATGTTGACCTTGTTTCCAGGATACAAAATGTTCTAATCAAAGAATTGAGCACATAAAATAGAACGAAACTTAATTTTTATTCCAATCATGACTTGTTAACCAAGAGTTCACACAAAGCTTGATCACTGAAGAAGGACAATATCCTCACATACTGAAAACCAATATTTTTCTTCGTCTGTCTCTTCTTCTTTTTCTTCTTCTTCGTCTACTTCTTCTTCTTTTTGTTCTGTTTTATTTTATTTTATTTTATTATATTTTTATTTTATATATATATAGAGAGAGGGAGTTATCTTCTAAAGCTTGAAATGATGTACTTGAATGTTTTCAGCAGTAAGCTTCTTGAAATTGCTAAGTTTTCGGGTTGCATAAAACTTTCCCCAGCTATATCCCTTGTACTTGGCAGGATTTTGCTCATTGATCAACTCTTCCAGGGGCTCCACCCATATATAATGTGAAGGATTGATGAAGAATGGAATCGAAAACCTTTCTTTTTCAGAATTGACAGTGACCCTGTGCTCTACGCTTTCATACTTGTCGTTGCTCCACACCTGGTCGATACAAACACTCATATGCAAAGCGACAATAGCAAACAATATGTTAATAATTGATATAGTAAATCCTTAAACCATTAATATTGTGTCATCATATTGCGTGCAGGAAAATTCTAGCCCAACATCAAGTGATTCAAGTCTGGCCACACCAAACCAATTACTCAGAAGTACAATATGCATTTATCATTGTAATCCCCTTGCCACACGCTTAGTTTTTGTTCTCTACAGACCCAATTCAGACTTGAATTTCCCATGCAGTAAAGTTTTAGCGGGATCAGGTTCAAACAGTTAATATTGGACAAGCATAAATGATAACTTGTTGCCTTTGATATTGCAAAATTCATGAATAATGCGAAAACTTGTTGATAAATTTTCATAGTTTGAAATGGTACCTGGATGAGGTCACCAACATTGACGATATAAGCATGAGGAGTAGGTTTGACAAAAATCCACTCTCCATCGGATTTCCTCTTCACTTCTAGCCCACCAACATCATCTTGAGCCAGGATTGTCATTGCACCAGCATCCTTGTGTCTACCAAGGCCAAGGGCTAGTTGAGGAGCAGGGCAAGAGGGATAGTTATTAAGCCGCATAAAGCTTGTCTGGTCCTTAAAGAAGCCATTTAACCGATCTTTTGGTAACCCCAAGCTCAAGGATATCAGTCCGAGTAATTTGTACGTCAGTTTTCGCATTTCATCGGAGTACTCTTCGCATGCCTCTCTGAAATAAGCAAGTATTCTTGATCACATAGATAATTTGGTCTTGAATGACTTTCTGGCACCAGTAGAATCAATTTTATAATACGATGGCTAAGTTTATGAACAAAGATAAGTACAGGAATCTAGAATATTTCTTAAACACAATATCTGGGTCAATTGCACTATCCTCCCCTGTAATTTTGTATAATTGCACCAAATTCTGTGTTCTTTAAGTTCATTTTCCTTCAAACATACCTTAATTCTGGAGGATACTCAGGCCACTGATTGGTTAACTCTTTTAGCTCTTCATCATCCGGCTCATCTGAAGCATATATAATTGTTGGATTCTCTATGGTACAATCAAAAACCTCTTTCCAGTCCCTGACACTCTTCGTAATCTCAAAATCAGAATAGCCGAACAGGTTCAACTCGTTCCTGCTCACCTTCTTCTTCTCCTCTTTGGACAGAGCAAAGAATTTCCTTGATGCTGATTCGATTCTTTCACGAACTCGTGAAGGCACACCATGGTTGATCACCTGGAAAAATCCCCAGTCCTTGCATGCATCACCAATTTTAGCCACTAGATTTGCCAGGTCATCATCCGTTTCAAGTCCCGGGGAGTTCAGCGAGGAGAGATCGATTAATGGGATGCCTTCAGCTTCAGTGGTTTCGAGTTTAGGCCGGTGTTCAAGGGCTTGGATGAAATCAGACTCCACTTCTCCCATGGCTGAGTTGTTTGGATAGTTGATAGATTAATTTTTTTTTCGCCTTATATGTCAGTAAGATGTGGAGAGTGATTCTTTTATAAGGCTTTAGGCCTGCATCACCGGTTTAGAGTGTATCTTTTGTAGGTGGTGAAGCGGACTGGATCCTCTATCCCATAATAGTGCATCATCTCCTATCCCACATTCTGGATGTGCGACATGTGTAAATCTTGAAGATTTACTTATCAAATTAAATAATTTAAAAAATACAATTAACGGGACTAAACATTCTTTTGGTAAATAAATCTTCAAGATTTACACGTGTCGCACATTCAGAATGTGGGGCAGAAGATGGGGCACTATTATGGGGTAGGGGATCCGATCCGGGTGGCGAAGTCTGGCACAAGTAACTAACAAGTGCAAGTTTTTGAAATAAACGGTGTCTATCTGACATTTATTGTTACTTTGCCCAATTAACGTGCTGTCAATTGAATATATTTCACACTTTCTTGCTGCTATTTTTCTCTATTATTTTATTTCTAATCCTGAAAATTCTATAATATTGACAAGAAAGTATTAGAAAAGATGACAAAAGTCATACTTACGCTACGATCATGGTTAGAGAGTGAGTACTCGTGAAGTTTTTCCATTCAATAATTATTAGTGTTGTGGTAGGTTTGGTAGGTAAACAATCACTATAATCACTTAATAATTTGGGACAATATTTTCTCCTGTGTCGCAAATGCCACATATCTTGTATTCTTTTTTTTTTTTCGTTGGACCTTTCTTGAGAAATTACCATTCAATCATCACAAGATAACATGACGAATAACAAAATGAGCAATTACTGACGACTCATTGTCAGATGTCATTATTAAACCATGGTATCTCCAAGGAGAATTTGTTGATACACACCCTATAATATTAAGAGTATATGAAAAAGTGCCTAGATTATTTGCAAAACTAAAGTTTTTGAGTTTATCAAGTGTCAATACGACTAAGCGAGCAAGTGATGCGAAATATAAAGAGTATAGATATTCAATTCCTGTGACAAGTTGGAAACTTACTCCTATATATCCACTGAAATAAATGTTGTGCAACAAACACAAAACAAAAGCGAAAAACTAAACGATAAAAATACTTGCATGGTTTACCCAAATGTGAACACTATAAGAAAATAGGCATTTAGTGAATGAAGTTTACTGACCTACCATATCAGCCACGATTAGTTATAGATTTATGATTAATTAGTGACTAATTACTTGTTAAAAATTAGATGATAATCCCTGACGGAATAGTGACTGGATGATGACTGAGATTGTGATTGAAGTAATTTCAGTCACTATTCAGTCGTTATCTCATGTGACCGGTATTAATTCAGTCACTTAGCAATCAGTAAAATTTCATGAATTCTCAGTATTGTGTAATGCTGGTCACTCATTAGTCATAAATTTGTATCTGTTACTCGTGGTGATTGATCTTTCGGTCACTAGTTGCTCAGAAATGAGATAGGTCACAAATTTGTTACAAATCGATCAAGTTTTAATCCGTCACTATATAGTCACGTTTTGTAACTAATATTGTAGTCACTATTTAGTCATTAGTAGGATTAATTTGGCCGAAAAAACCCTTGTCGCTTTTCATTTTTCGGGGGATTTTCGGCGGACAACATCCACAGAAATATTTTTTGGCGGATTTCCGACGAATTACCGGCGGGGTCTTTTTTAGTTTTTTTAAAAAAATTAAAATATTTTCAGGGGAATTTCGGCGAAAATTCCACCAAAAAAATATATATATATTTAAAAAATTAGTTTATTTATTTATTTTTTCCTGTTACAAACATAATTGAAATAAAAAATTTAAAATATAAATATTTAATTACCATAATATATACTGATCACATTATCTGAATATATAAATAAATAACAAATTGAATATATAGTAACAAACCCCAATAATTTATCCATATATATGAATAACATAATCCGTTGAAAATTTCAGCATACATAAAGATCGAAATAATTTGGAATGAAAATCCATACTAATCACAGCTAACATCATAATCATCATCCTCACCAATTTCGTCATTGGCGGCATACTGAGCCGACGGAGGGGCATAAGAGGGTTGATTTGAGCAGCTCGTTGTGTTCTTTGAAATCATCGTAAACATCTACTCCATCGTTTGCATGATTTGTAACTGCAACATCACCGGGTCAGATTGGGTCGACGAACTGCCGAGCGTAGAATAGCTGACGTAATGGGTGGTCGATGTACTCTAACAATTTATTTCGTACCTTCGGCCTTTCTTGTTAGGTTCATCGACAGCCTGATCAAACAACTCGTTCATGCTTTCTTGTGTGGGATCCGATAATTCAGCATCCTGAATATTCGGACAGCCCTGCATTAGACTTTGGTAATTATCCTGCAATTGTAATTTCAAGTATGTTAGCAATTTAAACACAAACTTTGCATATAATAAACAAATCTAACTTACATGAGCTTGTTGTGGCTTTGGGTGAACCCATGTGCTAGCTTTTTTATCCGGCCCCTTATCTTTTTTCCCTGTATAACAATCCTGGAGGAGCTCAATTTTAAGAACAAACCTCTTTAACTTTACCCATACAAGAATAAGAATAAATTGTTTTAATATTTGTCACAAGAAAATAATTAAATCTATTAAATACGTCAAAAAGAAATACAAAAAGGTACTTACCAAAGCCACTTCACATTCATAAAAAGATCTGCCCCCACTGATATTATTATCCTATTCTGATCACTCTTCTTTTTCCATGCAGGGGTGGCCTAATACGTGGTTAGAACACGAAATACTAGGTCAGGCATCCATGGTGGACGGTCTTCCCCACACGCAATGTCTTTTCTGATGTCTCGATACTTGTCCGTCATCATTTTGGCCACACGATTATCAAAAGCCGTCTTTATATGTCCCGCATCCTCCGACTTAAAATAAACATATTCATTACAAAATACAATAATACTTTATCAGTCAAACATGTAAAAAAAATAATATACTCAAATATACATGAAAAATAATCATCCTATCAAAATTGTAGGTAATATATTCAATTAAATTACTTGCCATTCAACGAACCATCGCAGCCAAATATTTTTAGGAACCTTGCTATAAGTGAAGTATGGTGTGTCCAATTGGCTCTTTAAGACATTCATGATGTGCACACCTCCCATTTTGCCCAGGAGTAAATCTACATAATAGTCCCAAATTTATTAATATATACGTTTTATTATAATTTCCATTTGTTGTATGACATATAGAAATTTAATTAGCGACTAACCAATTTGGGCCAATTTGCGTCAAATGAATCTTACTATCGGATGCAGTAGGAGGTGCAGGCATCTCATACGTTTCTTGAATTTCTTCTACATCGGCTTGAGTCATCCTATCATTTTGAGGTAGCAGCTGATTTGGGATATATGATCTAACAGGTGGATTATGGCCACGAGGCATTGAAAGGATTGGCATTAACTGCAGTGAACTGGTGGGCGGTAGACTATGACTTGTGTGAGTAGAATGATACGAAGGAGAAGATCCCGAATGGGATGTTGGGGAGGTGCCCCGATGGGATGAAGAAGAGCCCGGATTAGATCCACCATACGAAACTTTATTTTTTCCGTGTCGCATCTATATGTTTGAAATTACAATATTTTTTGATCAAATTATATGCAATGCTATTATAAGCTGGTTTAAATGCTTGACACATTTATCAAATATATCACGCATATATATACTTATGAAATTTCTATATTACACTTTTTACAATGCATCTTGAATTAGGCATCACTCGCTTCATCTTCATTACTATCAATTTCTTTATTATCGCAATTTCTTCGTCAATATGTATAACCTGATTAAGCTCATCTTCATCAAATGGTATTAATGACATACTTTGGTCGAACATAGAGTCTATGACATCATCAGCCATGATGTCTCGCACAATTGCGCCTCGACTTCCAATTCGTGTTCAACATCGACTCGGCCTTTCGTTTTACTTTTAATGACAACGAGCCATCGTATCTTTTCCCAAGATACTTAACAAAGTAAACATGCTGGGCTTGTTGCGCGATTATGAAAGGGTTGTATTTTCTATACCTCCCTGATTATTTTACTTTAACAATTTCGTACTCTGAATGTACAATACGAGTTCCTTTTCGCGGTGTGGGATCGAACCACTCACATGTAAATAAAACAACCCTTTTTATTGGTTCACCAGTATACTCTAATTCCAATATTTCATTCAAAATTCCTTAGTATTCATCCTTAGTGGCTCCATCCTCATGACTTCTTTTCACCCACACCCACAATTCATCAGTCTCACCTCGCAGATAGAACCCTTGACCTGTTCTTTTTGTTTGACCCTTTTTTTAATTTTTCCAATATAACTATTTTGAATTAAAAAGCACATCAGTTGGATGAATTTTCATTAACATATGTTAAAATTTATTGTAATGAATTTATTGAGGTTAGTGAATTACTTCTCGAATGGGTACATCCAACGGAATTGAACAGGGCCTACTTTTCTAGCTTCTTCGACAAATGAATTGGCAAATGCTCCATTACATCGAAAAAGCTAGGTGAAAATATGCGTTCCAATTTACATATTATGATAGAAATGGTTTCTTCCATCTTGTCCAGGTTGGCATACATTAATGTGCTAGAACATAAGTCTCTGAAAAACTTATTTCATTTAGCATGTGGTTTCTATACCTCATCGAGCAACTCTTTAAAGGTAATGGGCAACAACTGTTCCATAAAAATGTGACAGTCGTGACTCTTCATGCCATAAAATTTTGCTTGATGTGAGTTAACACAGCGACTCAAGTTGGACGAATAACCATCTGGCATTTGAAGTTCTTTAGTCCTCTCACAAATCATCCATTTTTGTTCTTCGGTTTTTCCCACTGTCCATTGGGCTTTAGCACCAACTATAGCTCAGGTTGCCTGCACAACTCTTGCATATCTAGTCTTGCATTTGCATTGTCTTTATTCTTACCTTTTATATCCATAACAATGTTGAAAATATTGTCAAACACATTCTTCTCATTATATATTACATCCAAATTATGACGTATTAAGAGATGTTCGGTACTATAGCCAGATAGCTTTCCCATATTTGGTTATTCTGTTATTTTCGGCAACCACTGCCATATCATCCCACACCTCATCTCCGTCAAGCTTCGGAGGAGGATGATCTTTTTTGACCAAATTTTTTTTTGACTAGTGATTTCTATTTGGAAATCTTCGATGGCAATCAAATCATAAATTCTTTCGGCCTTACTTTAACGTAAATGCTTTGCTATAATGCCTGCAATATGGATAAGCTAGTTTTCTGGCGGTCATCCATCCCGACATCATTCCATAAGCTGAAAAGTCATTGATAGTCCACATTAATGCAGCACGCATAATAAAATTTTGTTTTGCATGTATATCGTACGTAGAAATGCCGTCTTCCCACAATACCTTCAACTCATCAATTAATGACTGTAGATATACATTAATTTTTACTTTCAGATTTTTAGGACTAAGAATTATGTATGTCAGAAATATGTATGGCATTGTCATACACATTTCAGGGGGTAAATTATACGGCGTAACGATTACTAGCAATAATTGTATGGCGCGGCGGATTGGGAATACGGTCTGAACCCATCAACACACAGAACAAGCTACTTATTTTTAGGGTCACTAGCAAAATTAGGATATACTTCATCAAAGTATTTCCAAGGATTCCCATCTACTGGGTGACACATAACACCGCCAGGTTGCCGATACTCTACATGCCATCTCATAAATGGGGTTGAACTCGAAGATGCATATAGTCGTTTTAGTCGAGGAATAAGAGTCAAATAATGCATCATCTTTATCGGGACTTGTTTTGCATGCACACGACCCCCATTGTCATGATATCTATCAGCACCACATAAATGGGAATTTGCCGCATCTACAGTATCTTTGTAGTATAGCATGCAACCATTTACGCATTAATCTATTTTCTTACTAATCAAACCTAACTTTTTTACTAATTTTTGTGCCTCGTAAAAATTTGTTGGCATTTTATAACCAAAAGACATTACTTCTGACATCAATTAGATGATTTCATCAACACCATCTTGTGCTACATTATAATCACTTTTTATGCTCAACAACCTTGCAGCAACAGAAAGTGGAGAATGATCTATACATCCAGGCAACACTTTTTGATTAAACTCATTCAGAAGGTCAAAATTTTTTTGGGTATCAGGATTCGGTTGCTCCTCAAATTCATTGGGTATTTCACCCCCTACCTCTTGCCTAGCAACATCGAAACACATTTAAGCATATCTTTGCAGTGGATCATTTTCTGTACCACTACTTGATGCGCCATGGAATCCTATAGGAGGTTGGACCTCACCATGTTCTGTCTAATGCCAATAATTTGGTTTGAAACCATTCGTTAACAAATGTACTGCAACATCATCCAGTTTTAACAAAATGTCATTTTCTATCACATTTCTTACAAGGACACTGAATTTTTCCATACTTAATGTAGTCCGGGTAATTCTTTGCTTGTTCTATAAAGTTCATAATGCCATCATAATATGCGGGAGGAAGGCCTTCTCGACTAGGATAAGTCATTGTATACATCCACGTTCTGTATTCAAAAATATCCATCTACATGTGCCACTTAAGTTTATAAGTTTATTGTTATTAATTAATTCTTAAAACATTTAATCAATCATTTCCTATTACTTAATCAAACATGTTTAATTCAGTGTTACAAATCAATTCATATAACCAACGCTGAACAATCATTCCATAACCACCAAAAAATCATTCCATAAACACCAAATTAATCAAACATACATTGAACAAAATCAATACACATGAATACCCATATATATTAGTATTTACATATATATATATATACATATACCGAATATGTACCGTCCCCTTATTGCTCCACATCACACAAGCATATAAAAATCAATAGCAAACAATGGGAAGACTCCACCCTTTCCCTCAATTCCCGTTCTCCATCCCCGCATTATGGACTAACCTATTATATGTGAACTATCTAATTATATACATATATACATACAAATTATATACTTCAAAGTTTATCGTACTTAACTTTGTAGAGTAGGGAAAAAAACTTTGAGAATGGGATGAATTTTGCCACCAATACCTTCAACAAAAATAAAGGCCAATATACTACAAAATACCCAAACACCCAACTTTAAACAATATCATATTTTCACATAACACATATCAAATTCGTACACATAACACATAACAGATACCCAAATTAACAACATATTTTCACACATTCACAACAAATTTAACATAACTTCACAAATTCAACCTACACTATAATACATATACATAAGATATATTAAATACCTATATTCACAGATTAATAACTGAGGCTGGGAAGAGCGGGGGGCTATGAGAGAGTGGAGGGCGGATAGGCCACTAGAGGCGGTAGGTGCAGGAGTCGGGTGGGGGGCACTTGCGAATGGGGAAATGTTGGGGGAAAGAAGAAGAAAGAAGAGGAAGTTGTAGGAAATTAAATAAAATAGATGTTTTCTGTCGAAATTCAGCCGAAACAGTTTTTTTAAAGGGTTATAAATGAAATGAAATTAAATTAAATATATATTTCTTGGTGGAATTTCGACGGAAATTCAGCTAAAATTTGAATATAAAATTTTCGGTGGAATTTTCGCCGAAAACATTTTTTTTCAATAAATAAATGGTAAAGAATTAAATTAAATAAAATAAATAACTTTTGGTGGAATTTGGCTGAAATTTCGTCGATATTTGAATATATAATTATCGGTGGAATTTTCACCTAAATTTTGCCGAAAATATTTTTTTTTAAAAAAAGTAAACATTTTTTGATAAATAAAATAAAATAAAATAAATTATATATATGAATCTTGCATTAAATAAATAATTTTTTTTAAAAAAAATATAAACATTAATTTTTGGTGGAAGCCTGACCGAAAATCCGCCGAAAAATATATATTTATATTTTTTTAAAAGGAAAATATACACTAGAAAAATTCAATAATATATACCACAATCTTGCATTATATCAAACCGCTTAGTAATTTCAAGAAAAAAAATTTTAACCCATAAAATATACCTTTTTTACATTATAGGAGGAAATTCATTTGCCTTTTTCGTAATGTCTTTAAACTTATCTTTTGTAAATTTTTAATATTAAAATATTCCAATAAATTATTACTCGTAGGGGTATCTTAAACAAATTAATCCATAATTGATGTTACTAATCTATTTCCTTAATCATCGAGCAATAACTAATGTAAAAGTTATTCCCTCATTTTATATTTCAGCCTTTCGTATTCCTTAATTAGAATTATATCATTACTAATCCTAAAATTTATTAACCACTTTTCCTATAAATATAATAGGCATATTTGTTCTAATAAGTCATAATAAATATAATAGACATATTTGTTCTTTCGCATTCTTAGAGTTAGCGAAATACAAGTTCTAATAAGTAATAATAAACACAGACTTAATTTGGCACATAAAATAAACATAGACTTAATAAGTCATAATATACATGATAAATATGAATTTTTAACTCAAATAAAAATAAAAATATAGTACTTTAAAACATTTTACTTGGCACGTACAATACAACACTTTTTAAAAAAAAATGGTTTTTTAGGCGGATTTTCGACGGACATTCCGCCAAAAATTTAAAATATCAATTTCGGCGGAATCTCCGCAAAAAATCTGCCGGAAAAAAAACCATTTTTTTCAAAAAAAAAAAAAAATACAAATAAGCGCTTAAAAAAATAAATAAAAAATATTATTATTATTTTTTGGCAGATTTTCGGCGAAAATTCCACCAAAAATTTAAAATATCAATTTCGGCAGAATTTCTGCCAAAAAATCTGCCCAAAAAAACATTTAAAAAAAAAAAAGAAAAATAGACGCTGAAAAAATATATAAAAATTTTTATTATTTTTCGGCAGATTTTCAGAAAAAATTCAGCTAAAAATCCGTCGAAAAATTTGACGTAATTATGACTTCAAATTTAGCCAAAATTTTGCCAAAAGTTTGGCGTAATTTTCCACTGAAAAAATCGCGTTTTCTTGTAGTGCTTGTCATTTGTCACTAGTGAGTCACTACTCGTGACCGATACGTTGTCATAAATCCATTACAAATTTAGTACAACCATTAATCAGCCACATTATTTATATAATTCTATCAACATACTCATTTATTTAATTTATTAAAAAAATTATAAATAAAAAAGAAGTATTTGGAAAGAAACTTTTGAAGCCATCAATAAAATATTTCGTAATCCATTTATGAGAAACTAATGAATACTCTATTTGAGAATTGATATTTTCGTGAAACATTGGATATCGTCACCAAAACCAATTAATATCTAATTTAATTAACTTGTCATGAATAAATTTTGAATTAAATGTTTGTCAGTCAATGTTTCAACAAAATTCGAGTAATTACTTTATCAATTTTTATGTTTTTATTAGATTTTATATATGCAAAAAAGTTATGCTTGAATAATAGTAACATCTTACAAAATCAAAAACAAAATTCTATATAAGAACCAATCTAATAAAAATGTTAGTTATGAATTAAGTTTTTTTGTTGTTGGTGATGTAAATTAAGTAGTCTCTTTACATCAATTCAAAATTTTGATATAATTAACATAGTTTAATAGTATTTTACTATGCGATTGCATGATGGTTTTAGATAAATAGATAAGAGTAATTTTCACTTCACGTACTATGGATACATATTTTAAATTTATTTATTAAAATGAATATGTTAATATAATTTATAATGTATTATATATTTAATTTGATATCCTAAACACATCCTACATTTTGCTAATTTCTAAATTTAAGTTGTTTGAACATTTAATATATGAATGGTTCAATAGGGAGACAAAGATCCAAAAGCAAAAAGAAAAAAGGAAAGGAAAATGGGAAAAAAAATAGTATAAGATAAATTTTACATAAGGCAAACATTTTAAGTTCGTGAGCATATTTTATTTATATAATAGCGATATTTAGTACTTTAACTTAAAATGTGTAAAAAAGATAAAAATATTTTTTTACGGAAAATATAGAGCTTTAAGTGAAAGGGAGAAAAAGTATTTTGTTGCATGTAGGATTTGAATTTTAAAATTATATACATATGTGTGTGTGTGTGTGTGTGTGTGAGAGAGAGAGAGAGAGAGAGAGAGAGAGAGAGAGAGAGAGAGAGAGAGATTGATAATATAAATATGACCATTTATCACTCATAATTATTTTGTCAATTTTCCTAATACATTAATAACTGTTGAATGAATTGTCAACTTTTCAAAGTTTTTTTGAATATGTAGTTTGATTCTCGTGTAATTAACTGTGTCAATTGTGGTTGAAATTTCGAACAATTCAATTTTTGGTAGATTGAACTAGCAAGAGTTTTGGATTTATTTATTTCAATTGGTCAATTATTACTAAAAAAATATAATTTGGTAGTTTAATTTTTTTTAATAATTTGTCAACTTGAGTGTTAAATTATACAAACTAAGAATAAGTTAATAAAATTAAAATTAATAAAAATGAAAATTTCACAAATAGATATTAGTAAAAAGAAAAAAAAAAACAAATGAACAAAAGTGCACAATGGTCTAGCAGTGCACAGAAGCCTTGCCTTTGTATGAGACACGTGTTCCAAACTCCTCTGCCGCAAAATTACAAGCAAATATGGTCACCCATACATATGGTATAAGCCCAAGTTCAATTCCTAACGTGCGCGGTCCTGGCCCATAGCGCAAGCCCAAGTTCAATTCCTAATTGGTGCAATACCGAAAGAGTTGTGACTGATATTCAGTCAATATGGTTTAGTCACTAAGTTGTGATTGTAAACTGGTCACAAGTTTGTCATTATTTGTGACAAATAAAAAATATATTATGTCATCTTCATTAATAAAATTGTGATTAAAATTTAGAGAGTTGTGACTGATATTTCAGTCACTAAGTTGTGATTGATCCAAAAATCAGTCACAAGAAAAATTTCGTATGAAGGTTTTTCTGATCGACACATCCAGTTACTAATCTCATTTTGTGACCAATTTTTCTTCAGTCACTAGTCTCATTTTGTGACCAATTTTTCTTATTTAATGAGCGAAAAATCAATAACAAAAGATCCATTTTTTGTGGTGGAATTACATCCACGAGTGAGGAAGAGAAATAATTTTTGTATCTTATTAGAAAAAAAAAAACTATCCACAAAGTAAGTTACAAAGGAACTCAAAATTATGTAACCGTTAAAATCAGTCCGTGTGCATATTTGGAAAGTTTGTGCGAACTTGCACACAAATATTCTGCTAAACAAACATAATGCTTTGTACATGCGCGCAGAATAATGGGAAAAAAAAAAAAAACAAAAATACAAGATTTGAGGATTTTGACAATTTTCTTCCAATTTTGCTGAGTGGGCCCATGAGTGCACTTTATATTAAGAATTTTCAATATGTTTGCCCCAAAATTGAAGTGCTCGCACACGAGATGGCATATCCCCTTTTTCTTTTTGAGTAAAAAAAGGCTATACATCTACTTAACAAATACATAGTTTTTACGTAAAGATTATTAAAATTGTATATAAATATTTTTGAACTTATAATGTCTATTTTTGTCCATATATCATCCGGCATGGAGAGTCAAAGAAGTTGCTATGTATAACATCCATAGGGTGAATAGATGCTCATATGAGAAGTTGAAATGGCACAAATAAATTTGGGTAGTGTTGTTCATCTTGAAGTTGGTCTAGTGTCTCATAAATTCCGTTGCATTTTTATTTTTTCCATGCACGTGTTATGGATTTTCTTAGGGGATGTAGGCCTTGTTAGAAAATTGTATTCCTAGCTTGTTGGTTTTGGACCAAGATTGAGAAATTATTTAAGTGGATTACAAGTTGAATTTGACATTAATGCGTTCTACTCCGAAAGTAGGTGTGAATAGTGTATTCACACGAATGAATACAATTTCGGGTGAATGAGAAATTAATTGTCAAAGTTGGCCACTTAAAATAGTTGAGGCTAGGATTGGGAAGCATTTAAGAATGCTATCCCACATTGGAAAAATGAAGGGCATTTGGCCACTTAATAAAGCCCAAAAACTCACAAAGGATTGGGGTCCTTTGGGGATACCCAAATGTGTAAACGGGCAAGGACCTAGGTCCAAGTGGGTTCTGGCTAAAGCCCACGCGCGCGCCGCCGTCCGTCCGGCTCGGCGTGGCGGGCGGGTCGGGCTTGGGCTTGGGCTAATTAAGCCATATTCTTTTTTGGGCCAAATTCGATTTTAAATTTTGGGCTGAACCAAACCCAAATCCAAGTTAAACGGGTCTTGGAGCCACAACCTTTCGGATATTATAAATATGCCCCAATCCTGCCAGATTCATTCATACTCATCCATCAGCATTCTTTCTTTCTTGCATTCAAGTGCACATACTTTCCAAAGCTCTATTATTTCGTATTTCAAGAGTTTCAACACTTTTTATTCGTTCTTCTCGAGATTTGAAGTGCTCGTATCTCGTGAAAAGTCGTTGTATCTTGGGAGACAATTGCCATTTAAACCGTAAGCACTATACGGGGCAAATTTATCTTAGAGACAGAGAATTAAATTCTCGCCTCGACTTCATTTTTAATTGAAATCACCTCTCTCCAAATAACAGGCCTTTGATTTTTTTTGATGGCACACATATTAAAAATAAGTACATAAGCTATTTACTTAGTGTCGTGCCAAAGGACCCTGAAGATAATATTTCATATTGGGGTATGCCATTGTTGAAGTTGAAAACGTCGATAATTAGGAATGGTTCTATAGAAATCTTAAATCCGCACTTAGGGCCGTAAATAGGTAATCGAAAATTCGTTTACCTTTCGCATCCATATCTAGTTACAGGAGGTATTATCCGTACTTGTATAAAATGGATATTATCCGTATCATATTACAAGTATTTAAATAATAAATGGATACGAATATGGTAATTATATATGCGCTCCATTTAATATCCGATCTGAAAGTGTATCCGTTGAATATATTTATTTAATTATATATGTTATCCGTATTCGATAAATAATATTAAACTATTATTATTATTATTATTATTATTAGTATTAGTAGTAGTGGTGGTGGTGGTGGTGGTGGTGGTAGTAGTAGTAGTGGTTGTTTTTGTTGTTGTAATAGTTTTTGTAGTGTCTTCTTATAAATAAAATAGATGAAAAAAAATCTAATTGTCTCATATATCCAGAATTTACAATGAAATAAAAATATAAGTAAATTTATTAACTTTACTTATATTAATGAGCATATACTATACTTATATATATACACAAAAAATTCAATTCGATAGGTTATACAAGCTTCATTTGGTTTTTTTATTTATATAAATAGATATCGGGTAAGCGGATTTGAATATTCAATCAGATATTTGGATGATTGTAAGAGGAAATGGATACTCGGATCTCCGGATATATATAATTTTATCTAATTTTCCAAAATACTAAACGGATAGGGATATATTCGAATTAACAAGATATTCTTCGAATTCGAATTCGAATTCGGATATGAGATTTTATATATTCGTTGGATTCGAATACGGATATCAAAACCTTAATCGAATACGGGTTTGGATACTGCATATCCACTATATTTAATATTCGTTTACAGCCCTATCTGTAGTTATAGGTGAACATTGTACAACATTAACCTCTTACACTTTCTTTTCTGATCGATAGTCCAGAATGATGAAGGCAATCTTATTGGTCTTCCCTAGGAACCAATATTAGAAAATGCCGTTTGCACTACACTTGTGGAGAGGATAATCTTCAGTCTAGGGGTTATGCTAAAGGGGATGCATCTTGGGTTGCTAACATTGATACGGATAAACTAAGAGTAGACCCTTGCTATCGACCATATAGCTTTGTTAAAGACATCCACAACTAATATGGTTCATCGAGCACGGAAGGGGGAGGAAGTTGCTATATATAACATTCATAGGGCTAATAGATGTTTGTATGAGAATTTGAAATGGTATTGTAGAGCTGTAAGGCAAACAAATATGGGTCGTATTACTGACCTTGAAGTTAGTCCAGTGTCTCATAAATTCGATTGCAATGTTATTTGTTTCCATGCTTGTTTCATGGGTTTCCTTAGAAGTTGTTTACTTAATGTCGTGGGCAAGGACCCTGATGATGATCTTTTCACATTAGGGTATGTCATTGTCGATGCTGAAAATGATGAAATTTTGAATGGTTTTTTGGAAATCTTAAATTTGCAGTCATGGGTGAATATTATACAGCATTGATATCTTACACCTTGTTTTCTGATCGACACTTCGGATTGATGAAGTCGATCCTATTGGCCTTCCGTGGGAGCTACCATGCATACTGTCTAAGGCATTAAGTGAATAATTTCAAGAATCAAGTTACTTTAATGTTCAGGGATTAGGTTTTCAAATATGGAAACAAGTTCTGCAAGTTTGGAGATTGATTATGCAAATGTGTAAATTTCTTCTTTTATATATTCTTCATCGATGGGGATTTGTTCTGTCAATATGTAAATTAGGTCTGCGATATTGTGTATTTCTTCATTATTATTCTTAGGTAATATGAAGGAGCTATCCTAGGAAGAACAAGAAGCATTGGTGTTCCGTTTTCAAAAAGGCCACGTATACTATATCAAGACAAGAGTTTGAGGAGCATGTAAATAACATTATAGATGCAAAACCACTAACGAGGTGGTTCATCATTCGATCGGAGCCTTGGTGCTGAGAGCTGGAGTAATTAGGTCCGATTTGCATGGTTTATACTTATGTCAAATATGGTGGATCATATCCGAATTCGAATCCAAATCATGAAGATGATTAATGATTGACGATAGAAATGTGTCAAGTTGGAAGGTGCTATATGCCCTAAAATAGAGCACAAGTGAAGCATCAATTACATGTCTTTTCGGGATTTGCCAATAACACAATCTAGTGAGTGGTGGGATGGCGGTGGCACTGGGTTCCTGGTGGTGGGACGGCGGCGGCACTGGGTTCCTGGTGGTGGGACGGCGGCGCTGGGGTGGGGGTTGGGGGGGGGGGGTCAAAGGTGAAGAAGGTTGGGGGGGGGGGGTTGGGGGGGGGTCAAAGGTGAAGAAGGTTGGGGGGGGGGGGTATTTTTATTATTATTTTTACATGAAAAATAATTAAATAAATAAAATTATAATTATTAATCAAAATTTTAAAAAATATAAAAGATTTTTTATTATAAAAAATATGTTGTATATTTTAATAAGAAATTAAAATATTTTGAGTTTTTTTTGTATTCTATTATTACATTATTTATTTTACACTAAATCAAAATATTTTCACCTAAATTTGCCAACAATGTATAAATATGCCACATGTATTTTTCTGGCCATTGGACATGCCACGTGTATTTTTCCAGCCATTGGACACCGTTTGTCCTAAATGTGTCAAAAATTTTTAAATTCCTGTCCTAAAATTGAAATTGAGTAAGTTAGTGACCCAAAATCACAGAACGTGCAACATACTGTCCTAAAATTGTAATTTTGCCTTGTGTTTTTGAATGTTGACTTGTTTTAAGTGTCAATTCAAATTGTAGTGGCCCTTTATATGATGTGTTAAATAAGAGAAAATGACGACATGACATGGGGCAATTTTTGACTGGCCTGTGACTAAAAGTGGCATGGCTAATCGTTAGCCACGAAGAATAGCCACGAATTAGCTATAAAAAACTCGTGGCTAATGTCCATGATTTTTTTGTAGTTTTTAATTTTAAAATAAAATTACCAAAAGGGCCACGGATTTTCCATAGTTCATTACAACTATATCATCATCATCATCATCTTTTAATCAATTAATCATTATTATTGTGATAGTTATATCCCATTAAATTATTTCTAATATATAGTTATCATTATTACTATAATTATTCATTATGTGTGTGTGTATATATATATATATATATATATATATTCTAATCATAGTTAGCGAGACCAATAATCGAATTCCATATATATATATATTTGGTTACATTTTTGGGGGAGAACATATATTTGAATATATTACTCCATCTTAATTTATATTTGTTAAAAGCACATATTCATTCTTCCGAGACATTATTATTATTATTATTATTATTATTGTTGTTGTTGTTGTTGTTGCTGTTGTTGTTGTTGTTGTTGCTGTTGTTGTTGTTGTTGTTTTATTTTATATTAGCTTATCTCCATGCTAATCAAAACACAATTTTTTTACTAATTAGTGCTTCTTGTACTCTTTTCTATATATGTTGTATATTTAAATCACTTTTAAAAGTATATTATTGAATATCATTTCGATTAATTTTTGTATAGTAAATCCACGAGAAGTGCAAATAGTTTACTTAATAATGATGTCCATATTTTAAAAATTTTTATTTTTATTTAAATAAAAATGTTCATATTCTATATGTATATGTATATATTGAAAATATTTCATGATGACTATTATACATTCTTTGGAATATGTCAAATATTTAAATTTAAATATAATTTTTTTTATCAACTATTAAAATATTTTCAAATTTTTGAATTATAAATACTATTCATTTTGATATTAATTTAGTATTGTAATTTTTTTATTATGTTTTTCAATTTGTTATCCATGTTAATTCTCATTTTCTTAAATTAAAAAATAAAAAAAAAGTTATATGTCGATTAATCATATAGAAGTAACAATAGGTATAATTTAGAAGAAAAAGAATGAATAATAATGGTCCAATGTACCAATGATACTCAACTGTGTGGGCTTGCCTACATATGCACGCAAGCTCCAAGCATTGCACACACAGCCAGCCATCCTTACGAGCACCTTCGCACATACTCTAGTCAAGCCACATCATTAGCCAACAAAACTCATATTGTGTGCACATCAATGTACTGCACGCACACCATTCTGCAAAAGGGTCGTGTGGTATGCTCGATACACCTACCCACGCGTGGACCATCTTGCATATGTATGCGTGGTGCGCAGCAAGGCCTACTCGCACGCATATTAAATATACCATGGTCGACTTGCTAAGTTTCTTGAGGAGCATGGTATTATAGCAGAATATACCATGCTTAGCTCACTAGCTCAAAATGGTGTAGCAGAGAGGTAAAATAGGTTGTTATTGGATATAACAAAAACTATGCTCAAAACTCCAAGCTTCCTAAATCCCTATGGAAAGAAGCTCTCAAGACAACAGTGTATATATTAAATATGGTTCCAACTAAGGTTGTCTCGAAGATGCTATTTGAATTATGAAAAGGTTGAAAATCAAGTATGAACCATATAAGTGTTTTGGTCGACCCAGCTGAAGTGAGAGTGTATAATCCATAGGAAAGAAAGTTTGACCCTCGAACTATTAGTACATATTTAGTTGGATATGTAGAAAAGTCCAAGGGATATTAGTTTTACTATCCTTCCCATACCAATAGATTTGTAGAATGTAGAAATGCGAAATTCCGTGAAAATAACTTACGTAGTGGGAGTGATCAATCCGTAGTGGGAGTGATCAATCTAAAGATATCAATCTTGAGGATGGTGATGATTTTAACAATGCATCTATAGAGAGTAACAGAATGGTTGATCCAGTTGTGGAACCACCTCCACCAGGGGTTGGTGATGCAACATTAAGGAGATCAATTATGACAAAGAAATTGATAGTTTATAATGACTAAGTGACTTATCTGTTGGATTCTGGCTGTGATCTAAGTGAAGAAAATGACTGAAACATTTTCACATGCCTTAATTGGTGCTAATTCTGTCTTGTGGTACAATGCCATGAAGGATGAGATGGATTCTATGGCAAGTAATCGTATCTAGGAACTTTTATAATTTCCTGATAGGGCTAGAGCAATTGGTTGTAAATGGATTTTTAAAAGAAAAAGTGATTCGTCGGGCAATATAGAACGCTTCAAGGAGTTTGGATTCTCTCTTTCAACGTATCCCTTCACTCAAATATGATGGTGATTCCCGACAGGTGATTTCCCATTTGTCATATGCGGATGACATTATTATTTTTGCTAAGTCCTTGGATGGAAATATTGTTGCATTGATGGATTTGTTGCGTAGATATGAAGCTGTTTCTGGGCAGCTTATTAGTTGCTCCAAGAGCCATTGCGTGGTGAGCAAACATTGTTGCAGCGTGCAAAAGCATTACATCCAGATGGCCACCGGATTTACTATGACCTCACTGCCAATCACTTATCTTGGTGCCCCATTGTATGTTGGAAATAAGAAATCCTCTCTTTATGCTGATATATTGGAAAAGATCAGGAACAAAATTGTTGGTTGGGATAAAACAGCTCTATCCCATGGTGGGCGACTTCTCTTGATTCAAAGTGTTCTGAACTCTATGCCGTTGTACATCCTCCAAGTGCTGCAGCCTCCTCATTCTATTCTTAGCAAGATTGACAAGCTTCTCAATAAATTCTTCTGGGGTGACTATGGCCAGCAAAAAAAGATCCATTGGACTTCCTGGCCGACTGTCTGCTATCCTTACGAAGAGGGTGGATTAAATGTCAGAAAACTTGCTGAAGTTATTCAGGCCTTCTCATGGAAAATTTGGTGGAACTTTCGAAAGCAATCATCCCTGTGGGCGAAATACATGAGGGAGAAGTATGTCAAGTGGTTCTTCCCCCTTCATGCCCCTTCTCACCCAAAACACTCTAATGTATGGAGGCGTATGGTGAGTATTCGTGCAGCGGCAGAGGCTCATTTCTTCTGGATTTTAGGCCGGGGAGATTGCTCCTTTTGGTATGACTGTTGGATGGGTGAAGCTCCGCTTTCTATCTTATTAAACACACCAGTCTGTAGGCTGGAACCAGTTAACGCTTATTGGACTAATGGGAGGTGGGATGACAGCAAGTTGCGGTCTGTCCTCCCCTCTCAGTTAGTTCAACAGATTGGTCAAGTCCCTATCTCTCATGGTAATGTCGATATCCTGACTTGGAAAGCCTCCCCTCTGGGCAAATTTACTACGAAGTCCGCATTTGAAGCCATTCGTGCTACTCGGGAACGCCATGGGCTCTTATCGCATGCTTGGACTAAACAAATCAGACCAACTGTCTCTGTCTTTATTTGGCGCCTTCTCAATAGCTGGCTACCTGTCCACACAAGACTGCAGAAGAAGGGAATTATCATGGTCTCTAGATGCTATGGTTGTGGGGATAGTGTTGAGGATGCTCAGCATCTCTTTCTTAAATGCCCTAAAGCTAGGGATATTTGGGCATTCTTTACAGGAATCTTTGATATTTCTGCCATTGACACAGATAATGTCGCCACTCAGCTCAATCATTGGAAAAATCGAGCGATGACAAGCATTAAAGGAAATGTCAGGTTTGTGGTCCCTGTCCTTATTTTTTGGCACATTTGGAAGGAGAGAAATGACTGTGTCCATCGACAAAGGAGGTTCCTTGCCAAACGAATTGTTTGGAGGGTTCTACATTCGCTGTCTATTCTATACAATGGCAATATATTCACTTCGAAGCACTGGAAAGGGGATATCCTTCTGGCAGCTCAACTGGGTTTCAAATTTAATCTTTCTGATCAGCAGCCGACCCTGCCTCGTATTGTTTATTGGCTGAAACCGGACACTGGATGGGTTTCAAATTGGCTGAAACGGGGCGTCAAGAGGCAACCCGGGGGTTGCGGGTGCAGGAGGAGTCATTCGTGATTGTTTTGGGGAGGTGATCTGCGCCTTCTACTCTTTCGTTGGTCATCAATCTAATACTTATGCTGAATTATACGCTGTCAAGCAAGGGTTGCAGTTGTGTTGTGAACGTGGCTTCCAAAGAGTTTGGGTGGAGATTGATGCCTCTTCTATTCTGCACCTCATTCAGTCCAACATCACCAACTGGAAGCTGTCACATCTTCTTATGGGGATTCAAGAGCTCAGAACCAAAGCCAATGTTCGGTTTTCTCACATATATCATGAAGGAAACAAGGCAGCGGATTATATGGCTAATTTGGCTTGTGATGCTCTGACATCTGCGGTCGTGGAAGGGGAACAAACTCAAGGACCAATTTGTGGACTGCTTAAGATGGACAAGTGGGGTCTTCCTAACTTTAGATTTAAATAACTGCTCCTTTCATCTTGGTTTGGTATGTTGTATTTGTGTTTGTGCTCTATTTCCTGTGTATTTCTTTGTTTGATCACTTCCATGTTGGTGGTGCGTGGTTTTTGGTGGTTTGTTTGGCGTTGCTTTGTGGAGTTTTGGGCTACTCTTGTTGTTGGGGGCTGTTTTTTGTCCTGCATACCTGCCAGGGGGGTAATTGTAATTTTCGAAACAGGCAAGCTTGGCCTTCTGTGCACAAACAGAACTGCTGCTGGCACATACTGTTGCTGCTGTTTCTGGTGCAGCAGTGGGGGGGCAGTGGATTGTTGTTTTGGCGACACTTTGCCGGTTCTGAAACTTTCCAGGGGGGTAACTGTAATTATCCTAGTGCAGGGGAGTTTTTGCATTGGGGATTTAGGCTACTGAAATTGGTTTATTTTGAGATGATTGGTGCTATTAATTTTAATTTTGGCTGCTGTTTTTGCAAGGATGGCTCTTTTAATACTTGGCCCACGAGCTACAGGATTCAACATAAGGATGAATTCCTAATGCAACGTTTTTTGGCAGTTCAAGATTTTGGCCTTTGTTCCCACCTATTTTTGCAGGTTTATTTAGAGTATTTTTCTTCATGCAATAGGAGTTGTACTCCTATTTTATGCTTTTATTCTACTCATAATTTTTGTAAAGGGAGTAGTACTCCTTATTTTTGGAACATTAGGCTTTTTGTTATATTGATCATGTACTTTATGAACTTCCCATTGTAACCTTTTTTATTGATTAATATTGGGGTGGGGTCCCCACAGAAAACCCTACGGCGGGCACGTGCCGGTTTTTTTTAAAAAAAAAAAAAAAAAAAAAAAAACGCTACATGGCTAGACTAGTTGCCAAAGGATTCAAACAAAAGTAAGGAATAAATTGAGGGAGACTTTTTCTCCTATGTCTAAGAATTATTCTTTTCGTATCATCATGGCATTGGTTGCCTATTTTGACATGGAATTGCATCAAATAGATGAGAAAATTACATTTCTTAATGATGATCTTGAGGAAGACATTTATATGAAATAACTTAAAAGGTTCGTGTTGCAAGTCAGCGAGCATTCCGTGAACACGCTTAAGAGGTCCATTTATGGACTTAAATAGGTTTCCCAACAATGGTATTCAAAATTTCATGGTCATCTATTTATTTGGTTTCATTGAGAACATTGTGGATCAACGCATATACCGCAAGGTGAGTGAGAGTAGAGCATCTTCTTACTTCTCTATTTAGATGATATTTTGCTTGCAACCAATGATTTGTGCCTGTTACATGAGGTGAAACAATTGATTTCAGAACTTTGACATGAAAGATATGGGTGAAGCACCTCCTGTCATTGGCATAAAGATCCATAGAGATAGATCTCAAAGAATTCCGGGTTTGTCTCAAGAGATCTATATCAATAAGGTTTTTGAGCAATTTTGGATGAAAGATTGTTCAACAAATGTAGCACTTATTGTGAAAGGTGATGAATTGAGTTTAGACCAGTGCCTGAGAAAAGAACTTCAAAGTGAAAGGTTAGAAACCCTTCCTTATGCTTCAACAGTTGGACGCCTTATGTATGTCCAAGTCTGTACAAGACCGGACATTGCATTTGTTGTAGGAGGGTTCTGGGCAGATATCAGAAAAATCCAAGGGTTGCTCATTGAACGGTTGCAAGGTCATGATTTATTTACAAGGTACCAAGAATTTCGTGCTTATATATAGGAGACTAACAATTGGGAAGTTGTTGGATATTCGGTTCCGGACTATGGTCATTGTGTTGACCCTCGCAAGTCATCATCAGACTAGATATTTATGTTAGTCGATGGAGCCATTTCTTAGAGTAGTGCGATGCAATCATGAAACTGTTGCTTCTATTGTGAAAGTCGAGTTCGTGTCGTGCATTGAGGCCACATCACAAGGCATTTGGTTGAAGAATTTCGTCATTGGGACCGAATCATTGATACAATTTTAAAGTTGTTGAAGATTTATTGTGAAAATTTAGCTGTTGTGTTTATGGCTAAGAATAATAAAAGTGGAAGTCAAAGTAAAAACATCGACATAAAGTATCCGGTAATAAGCGAGCGTATTAAGTTGAAACAAGTGCTCATAGAATACAATAGCACTCATGATATGTTAGCTGGTCCTTTAAGAAAAGGCAACCACCAAGGTAGTTTAAGGATCATGTGGTTCGTATGGGACTAGGATTAGATTTGTCACCTTATAGTTGATTTTAGCGTTGCATTTGAAATACTACTGTGGTGAAATATATTTGTGATTTATCTTATTTTTATGGTTGTATACAGTACGGTTGAGAAAGACAAAACAATTTGTAAGGACCCAAATGAGCATTTTGGACTTTGTAATAAAGTTTTGTCTCCACCATGATTTAGCAAAAGTATTTTGTATTGTGATACATCGAACGTGCAATTTTGCTTGCTAAAGGACTTGCCGCCATAATTCGTGTGAAGTGTCTTGACTGTAGTAAAGATGTGATTGAATTATGAAATAAATAATATTTGGACCAAGTGGAAGAATGTAGGACTTATTTGAATTACATAATTAAAAAGTAGTCCTCATAATTGATCCACTAATTTATCTCAATTAGATGCATAATCCTAGCCATAATTGTTAGCCAATTAATTTTAAGGTTTCTGACTTGGTGGACGCTCTTTCTTGATGGAAGGAAGTCTATTTATATCCTTCACTGGAGGATCTTGACTTATGCAATTTCTGATCTAATACCATCATATAGAATTGCACTAAATTGGAAGCACTATCTTGATTTCATTTTGTATAAAACAAAGCTATGGCAGAAGATTAGATCTCTAATTTAGTTTTCACTGTGTATTTTTAATTTTTTTATATATAAATTTATATGCTTGTGTTTGAGGCTATAAGTTTTTTAACAATTATCTGTGGGCTTTTGTCTCTTCCAAACAGTAGCCATGGATGGGACACTTATATTTTCATAATATTTCATGCATTGTATTCTCTCATGAACTTAAATAAAAAAAAAAGAAAAAGAAAAGAGCATGCTTTATTCATAAATTTTGGTAGTAGTTGGTTTATAATCCGAACCATTAGCAGCAAGTGGGTTTCGAGGAATGAATTTATCCAAAACTCCTGCCAGAAATAGAATTATATGAAGGCATAATTAATTGAATGGGATAATTGCTATTTTTGTTCTCTACATTTAGAGTGTTTTTTATTTTTCCATTTACATTTCAATTTTATCAATTTTGCCCCCTCAGTTCATAAATATTTTCAATTTTGTCCTATCCGATTATCAATGTTTCGATTGTCGTCCGATTTTGGACATAACTTCTCGCTGGTGATGACGTAGCAATTTTTTGGCCATTTATGGTGAGGATCGGAAAATCACAATTTGCGCCAGAAAATCGCCACATCATCAACAACGAGAAGTTATGTCCAAAATCGGACAACAATCGAAACATTGATAATTGGAGAAGACAAAATTGAAAAAATTGAAACGAAGAGGGCAAATTCGAAAAAAGACTAAATCTAGAGGACATAAATTGCAATTATCCCTAATTGAATTATAACGTCTTTCTCATATATAGAATTACAACAATTCAATCGCAAATCTATCGCAAATATTTTTTATTTTTGATGTAATTCATCTATCACAAATATTTTTAGTGAAAAGGGTATTTTTTTTTAATATTTATAAAATTTCATTTTTAGTAAAATATTTGTTAGGTACTAACTTTAAGAAAGTTAACAAATATAAAAAAAATAATGATGAAGAAAAATTATGAAGTATAAATAATAGCCACTCCTAACAAGCTAAGCTAATTTTGCATCAAAAAAAAAAAAAACAAGCTAATTGAATTCTTTGGTTGACAAATCACAAATCAAGTAAAAGCATTTACAGCAACAAAAAATCATTTTTTTTTATTTTCACAAATTTGCCCATATATATATATATATATATTCTGTTTTTCTATTTTCCGTTTTTATGTTTTTTTTCTTTTCACCTCATTTCCTTTTGCTTTCTAATATTGCTTTCTGCTTTGTCCCACATAAGTTTCTATCTTTTCTCTCTTCCACTCACGTACACGCTTGAAAATATAGTAGTTACAAACATATGCTTTAAATTAAATTAGATATATTTATAAATTTCAATTGAAATGTATATATATATGTGTATATATACACATGCGCGTGAAGACCATGAATTAAGCAGAATTGTTGTGTATGAAAATGGAGAGTAGAATGCCACAGTTTGACCTCCTAATTAACATAATGATCTGTCTTCCAATCAAATCATTGATGCGATTTAAGTGCGTTTCAAAAAATTGGTGCGCTTTAATCAAAAGCCCTACCTTTCTCTCTAGGCATCTCAAACGTGATTGCAAGGAAACCCTGTTGGTAAAACACTCCTTGTTTGACATAGGTGGAAAAGTTGTGTTGTCTTTACATGATCCTGATTGCCCGGAGTTGTTGGTATCGCCAATTCTGGACACCGAAGATATTGATGGTGCATGCAGCTGTGATGAAATCAATCTTCTTGGACCAAGCAACGGCCTTGTTTGCTTAGAATGTTGTCATGATGTTACTTTGTGCAACCCTGCTTTGCGAGAATTCAAATTGCTTCCTCCAAACCCTTTTTTTGGATTTGCATTAGAAGGTTATATGGAAATTTCATTTTTAGCAGGATTTGCATTTGATGCCAATACTAATGATTACAAGTTTATTAGGATATGGAAACTAATGCGTGGTGATAAAGACTTTAATGACGTTTTGAGTAGTGTCAATGTGTATAGTTTAAACACCAATTCTTGGAGATTAATTGATGACAACGACATTGATTTCATAGGACGTATGCGTGCAAATGGGTCTAGTCTCTTGTTCAATGGTGCATGTCACTGGCCAATAATTGGAATGTCAGAGGGTGTAATTCTGTCTTTTGATGTAAGTACTGAGGTTTTTCAAAACTTTGAGTGTCCTAAATGGTTTGAAGGTGATGTGACTCAAAATCTCATGCTCTTAAACCAATGTCTTGCAATCATCCACTGCACGGAACGAATATACGAGTCGTATCTTATGGACGTTTGGATTATGAAGGAATACGGTGTTGAAGAGTCGTGGACAAAAGAGTTGGTAATAGGACCTTACTTCTTTCAATACCCATTCTTGTGTTGGAGAAATGAATGGCTATTTGCACAAGATGACAACTACTATGGCCAACTGGTATCTTGTGCTCTCCATGCACATGAGACCAGAAAATTTGAATTTCATGGTGGGCAGGATGAATATAGCTTGTTACGAGCTCTCATTTTTACTGAAAGTTTAATTTGTTTAAATTAGGTAACTCTATTCTGCAAAAAAGTATAAGTTGTAGGTTTTTAGACAACTTGACATCTTAAGTGGCATACATATTATATATTTGCAATATCTGATCCGAATTAGTAGATTAGTGGATTGAAATCGAGTAGCTAAGACCAAAAAAAAAAAAAACAAGGAGGTATTGTTATATTTATCTTATTTGTAATGTTGTATCATTTCTATTCTTGTACCCAACATAATGATCGTTCAATTTTTACTGGAATTTTCAGCAATATTTCATCTCACACTACACTATACTTGAGACCTATTATTACTCTTAGAGAAAAATACATTTCATCCAATAAGTTTAGGGATGACGCATTTAATACAACTAGCAATCCCACACACTCTAAATGTGCACAATATAAAAAAAATATATATTTCAATTTAGTAATTAATTTTTTTTATGATGAAAATATAAATATACTAAATTTCTTTAATAAGAATACTTTTTAAAGAATTATTTGAAATAATTTATTAAATTATAATAATTTAAAAATAAAATAATTATATGAAATAAAATTATATGATAAAGAATAAACACAAAAAGAAAAAAAATACCAAATAATTATAATTAGAGAAAGTGGTTTGTTGGTTGAGAACATGGATTTTTTAAATTGAATATAATATTACAATATTGACCTTTTTATTTGCTTATTTATTGCATGTATTTACTAATTAAAGGATAAAATTGACAAATCAAAATTTGATATCCGAATTAAATTGATTTCATGTGAATTTTCAATTTTAGCCACAGTTGTACGTATCTCTATTTATTTAACATAAAATTGAAGGGCAATTTTTGTAAAAACACATAAATAACTGCTATTTGTGGGACAAAAATAACTTTTTTATTTTTTATTTTTTATCATAGTATAGATATGTGCAAAAATAATGGTAATTTGGATACAAATATCACCAAAGCACTGGAATCTCACTGGAAATATGACTTGGCTCCAATGTGGAGCCAAAATTGGGGATTTTTGAGTTCTTGCGCCAGTTGGATATATGATATGGCACTATGCAACAAAAATTGAAAAATATCTAAAATATGCATGCGTGAGGGTTTGAACTAGGGTTGAGCAAAACTAAAAAAGTTTATTTTCTTTGTATTTAACCACTAGACCAATGTAGCAATTTTCATTTTCTATAGACACTGCAGGAAAAAACGCAATTTCCGGCGAAATTCCGGCGGAATTTCTGCCGGAATTTTGAATTTCCGGCGGAATTCCGGGGGAATTCCGGCGGAAATAGTTCCGCTGGAAAAAATGGCCCCGGAATCCGGATTTCCGCCGGAATATTCCCCCGGACGGAATCCGGCAGAATATTCCGCCGGAATTCCCCCGGATAAGATTCCGGCGGAATTCCGGCGGAATATTCCGCCGGATTCCGTCCGGGGGAATATTCCCCCGGTTTTTCCTCCGGACGGAAACCGGCGAAATATTCCGCCGGAATTCCGCCGGACCGCCGCTCCGCCACCGCCCCCGGGACCCGCCGCACCGCCGCCGCCCCCGGGACCCGCCACCGCCCCCGGCACCCGCCACCGCCGCTCCGCAGCCGCCGCCCCCCCCGGCACCCGCCACCGCCGCTCCGCCTCCGCCGCCCCCGGGCTTGGACCCGCCTATATATTATATATACTATATAAACACAAATATATATATTATATATACTATATAAACACATATATACTATATATACATATGTATACCTATAAGTATATTATATACATAATTAAAAGATAGTATAAATAATAATAGTTAAAAGATAGTATTGATACTATAAAAACATATATATTATATATACTATATAAACATATATATACAATTTAAACATATGTATACCTATAAATATATTATACATAACTAATAGATAGTATAAATAATAATAGTTAAAAGATAGTATTGATACTATAAAAATATATATATTATATATACTATATAAACATATATATACAATTTAAACATATGTATACCTATAAATATATTATACATAACTAATAGATAGTATAAATAATAATAGTTAAAAGATAGTATTGATATTATATAAATATATATATATATATATTCTATATACTATATAAACATATGTATATCAAAATTTTAATTTGTTAAAAGAAAAAATATTGAATGAACAATCACAATTTCTAAGGAAATAAAATAGTAGAAGTAATATTAACACATCATTTATATTGAACTTTTATATATTTTCCCAAAGAGTGTTTTTTTTTTTTAAAAAAAAAGATTGTGTAGTTAGTTGGATTTGAACCTAGGACCTTTGGGATACAAGTCTAACACCTTGCCATTGAGCTACTTCAAAGGTTGTGTATCTTTTTGCCTAAATATTTAGTAATATTACGTTTTGAATTAAAAAAAAATAAAAAAAAAATCGGGAAATTTTCCCCCGGATTTTCCCCCGATTTTTATTTAAAAAATTCAAAAAAAAAACCGGGGGAAAATTCCCCCGGATTTTCCCCCGGTTTTCTCTCTAAAAAAAAAAAATTTTGCTTTGGCATGGAATTGAACTTGGAACCTCTTGGATACAAGGCTAACACCTTGCCATTAAGCTACTTCCAAACTTGTATTTTGTCTTGCCAAAACATATAATAATATTAATATTTTAATTAAAAAATTCAAAAAAAAAACCGGGGGAAATTTTCCCCCGGATTTTCCCCCGGTTTTTTATTTAAAAATTCAAAAAAAAAAAAACCGGGGGAAATTTTCCCCCGGATTTTCCCCCGTTTTTTTTTTAAAAATTCAAAAAAAAAAAACCGGGGGAAATTTTCCCCCGGATTTTCCCCCGGTTTTTTATTTAAAAATTCAAAAAAAAAATCGGGGGAAAATTTCCCCCGATTTTTATTTAAAAAATTCAAAAAAAAAAACCGGGGGGAATTTCCCCCGGATTTCCCCCGGTTTTTAATTAAAAAAAATTTAAAAAAAACCGGGGGAAATTTCCCCCGGATTTTCCCCCGGTTTTTATTTAAAAAAATTCAAAAAAAAAAAACTCCGGGGGAAAATCCGGGGGAAAATTCCCCCGGTTTTTTATTTAATTTTTTTAATTAAAATCCGGGGGAAAATTTCCCCCGGAATAATTCCCCCGGAATATGGCGTTTTTTCTGTAGTGAGACCAATATTATATTAATATATTATTTTAAATTATCTTTAAGAATTTATAAAATACTAGTATTAACATAAAATAAATATTTTTTACTACATAATTATCCCACACTATATGTCCATAAAAATATCTAAATAAATATATCTAAATTCTTCTACGCAACATAATATTTATATTTATAATTAATACTCTTATATAAGTAAATTTCGTGGAAATATAAATATTTTAGTATGTATAGTTTCCAAAAAATTACCAAAATATTTTGTAAGAAATTATTTATTTTTATTGTAGATATAAATACAATCTATAAATGTAAATACATATATATTGTATGCAAAGTTACTCAGCTAAAAAATTAATTATCAACAATTATTCATAATTGTAAAATTTTGCAGATTACGAAATAATATAGAGATAAAACACTTAACTCCCCAAATTATGGTGTTTTTATGCATTATCATACAAATTTTTAGGAATTGTACTTTTTCATCTGAACTTTACATTTTTTCCACTTAAATTGCATTTCCAACAGAAGGATGTGCAAATTGGAAATTACTACTCCAATTATTAACGCAGCCAATGGATGTTGGGAGAGGTAGTCCTTCCCCTTTAAATTACATAAAACGATATCTTATGTATCCCTTTATTAAAATTCAAAAAGCCACCCCTTTAAGAATAATAAAAGTATGTTTATATATTTTGTAAAATTTTCACTGCCCCCAAATAAAAGTTTCTGGCATCATTCTTGAATCCAATCAGGCGTATTTCTGAGAACTTTGTTGAAGTTGACCAAAAAGCTAATTCGGCTTCGATATCATCTTCATATGATCCGATCCTGTAATTTCTGTAACTTCTTTTGGGGTATTTTGCTTGATCATATATTGTTGGAAATATCTCTTTAGCGCCTTATCTTGATTGATCATGATAAAGACCCGGCTTACGGATGGGTAATTCTTTCTGGACAACGTTAGCATCTTTTGTTGGTCCTCTGCAGTGTACACACCACACATGTAATGGCCTCACTAACAGTGTCGCCAGTGTCTAACCCTACAAAAAAAAATCGACAAACGCTCAGTTAATACAGATAATGGAGTTATTTATGCGGTGAAATTTCTTTCTTTTTGCATTTTGTTTCTCCTAATTACCCGAATTGGGCTGAGTTGATAAAATTTTGTTGCCATATACCTTGGTCTGAGGATGTAGAAGTTGGAGGACTTTTCGGTCCGTTGTTACAACACTACAAGAAAATATGCAATTTCCGTCGGAATTTTTCAGCGTAATACTCCGTCGAAATTTTTCGGCGGAATTTCTGATGAAAATTAAAAACAATAAAAAAATAATTTTTAAAATTTTCTGCGAAATTTTTTGGCCAAAAATTTAAAATAATTAAAAAATAATAATTTTTAAAATTTCGATGGATTTTTGGCGGAAAATTCCACCACAAAATTAAAAAAATAAAAAATTGATAAATAATAATAATTTTTCAATAAAAAATAATTAAAATATAATAATTTTTGATGGAAAATTCGGTCGAAAAATTTAAAAAATATTTAAAAAAAATTTTAAATTAAAAAATAATAATTTTTAATTTTTTGGTGGATTTTCGATGGAAATCTCCTTCGAAGAATTAAAAAAATAAAAACTAAATAAAAAATAATAATTTTTAAAGAAAAAATAATTAAAAAAATAATAGTTTTGAATTTTTCGACAAATTTTTGGAGGAAAATTCTGCTGAAAAAATTAAAAAATAAAAATGAAATTAAAACTAATATTTTTTAATTAAAAATTAATAATTTTGAATTTTTCAGCTAATTTTCGGAGAAAAATTCAGCCAAAAAAATAAAAAAAAATATTTTTAAATAAATAATAATAATTTAAAATAATTTAAAATATATTAAAATTTAAAAATTTGGTTTTTTATTTGTATTATTATTATTATTAAATTATTATTTTAATTAGAATTAACTGAATTTTTTTATGCTATATATATATAATATTAGAAATAATTTTTAAATTACCCTTTTTTAATTTTTGAATTTTTAAAATAACCCACTTTTCTAAAACATTTCCAAAATACCCTAAACCGAACTCTAAAACCTCGGTTTTACTGTTCATGTGGGCCGGCGTGATTTCTTTAAAACCCACCTTTTATTCTTTATTTCATTAAAACCCATTCCAAAGTATTTTTGATCAATTTAGTCCATTTTTCCTATAAAGTTTCTTCAAAACATATGTTTGAAATAAAAAACTTCATAACCATCCTTATTTACATTAAATAAACTCAAATCATAAATTTTTAATTATTTATTACTTTTCTTAAATTTGTTATATTAAATTAAGTAAAACCCCTCTTGTTTATTGGTATCAGAGTCATAAAGATCAATAAAAACTTATAAAATGGAATATTTAGACTTGATAAAATTATCAATCATCACTCTTCTAATAATTAAAGAACTGTTTATTTATTTACAAGAAATAAATGATAAAGAATTTAGTGATAACATAAATATAGAAAGTTTATCTTGCGATTTCTCATGTGATGAAACTGATTGGCAGTTATCTTCACCATGAAGAATAGACTGTTTCGACAAACTAAAAGGTATGCAAAGGTTGAGAAGTACTACAAAATCTTGATGTCCCTAAAGAAAAAAGCGAAAGCACATAAAGATGCTGATATAAGAGCATTGTATTATAGAAAGTTAGAAGAATATAAAAATCGTAGAGCTGTAATGATTCTACTTAGTAATGCCTAATTATACATTACATAGGCTTCGAATAGAATTGTATCTATATCAAAAGGAGTTGGATTATATATATCGAAAGCCAACTTATCATAGAGGAGATGCTTTTAGAATTAATTTCTTGAAAAGCAAAATAACACAAATAAATGAAGGACTTGATGTTCTAAGTCGATTATGAAAACCAATAAACATCTTAAACGATGGATACATAATATAAATCTAATTCTAAGCTTAAATATAATTCTTGAAGAATATAATCGGGAATATGAACACATTAAAACAAAAGAGAATAAAGCAAAAATACAAAGTTGCAAACAAAAGATAAAAGTTACACAACAACAAGCTCAAATATCGTGGAATAGATATAAAAAATATAAATGGATAAAATAAATAAAAATATTGAAGAATTAAATACAGGAATGAATAAAATACTTGAGGCACTATATATTTTAAATCAAGAACTTAAAGAATTAAAAACAGAGGTTCAAATCTTAAAGATTTGTAATTCAAATGTCGAAGATTTAATAAAAAATACTTGTCTTAAGAAAAATAAATTTGACAAGAAATAAAAGAAAGAGAAATTATAATAAAACCAATAAAAACGAACAAAGACACAGTGCATCCAAATTCTTTTGATGCATACATGATCAATGTTAAATTACCTAAAATATTAGCCGAAGAAGAAGCCCTTAAAAAGGACGAAAAAGGTAAAGACATAGCTACATCATCTAATTCTCCTAAACAACAACATTCCGAATCTGATACAGATAAAGATGAATGATATTAACGAATTAATAGATCAATTTGAAAAAATAGATCTGTCTGAAATAGAGGAATATGATGTATTAGTTAACACTAATAATACAACTGGAGGCCCAAGTGGTACAATAAAACCAGAAGATATGGAAATTGAGGAATCAGAAATGATGCCTATTCCAAAATATAGAAGGCAATATTATGATCATATAAAGAAAAATAAATATCATAAACAACTAGATAAATTCACTCCAGATGCAAATTATGATGACCCTATAAATCATGGAGGTTCTAAATTAAACATAGATTGCAAAGAAGACACTAAAAAAGCTATAATTTCATGGGCAAATACTATGAAAGTTTTCTTTTTATATAACGCTGATGATACATGGACAACTAATAGACAAGTAGATTATTTACTTGCTACATTTGATGGAATTGTTTTCAATTGGTGGCAAGGATTAACGGAAAATATTAAAGCTATAATAAAAAGAAATGTACAAACTAAATTAATAGAAAATACGGATAGAGGAATTGAAATCTTAGTTGCTTATCTTTCTGATGAATTTCTAGGAGAACAGTGGCATGACCCTGATAAAGAAGGTACTAAAGAAAAAGAAGAAGCTAGAACTAACCTAATAAACCTTAGGATTTGTAGTATGAAGCATTTAAAACAATATACTTGTGAATTTAAAGAATATTATTATACTCAATATTATAGTAATGAGGATCAAAGTATATATCTTAATATGTACTTTTTAAAACTCCCACATCCTTGGAATAAATATATAATGAATAAATGGAAGGAAGAAAATAAAGAGTCAACTTCAACTCTAGGAAAAAGAATTAGTTTTCTCTTTTCAGAGTTAAGTAAATTATGCAAATCTCAAGATTTATATAGAAGAACTAAAAAATTTTCACCTTTATATTGTAATGAATTTGAAGTACCTAGTCAATGGGGATGTAATAAAGAAAAAAGTATTAAAAAGAAAAGAAGATTTCATAAACAGAAGTATAAAAAATATACTAATTTTCAAAAGAAAAATATAAAACCAAAAAGAAGATATTTTAAAAGAAAACCTACTTATAAAAGAAATAAAAATCTTTCACAATGTCAATGTTGGAATTGTGGAGAAATTGGACATAAATCACCAGAATGTAAAAAACCTAAAACGATTCGAAGTATAGAAGCTGAATTTATAGAACTTCAAGATGAATTGTCTGAAGTTTCAGATATAGAAAATTATTTAGATAAAGAAATACATATTGAAGAAGAACCATACTTTAGTCATTCTGAAAATGAATAAAGATATACTTGAAACTGAAGATTCAGATAAAGAAGTAGAAATATATGAAGGATCTGAAGGTTATGCTCAACGAATAACCTTTGATCAAGAAACTTTAGTAAAAATAAAAGGATTAAAACTTGATGCTACTAACCCTACTAAAAGTATTTTTAAGTCTTTTGGTGATTTAATAAAAAGAGAAAAAATAAACATATATGATTACCATGCAATTGAAAAATCTATAAATGTTGAACATACTAAAGGGCAAATTAGATTAAATTTGCTTACTAAATCCGCAATAAATCAAGCTTTAAATAAAATCAAAAATAAAGAAGTAAGAAAGAAGATAAAATATGTCTATCTTGGTAGGATTCAAATCCTAGTTAAAGCTTTATTTAGAGATGGAATAGATAGTCCTATGGTTATATCACTTCATGACCAAAGGTTTACAGATGCTAAAAATAGTCATTTGGGAACAGTTGAAGGAAATTTAATATATTCACAATTTCGTTTTGATTGTTATCCAAAATATAGTGTTGATATAAATGATCAAAATATAAATGATATAAAAGTCAAGCTTTTACCTTTTACTATAGAGCAATTTATGCTTTTACTAATAGTAATTATGGTAAAATATATCAAGATAAACCATATATTGAAATTGATAATAAATGCAGAGATATAACAACAATAAAGTTACCAATGATAGAAGAAATTAAAGAAATCAAAGATTATGAAATAAAAATAAATAGAAAACCCATTTTAGAATATGGATCTAGTAGTGGTACAATACCACAAATAGATTTTGGAAAAAATACTATATCTAGAAAAAGTATTAGTAAGTCATTGCTTACTAATGTTGAATTTACAAGGCAAGATATAACCAATACAATGATTATAAATGCTAAATATTTTAATGGTCAAGAATATATTGAAGGACCAAATATATTAAATGATACAGGAGCCAGTGGCAATCACCTTGCAAAACATAAAAATAAAGGTTTAATTGCAAAGGTTGCTTCTACTATATTTCAATATAAAAACTTTGAAGGACAATTAATAACTTGTGATCAAGAGGTACAAGTTTCAATAATTTTTGAAGAATTAAGAATAATTGTACCTTGTTACATAGATAGTGATATGGCAGGAGACTATTACGATATAATTCTAGGTAATAGTTTCTTAAATCAATGTGATTATTATAAAATAGAGAAACATGGAGTTACATTACAAATTGGAAATATAAAGATCTTTTGTAAAAAACATGAAGGGAATTAATTTTCCTTTGAGTGTCTTTGTACAACTAACAGTACAAGATACTAATATAACAACATGTGCCTTAATAGATAATGGTTCAGAAATAACTTTGTTTAAATCCTTTCTCTATACTAAATGGCAAGAGAATGGGAATATAAAAATAAAGGGTGTTACGGGTCAAGCCGAACACATTAATAAAAAGGCAGATAAAGTAAATGTTATATTAGGAAGTAAAATTATTACTATAAATACTATATGATTATAACTCCCTTGAAGCTGACATATTGTTAGGAAATGATTTCCTACAACAATTTCAGTTTTATTCCCAGAATCTTTATTCTGTTATTCTAAAAACTAAATGTAATCATTATTTAAAATTACCCCGAATCAATGAGCCGTTCAGAGTTCAGCCAGCGAAGCTTGGTGGACCGTATGATAAAATTTCGATAAAAATACATAATATAATAATAAAACGGATAACTCTTGAAGATGTAATAAAACAACTAAAAGAAAATTATAATGATCATCCTCTGGCTTTTTATAAAGAGTCAGATTTAAAGGCAAAAATAGAACTAACTGAAAACATAATTATAAAAGAAAGACCTATGTTATATACAGAAAAAGATAGAAAAGAATTTGATAAACAAATAAATGAATTATTATATAAAAATCCACCTTTGATTAGAAGAAGTAATAGTCCTTTTAGTAGCCCAGCTTTCATGGTTGAAAATGAAGCTGAGAAAAAACGAGGAAAACCTAGAATGGTAATAAATTATAAAAGACTAAATCACTTTACTAGGTCAGATAGTTACTATCTTCCCAATAAAGAAGTTTTACTAAATCTTGTTAAAAGAAAGAAATATTATTCTAAATTTGATTGTACTTCGGGTTTTTGGCAAATAAAAATGGAGCCTGAAAGTATACAATACACAGCATTTAGTTCCCCTCAAGGACAGTTCGAATGGTTAGTTATGCCATTTGGATTAAAAAATGCACCTTCTATATATCAAAGAAGAATGGATAAAATCTTTAATAAATATAAAGAATTTCTTGTTGTTTATGTTGATGATGTTTTGATTGCTTCTAATACGTTAGAAGAATATAAAACTCATCTACTACAATTTGCTAAAACTTGTAAAGAAAATGGTATAGTCTTATCTGAAAGAAAGGCTATAATTTGTAAAGAAGAAATAGAATTTTTAGGGTTAAAATTAAATAAAGAATGAATTAAACTTCAACCTCATATATCTAAGAAAATTTGTGAATTTCCTGATAAATTGGAAAATAGAAATCAAATTGAAAAATTTCTCGGTTGTCTAAACTATGCTGAGGGATTCATAATTAATCTTGCTAAAAAGAAGCATGAGATTCAAAAATTGCTTCGAAAAAATAATACTAAAGGATGGAGTAATCAACATACAGAAATTGTTAAAACTTTAAAGGAAGAATGTAAAACTTTGCCAGAATTAAAACTTCCTGATGAAAATGATAAATTGATTATACAAACGGATGCGTCAGATCTATATTGGGTAGCATTGCTTAAAACCGATCTCAATGAGATATGCAGGTATACAAGTGGTACTTTCGGTCAAGCTGAGGTCAACTATACAACCCATGAGAAAGAACTTCTAGCCATCATAAAAGGAATTCAGAAATTCTCTCTCTTTTTATATCAAAAGCCTTTTAAAGTTCAGACCGACAATACCCAAATACAATCCTTAGTCTTCAATAAATTACCAAATACACCCCAATACAGAAGGCTACATAGATGGCAAGTTTTCCTGTCCTTTTACAGTTTCAAAATAGAGTATATAAAAGGTTCAGAAAATTTCCTAGCTGATTTCATTTCTAGAAATACAAAATTTGAAAACGGATGAGTTCTCCAACTCTAAAATGGATAAGATGGGTGTGCATTTCCCTATAAATGCAAATAGAGTGATTGTATGCACTATACATACAGCTAGTCCACTATCTAACGGTTGGTGGTAAAGACTTATCAAATCCGTTGATGGGTGACAATTTCCCAAAAATTGTACTGATGATACAGATCATCTTATAAAATTCCTATTTTTCTGCAGGAATAAAATAAAGAAAGATGGATCTTGAAGAGCTAAAGAATGAGATAGACGATATTGTCTTGGTCTGTCAAGACATTGTTGACAGTAATAAAGCTCTGAAAGATTTGATAGAATTAAATTTTAAAACAGTTACAGATATCTCTCAAGAAGGACTTAGGAGAGCCCTTTTCCTTCAAAAAAGTCTAGATTTGTTCCTTGAATCTAGAAATAAAGAAAAAGAAACAATGAGTGAAGAAAAAAATGAGAGTGATAAAAGGGAAAGCAATAAAGGTAAAGAAAAAGCAGAGTCTTCTGGAAGTCAAGGTACTAAACCAGTATCTGATAAAGACTTTTTAGACTCCATGAAAAATAAAGAAAAAACTTCTAAATCTCAAAGTGATGTTGAAGTTATCGAAATAAAAATCAATAAACCTGAAAGTTTCAACAACAGGGGATCCAATGAAGAGTTTTTTCCTACAAATAAATGGGAACGAGAATATAAAGAAATTACTGAAGAAGCTTATAAATGGGAGAATTCCATGACACTATTCTACTCTAAAGGATATAGTGTTCATCCAAGAATCACCGCCATATTTGGAGCTGATCCTCATAAAGTTTTTCAGCTTGCAAATTATGGATTTCTTGATTTGCTATATGTTGGTAAAGATCTAAAGGAGATTTCAGAATTTGATGACCGTTTTAAATCCCAGGTCAGTCAAGTTGCTAGAAATAGAGAAGTCGTACTCAAGTTCTATTCTATAGCCCCAGAACCTGAGATGCGCATTTGGCATGAAGTCCAACACATGATCACCATAGATGTTATAACTACAAACTTAAAGATCGAAACTGGAATAAAGAATTTTCGACCCTTCAAGTTCACCAGTTCATGGATCACAGAGAGAAGAGCCATGGGCATTAAAGCCATTCAATCCATTGCTGAGTCTTTATGGGAACGACAATATGAAACTCTCATGCAGGCCAATAATTGGATTCTACTAAAGAAAGGAGGACAAATAAAATCTCCATTGCTAAAGGAGTTCCTCAATAAATTTTTCAGACATGAATTTTATTGCACAGAGACTACAAGAAAGAAAGCTTGCAGAATGATTGGCTGTTGTAAATCATGATGTACGCGTTAACGTCAATACAAGGAGTGACGGATGCCATGACGTCATCATCCACTAAAGAAGTATGGCAGACAGCTGTGGATGGCAGCTTTTGACTTTAGAGGCTAAAGCTGATAAAGATCCAGCTCATAAAGAAAGGGACAACGGACGCCAACTAAAACTTTGAAGTCCGAATAGTTAGATTTCTAGATCTATAAATTGTACTTAGATTTCATTTGTAAGGTATTCGAAAACTCACATTCAAAAATTCAGACTGATTCTCACTCTGAAAAATATCCATAGAATAGGAAACCAGCTTTTCTAAAGCTTTGTACCCATCCTCTAAATCATGTTTGTATAAATCCTTGTTTGAAGGAAATAAAACCAGTTTATTTTCATAAATATTCAAGTTTAGAAATCTTTCTATAGAAATCCTTTAAGCTTGTATTTCTCCTAAATTTTCCAAAATTCTCTAACCCTACGAAGGCCGTAGTGATTACACCGTTCGAGACAGTAGCCGTTTGGAAGCGTAAGTCCCGTAAAGCCAGGAGGGCGTTTGGGCGAAAACCAGTCAGGCTTGTCAAGGTGTTTAAAGACGAGTCCAGAAGGAGGATTAAAGAATTAGGATATCAAGGAGGTAATATACTTTTAAAAGATTTAAATAGATATATTTTTCTACTTGATGTTATGAAAGTATGTGGTTTTAAAGTACTTCATCAATTATTTATGAGAGTTATGCACATGTATGATTATTGTTTGGTTATATAAGATATAAAATAATGGGAAAAGATTTTGATATCATAAAGAACCAATTTAAAAGAAAAAACAATACTAAAAAGAAAATAGCAATTTTAAAACTACTAGAAGATCTATCCGAAGAGTTAAGAATTCTTATTGCGACATATAATAATAAAGAAGATTATGTTTTTGATCTAATCAATAAAACTATAAATCACGAAATCCTTAAAAATTATGTCAAACAATTAGAACAAATAGACAGAGAATTAAAAGAACTTTGGGAAGCAGATAGAACACTAGAAAATTATATTCTTATGCAGTGTAAAAATCTAGAAAGAGTAAAACTAATAAAATTTATATATGATGAAAATTGGGATATACCGTATTTTTTCTGAAACTTAGAGGTATAAAAACATAAAGAAATCAAAAGTTTGGATCATAAAGTAAATAAAGAAATCTTAAATAGTGAAATTACTATTCAAATAGTAAAATTACTATTCAAAAGGGGTAAAATGAAAAACCTTTTTAAAAGAAGGACATTTTGAAAATAAACATATAAAAGTAGGGCAAAATAAAAATTAAATCTATAATATTATGTATTATATATAATTTTTTAAAAAATTAAAAAATATTAAAATTTTCAATAAATAAAAAACTTATTATTATTATTAATTATTTTTATTTGAATTATTGTATGCTATAAATATATAATGTAATGAATTATAACAACAAAGGGAAGATAGCTCAATAGTAAAAGTGTTGTTTGCCAACCAAGAGGACAAAGGTTCGGCTCCCAGCGGCTCCAAAACTTGGGCCAATTTCGAGCACATGAATGCACGCGTGCGTGAGCTGGGGCAAGGTCTCGAGTTCGACTCCCTAGGTTGAGCAATTGAAATTTTATTTTAAAAAATATTAAATAAATTTCGACGGAATAATTCGTAGAAAAATCCGTCGAAAATACCGTTTTTTCTTGTAATGCAAGTGGTATCCTGAATATCACCTAAACTCCTAATTAGTGATGGTAATTTGCCGGTTGGATTGGATTTGAGATGGGTTATATTAGGTTAGTGATGGTAATTGCCCGGGTTGGATTGGGTTTGAGATGCGTTATATTAGGTTGAGCTGAAAATGGGCTGGATTGGAAATATGTTTCAAAGAATGAATTAGAGATGAGTTAGGTAAAATTGGATGAAGAGTGATTCTAAATGAGTTAAATGTGGGTTGTAGATGGATTTGAAATAACTCGTAATGGATCCAATACATTATTTTTGTGTGTGAAATCAAAGCCAAAAAAGATAAATTAAAATTATTAATCCATATACTCTTTAGATTGTTCTAGAATTTTTAAATGAATTGCAATGAAATAAAATATATATATATATATATATATTTTTATTTATGGGGTAACCCATTTAGGATCCTACATTAATCCATTACCGATCCATTATCAACTCATTTAAAATTCAATATCAACACCAAATATATGAGACCCAACTCAACCTAATCCAACCTACTTTAAAATATATTGGACACGACACGACCTAAAACTATATGAATTGAGTTCAACCCACGAATCGATAACCATTTTGCCATCCTACTCATGTTCATCTTGTGGAGTATAAGAATAGCAGAGCAATTTGTAATTAGAAAAACAGGCTTTGAAGTTGTTTGCAAGGATACTTGATCATTTAATGGTAAGAAATATAGAGATCAATTACAACTTGAATTTCATGAATGCTCAAAGTGGCATGTAGGTATACTAAACTACTGGTAACTCTTTAAACCAACATATTTGACCAGAATGGCTTGTTTACTTTTATGATTAAAAATTTGAGTAATTTGGTTATAAATGTTTTGAGTATGAATTTTACTCTGCAATTTTTAATTTATTTGGAGTTAAATTATACAATTGCTAATTTATGGTTTAACAAGGTGTGTAATATTGCTATTATTTTTTAAATGAAATGACTCAGCTAAGTTAAATGAATTATTTTTTGAATAAGCAACCCAATTCAATTTAACCAATATGTTCAATATCTGAAATGCACTAGAATTCATGGACGTTTCGAGAATTGGAGTCATGTACTGTGGGACAAGTGTCAGCACGGCATCTAGGAAAAAGCATAAACTTTTTGGGTGTGTTCCAAATTAAAATTGAAGTTGGCATATTATAAGAAAATGAGTAAATTTATGTCAATATGATAAGTGATGATCGAAAAATTATCATTAATTATATATATTTGGTAATAATAAATTGATGTTGTTACAAGACATAATATGCACAATGTTAATAGTGACAACTTATTGTAAAAATATGGCAATATATTACAAAAGTAAGAAATTAGTGACACACCTATTATGACAACTTAGTGGTAATGGAATCTCATCACCAAATCCTAATAATAATTTTTATTGTCACTAAATTATTACTATAGATGCGTCACTAATTATTAATGGTGACAATTAAAATATTATTTCTTATCACCATTGAGTGATAATATGACAATATAAAAGTTATTATCACCAAAAAAACTTAATGAGTGACAAAATAGAATATATTATTACTTTATACAATTATTAATCACAACTTTTATATTACAACTTTTAAATCTTATCAACAATATTACTTTTTCTTGTAGTGGCATCAAACCGAGCCAGAGCGCGTACTCAGGAACCGTAAGCGCTAATACTTGAGAATTTTATCCTAAAAATAAAGAACGCAACTCTTACTTCGAGCTAATTTTATAATCTAATCACTCTCCTCATAAGCATTACTTTTCAATATATCCTTTACGAGCACTACTTACCATTTCCCAACAGGAAGAGCATTTTTCAAAATAAGCTGACTTTAAGAATGCAATGAATACATCTTTGGCATTCCAATGATTGCTGGGAAGGACATTTTACCATGGGAGCTGATTTTAATAATAAATGAATACATCATCTTGAAGGAAGTCAAGAAACTTTTCTTTTATTATTATTCTCTTTTGGGTTAATTACACTTATACCCCTCTAAATAGTAAAACTGTCTACTCCCTCCCTTAAACTTTCATGATGACCAACACTCCCCTCTAACTTTGGCCCCTCTAACAAAATGTCTCTAACATAAGGGTCTTTTTGTGGAATATGATATCATCATCACAATTGCATAATTAGGTTTATATAATAATTACTCTTAATAAATATAACATTTTCCCCGATGTTTCTATTGATACTTTACATAAGTGGCCCTCTACAAATATAAACACTACTACATTCCACAAATTTAGAAACATTACAAATGTACCCTTTTCCACTGAGTTGGGGGCTTCGCGTGGCTCTCTTTTCCTATTTTTCTTCACCTTCCTCGATTGCTTTCCATATGGTGGAGGAAGCATTGAAAGAGGTATATGGTCCAAGTTGCGACTAGCTAGAAAGTAGGGTTTGGTATAGGATGGATCATCTCTTTGTATGTATTTAAATATTGGAAAATATAGACACTCACATTAGTGTATAACTTAGCCGACTTTATTATATGAGCAATCGCAAGCAAGGCATGCTTGCAAGGAAAAAAAGTTATATTCCACACCCTGCAGTTGCAATCTTTAGCATACAAATCAACAATGTAATTATTGGTTCTATCCCTTACTGGAAACTCAAATGCACTGTCAACAGTTAAGGCACACAAAGTAGTCTTGTCCTTTATGTTATTGATTTTCTCAACAGCATCAACACATATATAGCAGTATTCCATCTCAGCACCGTCTCATACCTTGTCCTTATCCTCGTCATCACCTTAGTCTTAATCCCATCTAGTAGTGATAAGGTGGGCTTAGTCCTTAGGACATTAATTGAATTTTTATAATTTTAATTTTTTAGCCATGGATTTTTTCATAACTAAACTTTTTTGATTTTTAACCATGAAAAAATCCATGGCTTAATTTCTTTTATTATTTAACCACAAAAAAATTGTGTTTAAAAGTTAAAATTCAATTTTTTTTTATAATTTTGACTTTAGAGATGGAAAAAATCCATGGCTAAATTCCTTCAAATTATTAGCCACCGAAAAATTCATAGCTAAAGGTGAAAATTGAATTTTTTTTTATAATTTTGACTTTAGTCGCAGAAAATTCACAGATAAATTTCTTTATTTGTTCAGATATAGAAACAATTTGTGGCTAAAAGCCGCAATTTTTTTTATATAATTTTGATTTTAGCCATGGAAAAATTCGTGGCTAAATTTCTTTCATTTTCTTGCCACAGCTTTTCAAAATTAATTTTGTCTTGTCAAAATCTAGAGGTTCAATCGACTAATTCAACTCAATTTTTACAATTTAGGTGAATTCTTTATTATAGGTGAAACTGTCAGTTTATTTATTTAAATTTCGTGTGATTCACCAAATTAAATCAATACAATCTAAAACCCTTACTAGTTCAACTCATCGGATCAATAATTTTGAAATTTGACAAATGATCAACTGACACATTTAATTCAATGAGAATCAAACTACATATTAAAGTGAATGGGTTATGTGTGTAATTACTTAACGAAATTAATTGAGTATGGAAAATTCTTAAATAAAAAATTCAATTTGATTAGCTTTTTAAAAAAATGAATCTCTAATTTGATAAAATAAACCCACATATTTGACTTATACATGTAAATTAGTATAGGAATCAAATTGTAAAATCTTTTCATTATGTGTATTTGATCAATTGAATTAATTGAATTGGTATGATTGAAATATTTAGCATAAAATAAGTTTGATTAGCTCTTGAGGAGACAAATTATTAATTTGATATAATCAACTCATATATTTGATCTATACTTTTAAATTAATTGAGGGCTATTGTCCATTTTACTCAATAAGATAATAAAATTAGTAATTTGCAATGGTGAAATAAAAAAAAAATGGTTAAGACTTTTAAAAAATATAAAATTTTCGAGAATAGCAATGGATTAGCTACATACCCAATTTAGCCATGGATGTACCGACGGAAAAATCCACCACCTCCCAAAAAAAATGAGGCTCGAAACTTGCCAACATTTTAGCAACGAATTTAGCCAATGAATTTAGCCAACGAATCTATTGTTACATTGCAATTTCTATTAGTGCTTTGAGTTGTTTAATGGGCCGCGCTAGGTTGGCCCCTCCCAAGCTCAGCTACTGGAGCGGGCCAGGCTATAGGGTGGGGTTGTCTTGAGGTGGGCCGGGCTTGGAAGGGTGAGGCTAGGCCCAGCTTGGCCCATGAACCCAAGTTTGGTGGGCTAGGCCTGAGCTTGGGATGGGCTTTTTCAGCCTAAGCCTGACGGGCCTAATGGGCTGGGCTTGGCGGTCTTGGTAAGCCTGCCTCTTTTTGTTTTGGTTTAATTATACTTTTAGTCCTGTAACTTAGACCCTCTAGCACATTTGGTCATGTATGTTCTCTTTTTTCACATTTAGTCTCGTATGTTTCTAAAATTTGACATATTTGGTCTTGGAGTGACAAATTTAGTCTTGGGCCCCTACAAATGTGGTCCTGGGTTAACAAATTTAGTCCTTTATGTTTGCACTTTTGGTCCTCCCTTATTGCTCCATCTACATTAATGATTTTTCGGCTACACGTGATAGTTAAATTACACTTTTGGTCCTGTAAGTTAAGCCTTCTAGCACATTTTGTCCTATAAGTTTGGTTTTTTCACATTTAGTCCCGTTTGTTTCTAATTTTTGACACATTTGATTTTGGAGTGAAAATTTTGGTTTTGAGCCCCCACAAATGTGGCCTTGAGTTAACAAATTCAGTCATTTGTGTTTGTACTTTTGGTCCTGCCTCATTGGTCCAGCCAAATTAATGATTTTTCAGTAGTTGATGAGCCAATTGTCGGGTTTCAAGCATTCAGATGAGACATTTAATCATCTGATCAAATGTTGTTCTTCTTCAAACGAACGGTTAGATGATGGCTTGGTATTTTGTAAGAAAATGATATGCATGGGTCTTTTTCCTAGCTATTCAACTGTAAATGAGGTGTTTAGGAAACTTTGTAAAAAAGGCAAGATGAAGCAGGCCGATGAGATATTGACTATTTTGTTCGATAAAGGATTTGCTCCTGATGAATATGTATTCACATCTTATTTGTGGTTATGGTAAAGATGATATAGATGGGCTTACTAAGCTTCCATTTGAGATGGAGTACCGTTCAATCTCTCCCAATACGTCAGGTTTTGCTTGGGTGATTATCAATTTTTGCAAACATGGGAGATTAAAAAGAAGCAGAGGATTATAGTGCAAAAGGAAAGGTTGATCACTTATTCCTAATAAACACATTCATGAGATATGGTTATTTGCAGAATGGTAACAAGATAAAGACTCATCAACTATTGAAAAATCATTAATTTAGCAAGAGCAATGAGGGGGGACTAGAAGTACAAACATAAATGACTAAATTTGTTAACCCAGGACCACATTTATAGGGGCTTAAGACTAAATTTGTCATCCCAAAGCCAAATGTGTCAACAATTAAAAACATACAGAACTAAATCTGCAAAAACCGAATGTATAGGACCAAATTTGCTAGAAGACCTAACTTACAGGACAAAAAGTATAACTTAACCGGTCCGTGAAACTCACGTGTAGCCTAAAAATCATTAATTTAGACGGAGCAATAAGGGAGGACCAAAAGTACAAACATAAAGGACTAAATTTGTTAACCTATGACTACATTTGTAGGGGTTTAGGACTAAATTTGTCACTCTAGAACCAAATGTACCAAAAATTAGAAATATACGGGACTAAATGTGAAAAAGGCGAATATGCAGAACTAAATGTGCCAGAGAACCTAAGTTACAGGAATAAAAGTGTAATTAAACCTTTTTTTATTGTTTCACTTTGAAAAAATATATATTTTTCCATATTTTATATCATATATCTAAATATTAACTAGTATATTCTTTTTTCTTAAACTTATTCAAGTAATTAGTGCTTTTTTGTTATAGTTTTCAATAATAAAATGAAAATGAACTTTACTATAGTAAAAAAAAACTCTAAAAACTTTTATTAACTTCAAAATATGGGAGTGTACATATCAAAACTTAAAAAAAATTGCATAAAAATTTAATAAAAAGAATCATTTACTACATCAAGAACTAATACAACTTTAATTCGAAATCATCTGTCAACATCTTCATATATATGGTATTAGATATATATATATATATATATATATATGTGAGTGTGTGTCAAGTATATATATCATATATATATATATATATCTGTATGTGTGTGTGTTACCATGTCAAGTATTAGACAAAAAATCTTTTTGTCTATTTCGCTTTTGTAGAGTTTTTTCTTTTTTTTTTTTTTTTTGGTTGAAGGTTTCAAGTTACATAGGGCTTAAAATGCAATTAACATTTTAAATTCCCCTCAAGAGCTAGTTTGAAAATTTTGTTCGATATGGGACTAAATGTGAGAATTGAGACTTTATGCGTCACAATTTAAAGAGACAATTTTGTGGGACAGAATTAATAGTTTTCCCCAACTTTCTTTCTTCTTGTTATAATAAATATTCTCCTTTTGGATCATTAAGAAATCTTTTGATGCACTACAAGAATATATACCCTTCAGTAATGAACTAATACATCGCATATTTAGTCTTTATTACAGATTTAGTTTATAATAATTTTGTTACTAACAATCTTGTCATTGATTTTTTTTAATTTTATTTACATTAAATTCTGTCACTAATCTATCACATTACCTTAAATTTGTGACAAAATCTCTCCATTACAAAATTTTTATTAATGAAAGGAGTGCTTTATTGTAGTGAAAAGTCTTTAAAATATACAATTGATAAACAACATAACTAACTTAAAATATACATATATATATATATATATAGTATTTTTGTTTAACAGTTAAAAAATAATTCTTTTCAACCAAGCACGTGCAATCATATAATATGGAGAAGAAAAAAGAAATGAAAGCCTCACTTAAAAACTGAACAAAACAAAGAAAATCTATACGAAATAAGCTGCTATTTTTATAGTCAAAGTTCTTTATGAACTGAATTGACAATAAATTTTCTTCTTAATTAATAACTTTTGTCAAGATATAAGAATTTAACAAATTAAATAACATAATAATTATGTTTAAGTATTAAATATCATCTTTATCACATTAGGTTCATATTTTTTTTCTTTTTATAAAATTTTCATATTTCTCTCAACTATATTTATAAAGATTAATTTTTTTCATATACAAATATTATTTACCCACAAGTAAATTAAATCGCATGTTTGAATTTACCCACACGATTAATTTAGGATTAAACCAGTTCATATGAAAATTCATAATAAAGCCTAAGGTAATGTTATCTAATCGTGTTTAAAGCAGTGAAAAATATCCCACATCGGATATATTGGCCTTGACAGTGCTTAGTATTTATGTGGTTAAGTGTTGTTATAGTGTAAACTAAACAATCAAGTACCGCATATGGGCAGCCCCACACGCGTGCACCGCCCACCCGTCTGACACGACCTGGCCCCGGCTCCTGCCAAGAGCCACGGACCAGATCGCGGTCACGGAAGTGGGCTTGGGCATATTGTCTTGGTCTCGGGCTTATTTTTACTGAATTGCCCTTGGTGTAACGATTTTATTCAAAAATCTGATTTTTGAATTCCGTCACTGTATTTAATTAACGTGGTTTGAAACCGCCAGATACGTTACCTGATCAAACAACACGTTTTCGAATGTTGTCTGATTTTGCGTCCAGATGCATTGCGTGTCCGTTGGCATGCGGGCGGTTTCGATAATACATTAATGTGCCAGTATTTAACTCTACCTATCTCCTCCCCCCTATATAGGCTACTTCCTAGTTCCCTGCAAAACACACAGAATGAAACAAGAGAGAATAGAAAGTATATTGTTTTAAAAAATTGGTTAGTCTTAGAGTGTATATACTTGATTATTTCGGGTGTGTGTTTTGTGTTGCGTACACAACCGCTTGAGTTGATTAGCTTTCGAAGTTAGGTTCAAAGTAGCCGTGCGGTTTAGAACAGACCTCTGGACCGTCTTATCCTAAAAGGAGTATCGCAGGCCCATCACACCGGTCAGTGGGACGACTATTTTTTTAAGGCAAACCGGCTCAACCTAGTGATTCAGTCGTACTTTTTCAAATAAATACTGATAAGTCTACTGCACTTTCTTGTTTATTTATTTGTTTACGACATTGTTTAATTTGCTTTTGGCTATGGTGTTTTTACTGTAAAACAGTTATTGCATTGTATTTATGTTATCAAATAAATCCACCCACGAGAATATCGAGTTTTAGATATTCTATTCTATTGTTTTCCTGCATAATCAGCATTAGGACCAGTAAGATTTGCTCTCAGGGGATCAATCTCTTATGACCTTATATGCAAGGTTTCTCCTACTCCTTCAAGAGCCTTGTGTTGGAAAGTATGATAGGTATAATTTTATAATTCACACTATCAAGAAAATAAAGGGAAGTCACCATAATATATATTATATTTTTGAAAAAAATGCATTTTTGATCCTTAATGTTTGTCTATTTTCGTTTTTAGTATCGTAATTCAGGGTCTAACAATAAAGGAAGCTTTGCGCGTGACCATTAATGTTTGTCTTATTTTTTCAGAAAAATATTGATTGCAGTATAGTATAAATATAATAAGAATGTTTTAGTTTTTTAAAGAAATATCATGAATAAATAAAAACTAATGAAATTGATCATGTTATTATATTATTATTAAATATATCACACTAATAGTTTTTAAGGTTGTTTTGATATTTTATAAAGTTTTCTTGATAATAGCTTTTTTATGAGTATAAATTACTATCTTTTTAGAATATTATTATTGAAAGTTTTTACAATATCAAACATATACCTTTTTTTTAAAATATATATATAAATATTTAATAATAGCTTTTACTTGCTTTCAATATTTGCAAAAAAAAAATGTCCATATATACTACTATTAACATGTACAATTATTTAACATCTATATTCACTTAAATATAACTATTTATCATCTTTTTTTGTTAAAGTATTTCTAGTAGTTCTTACTCCTCATTATATTTGTAAAACTTCTAGTTTGTAGTAAATTAAATATTATTGAATACATCACATTCTATATTTAAAATGTCTATAATTCCACTTGTTTATATTACCATTTTCCATCATAACACAACTACCACTACCGCTAATTTTAAATGCAGAGTCGAAATCTAAATTAATCACATCATTCCATCATATTTACCACTATTATCAAGTTTATGTTCTTTTTAATATCTTTTATTATTTTTATTATTTTCATTTACGTCTACACCATTACCTTCTTCTTGCTCTTCACCGCTATGATCCTCTTCTCCATCATTGACATTAAATCCACATCTTATATTATAGCCATTACTTTTAACAATAACCTCCACTACTATGTCCACCTCTACCTTCATTGCCTCCTCCTCTCCATTACCTCATATAGCAACTCCTAAATCAAATCACTATCATGCTAGGCCACCTTTTCTTTAAAAAAAAAAAAAGGGGGTGGGGGTGGGGGAAGAAAGCAATTATCAATTGTAAATTATTATGTTTAACTTTTTATGATTAACTGTTGGTTCAAATTTGTACCTGTGTAACATTCCTATTATTTTGTTGAATTTTTGTTTATCTTTACATATTTTTTAATAAACATTTCATGCAATAAATGGAAAATTTTGTGTAGATTTTTTCTATGTATTTTTATATAAACTAATGTAGAAACTATAAGATTCTTTACCATGCATTTTATTAACATTTTTTTTCTAAAACTTGCTAATTGTGTCTTTATTTAAAGTTTCATTATATCCTTAACCCTTTTTTGATTTTATTATTTTTACTTCTATTTGTGCCATATGTATTTTTTTTCTTTATAAGACTTGCTCTATTTTTTTTTTCCCTATAATTGATTCTTTATCCAATTCAAGGTTTGTGGAACATAATTTCTCCCCTTACAGTTTTTTATATATATTGTTTAATTTACATAATTTTTAAGCCTTCTATTTCTACATTATCATTTATTCACTAAAATATGATATAATTATATATTTTCATTTTTCAATTTTAAGTAATTAGTTAAAAGTAATTATAATTTCTACTTATAAGTCATGGTTCATTTACATAAACACAAGACATATGTGGATAATTTTTATATAACTTATTAATTGCATATTTTAGTTATGTATTTGTGTTTTGATATAAATAATTATTTTTTGATAAATGGTACCATAATACTCACTAAGCTTCGTTTGTTAGTATTTTTTTTTTTAAATTTATATTGTTTACAAATTTTGTATTTCTTCTTTTTCATGAACTATTCCACTAATCACAATGAGGGAGACACAATAAATCACTACAAGAAAAATAGCTTGTTGCTACGAACTTTTTTGCTACACTTTTTAAAATGTAGTAAAAGATAATAATTTGCTACAAAACTTAGACCATAGCAAATAATTAGATAATAAGACCATTATTTACTACGAAATTTAGATTGTAGCAAATGATCAAGTAATAAGACGGTTGGTTACTAAAAAATTAAAGTCGTAGCAAATGAGTGGAGAAAAATCAATCATTTGCTACGGAATTTAGATCGTAGCAAGTGAAAATATAATAAGATAAATATTTAACATGACATTTCAATTATAACGAATAAAAAAAAAGAAAGAAAATGTACATAACTTATCAATTTTAGCACAATTTTTCAACAACGTCCTAACAACTTTGCCATAAAAATTGTTTTATTTACTTTTAGTTAACTCACTAAGAGAAAATGTCACCCCATTCCAAAATATCTAAATTTCATATCAGATTACATATGGAAAAAAAACTTTTTTTTTGAAATTTAGCATTGAATTGAGGTAATTATATAAATACTATATATTCTCAAATCCATGTCAATGATAAATATTTTTGAATAATATAATACATTTAAATTATAAAGATATATCATTAAAGTTTTAAAGCCATTTACATGTAACAGTATACACAAAATTTATTACTCAAAGCTTGTTTACTTTGATACTTTTACTGTTAGCTGCAATTGTTTGTTCTAGCAATTATTTTAATGGTAATGATGAAATTTATGAGGGGTTTAAATTTTAAAATTCAACAAGGACCCCATGTGAATAATTTTAAATTTTTTGGCAAAAAATCTGACAAAGAATTCTATCAAAAAATTAAAAAAAAAATTAATTTTTTGTATTTTTGGAAGAATTTTACAGAGAAAACCCAACAAAAATTATTTATTTTCCATGAAAATTTGGCCGAAAAATAGAATATATATATATATATATATTTTAAATTTTCAACAAAAAAATTCCGTCAAAATATAAAACATAGAAAACACATTTTAAAAAACTATCTTTTAAATAAATCAATGAAATTTAGGCAAATATTACTTAAAAATTTGGTTCAACAAATTAAAATTAACATAACTGCCATTACTATAAAATATATATAGTGAAATATGACAATCACTAAAATGAATTTTGTTATAATCGTTGCGTATAATCATATATATAGTAATTAATTACTAATTTTATCATAATAAAACTATTCAATTAGATTTGCGAAAATATCCAATTGGCATATTTGAATTGGGGGAATCATATTTGGTAGAACCTATTTAATTTGTTAATTATGCTTAATTACAATAAATAATTTAATAATTTAACCTAAGATTTGATGAAACTATGGATAAGTAATAAAAGTAAATTAATAAAAAAAAATCTATTTAATAAATTTTATCTACACTGGACGAATTGAAGAGGAATATCGCTAGCTCTTTTTTACTTATTTATTTTTTTATATGACAAAAATTTAATACTATAGAGTCTAATCAAAACTCCAACTATTTATTCATAGCTGTGGTATTTATATTTCATCTAGTGTTCAATTTGAAGTCTAACTCTTAATTTTTAAATTACTAAAAGGTCATGAATAAATATTATTTATTATCACTTACGTAAGGTTATTTAACTCTTCACAAAAAAGGAAGAAACATAAAACACTAATAAGTTATTTGCACTTTTATAATATACATAGATTGGCACATTTAAGATAAATTGGCCGAAAATCACTAATTTCACCGAAGAATGTACAAAATAGATGATATGGACAATTATATTTTGTTTGGAGTCCTACGTGTCAATTATTTTTGCAAAGTATGTATGCTAGTCATCTTTTGACCTTTGAAGGGAAAATAGGACACATTCCTTCCAAATCCAACAAGACACCATTAAATTTAAATAAATAAAAAATATTGTACATATTGAGATATTTATTTTAAAAATTAAATCTTTTCTATTTTAATGACACAAATATTTATAAACATATTCTTTAAAATATATAATCATAATATGTGAATTGTTTTTAATTAAATACAAAATACATAAACATATTATAATATTAAAATTTTGTATTTTATGAATACAAAATTATTATATTTATTATCATTCCATTTAATAGCTCTTCTGGTTGTAATATTAGATTTACTAAAATTAGATTCAATTACTATAGTTTCATTTGCTAATTTATCCTTATGTTTACATTGAGGATTTAATGTGTGAAGAGTTTTATAATAAATTCTATAACATATACAAATTACTTCTGATCCTGGAGCATAATTATAGCCATGGGTTTTAACATTTAAGTTTAAAGCATCAAGAATATTACTATCTGTAAAAGATAACTGTAAATTTGGAAAAATATTAAAATATACAGGGCCATGAGCCAAACTGCTTTCAATTATTCCCATTATTGATTGATCCCAATTTAAATTTCTACCATCTCTTAAGACATCAAGAAAGCTTTCAAGTAAACCTTCTAAGATTAAGGGTTTAAAAGCTATTTGAATTAATCCAATATGTAAGAATTTATATAGGTTTCTATAACGACCTAAATCCTTTTCATTTAAGAGTTTTAATATCATTTCATCCTTATTTAATGATATAGTTTCTTCTGTTGTCTTTACAATTTGTTTCCAAGAGATTTTCTCAAAATTACCTATTTCATAGATTTTATTTATATTCATCTTGGGAATAGACCATTTATTTAACAGATCTAAACCCTAGGGTATTTCAACTTCATGACTTACACTGTTTTTAATAGTATTTTTATCAGATCTAAAAATATTCATCATACAAGCATTCAAAAAATGTGTTAAATAATATCTCCACTAAGACAATCAAACAACATGGCTCTGATACCATTTGGGGGCAGGATCCTTCTCTTTGCACTGGGGTTCCATAGAACCATAGAATATTTTACAAATATTTTTGAACCTGTCGTCATATCCTAAGGAGTTTTATAAAAAAATTTATTCAGACCTATTTTGGTATCCAACCAAACCCACAAAGCCCTAAACGCCTATCCGTCGGCTTGAGCGAGCAACTAGGTTTCCAACATAAATACCAAGACTGAATCCAAACCTTTTTTAACATTAGATACAAGACTGGTTCAACAATTTAATCCATGCAAAAAGGATGCAAAAAGATTATGGAACCATGAGTATGCCATTATCTTGTTTTAGTTTTGACATTATTTAACACACTAACAACTTAGTAATGCATGATTAGTTTTAAACTGAAACAAAAATTAAAGAAAGCAGAAATAAATAAAAGACATCAGAAGAGTACCACGAGTATTTAAACTTCAAACTTTATTTAATACCAGCCTTTGTACAACCCTACTAAGATGTAGAGTATGATCACTCCAAACCAGTACAGAAGAAAGAGAAAACATAAAGAACAAAACATAAAACTAAGAAAGGATAGAGGTAAGGAGAGTGGTACCTAACAACTAAACAATCCTCTGAATTTATAGAGGATGCAAATGAAAACAATCAAACAACCTAAAAGCTACTTTAACTATTTTACACGCTTTTATTTAAAAAACAAAATAATTATTGTCCGAAAAGCATCTTGCATAGTGGTGTTTTTGAAAATTCGTCCAAAGCGCACAGGAACATGTCAACATCAGTCTTCATCAGCATCTTAGTACGGTAACTTCAATTATGGATTGCACAGTAACATCAATAATTCTGATGTTAGACGTCACGGCTTACGTCAGAATCTTCACACTGGTCTTTTTCCCAAAGCCTTATCTCCAATGAGAGAAATCATTGCGCCAATCTGTATTTCAGATTCCTCTGCGAAGGGGTCTTGACTTTCACTAGCAATTACTTCGTCTTTGGAGGAGGAGGACATGGACAAAATATCATCAGTGTCCAAATCCACATCAAAGTTTTCTTTCATGTCTTGTTGGACTTGGGAGAGATAAGCATTAATCACCTCCTTCTTGGAATAAGAACCTTTCATTTTTAATTCTTTAACAATGGTAGCAAAAATAGATTTTTCTGCAGCTCAAGTGTCATCCAGTTTTAATTGGTATTGATAAGATCAATGGTCTTTTGAGAATGAAGAGTACCAGTCTGAGGATTAATCAGAATCATTTTCTTCCAAAAGGAAGTGAAGAAAATGCATTTTAAACAAGGAAGGTTTTCAAGGGTATATCCAAGCTCAGGTTCCCACTTCCAGATCCATGGGATGGAAAATTCTATGAAAAAATGAAGGGATGCAATACCTTCAACTCAACAGTTGTCTTTTTTAGATTTCTGGATCAAGGGGGAGACTTTAAGCCAATGCTCAAAAAGGGATTTAAAGAGTTCTGGCAAAATTTTTACAGAAGGGCCAAATGTCATCCGCCATTGGATGAACCAAGTAGGGATTTTATCCGAACACAAAAGGGGACAGGTTTTAAACCACCAAGTATGCTTTTTCTTATGATTATCATAGAGAAAGCATTTCATAAAAGTATCAATATAATCCCAATAATTATATTTAATCACAGTTTTTAACTCGTGACAGAAAAATTCTTTTTCTTTGAAAGTGCTTAATCCCCGCTCTTCAGCAGTCATTATTTGCTTGATAATTGCCTTAGTAAAATTATAATAGGCATTGGTACTGGGGGATAAAAGTGTGTAAACTGCACAGTACCTAATTTTTCAAGTATCATTTCATATATTAGTTTACCTTTAGCAATCCCACCAGGATATGGCCTAGTTTCCAAGTATCTTTCTTTTAACTTGTAAGGATATGTGGAAATTAACAAATCCTTTGGCTCAACCAGGAACATTATTTCTCTTCTTATCATGGGCACATATGGCAATGGCTCCATGTCAGTATTAACCTCTGTGTCTTTAACTTTAGCTGCATAGGAAGAATCATTACTTCCTTGACTAGATGAACCAGTTATATCTGATTCCTTCATTTGTCTTTGCTTCAGGAATTCTTGAAATTCCTTATCCAAATTATTTTTATCTGTCGTGTTGAGAAACTTTCATTATAAAGTTTCTTGTTGCCCATCTGATTTATCAGACTTCGGCCTCCACGTCCTCTACGAAAATTACCGTAGCCACGATAGGAACCTGCTTCTAGCGGATACATTAATCCTGTTAATCAAGCAATATAACTTTCATTAATGAGTTTAGCAAGTTCTTTTCTTTGTGCTTTTAATTCATTAAGATGATGGGTGTGTTCTAGTCTGAGAGGATTATTAGGACTAGCAAATTCAAACCAAGTTTCTAAGAGACTAATATGTCTATCAATATGTCTAGCTCTATTAACTAGGTAAGAAGGATAGGGACTTCTTCCCATTAATTCAAATTTAACTTTTCTTAGTTTAAAGAGATTTATCTCGGTTGGGGTTCTTAGTCCTAAATTCCAAAAATGTTGATTTAATCTGTCTTCCCATTCTGCTTTTTCTTCATCATTCATGTGAGCTATCTTTCTTTGAATTAATTGCCTGCAAAGCAAAGGGCCATCCATCTGTAAATTAAGAAGGATTGGATAAAAATCCTTTTAAAACTGTATTAATTTCATCAATTTGGGAATTCCAATAATTTATATCTTGTTGGAAATACTCTTTAATTTCAGAGTCAAGTAAGGGGTTTGCAATTCTCTCATTTAAGAATTGTATAATTTCTAAATAATGATTTTTTAAATCATTAAGTCTTTTTAAATAATCTATCTCCTTTTCATCTGGAAATTGGTAAAGGGCCATAGGATCAACCATAAGCCTGCAAGATAAAAATTAACATTGATATTAATTATGCAAAATTTATTATGCAATACAACTCTTATTGATATCAGATAGGATATTATTCCTGAGTCTAATATAATAATCTATATTATTTTGGATCCATGCTTTATCAATAGAATGGAGCATATGACCATCTAGATAATTTCCTGTATCTAAACATTGACGCATTAATGCAATGATCTTAGTCACTTGTCTAGATTGTTGAACAATCATAGAGATTCCTCTAACTTTCCAAACTTTAAATCTAATAAAGCTATTATAAAGATGCCAATATGTTATTTTTCATCAGGATGAAATCATGATTTCAGGGATTTTAACCCTTGGACTAATCTTCTGGGGCTAAATGAGCTTGCCACCTAGCAAACATTTGTTTACTCACATCATGTTTAAAATCTTTATTAAACATAAATTTTGCTGCTTGACAGTCGAACAGTAAAAGATTGATTATATAAATCATCTTGAAATTTTAATACACATTTAACAATAGCTAAGATTTCTTTAGCAACAGTAGCATAATTCTTTTGACTATTATTCCATTTTCCTGAATGAAATCTAACTAATTCCATTTTTTCCCAGTCAGGATTAGCTAACATAAGACAAGGTAGATTACTAACCTTTTGTTTGATTATGCTAACTGCCTTAGTATGCACTGAACTCCATGGTTTAAGGTTTTTCTTTAATCTATCATACAGAATTGTTGTATCCTGTGCTAGATTTTTAGAATATGGAGAAATATAATTAAAACTACCAAGAAATCTTTGGAGTTGAGTTATATCAGTAATTTCATTAGGAAATTTATAAGAGAATTCAATACTTCAATTTATAGGAATGATTTTTCCTTTTTAAATATTATGTCCTAAGAATCTGATCTTAGTTTGAAATAACATCATTTTGGGTCTAGAAATTACTAAGCCACTTTGAATGATTATCTTTTTAAAGATATCAAGATGTTTAAAATGTAATTCAATCATTTTGGAAAATACCAGAATATCATCGATATAAACTATTATAAAGTCTGTATAAGGAATGAAAATATTATTCATTATATTTTGAAATTTCAAAGGTGCATTTTTTAAACCAAAGGGCATTACATTCCATTCAAATTGTCCAAATGGAACATTAAAAGCTCTTTTATATCTATCATTTTCATGAATTTGAATTTGCCAATATCTAGATTTTAAATTTAGAAAATATGTTGGCATTATATAATCTATCAAGTAAATCTTTTTTATTAGGAATTGGATATCTTATCCATTGGAAAACTTTATTTAAAGGTTTGTAATTTATTACAAGTCTAGGAACACCTCTTTCTTGTTCAGCATGTTTATTAACATAAAATCCAATACATGACCAAGGTGATTTTGATGGTTTAATCAATTTTTTATTAAGAAGTTAAGAAATTTCTTTTTTACAAAGTTCTAAATATTCTTTACTCATTTGACAAGGACGAGATCTTGCAGGAATATTTATTCCCTTAAAATTAGCTTCATAAGGAAGGGTTACAATATGTTTCTTTCTATCCTAAAAAGCATTAGGGTGATCACTACATATTTGTAAAGAAAAATCATTTTCAATGAGTTTGATTTTATCTTGTAATTTAGGATTACCTAATTTGTCTTCTAAGGTATTTAATATAATTTCTTGTTTAAGAAAATTTATTTGATTATTTTTAGCACTTTTCAGATCTTGAATTTCATTTAAAATTCTAGAATAAGGTTCAGTTACAAAATTAAACTGAATTTCTTGATTATAAAATGTTCCAATAAATCCATTAGAATCTATTTGTTTTGAAGGAAATAATTTTTGAATAAAAGGAGTACCAAGAATTATTTGGTTTGTCATGTTTTTAACCAGTAAAAAACTAGTAGGGATACAAACTTTATTCTGACAAATAAAAGCTTTAGGAAGTTTATATTTTATATCAAGTTTTTAACCATCTACAGAACTTAAATTATGAGTAGTTTTATGAAAATACCTGGTTGGAATTATTCCTTCTTGACTACAATTTAAATCTGCTCTACTATCAACAAGAACAGTTAAATCTTTAATAAATTTATTATCTAGCAAAAGTGTTACCTTGATGTACCATTTTTGAGAAATTACCATATCAAGTGTGGCCAAAAAGTTATCATATTCAATATTATCTGAGCCTATTTGAGATTTATCTTCATCCTGGAATGGCTTAATAATATTCTTACCTTTCTCTAAAGTAGAAAGTCTAGTATGAAAAGAATTATTTTCTTGTTTTAAAGATTTAATTTCAATTTTTAAAGAATCTATTTCTTTAACTAAATCTGGAATAGTAGTAGGATTTTCATTTTTGTATTTATCCCTCATCATTTGTCTTACTACATCCATTGTATAAGAAGAGTTATTCCTATAAATTTTTTCATGCATATTATGAGATTCATTATTACGAAAACCTTGATTACTAGTTTCACCAGTAATATGATCAATAAGAAAAGATTTTAAACTAGGGTCTTTAGAATGTTTTAAGAGTTCTAAAATAGAATTAGATTTAATCATATTTATTTCAAAATCTTTAAATTGAGATATAAGTTGATAAAATTCATCATGATCTTGATTTTGTTTTAAACAAGGTTCACCATTTTGACATGGTTGACAAGTTTCTTCATTATCAAAAGTAGAAATATAATCTTCATTTTCTAATACTTTTATTTGATTACTATTACTAGAAATATTACTAAACTCTCACTTTCGCTTTTTAATTCAAAATCAGAATTTAATAAGATTTTACACAGAGAATCTTTTAAATCTGCATCTATATTTAAAGCATGAATTTTTTGTTTAACTTTACAGTCTTTAGCATAATGGCCAATTTTGCCACATTTAAAACAAACATTTAATGCCTTAAATTTAGATTTCTTAGATTTATAATATGGTTTAAGTTGAGTTTTATTTTTAAAAAACTCTTGTCTTTGAATACGACGTTTTTCTCTTTTATGTTTTTTATATTCTTTATAACTAGGGGACTTATACTTCTTTTTATGTGATTTATTAGGTTTATCTATATGTGGGTTTTTAGGAATATTCATCCCAAATTGGTCACAGAAATCTCTTAATTGTTTTTTATGAAGTGAATTATGTTTTTGGACTTGTTGGATAAGTTTAATTTCATTACACAAATTTAATCCTTCAGCAATACAGGAGCCAATTAATTTACCATAAGTATAATCATTATAATTTATTTGTAAATTATCTTGTCTAAGAGTTTTTCTTACTCTTTCAGCAAAAAAAGTGGGTAAACCATCTATAAACTTAGATTTCCAATGAGGTGAATTACTTTCTGGAAGTTGGAGAACTCTACTTAGGAAAACATCTTTATACCACCTAAATGAACTTAAAGTGTGACATCTTTGATTTTATAAAAGGGTTCTTATTGTATCAGAATCATCTGACCATCTACCAGCGAAATGTTCAAAAATATTAACTACAAGAGTATAAACAGCATTTTCAACTTGTTCATTATTTTCTATTTTAACAGTATTTAAAATGTTTGTTTTAAATTCTTGAGTTAGATAATTATCCCACCATCCTTTTAATTGACCAGTAAAACCAGCAATGATCATTGAAGCAATAGATTTATCTGAATTATGATTATTTTTGCAAACAGTATTATACATCAACATATGATGTATCATATTAGCAATTTGATGATTTGTAAATCCATCTAAATTCCATTCATATATGTGGTTACCACTGTAACTTGTTGTGTTAACAAATTCTTGATCTTCATATAAAATATCTTGAGGGGTTGGTCTGCGATAGTAATAAAATCTTTGGTTGGGTTTATCCGCATATTTACTAGAATAAGATTTTTTACTATATTTACCAATTTTATTGATTTCTTCATGAATAAGACTTTTATAGTCTGAAGAAGATTCTTCCATTTTATTAGAAAATTCTAAAGTATTTAATTTTAAATTATCAAATTTTTCTTGCAAAGGTTTTTCAAACTCAGAAACAGCAGTTGACTTAAAAAATTTTATTTGAGGAGGAGGTTGAATTGTAGGGGTAGTAAGATCTACTTCTTGGGCTTGTTCCTTTTCAATTAAAAGTTTATTTATTTTTTGGTTTAACCTATCAATTTTGTTAATAATCTGATCAATTCTATTTATAGCAATATTTATCTGTTCACCTAGTATTATTAAATAAAGATTAGAATAATTCTGTTGTTTAATTAAACTATTTATGTGTTGAGCATTTATTACCGGAGATTTTGAATCAATTAGCTTTTCAAAAGCATTATAAGAGCGAGATTGAGTATCACTTTTTATATCAAAAGATTCTTAAGGAGGAAATATTCCTTTAATAATATTATTAGAAGATATTTCATAAGATCTTTCCAAAACAGAAATTTTATTTTCTATGTTTTCAAGAAATTTCATCATAAACCATTGTACAAAAGGTAAAGTTTCATTTAAATCAGAAGGATAATTATAATATTGTTCTGAAATGATTTTCATTTCTGAGGGGTTAAAAGTTTTAAAAAACCATTGCCTGAAATTATTCCAGTGAGATTGATTAAATTCATTTTTACATATCTGTAGTGCCAGTGATCCTGGACTAAAATCAATTTTGTTGTAATTCATGGAAAACTATGTTATACATGATATCCCATTTCACTTGGGGTTGGATCGATTTCATCGATTTTATTTTTACGAGGGGAAACAAAATTATCTGAATCAATTTTTAAATGTTTAAAAGGGTCATTTAAATAGATTGTAGAATCTAATGATTTATTAGATCTTTTAGGACTATTATCATCTGTATGTTTTATTTCTGAAAGACGAGAAGTTGAAGATCTTGAAGGAATTTGAATTTGATAAAATTTAGGAGAGATAAAAGAGTATCTAGATTGACAAGATTCTGGTCTAAAACCAATTCTTGGTAAAGACAATTGTCTTTTTGGCATTTTTATAAAAACATTTCCTTCTTGAGTTTGTTCAATTAAGGTAGGTCCGTCTTAAATGTTATTTATAACAGGAGCAACTTTTTTCATCACCCAATTTTCAGGAAATTCAATTTCATTCCATTTAATAGCTCTTCTGGTTGTAATATTAGATTTACTAAAATTAGATTCAATTACTATAGTTTCATTTGCTAATTTATCCTTACGTTTACGTTGAGGATTTAATGTGTGAAGAGTTTTATAATAAATTCTATAACATATACAAATTACTTCTGATCCTAGAGCATAATTATAGCCATGGGTTTTAACATTTAAGGTTAAAGCATCAAGAATATTAAACATATTATAATATTAAAATTTTGTATTTTATGAATACAAAATTATTATATTTAATAATTACAAATTTATTTCTAATGTAATAAATATTTAATATTTGTGAACAAATTACAATACATATTTATTATGTATTTATGTATTATATAACTATTATACATATTATATTTCTACAAATATTTAATAAAGATACAAGTTTATTTTAAATATATTTTCGGTATTTGAGAAAAAATCTACGGTACCTATAAATATCTTAATTTTCTTCTACCCTTTTTTTACCCTTTCTTTCCCCTTCCTTTCCTCCCCACCCCCCCCCCCCCCCCCAACCCCTCGACACACAAACACAAGCAGATCAGCTGCCATATCCCCACAGCCCTGTCGTCGGCCATGCGACCTCACCAAGACACCAACGAACTTTGCTGGTTTTCGTTGAACACCACAATATTGGAATCGTCTCGCCGCCCTCTTTCCAACCATGCCGGAGTCAAAGTGCTCCAATATTGTCTCATCGTCAGTCAAAGGATGTTTTACTTTCGTCTCAACCTTCTCCGTGTCCCTTCTCCGGGCGCCATTCACACCATCATCAATGTCGCCGGCCTCGCATCTTTATCCTCTTTCAAATTACCACCACCGATCAGGTGAATTCCGACACGAACCGGAGAAATGGCTGTGAAGTTGTTTGGCAGTTGGTTGAAGTTGTATCGCCATGGCTGTGAAGTTGTTGATTAAAACATGAAGGATTGAGAGAAAATGAATTCTCTATATCTGTTCTCACTCTCACACTTCACGGGGTGTTCTTTTTTTCTTTTTTTTTCAGTGATGGTTTTGGTTGAATATTTTCTTATAGTTTCTTTTTTAATTATTATTTATTTATTTATTAGTTTAAAGAAGATGTCAAGCCCATGTAATCATATGAATGCTAACTCTTAATCCATGTAATCAAATTTGGATGGAAAATTGGAAAATCGTCAATTTTTTGGCCATGTCTGTAGTTCCCGATCAATTTACTTGCCATATCATCCAATTTTACCAAATTTCGGCAAAGTGTTCTAAGTGTGCAATTTTTTCAAAATTATGGTCCTAATTTTGTTAGATGGAAAACTTCGGTATAAAAAGCGAAAATTGGCAAACATACAGGACTAAAAATATATTTTTCTCTTATATTTTCATTCCATGACTTCAAATAACACTATTATAGTATCACTATAAGAATGCATGCCATTCAGTGACAAATCAATACACTATATAATTTAGTTTCTGTGGCGGATTTACTTTATAATAATTTTGTTATTGAATGTCTTGTCACTGATTATTGCTTTAACTATGTTTTCATTGAATTTCATCACTAATCTACGACAGATAACTTAAATTCGTGACAAAATCTCTTCATCACAAAATTTTCATTAGTGACGAGAGTGTTTTTTTGTAGTGTATTCGTAGGTATTTATAGATTTCATCTTAGATGAATTTAGCTTAACACATGAACCATCATTTAATATGGCACTTTCTCTTTTCATAATACGTGTACTTGCTCATGAGTCACATACGTGTATGAAATAATTCTTCAAATTCCTTTTACTAGAAAATAACAAATTATTATTTTCAACACCTGCTCTTAATTTGTTATTTTGTACTGTGCTAAATCATCTGCCATTGTTTTTCATGTTTGGACTTATCTTTGTGACTTTATCTTCGTGATTCTCTATCAAGTTACTCTCGGCTATAGAAGACGCTTAGCATTTTTTTCACTTCACCAAAGTTTCTCGTTAACCCCATTAGCATTTCTTCAAGCTTTTTATATCTTTTCGGAAGATTCTTTTTGCATTCGCTTCTCGAAGGGTTGGTCTATGCACAAACCCGGGGTATAATCATTTGTCAATAGGTTACTTTATTTAATCCAAAGATCACAAATCTTTCACTTCTCTCTCGACGGGTTACTCTATTTAATTTGGGAGATCACAAATCTTTCACTTCTCTCTCGATGGGTTACTGTATTAACCCGGAGGTCTCAACGCCTTCAATGTCAACAACCACTTCACTAAATTTGAATATGTGAATTTTGAGAATTACCCTTTAACTTCTACTCTCGTGTTTTTTTCTTTCCTTCTTTTTCTTTTTCCTTCTTATGGCCTCAAGCTCATTTGAGGCTCTGATACCAATTTTATTGAAAAGTATAATGGGCATAATTTTATAATTCATACTATCAAGAGAATAGAAGGGGAGTCGCCATAATATATATTGTATTTTTCATTCTATGACTCCAAATAACACTAGCATGGTACATAGGTATTTATAGATTTCATTTTATCTATTTTCTCTTGTTCTAATACATGTACTGGATCATAAGTCACATACATTTACCAAATAATTCTTCATCAAATTATTTTTACTTGAAAATAACAAATTATCATATTCAACACCTTGAAAGTACATAACAGTAATCATAGTGTGAACCTTCAAAAATTGGTACTTGATTGGGGATATCAGGCGAACATTGTAGGAACGGCTTGATGCCATTTGGTGGATAAGATATGGGAGTTTTGCACTGCAAATTTGCAAAGTAGACAGCTGTTGGAGCTGGCTCTAGGTATCAAATTTGTTGATCTTTTTGTGTGCAGAAGTGTGACGAGTAGATAAAGTATATCGAAATGATAATGCAGATTTTTTACTAAAGAAAGAAGAACTAGAAAATGTAATACACAAACAAACTCTTACAACAGAAATTTGAAGGTTTTACTAAAGGTTGTGCTTGGTTCTCTATGTATTTGCTTGATACAAATCTGATGCTAGAGTACATAATTTATAGACTAATTTTCACCTAATTTTTACCTCTACTTCAAATTCCAATATGTGGTAATTTGAATCCTAAAAAATATATACATAATCAAAAGTTCAAATTAAGTCATATTCAAAATAAACCTTCCGACTACTTGTACTTAGAATAAGTACAAATTGCATTTCTAACAGAAGGATGTGCAAATTAGCAATTACTAAGTCCAATTAGGAACGGAACCAATAAATTACATATATATATATATATATAAAACTATAACTTCTTTATCCTTTCATTAAAAATTCAAAATCCGCCCCTTAAAGAATAATAAAAGTATCTCTATATATATATTTTGCAAAAGTTTCACTGCCCCAAATAAAAGTTTCTGGCATCATTCCTGAATCCAATCAAGCATATTTCTGAGAAATATCCTGAAGTTGAATGAAAAGCTCATCTGGCTTCGACATCATGACCATGTGATCCGATCATGTAATTTCTCTAACTTGTTCTGGGGGATTTTGTTTGATTATCCATTGTTGGAAATATCTCTGTAGTACCTTAACTTGATTGATCATGATAAAGACTCGACTTACGGGCGCATAATTCTTTCTAGACGGTGTTCGCATTTTTTGTTGGTCCTGTACAGTGGACACATTTAATGGCCTCACTAACAGGGTCCCCAAAATCAAATCCTGCAACAAAAAATCACACACACAATCAGTTAATACCGATAATGGAGTTATTTATGTGGTGAAATTTCATTCTTTTTGCATTTTGTTTCCCCTAATTACCTGAATTGGGCTGAGTTGATAAATTAAGTTTTGTTGCCATGTACCTTCGTCCGAGGATGTAGGAAGTTGGAGGATTATTCAGTTCGTTGGTGTAGGTATAAGTGGTATCCAGAATATATATTACCTTAACTAATATTGGTAATTTTTATAGACTTGATTTTGTGTGTGATTTTTATGCTAAATTCCCAACACTCATCAATACCTGATTTTGTATTATAAATACCATCTATAGTCCGGAGATATCTGTAATATAGAATTAAACATAAGGGAGGCATTAGTTATTTTTCATACCACTTGATGGTTTCTTGAAAATTGGCCCAACTCCAGGGGGTTTTGTGAATAACCTATTTTCTAGAACAGGGTAATATCCCCCTAGTTAAATTAGAAAATTTTTATAAGTCTATGATCAGTTGGTTTGTCAATTTCTATGCAGGTCTGGAGCAATGAGAAGTACGAGCGTGTGGGACACAGGGTGAAAGTGAATTCGGAGAAGGAAAGATTTTCAATTCCCTTCTTCTTGAATCCTGCAAATTATACTATGGTAGAGCCCCTGGAGGAGCTCGTGAATGAGCAGAACCCTGCTAAGTACATTGCTTATAACTGGGGGAAGTTCTTCACAACCCGAAAGTGCAACACCTTCAAGAAGCTTGATGTGGAAAATGTTCAAATACATCATTTCAAGAACTACTGAAGCTCTGTTTTTTTTTTTTTTTTTTTTTGGGTGTGTGCTTAAAGTGTGACCGATTCAGTAATAAGCATATGTATTGTTGATAAATAATTAGTTTCAGAAATAAACACTGGCATTTGCTTATCTTGATTAAAAGAGTTCCGAAAAATTTACCGAAGGGTTTGGCATGAGAAACAGATACAAATGGTGATTACTATTAACAATACACAAGACACTAAATTTACAACGTCTACTAAAATAACTTCTTGTTAAAGAAATGAATTCACAACTTAGTAAATTCCTAAAGCTCGTTTATGAGATCAGAATCGCCCAAATCATCATAAAAAACATCAAAGTTTTAGAGTTAAACCAATGTGGATACTTAAAACAAACTCTTTATGCCTAGGGTAGAACACAACATAAACCTAAAGCCTTGAAATGTGGGATAGGATGAGGGTGGCCAGAATCACAAGGCCGGCGGCTCTGATGGCATCATGTGAATTTAAATGTACTTAAACTTAACTCAATTTCAAAAGCTAGTTGACAAGGGAGGATCGTTTAAACCATCATAATTAACTAATATAAGAGACTCGATACACTCCCTCACACTCAAACCCAAAAACAATGAAAATTAGCTTTTTAAAATTTTTATTATTTATTTGAATCCGCATGCACCTAACCGAGGGGTTTTTTAGCCCAAACTTGTTTTTCATTTCTGAAAAACATATGCCCTTAACAGAAATTTTCATTAATGTTTGGCATTTATGTTTAAATCCTACCCTACCTAGGTAGGAGAAAAGGGGATGGATTTGCATTAAAGATTAATAAGTGTTGCAAAAATAATCCTATAAATCTATCATAGGAGAGACCAGCTACAGCTGTACCTATAGGATCGATTATTAGCCAAAAGTCCGCGGACTAATGCACAAACAAAAATACATCTTGAGCTTTCTCTTTATGTTTCTTGTGAACCATGCAAGATCAAATTCCCATCAATCCAACTCAGGCAAGCATTTTGTGCTGGTTCATGGTGTAGGTCATGGCGCCTAGTGCAGTAGGGGTGTCAAAACGGGTGGGTCGGGTGGGTTCGGGTCGGGTTGATGTAAGGGTATAACATGAAAAACCCGAACCCGACCCGACCCGATGCTCAACCCGAACCTGACCTTATTGGGTTCGGGTTAGATTCGGGTTGACCTGATTTGTTGTCAGGTCACCCAATAACCCGATTCGACCCGACCCAACCCGACCTAACCCATTTTTTTAATAAAAATTTTCAGTTTTTTATAACAAAAAATTGCTAAATATACTACTAAAAATATGAAAAAAAATCTAATATTTAAAAAGAAAGTAACATCACATGTATCACTAACATTAAACATAATATAACATACTAAAATATCAAATTCATATCAAACACAACATCAAATTTATCTCTAACATAAACATAACATCATGTACTAAAATATAATCCCAAAACATTGAATGCATCCCTAAGTCATTAACATGATGCCAAAATATCAAATTCATATCCAACCATTGTTCTAGAGGACTCAAAACACCATAAGTCGTAACACAAACATAATATGACCACAAGTTTTTTTAACAAAAATCCAAATCTTCTCAACAACATAACATAATAATTAAGTTTAACAATATTCAAATATTCTTCAATTCATTTCTCGTCCACTTCATCTCCAATACAAACTTCTCCATACTCCACATTAATAAGCCAAACTTGAAAATAATAAATAAAAAAACCCAAATGACTATCTATATGGATCAGATCAGACCTGTATACCAAAGCTTAGTCTGCCGGTGCTTTGATATTAAACATACTTACAATATTCTTTTAGCCCATCTGCAATCCGCTCTACACTAAAGGGCAATTTAAGATGTCAACAAGTTGTTATTTGGCCTTTTTCATTTCAAAATAATTAGGATTTTGCAAACAATATTACCCTTTCATCAGAAATGGTTAAAGTTAGAATGGTAACAAAGACTATTAAGTCGAAGAGAGCTTATTTGAAGATTTTCATAATTCTTGGGATCTTTTTTTATGTGAGGTATATACTTCAACAGTTGTAATTGTCTTTAACCAAGTATTACCCATTCAACCGATCCATAGAAATCACTCATAAAGTCCTGTGAATCCCTACTTTAGAACGCAACACATATACTCCATATGATCAACACGAGTGGGAAAATTCTTCATATGCTCTGACCAGACTACCATTTCGTGAACAGGAAAAGAGGAACAAATGAAAATAAGAGCAGAAAAATATTCAGTTATCATGAGAATTAACAGAAAGACAATGCAGACAGGTAGAACAATACTTCAGCCTGTCCGCACTCCACTCCATTTGTAGTTATATCCCAATTTCAAAAAGCAATATTTACATTTCTAATTTTGTTTGTTTACAAATACTCAGTCCAGAGTTGGTTAACATGCAATAGAGGGCAATAAAAGTAGGATAGCATGAAATTATATTTCATCAATTTCCAAGGCTAAAACCAACAAGAAAAAAAGCTTAAGTTTTTCTGATCTGATTTGTAACTCATCTCATCTAGCTTAAGTCAACCAAGCTAATACCTGTGAGACAGAGAATAGAGAGCTGTTAAGGTAACATGGTTACAGAGAGTGAGAGAGAGAACCGAGAACAGAGAATAGAGAACAGAGAGGGGATGGAATCACCTATGCCCAAAAAATCGTCCGATCTAAGTATTCGTCGTTGTCCGTCTACTGTCGCCGCCGTCTATCAGCCGTCCGTTTGCCGTCCGTCGCCGCCGTCTCGCCACCGTCCGTTTGCCGTCCGTCGCCGCAGACTCGCCGTCGTCCGTCCGTCGCCTGAGTTACAGAGAGTGAGAGAGAGAACAGAGAATAGAAAGGGGATGGAATTACCTATGCCCAAAAATCGCCCGATCTAAGTATTCGCCGCCGTCCGTCTGCTGTCGCCGCCGTCCGTCCTCCGTTCGTCCGTCGCCTGAGTTACAGAGAGTGAGAGAGAGATCAGAAAGCACAGAATAAAATGAGAAAGACAACACAGAGCAGAAAGTAGAGTGAGAGAGAGAGAACATAGAGGGTGGGAGATTTGTACCAAAAAATAGTCCTACCGCCGTCTGTTGCCGCCGTTCTTTCGTCGCCGCCGCCGCCTGAGTTACAAAGAGAGCAGAGAGTGAGAGAGAGAATAGAGAGCAGAGATTGAGAGAGAGAACAGAGAGCAAACCTGTGTGTGTGTCGGCTACTTCACTACTTGGGTCTTGGCTAGGGTTTGTACATAAAATAAAATCAATTTATATTATCATATTTCGGGTTCGCGGATCAACCCGAAAACCAACCCGACCTGAGATTATTTTTCAGGTTGGTTTTCGGGTCCGACCCGATTTGACCCGAACCCGAAAACCTCAAACCCAAACCTGAAAATTTTCAGTTGGGTCGTGATCGGGTCGGCGGGTTGGGTCAAGTTTTGACACCCCTAGGTAGAACCTAACAAATCATATGACAAGTGTGTTGCACTTTCCAAGTGATTGGTCACTCTCCCTAAATTATCGACCATTCATAGGGCAAGTGTAAAACACTCACCATATGATTAATATTGGTTCAGCCGAGCCGAGTCTGGGCTAGAATTTCCCGATAATAGATTTAGCTTGTTACGAGCTCTCATTTTTACGGAAAGTTTAATTTGTTTAAATTAGGTAATTTTGTGCTGCAAAAAAGTACAAGTTGTAGATTTTAGGAAAATTTAAATTTCTTGCCTAGCATATATTTTATATATGTGGAAAGCATTTTTCTATTTATCATATTTCGTAATGGCGTATTGTTTCTATGATTGTACCTAACACTATGATCGCTCAATTTTTACTAGAATTTTCAACAATATTTCTTCTCACACTACTTCACTATACTCGAGAACTATTATTACTCTTAAGGAAATGTTTCTATTTGCTTGGACTTTTGCCCTTTTTCTCCAACCATAACTTCAAGTAGAGTTATGTTATGATATTTTTCACTAAGAAGCATGTTGCATACAACTTGACTTTAATTTAAACTAAAATAAGAGAGCATGTTAACGATTCATGAGTTACATATAGAAGTCAATTAATAAAAAAATAATTTCCTAAATGATAAAATAATTGATCAATAATACTTTGAAGGTGCCAAACAAATTAAGTTTAATATGTTTAAATATCAAAAATTAAAAGTAATAAGACGCATTCAGTTTTTTTTTTTTTTTCTGGTCTTGTGATCATTCATTTGTTGTGATACTATTTTCACAATTTTCTTTTTTCTTGTTATAACAAAAATATAAGAAAACTTTTGAGAAGTCTTAAAACTACACAATTGGTAAACAACATATCTAACTTAGAATATACAAATATATATAAATATATATATATATATAATATTTTTGTATAACTGTTGACAAATAATTCTTCACATCCGCGCACATCCAAGCATACAACATGAAGAAGAAAAAAGAACTGAAAACTCGCACTTAAAAAGTGAACAAAACAAAGAAAGTATATCTATATACTATACTTTTTGTCAAGATTTAAGAATTTAAAAAATTAAATAACACAATAATTATATTTAAGTATTAAAAATCATCTTTATCACATTAGGTTCATTTATTTAACATTTCATAGTTCTCACAATTATGTTTATTAAGATCAATATTTTTCAAGATAAAGCAAATTTTACTTACCTATGCGAAATGGCATGCATTTCAGTATTCTATAACTATACTATACTAAAAGTATGAATAAAATGGGTGTTTGTCCTTATTGTAAAAAATACTAAAAATTCATTTTTCTCTTATACGTTCATTCGATGACTCCAAATAACACTATCATCGTGCATAGGTATTTATAGATTTCATCTTGGATGAATTTAACTTCATACATGGACCATCAGTTAATATGACACTTTCTCTATTAATAATACATGTACTAGCTCATGAGTCACATACATGTACCAAATAATTCTTCAAATTTAATTTTTTTTTACTTGAAAATGAAAAATTATTATTTTCAACACCCACTCTTAATTTGTTATTTTTGGTTCCTTCAACAATCAATATTATGTGTTAACTTTAGCACTGTTCTAAATCAGCTGCCATTGCTTTTCAGGTTTGGAGATTGCCCTAATTTCTTGTACTTATCTTTGTGACTTTATCTTCAATATGTGATTCTCGATCAAGTTACTCTCAGCTGTAGTAGACGCTTAGCATTTTTTCACTTCACTAGGTTTTCTCGTTGACCCCTTTAGCCTTTCTTCAAGCTTTTTATATCTTTTCGGAAGACCCTGCTTGCCTTCACTTCTCAAGGGTTGATCTTTGCACAAACCCAGAGTAGAATCATTTCTCAACACACCAGATATCACAAACCTTCCACTTGTCTCTCGATGGGTTTCTCTATTTAATTCGGGAGATCACAAATCTATCACTTCTTTCTCGAATCTCAACGCCTTCAATGTCAACAACCACTTCACTAAATTTGAATATGTGAATTTGAAGAATCACCCTTTATCTTCAACTCTCTTTTTTTTTTTTTTTTCCCTTTCCTACGTTTTCTTTTTCCTTCTTATGGCCTCAAGTTCATTTGAGGCTCTGATACCACTTTATTGGAAAGTAGATGGGTATAATTTTATAATTCATATTATCAAGAGAATAGAAGGAGAGTCACCATAATATATATTGTATTTTTCATTATATGACTTCAAATAACACTATCATAGTACATAATTATTTATAGATTTCATCAGAAATGAATCTAACTTAATAAATGAACAATCATTTAATATGGTACAGTCTCTTTTTCTAATACATGTACTAAATCACAAGTCACATACATGTACCAAATAATTCTTCATCAAATTCTTTAATTTTACTTCAAAATAACAAATTATTATTTTCAACACCTCGAAAGTACATAGCAGGAATCATAGTGTTAACCTTCCAAAATTGGTACCTAATTGGGATATCAAGCAAACATTGTAGGAACTGCTTGACGCCATTTGGTGGATAAGACATGGGAGTTTTGGACTTCAAATTTGCAGAGTACGCAGCTGTTGGTGCTGGCTGTAGATATCAAATTTGTTGGTCTTTTGTATGCAGAAAGTATATCGAAATGATAGTGCAGAGTTTTTACTAAAGAAAGAAGAACTTAAAAATGTAATACGCGAACAAAGTCTTACAACAGATATTTGATGGTTTTACTAGAGTTTGTACTTGGTTCTTTATGTATTTGCTTGATACAAACCTGATGCGAGAGTACATAATTTATAGACTAATTTTCACCTAATTTTTAACTCTTCTTCAAATTCCAAGTTATTAAGATTGAGAGAGAAAAATTAGAGAGAGAAATAAGAGAGCCATGAGAGGAATGAAAAGCGTGTATTATTCAATATTAAACTTGTGGTTACAAATATATACAAGAGGTCAAAAAGGGCGGCTACAGAACTCAGTAAAAGAAAAGAAACTAATTAATTTTAAATTACATGAATTCTCTAATACTCCCCCTCAAGGTGGCTGATAAATATCTTTAACAGCCATCTTGCTGAGTAACGGAAACAGAGAAGCAGAGGGCAGTGGCTTCGTGAAGATATCGGCTAGTTGATGTGTAGAGCGAATAGGAAGAAGACGAACTAACCCATTGGCGACTTTTTCCCGAACAAAATGGCAGTCGATCTCGATGTGTTTGGTACGTTCATGAAATGTAGGATTGGAAGCAATATGAAGTGCGGATTGATTATCACAATAGAGGACCGTCGGAGGTGTAGGAGTGACATGAAAATCCCGAAGCAGCTGCTGGAGCCACAAAAGTTCACTAGTTGTCGTGGCCAAAGCACGTTATTCAGCCTCTGCAGAGGACCTGGAAACAGTCGGTTGTTTTTTGGATTTCCATGAGACAAGAGAATCACCTAAAAAGATGCAGAAACCAGTGGTAGATTTACGAGTATCTGGGCAAGACCCCCAATCAGCATCCGAGAAAGCTCTAAGCTGGAGTGTAGACGAGGAAGAGAAAAATAACCCTTGGCCAGAGTGTTGTTTAAGATAACGAAGTAAATGATGTGCTGCCTGCAGGTGAATGGAACGGGGTTTAGCTAGAAATTGGCTAAGTTTGTTGACTGCAAAGGTGATATCCGGGCGGGTTAGAGTCAGGTACAATAATCTGCCCACCAACCTTCGATATGCTGTAATATCAGGAAGAAGATCACCATCAACAGAATTGAGAACAAGTTTCGGGTCCATGGGAACGGAGGCCGGCTTGCAAGCAAGAAAACCATAATCCTCAAGAAGCTGCAGTGTGTAGTTGCATTGAGAAAGAACAACTCCTGTAGATGATCGAGCAATTTCTAAACCAAGAAAATACTTCAAGTTGCCCAAATCCTTGAGTTTGAAACGAGCTTGAATCTGAGACTTGACATGAGAAATGGCAGCAATAGATGGGCCAATGATAATAATATCATCGACATATACCAATAATGCAACAAAAGAATGCCCTGAACCTAAAGTGAACAAACTGTAATCCGACTTGGATTGTGTGAAACCAGACTGCAAAAGAAAAGAAGAAAACTTGGAAAACCATTGCCTAGAGGCTTGCTTGAGCCCGTAAAGTGATTTGTGTAACTTACAAACTAGGTGTGAGTTATGTGAGTGAGACTCCCCCTTAAAATGATACCCTAAGGGAATGTCCATGTAAACTTCTTCAAACAAATCACCAAGTAAAAAAGCGTTGTTAACATCAAGTTGAATCAAAGTCCACTGATTAATAGCAGCAAGACTCAATAAAACTTTGACAGTAACCAACTTTGCTACAGGGGAGAAAGTATCTAAGAAATCAACCCCTTCTTGTTGTGTATAACCTTTGGCAACTAACCTAGCTTTGTGCCTATCTAATGAACCATCAGATTTGTACTTGTTTTTAAAAATCCACCTACAACCAATAGTGTGTTTCCCTTCGGGGAGGGGAACAATAGACCAAGTGCAATTTGACTCTAGTGCGTGTATTTCAGCTCTCATGGCCTCTCGCCATTCAGGGAATTTGACGGCTTCATGATAGAATTTTGGCTCATAATTGGAAGAGATATGTAGGGTAAGGAATCTGTAAAAGGAGGAAAGATTGTCATAGGTGACAGAGTTAGAAATAGGGTACAAAGAGGAGGATTGTGAAGAAAGTGAGGTGTTGTGAGAGAGAAGATTGCAGTGATACTCGCGTAAATATGATGGTGGTTGGGACACTCGAGAAGATCGTCTCAAAGGTTGAGGGTGAGTAGATGGAGGAGGAGACGCAGGAGGAGAAATAGGAGGAGGGGAAGGGTTGTGTGGAGTAAGATGGGACACGGGAGGATAGGAGAGGTGAATAGAAGAAGATAAAGGAAGCACCAAGCTGGAAAAAGGATCAGTGTGGGATGAGACAGGAGTAAGAGAATGGAAAGGAAAAACGTGTTCATGAAAAACAACGTCTCGGGATAGAAAAAATTCCTTAGTTTGAGGGTCATATAGCTTGAACCCTTTAACACCATTGGGATATCCTATGAAAACACAGAGGCGTGCACGAGGCTGGAATTTGGTCCGGTGTGCAGATAAGGTGGAAGCGAAAGCAAGACACCCAAAAACTCGCAGATTAGAGTAGTCCACTGCGTTATGATATAAGAGTGACTAAGGGGACTGATTGTGCAAAAGAGGAGAAGGTGTACGGTCAATCAAATAAGCTGCTGTAAGTATGCAATCAGCCCAAAATTGCAGTGGCACTCTGGACTGAAAAAATAAGGCACGAGCAACATTAAGTAAGTGTTGGTGTTTTCGTTCGACCACAGAATTTTGTTGGGGTTTTTCAATGCATGATAATTGATGAATAACACCTTTAGTTTTGAAAAATTCTGTGAAAGAGAGTTCCTTAGCGTTGTCAGAACGGAAAGTTTTAATGCTAGCATGAAATTGTGTTTGAACAAGAGCAAAAAATTGAGGCACAATGTGAAGAACATCCGACTTGTGCCGGAGGAGATATATCCAAGTATATCTAGTACAATCATCCACCAAAGTTAAAAAGTATTTGAAACCAGAATGAGAGGGTGCATGGAAAGGCCCCCAAACATCTGCATGTATTAGATCAAAAGCACAAGCTGACAGCTTATTATGTGAAGTAAAAGATAATTGCCTCTGTTTGGCTAAAGGGCAAATACAACACGGTTTTTTGGATGAAAAAGAGACAGTATCAAAATTTAAGAAATCCTTAAGAACAGATAGGTTCTTATAGGAAGGGTGTCCTAATCGAGAGTGCCAAGTGTGGATGGACACTTTATTGACATGAGAAACAGAGTGAGGGCTTGGCAAGTCCAAGACATAGAGGTCTTCAAGCTTTTTACCCTTGCCAATCCTCCTCTGTTGCTGGAGGTCCTGAATCACAAAAGAAGTAGGAAAAAAAGTGATGGTAAGTTGAGAGTCAAGAGTGAGAGCAGGAACCGAAAGCAAATTGAACTTGAATTGGGGAACATAAAGAACATTGTGCAAGGTAATAGTAGGAGTCAGAGATACAGTACCAAGATAATGGACAGAGATTTGGGAATTGTCAGGTAGAATAACCGTACAATTAGATATAGGACGCATAGAGGTAAACAAATGAGAAAGCGAGCAAATATGCCTAGAAGCACCAGAGTCAACAATCCAAGGATGAGATGAAGAGAAAGGAAAAGAAGTGGGGACAGAGAAACAAATACCTGTTGAATAGGACGTAGAAGGAGATTCTTGAGAAGTAGAGGCAGGAGAGTTGGAAAGATGAGTCGTCAACATGGAGATGAGTTGTTGATACTGAGTTGGATTAAGTGACTGGAAGAAAGTATCAGATTGAGAAGTCGGAGCTTCAGAAACTTGATTCACAGCAGTAGATATGGAGGCCTGAGATGGAGAAACTGAAGGCGGAGGTCTGTGCCTGTAACCTGGAGGATAACCATGCAGTTTGTAACACTTATCAATTGTGTGACCAAGGATACGGCAGTGAGTACAGTAAGGGCGTTCACGCTGGGTGGTGCGAGAGCTCTGACTTCGAGAGGAGACACCAAATTGTGATAAATTCTTTTGAGAACCAGACTTGGCCAAAAATACCGAAGAAGTCGTAGAGTCAATAGCAGGCACAGAGGATGTATTGGAAATAGATTTTTGACGCTCATCCTGAGAGACGAGAGAAAAAACCTTGTTGATAGTAGGCATGGGATCCATTAACAGGAGCTGGCCACAAATCTGAGCAAATGAGTCATTTAATCCCATCAAAAAACTCATGATGTATTCCATCTGATAAAATTCATTCAGAGACTTAACACCCCCGCAGGTACAAGTTCCACAAGTACAAGCAGGCCGAAAATTTGAGAGTTCTTCCCAAATGGCCTTGAGTTTGGTGAAATAAACACCAACAGAAGAGTTTTGTTGATTCAAGCGAAGCAGATCTCGACGGAGCTGATAAATGCGAGGAGCATCACTCTGCTGAAAACGATCTCGCAAGTCGGACCAGATATCAAAAGCAGAGGCAGAGAAAATGAGACTGGCAGAAATCTCCTTGGATACAGAATTAAGAATCCAGGAAATTACAATGTTGTTGTTGCGCGTCCAGGAATTGATAAGAACGGAATCATCATCAGACGGTTTAGGGATTGATCCATCCACAAAACCTAATTTGTTCTTAACGGAGAGGGCAATGCGCATAGATCTGCTCCAGGAGGCATAATTGTCCCCAGTTAGGGCTTGAGAAACGAGAATGAGGCCAGGTTGATCTGTATGATGCAGGAAATAAGGACTCGAAGGATCATCGATGGAGGATTGAGAAGAGGAAGGCATGGAATTGCTAGAAGCTGCCATGGAAGATGGCGAAGAAAGCACGAAAAACAACGAGAGGAAGAGAAGCAGCAGAAAAATAGTGCTCTGATACCATATTAAGATTGAGAGAGAAAAATTAGAGAGAGAAATAAGAGAGCCATGAGAGGAATGAAAAGTGTGTATTATTCAATATTAAACTTATGGTTACAAATATATACAAGAGGTCAAAAAGGGCGGCTACAGAACTCAGTAAAAGAAAAGAAACTAATTCAGTAAAGAAACTAACTAATTTTAAATTACATGAATTCTCTAATACAAATATGTGGTAAATTGAATCCTAGAAAACATATACATAATCAAAAGTTCAAATTAAGTCATATTCAAAATAAACCTTCCGACTACTTAGCAAAAGTACAAATCGCATTTCTAACAGAAGGATGTGCAAATTAGCAGTTACTAAGTCCAATTAGGAACGGAACGAATGGAAGTTTGCAGACGCATGCCCTTTAAATTACACATATATATATAACTATAACTTCTTTATCCTTCATTAAACTTCAAAATCCGCCCCTTAATGAATAATAAAAGTATCTCTATATATTTTGTAAAAGTTTCACTGCCCCAAACAAAAGTTTCTGGCATCATTCCTGAATCCGATCAAGCATATTTCTGATAAATATCCTGAAGTTGAATGAAAAGCTCATCTGGCTTCGACATCATGACCACGTGATCCGATCCTGTAATTTCTCTAACTTCTTTGGGGGATTTTGCTTGATCATCCATTGTTGGAAATATCTCTGTAGTACCTTATCTTGATTGATCATGATAAAGACTCGACTTACGGATGCATAGTTCTTTCTAGATAGTGTTAGCATCCTTTGTTGGTCCTGTACAGTGTACACATGTAATGGCCTCACTAACAGGGTCGCCAACGTCAAATCCTGCAACAAAAAATCGACACGCACGCTCAGTTAATACCGATAATGGAGTTATTTATGTGGTGAAATTTCATTCTTTTTGCATATTGTTTCTCCTAATTACTTGAATTGGGCTGAGTTGATAAATTAAGTTTTGTTGCCATGTACCTTGGTCCGAGGATGTAGGAAGTTGGAGGATTATTCAGTCCGTTGTTGTAGGTATAAGTGGTATCCAGAATATATATTACCTTAACTCCTATCCATCTTGTGGAGCATAAGAATAGTAGAGTATTTTGTAATTAGAACAACAATCTTTGAAGTTATTTGCAACATACTTGATCAATTAATGGCAAGAAATACTGAGATCAATTTACAACTTCAATTTCATGAATGATCAGAGTGGCATGTAGGTAAACTACACTACTGGCAACTCTTTAAACCAACATATTTGACTAGAATAAATGGCCTGTTTACTTTTATGGTTAAAATTTGAGTGAATTGGTTATGAATGGTTTGAGTATGAATTTTACTTTTCAATTTTTAGTTTATTTGGAATTAAATTTTATAATGGTTAGTATGGCTTAACAAGGTGTATAATATTGTTTAGGGGCGAAGCTAGGGGACCAAATAAAACTTTCTAACTCCGCCTTTGATATTGCTATTACATTTTAAATGATGTAATTTAGCTAGGTAAAATGAATTAGTTTTCTAATAAAGAACCCAATTCAATTTAACCTATATATTTGAACCACTCTAAAACCAACCCATTCCGATTCGATTGGATACGAAATTTTCAATTTCTCAAATGAACTATAACCAAAATTCATGGACGTTTCTAGTATTGGAGTCATTTATTGTGGGACATGTGTCGGCATGACATCAAGACGGCCTAGACATGTGTTTGACACGGAACAACATTTTTAAGATTTTTAAAATTTTGAAACTGTGTACTCGTGTCCTGTTGTGTCTGTATTTCCATGTCTATGGCTATACAACATAGATTGTAATACCTTTGAAAGACACATATATACCTCCTGGTTAAAGATGAAAAAGTCGGCATGTAGACCAGGCATTAGCGCAGTGACAAAAACAGAAACAGAAATTCTATCGGGGAATTTCTCCATGGCTTTTGTGATTGCTAATCCACCAAAGCTGTGACCTACAAGGATCACCCTCTCCTGGGTACATAGAGAAGCCACGAATTCTATCAGGGGACTAAAGTATTGTGATATATGTGGAACATCGAGGACCTGCTTCGGGTTGATTCCGGATGCACCCAAATCGAGTGATGTAACATTATGACTCATTGATTTTAGCAAAGGCACTAGCTTGTACCAGCACCAGGCGCCATGACCTACACCATGAACCAGCACAAAATGCTTGCCGGGGTTGGATTGATGGGAATTTGATCTTGCATAATTCACAAGAAATATAAAGAGAAAGCTCAAGATGTAGTTTTGCTTGTGCATTAGTCCGCAGACTTCTGGCTAATAATCGATCTTACAGGTGCAGCTGTAGCTGGTCTCTCCTATGATAGATTTATAGGACTACTTTTTGCAATACTTATTAATCTTCAATTCTAATCCATGATCCATCCACTTTTCCCCCACCTAGGTAGGATAGGATTTAAACATAAATGTCAAAGATTAATGAAAATTTCTGTTAAGGGCATATGTTTTTCACGAATGAAAAAAAGGTTGGGGCTAACAAACCCCCCGCCTAGGTACAGGCAGATTCAAATAAAAAATAATAAAAAATTAAAAAAGTTAATTTTCATTGTTTTTGGGTTTGAGCGTGAGGCAGTCTCTTGCATTAGTTAATTGTGATAGTTTAAACGATCCTCCCTTATCAACTAGCTTTTGAAATTGAGTTAAGTTTAAGTACGTTTTAATTTGCATGGTATTAGAGCCACTGGTCTTGTGATATGCGCCACCCTCATCCTGCCCCACAAATTCTAGGCATCAGGTTTATGTTGTGTTCTGCCCTAGGCATAAAGAGTTTGTTTTAAGTATCCACATTGGTTTAACTCTAAAACTGTGGTGTTTTTTATGATGATTTGGAAAATTCTGATCTCATAAACTAACTTTTGGAATTTAGTAAGTTATGAATTCATTTCTTTAACAAGAAGTTATTTTAGCATGCGTTGTAAATTTAGTGTCTTGTGTCTTGTTGATAATAATCACTATTTGTATCCGTTTCCCATGCTAAACCCTTCGGTAAATTTTTTAGAACTCTTTATATCAAGATAAGCAAATACCGGTGTTTATTCTGAAAGTAATTATTTATCAACAATACATATGCTTATTACTGAATCGGTCACTCTTTAAGCACACACAAAAAAAAGGTAGAACTTCAATAGTTCTTGAAATGATGTATTTGAATATTTTCCACATCAAGCTTCTTGTAGTTGCTGCGCTTTCGGGTTGTGAAGAACTTCCCCCAGTTATAAGCAGTGTACTTGGCAGGGTTCTGCTCATTCACGAGCTCCTCCAGGGGCTCTACCATAGCATAATGTGCAGGATTGAAGAAGAAGGGAATTGAAAATCTTTCCTTCTCCGAATTCACTTTCACCCTGTGTTCCACACTCTCGTACTTCTCATTGCTCCAGACCTGCGTACGTAGAAATGCACAAACCAATTGATCATAGACTTCTAAAAATTTTCTAATTTAACTAGGGAGACCTTACCCTATTCTAGAAAAATGGTTATACACAAAACCCCCTAGAGTTGGGCCAATTTTCAAGAAACCATCAAGTGGTATGAAAAATAACTAAT